>OU343217.1:251917120-252280571 GCA_910596185.1 Chrysanthemum makinoi | reverse complement strand
AACCATACTTTCCACTCACGAGCAGCAATGACTTCCTCTCCAAAAAAAGACACATCTGATCCTGAAGAGAATCACTATCGCGCAAAACCAAGCTCACCTAGGACGACCAGGTAGCGACATAGCTACCAATGCAAATGTGCAACCGGACCAAACTATAAAGGACTGAACGGAGGACATAACTAACATTTATACAAAATTAAAGGAACAATATATAGGCCACTACCAACAGTATAAAACCCACTACAAACCCAATCATAAAAAAGGAACATACAAAAGATTGGCTAATTGCATCTTGACAGCACTGTGGTGCACCACTACAAACGATTAACCACAAACAAAAGAGGTAAAGCATCCATACGCGTGCATAACGGAGGCAAGAAAGCATACAATTATAATCATCAACAATGTTTAAAAGGCAACAAAGCGCATATAGACTAAATACCATAAAAGAAAACCATATACTAAAAAAGGCTTATTTTAATTACCTCGTCACGGAACCAGCCTTTACGATTAGCGTCAAGCCCAACAAAACAGTCGAGAAAAGATCAACAACAATATCATTGGACCAAGGAAACTTGCAACAAAGAACACCAAGAATTTTGTATAAAATCCTCCAACTCACGATGGACAAAAACTTTATCAATCCTTGTGGATGGACTTTTTAGATCCTACATGGTATACAAAATATAAGTAAATAAACATGAAACAACAGACACATACACGGATGCTGATACATAAATGACCTTGAGTACAACATCTACATATGCTATTCTATGACATACCTCTTGCCAAGGTTTGAGTTCACTACACAGCTTAATCATATAAGGACTGCAGATATCATTTTTCTTTTTGAGTTGCTCCAGAGGAGGGACTTTCACAGGAGCATCTACTTCCGTAAATTCTAGCCTAGGTACTAGTTGATGATGCCTCTTCTTTGACACACAATTTTGCAAAAGCAAGCTTCATGTGAGGGGCTTTCAACATATGGTTTCTACTATTCACAGTTTTTCTTCTTCCATCAAGACCCGTAGCCTCTCTTCCTTGACTCTTTGCAACAGTCGAATCTCAGCCTTTTGCTTTTCAGCTGCTACACGATCTTGGGTAGCCAAAAACGCACAATCATTCTGTGTGCATGGAAATAAAAAAAAACTTAGTATTTACTTTAAAAGACCATTGAAATGTAATGTAGCTCAGGCTGTACAAACCTCTTCGACATATTTCTCATCTTCGACACACTCATTCTGCATGAAGTAAAATAAAAAAATAAAAAATAAAATAAAATAAAAAAATAAAAAATAAAAAAAAGTAACATGTATTAAAAGTAAGAGTTGTAAAAACCTCTTGGAAATCATCAATACTTTTCTCCCGTGATGATTTGATTGTCGAATCAAACAAATTTAGGAAATTATCATTTAAATTTGAGCAATACTCATCACCAAGATCAGTAACCTTATCATCACTATGCTGTAAAATATATTAAATAAATGTAAGCAATTCAGATAACTATCTCCGCCTTTTTTACATACATGTAAAGAACAAAAATAATACTAACCATGATTTGTACTCTGAGTATGTCCATCAAACTTTTTCTTATGAAACGCGTATATATAAAATCAGTTAGTAACTCTTAAATATATGCGTGGTGTTTATGGTTATCGTTATAAAAATACCTGAATAATGGTTTCAAGTTTCCAAAACCGTGCTCTCAAACTGTGACCTCTGCCGGTAAAATCAACAAACCATTGCAAATATCCTGCAATGTCTTAACACGATCCTAAAGAGTAACACGAGCCTTCTCTCAGTTCTGACCTACTATGCATTTTGAACGAGCTTCTTAACTGTCAGAATAGTCCTCAAAAGATCTCCATGGACAACAGTGGCGGTCTAGGTGCATACCGTTAAAACCTAATGCCTCCATGTACCACTCTGATCACCTCGGCTCTCGTGGGATATAGATCATTGTTTGTTTCTTTGTCCTAAACATGAAGTAAGATAAGCATTAACCATAATGATAGTCAACTAGTACATTTAGAAAGATAGTATAAACACTTGCAGGAAAAAGCTTGAAATTATCCAATTTTTGAAATGAAACATTCTTAGACCATGAAAGTGCTCTTGGGATAACACATGTTTCCTTACTCCACCAAAGCCATTTCTGTGTAGAAGACTCTAAGATATACGAAAGAAAAAAACATATATATATTTATAATATCAGATTTTAGTTAAAAACGGATTTTTAGCAATACTTAAAACAAATAATTATGGTTAAAAACAATTTTGTGAAACAATTCTAACCTTGAAACATAAAACAAATCCAGACAACGAATATTCCATCTTCTGAGTTGACTTGATATTTCGAATGGCATCGTACAACTGTCTCCAAATGAGTTCCTCCCAAGGAAATTTATTCCGGTCTAAAATTCTCAACCATCCTAAGATATGTTTCATCGACCACAGATAACAAGTCACGCCCCATAAATATGACCTCAAGAGATAACAAAAGGCAAAATCGGACTGCGTCTTCATCAGATACTTTGGTAAAAAGCACTTCATCCTCAATCAAACATAGAAGATCTATGCTTTTTAAGTTCTCACCTACCTTATGCGGAAATACCCGGTCACGAAATATGATATCACCAATTCTAAACTTACGAAAACTAGGCATTCCAAATTTAAAAGCAGTAATGAGGTGAAATGGCGCCGTCAAAATGAAGATCATGTCCATTAACATTATAAAGTAGTGGCAAATCAAAGTGGTCATCATCAGACTTAATTTGCTTTTGAAGCATATAATGTATAAGACTCTCATCGTTCTCAAAATAATTCAAATCCAACCATGGACCAAAGCATGTTGACCAAAAGTCTACGACGGTTTCATTTAGTCTGTCTTTAACCAATTGAAATACTTGCGATTTGCTTGACGTGAAGCAGCATCAGATTCCTATACATACAAAGCAATTTATAAATATTATGAACATGAAGTGATAACATGAAGTCATATGGAGCTGACAGTAATAGAGTAACAAAGGAAATTAAGCAAATAAGGTACACCAAGCAAATAAGTACTATGGGTGATACCATGCCTGAGCTTATGCAATCTTATAGTTAAGCTAACAATTTTCCTTTTGCCCTAATTCCGCTTATATATAGGAGCAAATAAGTACTATGGGTGATACTATGTCTGAGCTTATGCAATCTTATAGTTAAGCTAACAATTTTCCTTTTGATATAGGAGATTATGACAGCTAGTGGTGAGCTTAAGAAAATGTCTATTAGTACAACGATGCGACACATTGCCTCAACCCGAGAAATATTTGTATGTTGGCAGCAATACAAAATGATTTTTCTGAACAAGATCTTAATTACTCAATACTTTTTCGCAACTAGAAGTACATACAATTCTCTAAACAGATCTTAATATACACATAAACACTCATCCATTCATTCATTGTTACAAACCACCTTATATACTCTTTTGTATCAAATGAGGGGATGGGTCATCTGTCACTAGTAACCAAACAGAACTTGCATTCATAACTTAACCAAATGGCTAACATTCATAACTTTACAAAATGGCTAACATTTCTTAACCCAAATGTCGGGACATGGGTAATCAAAAACCCCACAAAATTAACCTAATCCAAAAACCCACAAAATCAGGGGTTACAAAAACCCACAAAAACAGGGGTTACAAACCGGCTAACATTAAATTACAAACTAAACAATCAATGTTGATAATGTGCATTATTAGCTAATCCAAAACCCACAAAAAGATGGGTTATCAAAAACCCACAAAATTAACCTAATAAAAAAACCATCTAACAGGGATTATCATTAGGGGTTATCAATGGGGGTTATCATTAAGGGGTTATTGATGAGTGTCTAAATACTCATCATTTTTGTACAATCTAGGCTGCAAAATCATCCGAAAACACTCAAAAATGCATCAAAATGATGAAAATATCACAAATCGGTGTTTTATGTGTTTTAAATGCAAAAATATCAAAATCAGATGAAAACGTATCAAGTTTGCATAATTGGCAGTTTTAGTCCCCCAAGTTTCAAAAGTTGTCAAAATAGTCCTGGTAAATCAAAATAAAAGAAAATATCATTCAGGTCCCTGAAATATTTTAAATTGTCAAAAATGGTCCTTGAATGAATCTTTGGTCAAATGGCAGAAAAGGTCCTTAAACTTTGAAAAATGTCATGTTTAGTCCTTGGAATTTTCAAAGATGGCAAATATGGTCCTTATATTATTTAAGATTGGCAAGACCAAACCTTGGACTACATTTTCAGAAGTTACAGTTTTGGTCAGGAGTTTCGAATTATACACAATTGGTCCCCTAAGCTACCTATTGGATTAAATCTAATCCTAAATACAAGCCATGACCCTTGGACCTTGAACCCCAGGCCAAAATACCACTTGACCCCTTGGACCTTGACCCCCCCTTTGTCTGATATTAACCCCAAGTCAAACCGGTCAACAAACACCCCCTTTTCCCTCCTTTTCTTTCTCCCTCACCCCACTGCCACTGTCACTCCACATACCCATCCTTCCAGCTCAACTCCTCCACACCATGTTCCCCCCACCTCAACAACATCCAAAATGCATTAAATATTTCCCTCCCCTCCAACCCCAGTTGCAATATATCCACTTTCCCGCCAAAAATATCATCAATGGCCAAAAGTTAGTCAAGTGATCCAAAGGCCAAGATTAAAAGTGGGAAATGCTCAGAGGGATAGTGGAAGACTTTTCCTAAAGTGTTAACAACACCAAAAATATTTTCATTCTTTGTTTTTATAGCATGTTTTTCAAAAATCCAAAAATATCCATCATTTATCCTCTAATCTGTTTAATTCTCCATTCCTTATCCTCTATAACCGTTTAATTCTTCATCTCTTATCCCTCTTATCCGTTTAAGTCTTTATGTCATGGTTTCGACATGTTCTGGTGTGGAGGTCCATTTAACGGTGGAAATTGCCGTGATGTATATGCCATTGAGTTTAGGAGACAAATTTGTTGGTAATCCCGATCCCATTTCTAATAATGAAACACCCGATTTTTCTACCTACCTCCACAGCCCCAATACGAATCCTACTCATGCGAGTTTTGTGGGAATGATTCTCATTACTGTTTTGATTGTCCACCCGCGGGTCCGCTTGTCTATGAGCGAACCATGTTACAATCGGAACTTTGGTGAAAGTTATTTTCAATTATCTCATTGTGAGAATTGCGGGGGTCCTCATGCGACTTTTGAATGTCAACCGATGAATCTAAATTTTCACAATTCAATTCTCGGTTTTGACAATTTCCAACCCTCACAGTATTCCATCATTCATCAAAATCATCATGATAAAACTATTGGAAATTACTAATTTGAAGAACGAGCGGCTAATCCTAGTACTCAGACTTCCGAGCCTTCACAGCATTTCAATGATTTCGAGGAGTGTAATCTTCCACAATGTTCTGAAGAAATACGCATTCGAAAAAAACTACAAATGAAAAGAATGGTATGTAAGCTTCAGCAGATGAATATAAGAATCCGATATGATGACGATGATGATGAGGATACTATTCAAATGAGGGAATATTATGAGGACGACGAGGAGAGTGTTATTCTTTTGAAAAATATCATTTCTCACCTTCCTCAGTCTATTGCTATCACACTTATCTTACCTATTATTGCTTCCAAAGACTCTCTCATAATGGAGGATGATCATCTCAGACTATTTCGAGCGGAATCATCAAGTGTTGAGGATCTTGTCCCAATCCCAAGTGAGTCGAGGATATATCGATAGTGAGTGTGATTTGCCTTTTTGTGATTCTCTTGACATTTCGAGGTTACTTCGGGATTTTCTCAAATCCTCTTTTTGAATTTAATAATGACTACACTTTTGGGAAAGTAAATCCTCTTTTCGATCAAATGTCTGAGGCCGTCTGAGAGACCATCACGGAAGTGGTGGAAATTGCTCTCCAGAGCACACCACTTGTCCCACCTCTCATTCTAACTTATCTCTGCCATCATGTGATGACAATTCTATCCTCAGATAAGATTCATGATCCAAAATCATGATTCCCCTTCGAATGAGGAGGTTAGTCATGATTTGTATTGATTTTCTTTCTTTTTCTTTCATGGTTCTCATTTCCTTTCTCCTTCAGGAATGAGGACACTATTTTTGATCGGCATTTTCATTTATTATTTTTTGAGCGGTTCTATGTATATCTCATCGGTGTGGAACTTTCACGTGCTTCAAATGTTTGTCCAAACATCTTGAATGAAAGTCCGATGGAGATTGTCTTTTCCACTTACTTCCCCATGAACCAATGAATGCGGGGATCGAGTCAAGCTAATGACTCGGTAATCAAAAACATTAGCACACACCATATGTGTTTTCACCCATATTTACATCTTCTTTCTGTTCTACCACCTAGTGTGGGGAGTTGCCCACACTGTTGTATATAAAATCTTTCAAAAAATCTTTCTAAATAATGGCCGTAGTATTTCCTTTTACGTTCTATGTTTCGGCATAACCGCCGGTACTTTGAATATTGAGGGCAATATTCATTTCTAAGTGTGGGGGAATTCTCACGAATTTTATCATATATTATCCACCTAATTCCCGTTTTGGCCAAAAAAAATTTTTGGAGTAAGTGTTTTGCACTTACTCAATTGGTTATCAGTCCGTCTTGTCTAATAAACAAAAGTTGGCTAATCCGGAGCAAGCGGCTCTTGGTAAGATATATCAAATCGTTTACGACTTGAATTTACCCAAAATTGTATGGTATTCAGCTCACCATATCCTAAAAAGTGAAGAGTTGGCTAGCCCGCAAGATTATGGCTTGTGGTAAAGGCAGTGGAAAAACCATAATTGGTATCAGCTCACCAAAGATAATTCTGATAATTTATCTAAGAGTTGGCTAGTCCAACAAACGGCCACGGTAAAGACAAATCAAATCCGTTTCGACTTATGATTTGCTCAAAATCATTTGGTTATCATTGTACCAAGGTTCTTACTTGAATCAAAACAATTGGCTACTCCAGAAGTGATGGCTTTTGGTAAAGAGTTTTTAAAATCCATTAAAGATTTAAATCATTGCTAGGGACTAGCAATATCTTAGTGTGGGGGATTGATGAGTGTCTAAATACTCATCATTTTTATACAATCTAGACTGCAAAATCATCTAAAAACACTCAAAAATGCATCAAAATGATGAAAATATCACAAATCAGTGTTTTATGTGTTTTAAATGCAAAAATATCAAAATCAGATGAAAAACGTATCAAGTTTGCAAAATTGGCAGTTTTAGTCCCCCAAGTTTCAAAAGTTGTCAAAAATAGTCCCTGGTAAATCAAAATAAAGAAAAATATCATTCAAGGTCCCTGAAATATTTTAAATTGTCAAAAATGGTCCTTGAATGAATCTTTGGTCAAATGGCAGAAAAGGTCCTTAAACTTTGAAAAATGTCATGTTTAGTCCTTGGAATTTTCAAAGATGGCAAATATGGTCCTTATATTATTTAAGATTGGCAAGACCAAACCTTGGACTACATTTTCAGAAGTTACAGTTTTGGTCCCTGGAGTTTCGAATTGTACACAATTGGTCCCCTAAGCTACCTATTGGATTAAATCTAATCCTAAATACAAGCCATGACCCTTGGACCTTGAACCCCAGGCCAAAATACCACTTTACCCCTTGGACCTTGACCCCCCCTTTGTCTGATATTAACCCCAAGTCAAACCGGTCAACAAACACCCCCTTTTCCCTCCTTTTTCTTCTTCTCCTCACCCTTTGCCACAATCACTCCACATACCCATCCTTCCAGCTCAACTCCTCCACACACCATGTTCCCCCACCTCAACAACATCCAAAATGCATTAAATATTTCCCTCCC
Source organism: Chrysanthemum makinoi (assembly GCA_910596185.1). NCBI lineage: Eukaryota > Viridiplantae > Streptophyta > Magnoliopsida > Asterales > Asteraceae > Chrysanthemum > Chrysanthemum makinoi. The sequence continues at coordinate 252,272,677 of OU343217.1, read as the reverse complement.
CTTGCACTCAACCCCAGTTGCAATATATCCACTTTCCATAAAAATATCATCAATGGCCAAAAGTTAGTCAAGTGATCCAAAGGCCAAGATTAAAAGTGGGAAATGCTCAGAGGGATAGTGGAAGACTTTTTGATTATAAATAGAAGGAATAGAAGCAGAGAAGAAAGCCAAGTAGTGTAATTTTAATTTAAGTATGTCGTTTTAATAAATTTTAGTTTTTTAATATGTTTAATCTTTAAAGCTTTGTATTTCAAGTTATTAGTGTGTAATAAAGCTTTTGTTAGCATCAATTTCAGTTTTAAGTTTCATTTCAAGATTATGCAATTTTCAAGTTCGAATTCTCAAAATATTTAAAGGTTGTTATCAGTTGTTGTTAAAGACTTGTAAGCTCATATAAGCTCTTACTTAAGCTTTTCTAAGCTTTTATAAACCTTAAAATTCAGTTTAGATTCAAAACTCAAAATACCAAAATTACTAAAAATTAGTTAAAAATAAAAAAACAAATGAAATGAAGATCAAGACTGGTGCAGATCTTGATTTTGGATTGCTTATTGGTATAGAGCTTCTTGGGAAGCTATAGGGTGTGATCTTAGTCATTGGTTCCCTGTTTATGCTTGAATCTCATCTTGTAAGCTATTTTCCTGATTTTTACATTTTCTAGTATAAGTACTTTAAACCTGTTAATTTTAGCTTTAATCTGTTTAAAAATAGTTAATATCAGATAATAAATAGGTTACTTAGATTAAAAATTTGTTTTAGTGTTTAAATTCTCTAAACAGTCCACATAAGGGGTGTTTGGAACTGCTTAGTTATCTATGTTAGAAGGCATATGTGTTATTGCTTGTTAGTGTTTCATGTCACCTTAGTATTAAATAGCTTAGTTCAGTCATTAAAACCAATCCTCATTAGTTAAAAAGTCAAAATAATCTTTAATCTTATTCTACTACTTAACTGTTATAAATTTGGATTACATAATCATACATACTAGCTTAAAAGTTGTTTATCCAGCTTAAATCAGTCTTATTATAGCTTAATATAACTTGTTCAGTCCATAGAATTGATTTAAAGTTCATAAAAGTCAAAGTTTTAGTGTAAATTAAAAAGTCAAAATTTCAGTTGGGTCGTTTTTGAATAAACTTTAGGATTTCATTGTGTGTTTAATATTGAGTTTTAGCTTAAGTGCTTTTGGGATATTAAAGTTCAGTTGCTAAACAAAATTAGAAAAATAGTAGTTTACTTCTAACTAGCTTATTAAGTGCTTATTCATCAGCTTCTTTCAAGTCCTTTTTCTGAAAAGTGTCCTGTGCCAACGATTGCTTGTTTGGCTTATTTTGTGCTTATTTTCAAGTTATATTGCTTTTTCAGTTGTAATGTTAGCTTATTATAAGTATCTAGCTTATTTCCAATTCACCTTGTGCTTATTCATTAGCTTATTAGTTATTTAGCTTAATCATTGTGCTTATTTCCATTTCATACTCACTGTTGTTGAGATTTTTAGGCTTATTTAGTGCTCATTAGAGGTTTTTGTAAAAAGTTGTAGTTTTAAAAATTGCTTATTTCCTTGTGCTTAATAAGTTTGTAAAAAAAAAAAAAAAACAGTTCAAAAAAAAGGTACTGCCTGGGATTCGAACCGAATTCGGTCCTCCTCTACAGCCTGCAATGAGACTTCCCCAACCAGCGCCCTTGGGTCTTCTTTGTGTTTAACTTTGCACATTTAATACCTTAAGGGCATTTGGCGGTTTTAACTTAAGCCCTTTTCTAGCTTATTTCGTGGCTTATTTCCAAAACAACCACCTAGTTTCTTGTTTTTCTTAGATCAAGCTTAAGTCAAAGTAGTTTTTATGAATTTCTCAGATTTTTCCCGAAATGTTTAGTATTTTTAATAATTAATCTAGTTTAAAATAGTTTTTATTTCATATAAAAATATAAAAGTCTAAAAAATATAATTCTTTTTTCTAAAATTTTCTTTTGTCATTTAGGAGTAAGAAATTGTTTTTTACATTAGTAGGCCTTTTATTTCACAAATTTTACACGTTTTTTTCTTGCATTACGTGTAATTTTTATATATAACGTACGTTTTCATTTTAAGTCACGTTTTTAAGTAATTTAAGTTTACGTTTTAGTTAAAATAGTTTATTTAAGTTATTTTTTTTATAAATCAAGAAAAACATCATTGTAAAAAGTAATGATAGCGTTTTAATATATTTTATCTTTTTAATTTTCTTTAATTTGCATTTAAGTCGCTGTAATTTATTAACTTTTTCTTTAGGTTTAATCATCCATTAAAACCTTACTGATCACTATCCTTAGTGATCATTCTATCGTCTGATCAAGTGTTTGCACACCATTGAGTCTCCGTGGGACTTAACGACCCGGGAATTCATTCTATTCTCCAGGACTTCATTGTATTTGTGTTTTAAGCAGTTTTAAGCTGCTTACGGTTAGCCATTCACAAGTGGCTAGCTTGTTGTAGTAGCTGCTGTTCAACACCAATCAGTTATCATCAAGCAAAAGAATTAACCTAATCAAAAAACACAAAAAGATACTATGAAACCCAAAACAGGGGTTATCAAAAAATTAATGTAATTAAAACATAATCTGAGATTAAACATAAATTAAGGGATGAACATACCATTTGTATCCAAAAATTTAAAGAATTACGGTTTGGAGATTCGTTATCGTTTTCATCGACGACATTTTGGTTTACTCCAAGTCTGAAGAAGAGCATGAGCAACATCTCCGGATAGTTTTGGAGATTCTGAGGAAGAAGAAGTTATGCACGCTAAATTTTCGAGTAGTTGGTTAAAACAAGTTGCTTTCCTTGGTCATATTGTATCTGGCGATGGTATCACCATGGATCCGTCTAAGGTTGAGGTTATCACTAAATGGCCAAGACCTACGACAGTGACTGAGGTTAGGAGTTTTCTAGGACTTGCTCGTTACTACCGACGTTTTGTTGAAGGTTTCTCTCGTTTAGCTTTGCCCCTAACACAATTGATGAGGAAAGGAGAAAAGTTTGTATGGACGGATGAACGAGAAAAGAGTTTTGAAGAGTTGAAACGAGATGGTGTCGCTCCTATTTTGACTCTTCCATCTGGTTCTGGAGGATTCCAGATTTACAGTGATGCATCTAAGAAAGGATTGGGCTGTATTTTGATGCAACATGGAAGGTGATAGCTACGCTTCAAGACAACTGAAACCTTATGAGGAGAATTACCCAACTCATGACCTTGAGTTAGCTTTGATGGGTGTTAGTGTTGAAGATCTGGAGGCATTACTTGTATGGGGAGACGTGTGATATTTTCACTGACCATAAGAGTCTCAAGTATATTTTCACTCAGAAAGAGCTTAACATGAGACAAAGAAGATGGTTAGAACTTCTTAAGGATTATGACACCAACATCCAGTACCATCCAGCTAAGGCTAATGTAGTTCTTTGGCACTTAGCGAATCGAGCATTCTTGCAAGTTTGAGATTAAACCTAGGATTCTTCGTGACTTAGAGCGTTTGGATGTTGAGTTTTGTGTACGAGGTTTTGATGGATACTGGGCTAGTATGAAGGTGGAGTCGAACCTTATATTGCAAATTAAAAAACTCGGAAAAGATGATGGCGAGCTGTGGGCCATGGCGCAAAATGTTGAAGAAGGTAAGCAGACGGAGTTTAAGGTTGATGATGGCGGAATAGTATGGTATGAAGATAGGCTTTGTGTTCCCAATGATCCGGTACTTCGCGAGAAAGTTATGACTGAAGCTCATAGTTCTCCTTTCACTATACATCCTGGTTCTACCTAGATGTATAGGGATTTAAGCAGATACTTCTGGTGGAATGGCATGAAGCAAGATGTGGCGACGTTTGTATCGAAGTGTATGATTTGTCAGCAGGTTAAGATTGAACATCCAAGGGCTAGTGGACTATTTGGCCATTGGATATTCCAACATGGAAGTGGGATAAGATATCTATGGATTTTGTGACTGGGCTACCTCTTACTCGGAAGAAGCATGATGCGATTTGGGTAGTTGTTGATCGACTAACCAAATCTGCTCATTTCTTACCAATCAGAAAGGATTATGATATTGGTATATTGGCGGAAATTTTACAGCAAGAGATCGTTAGACTTCATGGTACTCCGGCATCTATTGTGTCAAACCGAGAGATCCCGTTTACTTCCCGTTTCGGAAAGGTTTTTAAAAAGCTTGGGGTACTCGACTTAATTTCAGTACAGCATTTCATCCTCAAACGGATGGTCAGTCAGAGAGGACTATTCAGACCTTAGAGGACATGCTAAGGGCTTGTGCTTTAGAATGGACGGGCAGCTGGGATGAATATTTGTGTTTAGTAGAGTTTGCATACAACAACTGTTGGCATGCTAGCATTAAGGCAGCACCGTTTGAACTTCTTTATGGGAGAAGATGTAGAGCACCTACTTTTTGGGATGAAGTAGGTGACGCTTAGTGAAGGTCGGAAATGATTGAAATCATTAATGAGAAGTAGCTGTTGCTAGAGAAAAGTTGAAGGAGGCTAGGTCTCGTCGGAAAAGTTATCTTGACAAGCATCGTCGTGATTTAAATTTCGGGTTGGAGATCGTGTATTTTGAAAGTCTCGCCGTTTAGAGGTGTGGCGTTTTGGAATCAGGGCAAGCTCAGTCCTCGATTCATCGGTCCGTTGAAATTTTGGAACGTATAGGAGAAGTTTAGTATCGGTTAGCACTTTAGCCTCGTTATCGCATGTTCATGATGTTTCCATATCTCTCTAAGGGATACAACTATCATCCGTTACACGTTGCTTCTTATCCGTTTGATCAAATTCAATTCGATATGTCTTTATCTGAAGAACCGGAAGCTATTTTAGAAAAGCAAGAAAGAGTCATGAGAAATAAAGTCATTCCGTTCGTTAAGATTCTTTGGAAAAATCACCTGGAGCGTGAGGCTACTTGGGAAACCGAGGAGTCGATTCGAGCTAGTTATCCTCATTTCTTTGAATAGTTTGGTATGTTCTCATTTCGTTTTCATTTTCGTTTCGTTCATTTCAATTTTCGAGGACGAAAATTCTTCTTTTAGAGGGAAAGAGTTGTAAAACCTGAAAATCTAAAACATGAATAGAACTAAAATACCATTGGAATCGAAATTTATAAAATACGTAAAAGACATTTATATTCATTTAACGAAATTAAAAACTTAACTTATCTATAATTAAAACTTAACGAAAATGTGTACGTGATCGACATTGTACGACGAAAGATTTAACGTCTCTCGTAAATCGTTTGGGCCTTGCTTTCGTTTAAATGGTGAACCAAGTTGGGCCGTTTGTTTTGTTGGATTGGACTCACGTCGAGAGCCCAAGATGGGCGTGTTGTTTATGTTCGGTTGGATCAAGAAGCCGAGAGCCCAAAGGGGTGTTTGTTTTGTTCGTTTGGACCCAAGCCGAAGCCCACATCACACCCCAAGCCACATCCGATCGGTACCCTATATAAACAACACATTAACACAAATTTGGAACCTAATAGTTTACAAGTCTCGGTATTTTTGCTTGCCTCCCTTTTCTTTTTCTTCTTTCGGCGAGCTATTCCCTTGGTGTCGCGAGTTTAGTCCCAACGTGAGCAAGCTAAGGTATAAGCGTTCTTCTCGTCTTACCTTGATAACACCTAACGTTATTATGTTGTATCATGTTTTGTTGTTAATTCGAATCTTGTGTTTTGGTGAGCGTATGAAAACAAAAACAACATAATGAATCGGATCTTATATAATTAGAGAGCATGTAATGTTATATGTATTGTACGATGTGGATATTAAGTATGTCGAGATAAAAGCCGAACCATAAGATCATGAATGGCCAAGGTAGAACATGCATAACCTAAACCCTAAATGGTTTATGAACCGTGTACCATGCGCACGTGTTGTGAGTCAAGTGAGCTTGTCGATGTGTAAACGTAGTACGTGTTCACATCTATTCGAAGCTAGTGTGCATGTGTGTGTAGATGTGTATCTAATCCGGATAATAAGTAACTTTTGTTGTCACATGAAATCATAAACGTGCATGGGTATAAAAGTCGACGTATAATATGTATATAAGTAACGTATGGTTAAAGTCATGAAGGTGTTGAGTAAATAAACAAGAGTTAAGGAGTTGTGTGAGTCGATTTGGTATGAGTAATGTTTGCATGTGTGAGTTATGACTTATAAACTATTTTCACATTTAACCCTAAACTCTAATAAATGACATGATGAACCCTAATCTACGATATTGATTATTAAAACACTTAAGTCTCATTTAACTATAAAACCCTAAAGTCTTAAGATCATTAAATATACTAAGTATGAACACCAAATATTAAAAGATCATTTCGACGATTATGAAATCATAAATAACAATGTACGACCGTTAATGTGTATAGGTTCTGTGAAGAAGGAGTAATCCTTTGCTTTTCGTATTTCTGCCTTGTAGTCATTTGCTTTGGAATAAGGTACGAATATTCTGACCTTTTCAGTAAAGGTTCCTTATAACGTTTTCTTTTCGTTAGCTTTTATATTAAGGTTTCCTAAGCCTTTGCTATGAACCCCATTTCGTTTGTTTGAGCTGTTGCTTATTTGAAACCTCTGATTTCTGAATTATGAAACATCTGATTTTGAACCATAAGATATGAAAACTCTGATTTTGGAAATATGATTAACCTGATGATAAAGTATGATCTGTGTCAGTTTTGACATTCTGATTTGACCTAAGATAGTTTGACACCCGAGCCAAATATTTCACTAGTCATGGGGGTTCCATGTCCGTGTCAGTGATGCACCTCTGACATGACTCTAGGTCTGTAGAGTGATGTTCTTCCGTCCTTATCTGTTATCTGTTATGAGCTCAAATTATGTTATATGACCAATATCTGTCTGTGGGGCGTATGGATGCATCCTAGATCTGTTATCTGTTATCTGTTATATGTTATCTGATGATTGATGCTGCGTGCATGCACGTCCTTCATAACTCTGGTAGGTCTCCCTACAAATGTTGCCTTATGTGAATATGATTATGATCTGATATTTGTTTCTAGGCTCGTGGTAGTTAACTATAAACTTTATTCGTTAATTATGATTTATACTTTGAAAATGATTATGATTTTGCCATTTTTCGTTCGTTATATTTCGTATTCGATATCGTTTCGTATTCGCTTTACTTTTATATCTGTTCACGAGCTTTTGAAGCTCAGCCGCATTTCTTTTCTTCCGCGGCAGGTATCTAAGCATTGGAGCTGGGTTTTGCTTTGGGATGAGTGCTGAGTGGACTTACCTTAGAGATATTTAGCTTTGATCTTATGATGCCATTTAAGACTTCATTATTTCAGATATTTTGTTGGAGTTTATTTTCCGCTGGGACCTATGTATTGAAGTCATGTTGACTTGAATTATTCCGCATTTATGTTAAGACTTCTTTTGGATATTTATGTTTGCTTTGATATGACACCATTATTTGTGATTCCTTTACCCTTGTCGGGTTGGGGCGTTACAATTTATGGTATCAGATCCAGGTTTACGACTTGTAGTCAGGACCTGTGACATATGGACCCTAGGTTTTGAGACCCTTAGAGCCTAGGCTATGACCTGTGAGGATTGGGTAGACTTTAGGATTCCTTCTGCGTACTTCCATTTCGTATATCACCTTTGTTCATTTTGCTAATCGTTTGAATATCGTTCAGATGGTTCAAACTCGTCATACTTATAGCGTGGATGGAGACGATGATGCTCCTAACTTGGATGCTGCGATTGCTAATGCTCTCAACACTCTTTTCCCTGGTCTTACCACACCTGAGATGATGGCACAGGTGATCAACAACATTCGTAATCAGACTGGTGCTTCGGGTAGTGGTGGAGGTAATCAACCCGTAGGCATTCATACTTGGCTCGACGTTGGTAGCTCAAGCCTCTTTCTTTTGCACTGCTGCTCCCCATGAGGCCGAGGACTGGATCACTCATATTGAGAAGCTGTTTGAAGTACTGGGTTGTGGAGATGAATTTAAGACCCGTTTGGCTGCATTTAAGTTGGAGGGTGATGCTTTGAATTGGTGGAAGGCACTCAAACAGGCAAGAGGAGGAGATGCTTTTGCCATTACTTGTACTTGGACTGAGTTTCGGACTATCTTCTATAACCGTTACTTCCTGTGCTGGCAGCAAAGGTATGAGAGGGATTATCAGGGAAATCTACCAGTTTGATCGAGAACTCAATGAGTACATGGGTAGGTTTATGAGTGGTAAGTTTGTGGGAACGATTGCTGGAGATGGTAGGCGCGGCTAAGCACTTCAAGTGGGGACTGAAGAAGTAGGTGTTGGACCGACTGCTTAATATCGAGTATGAGGATGTGTCGGCCTGCAATGACGCAGCTCGTAACATTGAGATCTTTCATGAGGTTTCGGGTTCCAACAAGCGTAACCGCGATGGTGATCGGTTCAAGGTAGGACTCAAAGTAATGATTATAAGGGAAATTCTGGCAGGAGTTATGATTCGAGGGGTCAAGTGGATAGGAGTTATGATCAGCGGGGTTAGTCAGGAAGGAATGTGACTCTACTAGCGCCTGGCGAGGAGTCAGATAGCGAGCTCTGGCAAGAATGGAAATGATCGTCAGAATCAAGGTAACAATAACCAGCGTTACAATAAGGATCAGTCAGCTCGAGGATCATATCAGGGTCGTGCTTCAGGATCTTGGTCAGCAAGGACAGCTGGGTTTTGCCTCCCCACCTCTGTACTACTTGTGAAAGGCTCATCCGGGGCGTGTTTCAAGGCCCGGTGGATGTTTCTCTTGTGGTTCCACTACTCACAAGATCAGGATTGCCCTAAGAGGAACCGGTGATTCACGGAAACTACATCAAGCCGCCACTACTACTGGGCCGTTTATGCTACTACTCTCAGAATCAGGCGGGCGCACTTCAGGTACCATTACGGGCACTCTTTACATTGGTGATTTTCTTCTTCGTTTTTTGATACCGGTGCTACACACTCCATTATATCTGTCACATTTGCTAAGAAACTTAATATGAAGCCCAAACCATTAGCAAATCACTTATCAATTTCTACGCCTATGAAAAACCACATGATCATTGATCATAAATACGTTAAGTGCCCTCTTCGTTTTGATGATCGTGTTTGCTCTGCACATCTGTATCCTCTCGATATGGTCGACTTTGATATCATTCTAGGCATGGATTGGTTGGCTTATCATAGAGCTTCCATCGACTGCTATGCTAGAACGGTGATCTTTGGAGACATAAAACACCCTGAATTCGTTTATTATGGTTCTCAACCCCTCAAATCTGTTAAATTTATTTCTGCTATGAAGGCACGGACCATGATTGCTCATGGGTGCCAAGGTTTTCTGGCGTCTGTTAAGGACACATCTTTGGAGAGTCCTAACATTGAAAACCTTTATGTTGTTTGTAAATTCACCGACGTTTTTCCCGATGAACTTCGGTCTTCCCCGTAGAAGTTGAGTTTAGCATTGAGTTAATTCCTGGTGCTGAACCGATTTCAGGCTCCGTACCATGCACTTTAGAACTGAAGGAATTGAAGGGCAGGTACAAGAGATGATAGAAATGGATTTATTCGACCCAGTGTTTCTCCATGGGGTGCACCTGTTTTGTTTGTGAAGAAGAAGGATGGAAGCATACGTCTATGTATCGACTACCGTGAACTCAACCGTTTACCATTGAAACCGTTATCCTCTGCCGCGTATTGATGATTTGTTTGATCAAGCGAAAGGAGCTAAATTCTTTTCTAAGATTGATCTGAGATCTGGTTATCACCATTTCGTGTGAGGAGCAAGATGTTCCTAAGACGCGTTCGTACCGATATGGTCATTATGAATTCCTCGTTATGCCTTTTGGTTTGACAAATGCGCCTGCTGTGTTTATGGACTTAATGAATCGTGTTTTCCATGAGTTCCTCGATAAGTTCGTTATCGTTTTCATCGACGACATTTTGGTTTACTCCAAGTCTGAAGACGAGCATGAGCAACATCTCGGATAGTTTGGAGATTCTGAGGAAGAAGAAGTTGTACGCTAAATTTTCGAAGTGTGAGTTCTGGTTAAAACAAGTCGCTTTCCTTGGTCATATTGTATCCGCTGATGGTATCACCATGGATCCGTCTAAGGTTGAGGCTATCACTAAATGGCCAAGACCTACACAGTGACAAGGTTAGGAGTTTTCTAGGACTTGCTGGTTACTACAGACGTTTTGTTGAATGTTTCTCTCGTTTAGCTTTTAACACAATTGATGAGAAAAGGAGAAAAGTTTGTATGGACGGATGAACGAGAAAAGAGTTTTGAAGAGTTGAAACGGAGATTGGTGTCCGCTCCTATTTTGACTCTTACATCTGGTTCCGGAGGATTCCAGATTTACAGTGATGCATCTAAGAAAGGATTGGGCTGTGTTTTGATGCAACATGGTAAGGTGATAGCTTACGCTAAGACAAAACCTTATAGGAGAATTACAACTCATGACGGTTAGCTGCTTGTGGTGTTCGTGTTGAAGATCTGGAGGCATTACTTGTATGGAGAGACGTGTGATATTTTCACTGACCATAAGAGTCTCAATTATATTTTCACTCAGAAGGAGCTTAACATGAGACAAAGAAGATGGTTAGAACTTCTTAAGGATTATGACACCAACATCAATACCATCAGGTAACTAATGTAGTTCTTGGCCTTAGCCGGAATCGGCATTCTTGCAAGTATTGAGATTAAACCTAGGATTCTTCGTGACTTAGAGCGTTTGGATGTTGAGTTGTGTGTACGAGGTTTTGATGGATACTGGGCTAGTATGAAGGTGGATTCGAACCTTATCTGCAAATTAAAGCTCAGAAAAGATGATGTTTGTGGGCCATGGTGCAAAATGTTGAAGAAGAAAGAGTGACGGAGTTTAAGGTTGATGATGCGGAATAGTATGGTATGAAGATAGGCTTTGTTTCCCAATGATCCGGTACTTCGCGAAAGTTATGATGAAGCTCATAGTTCTCCTTTCACTATACATCCGGTTCTACCAAGATGTATAGGATTTGAAGATACTTCTGTGGAATGGCATGAAGCAAGATGTGGCGACGTTTGTATCGAAGTGTATGATTTGTCAGCAGGTTAAGATTGAACATCAAAGGGCTAGTGGACTGTTACAGCCAATGGATATTCCAACATGGAAGTGGGATAAGATATCTATGGATTTTGTGACTGGGCTACCTCTTACTCGGAAGAAGCATGATGCGATTTGGGTAGTTGTTGATCGACTAACCAAATCTGCTCATTTCTTACCAATCAGAAAGGATTATGAATTGTTGGTAGATTGGCGGTACTGGTCGTCAGTGCAGATCAGTAGTCAGTTATTCAGAGGGACATGCTGGGGCTTGTGCTTTAGAATGGGCCAGACGCTAGGATGAATATTTGTGTTTAGTAGAGTTTGCATACAACAACGGTTGGCATGCTAGCATTAAAACGCTTACCGTTTGAACTTCTTTATGGGAGAAATGTAGAGCACCTACTTGTTGGGATGAAGTAGGTGAAGCTTATTGAAGGTCGGAAATGATTGAAATCAGTAATGAAAAGTTGTTGCTAGAAAAGTTGAAGGAGGCTAGGTCTCGTCAGAAAAGTTATGCTGACAAGCATCGTCGTGATTTAGAATTTCGGGTTGGAGATCGTGTATTTTTGAAAGTCTCGCCGTTTAGAGGTGTGAAACGTTTTGGAATCAAGGGCAAGCTCAGTCCTCGATTCATCGGTCCGTTTGAAATTTTGGAGCGTATATGAGAAGTTTCGTATCGGTTAGCACTTCCGCCTCAGTTATCGCATGTTCATGATGTTTTCCATGTATCTCTCCTAAGGGGATACAACTATCATCCGTTACACGTTGCTTCTTATCCGTTTGATCAAATTCAATCCGATATGTCTTTATCTGAAGAACCGGAAGCTATTTTAGAAAGGCAAGAAAGAGTCATGAGAAATAAAGTCATTCCGTTCGTTAAGATTCTTTGGAAAAATCACCCGGAGCGTGAGGCTACTTGGGAAACCGAGGAGTCGATGCGAGCTAGTTATCCTCATTTCTTTGAATAGTTTGGTATGTTCTCATTTCATTTTCGTTTCGTTTCATTTCAATTTTCGAGGACGAAAATTCTTCTAGAGGGAAGAGTTGTAAAACCTGAAAATCTAAAACATGAATAAAGACTAAAATACCCTTGGAATCGAAAATTATAAAATACGTAAAAGACATTTATATTCATTTAACGATTAAAACTTAACATCTATAATTAAAACTTAACGAAAATGTGTACGTGATCGACATTGTACGACGAAAGATTTAACGTCTACGTGCATCGTTTGGGCCTTGCTTTCGTTTAAATGGTGAACCAAGTTGGGCCGTTTGTTTTGTTGGATTGGACTCACGCCGAGAGCCCAAGATGGGCGTGTTGTTCATGTTCGGTTGGATCAAGAGCGAGAGCCCAAAGGGGTGTTTGTTTTGTTCGTTTGGACCCAAGCCGAAGCCCACATCACACCCCAAGCCACATCCGATCGGTACCCTATATAAACAACACATTAACACAAATTTTGGAACCCTAATAGTTACAAGTCTCGGTATTTTTGCTTGCCTCCCTTTTCTTTTTTTTCTTTTGGCGAGAGCTATTCCTTGGTGTCCGAGTTTAGTCCCAACGTGAGCAAGCTAAGGTATAAACGTTCTTCTCGTCTTACCTTGATAACACCTAACGTTATTATGTTGTATCATGTTTTGTTGTTAATCGAATCTTGTGTTTTTGGTCGAGCCGTATGAAAACAAAAACAACATAATGAATCGGATCTTATATAATTAGAGAGCATGTAATGTTATATGTTATGCGATGTGGATATTAAGTATGTCGAGATAAAGAAATCGAACCACATAGATCATGAATCGGCAAGGTAGAACATGCATAACCTAAACCTAAATGGTTTGTGAACCGTGTACCATGCGTGTTATTTGTGAGTCAAGTGAGCTTGTGATGTGTAACGTGATGCGTGTTCACATCTATTAAACTAAGTGTTATGTGTTATTGTAGATGTATCTAATCCGGATAATAAGTAACTTTTGTTGTCACATGAAATCATAAACGTGCATGGGTATAAAAGTCGACGTATAATATGTATATAAGTAACTGATTCTTTGAAATTGAAGGCTTAAGGGTTATGTGTGTGGATAAAACCTCAATATCGATATAAAAAATAAACACGAAGATAGATTCAAATTCTCTTAGGAAAAAGAATAATAAATCAAATTCCGTGTGTGATTGTGTATCTGGATTAGACAACCCGAATCGTTTTCCCAACGTGAATTGCCAACGTCGTTCTTGGTTTGGATTTAATGCTAGATGTTTTGGATTATAGAATGATTTTATTAACTCACGGAACGGGAAGAGTAATTAAGGAATTATTCTCTGAAATCCTAAACGCGATTACTAAAACGTAATTAATAAAACGCAATTAAAATGCAACTACGTCTAAATGAGATCTAAATGCCTAAAGATACTTTTACTCTAAAAATGTAATAAGAAAACTATTTTAGAATTAAAACTATTTTTTTGGATTTATCTTGATTTTATAAAAATTAAAAACTAATTTAAACTATTTTAAAATTGTGAAAATACCAAATAAAGGAAAAATATAAATTACTGCGGAAATACTGATGCTCGTTCCTCAATTTCGTCACCATCGACGGTGGAAATACTGCCAAACTTATTAACCATTTCCTCGAGGTATGAATCCAGTCTTGGTCGATCAAACCAAGACGTGGCATGATGAGTCAAGAGTATGGGAAAAGATAGAGGCGAGAAGGCGTCATCGGAGACCCCATTCTGTTTCATACTCAGGTGGCGGTCAAAATTTATCAAGATGTTGTTTGCATCATCATCGAGGTAAACGTGAAATTGACAACTGTTTTTACTTGTTCTATCATATGGTGTTTCAAGCTAAAATCGGTAGCTTGAAAATTAATTGATTGCAATTGGTCCTCCCCTCCCGTACATGGTAGGTTGACATAACTCCTCCATCGTTCGGAGATCGGGTGCTACATTTTGATTAAGAAGGGAGGAGGATTAGGACCGGGTATTGGTGGTCCGTTGGGAGCAGCCATATTACGTAATTCGGGTACGTTCTGATTCTGCTTCTGAAGTCGTCTAGATCGAGATCGAGTGCGCATGCACTTAAAACCAAGTCAATTAAAAAGAGACCGATGTTGAAAACATTGAACTTAAACCAATAATCCCAAATGAATAAATGCCTCATGAACAAGCCTTTTGTGGCCGGAGAAGCTTATTTAGATTCCGGCGCCCAGAAGCTTATTAAAAACCCGCTTCTTTACAGCCGCAATTTAATGTCAAATTTAAGTCCTTATACCCACCACAGTTTGTTTATCAATACAAAGTAAATAAATCCACAAGCGACACAAAAGGCAAGTTTTTTGATCTTTGTTAGGAACTTATAATGAGTAACACCTCCGTTGAGAATGTTATATAATTGGTGTCTTCTATTTATGCCAAAAACAAGGAAAATCTTTTTGTATTTTTAATCTGATATATATATATACAAAAGAAAAAGGAAAATATTTTTTACTTTTTAATTTTATAGAAAAATAGTAACTTCACGAATGGAAGGATCTCAAGTACTGTCGACAAACCTCAAAGCGATATTGTCGTGACACAACCTCCCGGCGTGTAAAATTTTGATTCTTTGAAATTGAAGGCTTGGGGTTATGTGTGTGGATAAAACCTCAATATCGATATCAAAAATAATCACGAAGATAGATTCAAATTCTCTTAGGAAAAAGACTAATAAATCAAATCCGTGTGTGATCGTGTGTATACGGATTAGACAACCGAATCGTTTTCCCAACAGTGAATTGCCAACGTCGTTCTTGGTTTGGATTTAATGCTGATGTTTTGGATTATAAATTGATTTTATTAACTACGGAACGGAAAGTAATTAAGGAAATTATTCTACGGGAAACCTAGCGATTATAAACGTAATTAATAAACGTAATTAAAATGCAACTACGTCTAAATGAGATCCTAAAAATGCCTAAAAGTACTTTTACTCTAAAAATGTAATAAGAAAACTATTTTAGAATTAAAAATATTTTTTTTTGGATTTTTCTTGATTTTATAAAAATTAAAAACTAATTTAAATTATTTTAAAATTGTGAAAAATACCAAATAAAAGGGGAAAAATAGGGAAAAATCTTTTTTATGCTTTTTATATTTATCTTAAACTGAGAAAAATGAAAAATTATTTTTTGGAACCTTTTCTCAATTATTTGCAAATTAAAGCTATTAAAAAGTGATTAAAACTATTTTAAAATGAAAAAAGTTAAAAATCTTAAAATTTTAAAAACTGGGTCTTTATAATGGTGAATGAAAACAAGTAGCTTATGTGTGAGAAATGGAAGCTATAGTGCAACAGATGTGAAATAAGCTACTAAATTAAGCAAATAAGCTAAAGGCAACCAAACAGTGACGAAGCTAAAGAGAGCTAAAATAAGCTAAAGCTACTAATTATATCTAAACTTAACAAGCTCTAGCTCAGAACAAAGATCTAACCAACTGCTTATACTATCAAAACAGTGAATCACACCTACTGTTGGGCTTAGCACAAGCTTAACCACTAAGCTAGATAAAATCAAGCAGTACGGTCTTATACACCACCTGACCAGCTACAACTAACCAAAATTACAAGTTCTAATTCTCTGATTTAAAGCCTATGCAACAGATGCAAGATAGCCTGATTCACACTTAAGTGTGAACAGGGCAGATAGTATCTGATTGAGGAGCTTATTTAAAGCTCAAAATGATAAGCTCAGATTTGACAAAAAGCAAATATTAGTTTAAGACCAGTTGAAGATTTAATATCCAAAGTTTCACAAACTGAACCTCAGATTTGAATTAGAAAATCTACTCACAAAGTTTTGTGAAAAACAGTTTTGACAAGTTTGACAGAATTTGACTACTTGAAAAACAGAATGAAACTTTGACTAAACTCAAGTTTGATCCAATATAATGAACTGATTAAGATGTTTTAACACTAATTATGATAACTCTAAGCTAGATCTATCAATTTTAAGCTATATTGCAAACTATGCTACCTACTGATTCTAACAGATTCAGTTCCTAGATTAGTAACAAGTGATTTTGACTTTTAGAGTGAAACTGCAATTGCTAAGACCTCAATTGACTTCCAAGTACCTACTTAAGTATGAAGCAACTATTATAATCTATCTAACTGATCTCTATCACAGTACACAGTCCTAATCCAAACACAAGTTTATGCTATATAAGAACTAGAAACAGATAATGATTAGATGAAACTAAACAAACATCTAACTCAGATCAAGCAATACTAATAACCACTAAATAGCAGATTTAAACAACAAATTCAACAGTAAAACAGAATTGAGACTTACAAGTACCATAGCCACTTTGGCTTGCCAAAGATGAAACAAATGAACTCTAACCTAACAACCTCTAATCTAAACCAATTCCAGCTCAGTATTCAACCCAATAACACCTTCAGCATCATCCCATACCAGATCCAAATCCAATCAGAACCAAATTAGTACTGTAGCATCTGATCCTAACTGAGATTTAAGTGATTTGAGATTGAAACAAGTATAAGCTCACAAATAGCTACTAAAAGCTTATATGAACTTAATAAAACAGTAGATTAATGGAGAATTACTCATAAAAACAGATCTAAAGTGATTTTTATTTTTCAAATGATTTTCTCTTATTTTTTTTTTTTTTTTTGTATTTTTGAGTTTTAAAGAAAAGATAAGCTAGAAACAATTTGATGAAACTAGAATAAGAAATAAACAGAGGTAATAAGTAGATTTAGATCTTAAAAATAAACAAAACACTTAAAAATGAAATTCAAATTCTATTAATAATGGAAATTTTAATACAAATACGAATTACAAAAAAACTTAAAACATTTAAATTGAAAACACTACTACTGATTACTACTAAAACTTAGAGAGAAGAAAAATAACAGAAAGTAAGTTACATCTTGTGAATGAAAAAGAGGTCCTATATATAGTTGAGCTTGAGCTAAGAAGCTTCTCGAATTCCTTCAAAATGTGCTTCTTTGAGCTTGTTATCACCCTTGGATCATAATAACCGTTTCCCACTTGATCTCATCCATTGGATAATGATTGATGACATGCCGACTAATAGGAGGCGACATGTGGCCTATAGCACCGGATCAATGAGGTGTCATTCCTTTGTGGGTGTGGTGTCGATGCGAGATTACCCTTAATTTGGTAAAATTGAGCAATTACAGGAAGGGTAATGGTTCTTACCTGGGTAAAGGGGAAGAAATAAGTAGCGAAGGGTTTTTTATTTGTTTGGGTTTTTTGACGGTTTAATATTAAGGTTGACCGGGTTTTAAGTAGTCCGTTTGGTTTCGGTTATAGATATTAAGCGGGTTTAGCGTGGTTTTGGTTTTGGGCTCGGGTCTAATTTTGGGCCGAATGGTTAAGGATATTGGATTTTGGATTTAATAAGTAATCCAAGTATTCATTTAAGGACCAAACTTGTACATCTTGAAACTTTAGGGACCAAAGGTGTAAATCTGGAATTATCTTTCAAGGACCAATCATGTAAAGCTCAAATAATCCAAGGGTGACTTCTGTAATTTCTGAAACTTGGGGATCAATTCTCAAAGCTCAAAGTGCAGGGACTGAACTTGACTTTTCTGCAAACTTGATTGAAACTTCAAAAATCATCTTCTGAGAATAAAATCTTTCAAAATGCATAATCTTGACCTTCCGGCTCAGCTAAAACTCTCTTGATCTCTCGTGCTCGGATTTTCTTCGGTTTTGGCTTCTTTTTGTGTGTTTTGTCATATCCGTACCTGCACAAGCACAAACTCAAGAAAACAGCAAATATAAGCAATAAACGGCTCTTTCTTGGTTGTTTTGGGTCAGTTTTGATAATGAAAAGGTATGTGTTTTAGCACATACCAAAATACCCCAGACGAGACCATTGCCGTGTCCTCACGCAATGCAATCAACTCACGTTTCTAAAAACAAGGATTTCAATCTCTTTCTACTAAACCTATGAAGAAGTAGCAAAGATTCCTCAAAAGAGATTAAGAAAGCCTTAATTCTAAAAACGCCCCGTTTACCTTTTAATTCTCATGTAGATATAACGATTAAGCACATTCCGATTATGAATGACGGTTTGTTGAACTTTCATGTCGATTAATAACTCCAACATTTTTCAAACGACACGTTAGGATCACGGAGTAGAAAACACAACACAGCGTGAAGTGACCATACGGATAGAATACATCGTCCCTGATTTTTCACAAGTCCCAAACTAAGCGTAAAACCGAAATCATTGTTACATATGACTCTAGATGCTAACACTACCCATGGAAGTTACTTGTGTAATTACCTTTTGTTCCCATTTTCCTATTTCCTCTAGATTTTTTTTATTTTTGTGAGAAATGAATTTCTTCAAATTTCTCGTTTCGATAATTCTTATTCCGATAAAGATACAAAGCTAAGTCGATAATTAGTTATCCATCTTCTCTCAAGAACCATTGTTGTAAAAATGAGGTCCACATCAAGGAATTTTATTCACTAACTTTTATTTTTCACTTTTCATTTTTTTTTTTTTTTTTTTACTTTTTTATTGATATGAGCTGTGAACCACGGAGCTTCACGGGTAATTCAAGACTATAGGCTTCATGAAATGAGGATCCCGGCTGGCTAGGCTAAGACCTCACTCAATCCCGGCTAAAGATCCAAGGGTCCGATCTCGACACCGCAGCTCACAACTTTACTTATTACATTATCACTTATCACTGATTACTCATTTATTTATTACGGATCCTTGATGTGTACCCAATTTTTAAAACAAAGATTCTTTTAAGAAGATAAAGAACTAACTATCGCCAAAAACTCAACATCTCTAATTATTTAGACAGATATGGGGTGAAACAATTTTGTGGGAACAAAAAGCCATAAGTACCTTCGATGGGCTCTAAAGAGAACCAACTACTCCACGTTAAGCATCTAAACTCATAAGTAACTCTATCATTTCTCGATCTCTGCAAATTTAAAATCCCAAATAATGAGATCCGCAGATGCTTAGCCGATAATTTTTAGATTACCTATGGTTAAGGGAACAAGCTAGGGCTCAACACGCCCGGTCAAGTCAGAATTCCATTCCTACTCTCACCCGCGGAAAGTCAATCAAGGTGTCAAAACATATATTAACTTAGCAAATGCTTCGTCTAATGAAATCAAGTCATGCATATTTAAAGTCACTCAGGGAAACTTGCAAAATCTTGGCCTTGTGAGCTAGAATTCGCATTTTATAGCTTCTTATCTAAGAGACTAGCAAAACTTTTCAATCAAAAAGACTTAACAAAAGCTTACAAAAATTTTTAAATTTTTCTCATTTTGCACAATTTTTCATTTTCTAAGGAAAAACGGGGTTACGAGAGTACACGACAGAAATAAGCAAGTGCGGTCAAATCAAATCGAAGATTACCCTACCCCAGACTAGAACGAAACATTGTCCTCAATGTTTAAAACAAGGGTATCACGAAAATCTAAAAGCCGTTTATTAAGTATGCTCAAAGATAAACGTTAGTCGATAAGATTAGGATATCGGATTTCCATCAGCATCGATCATGAAACTCGAGTGGAGAAATGACAATCTTCGAGCACGAGAGTCTTCATATCGGGAACATCCTAAACACAACATCACAAACAACCAAACACGAGAAATCGAAGAGGCGGACCCCTTCGCGTCACTTATTAGAAAATAGAAAGAAGATAGATGGATAAGCATGGGGTGCCTCCCACGAAGCGCTACTGTTTTTGATCACCGAGTCGCTAGCCTGACTCGTCCCCGAATTCATTTGTCCTTGGGGAAGAAAGTGGTAGAGATACCAGGGTCAAAAGCGGTGTCCTCATTCCCGAAAGAATGAGACTGGGTGGTTTGGGAGGGAAAGAAAATGTCGGGCATCAGCATATCAAGAATGACTCCTCCCAAACTCACATAAGGCATATGAAAGATCGATTCATCATCCGGCGGTTTTTGGCGGGCGACGAAGGGATGAAGGATCGATAAGAGAATACTCCAAAAGAAGGGGAGCTCATGGTATAGAAAGGTGTGACTCAAAGGCTCATCAACGAAGGCATCCAAGAGAAGATCCTTATCTCGAATGACATTTTTAGCATAAAACTCATCAACCGTATCGGGGTTGAAAATCTTGTCCTCGGAGAGAAAGGAGATCAAAGTGTCATCTATGTGAAAATCCTCACGAGGAGAGGATTCATTCTCGGCTAAAAAATAATATTGGACCTCGGGATCAATAAGTTCATCTGTCGACAACTTCACTTCCTTATCTTTCTTTGGAAAAACGGATCATCGTATTCTTCTTTATCCTCAGAGAAAATCGAGTCGGTAGGAGTAAGTTCATCGGTGAACTCCTCACTTTCTTCGTCAAAGAGTTGATTTTCAAAATTTTGAGTATATTCAGAATCGAATTCGAACAAGGGATTTGTGAATGTCGTTTTGAAAGATTCTGGATCGAAAGATGTCTCAAAAGAAGGTTCCATGATTTCAGAAGAAAGAGTGGGATTGCCACTCAAAGGAAGGTCGATTGTCTTAGAAATCGGAGGTGGGACAAGTGGTCTCAGAGCTAGCAGTTTCCACCACTACCGTTGTAGACTCCTTTTCTTGTGTCTTTTTCCGTTCAGCTTGTATTGTTGACATACTCTTGATCGTAAACCTTGAAAGATCAATTCGAGACGTTTTGGGTTCAACTTTCTTCACATCATTCGGAAAAATGGAATTACCACTTTCTTGAGAAAAATCAATCATACCGATGCTATGAATCGAATGATCATCGGGTGGAGGTTTTGACGTTTTTTCGGCATAAAACACTATTTTTCATTTCCTTTTCTTATCGTTATCGTTCCTTGGTAATGATCCACAATGACTTTCGCGGTTCTCAAGAATGGTCTTCCTAAAGTGAGAGGAACTCGGGCATCGACCTCTATATCAACTACGGCGAAATCCACGGGAAACTGGAATTTATCCACTCGTACCATAACATCGTTGACTACACCAACCGTGTGAGCAATTGTTCGATTAGCTAATTCGATAGTCATACAAGTCGGTATAAGAGTTTTTAATCCAAGCTCATGATATATCGCAAGAGGCATGAGACTTATGCTTGCACCTGAATCGGTTAGGGCATTATATTCCTTAATATCATTTAAGGAGCAAGGAAGGAGGAATTTCCCGGGATCACCAAGCTTCTCGGGAGCTTGGTTTGAGGAAGAATTAAACGGTGTAGGCTCAATTGAAATCTTTGAAATTTGTTCCAATTTCTCTTCATAAATCTTTTCAGCAGCTTTGATCATATCAGTCGTAAGTTTGAACTTGGTTTCGGAAACAACTTTCATTTTGTCGAACCGTGATTGAACAGATTTGCACGGTGTAAGGTTAGAACTTGGCATGATGACAGATATAGAAGGAACTTGGGCAACCAGAGGTTGGACGTATTTGGCTTTTTCCATTATCAAGAGAATTACGGGTCCTTTGTCACCTCGGTCTCTCATGCTACATTCCTCACCGGAGAAGAAGTAGTCATTGAGGGCCCATTATCTCGAATGTTTATAGATTTCATTTCTCCCTTCGGGTTTGGAATTGTGTTACTTGGGAGAGAACCGAAACCCGAGGGTTGAGAATAAGATGTAGACGGTTGACTGGCTTGAAAGAAACTAGCCATCATATTCTTTATTTCCGACATCTGTTTGTTGCTTGTAGCTTCCATCTCCTTTTTGAAGTCCGTCCTCATGCCGTTAATTTGATTTTGCAAACTTTTAATGGTATAATCAGAGTTCTTCATGTAAGCTAGAAAATCGGGCGACTTGAGGAGGTGCTTGATAAGATTGTTGAGGAGGAGGTGGTTGTTGGTAAACTTGAGATGGAGGAGCTTGGTAGTGTTGATTTCCATGATTAAAATTAGCTCCTCGGTTCTGATTGTTGTTACCATTGAAACGGTTTTGATTCTGGTTTTGTTGTTGAGGTTGGTTGAAACCGGGAGGTCCGAGATAATTGTTTGAACGGTAGCTAAGAAGATTTCGATCTCCTTGCGGTTGATTGTAGTTTCCTGTAGCAGCATAAACATTCTCATGTGCGTAGCCACCGACGGCTGGGCACTCGGAATAAGAATGTGGACATCCACAAGTCTCACAATCTGGTAACCGATTTCACTTGTTGTTGTTGATTTTGATTGTTCATCTGAGTAATCCGTAAGATATCATCGATCTTTTTGTTCAGTGCGGCTATTTCGAGAGAAGAAGACGTATTTGATCGAGATGATGCACCCCTTTCGGCGGTAGAATCCCAATAGTTATAATGAGCGGTCATGTTCTCAATAAGATCGTAACATTCCTCGGGACGTCTTTTCATGAAAGTTCCACCAGCAGCAGCATTAATCGTTTCACGGTGTCTCAACGTTAAACCATTATAAAACGTATCAATTTGAGTGACAAGCAACATGTTATGATTCGGACATCGATCAATCGCAAGCTTATAACGTTCCCAAGCTTCAAACAAAGATTCGTCGGGATATTGCCGAAATTACGATATCGTTCCTCAATTTCGTCACCATCGACGGTGGAAAGTACTTTGCCAGAAACTTCGAAACCATTTCCTCGAAGGTATGAATCGAATTCTTTGGGAGTCGATCAAACCAAGACGTGGCATGATGAGTCAAAGAGTATGGGAAAAGATAGAGACGAAGGGCGTCATCGGAGACCCCATTCTGTTTCATACTCGGTGTGGTCAAAAATTTATCAAGATGTTTGTTTGCATCGTCATCTGGTAAACCATGAAATTGACAACTGTTTTTACTTGTTCTATCATATGGTGTTTCAAGCTAAAATCGGTAGCTTGAAAATTAGTCGGTGCAATTGGTCCTCCCCTCCCGTACATGGTAGGTTGACATAACTCCTCCATCGTTCGGAGATCGGGAGCTACATTTTGATTATCGGGAGGAGGATTAGGACCGGGTATTGGTGGTCCGTTGGGAGCAGCCATATTACGTAACTCGGGTACGTTCTGATTCTGCTTCTGAAGTCGTCTAGATCGAGATCGAGTGCGCATGCACTTAAAACCAAGTCAATTAAAAGAAACCGATATTCGAAAACACAGTGAACTTAAACCAATAATCCCAAGTGAATAAATCACCTCTATAAGACAAACGCACAAGCGAGCGGAGAAGCTTTGTAGGTCAGCGCGAAGCTTATTAAAAACCCGCTTCTTTACAGCCGCAATTTAATGTCAGGCCGTCCTTATACCCACCACACAGTTTGTTTATCAAATAGAAGTAAATAAATCCACAAGCGACACAAAGGCAAGTTTTTGATCTTTTGTTCGGGAACTTATAATGATAACACCTCCGTTGAGAATGTTATATAATTGGTGTCTTCTATTTATTATCAAAAACAAAGGAGAAAATCTTTTTGTATTTTTAATATGATATATATATACAAAGAAAAAGGAAAATATTTTTTACTTTTTTAATTTTTATAGAAAATAGTAACTTCACGAATGAAGGATCTCAAGTCACTAATCGACAAACCTCAAACGATATTGTCGTGACACAACCTCCCCGGCAGCGGCGCCAAAATTTTGATTCTTTGAAATTGAAGGCTCAAGGGTTATGTGTGTGGATAAAACCTCAATATCGATATCAAAAATAATCACGAAGATAGATTCAAATTCTCTTAGGAAAAAGAATAATAAATCAAATCCCGTGTGTGATTGTGTATACGGATTAGACAACCCGAATCGTTTTCCCAACGAGGCGTGAATTGCCAACGTCGTTCTTGGTTTGGATTTAATGCTAGATGTTTTGGATTATAGAATTGATTTTATTAACTACGGGAATGGGAAAGTAATTAAGGAAATTATTCTACGGGAAATCCTAAACGCGATTACTAAAACGTAATTAATAAAACGCAATTAAAATGCAACTACGTCTAAATGAGATCCTAAAAATGCCTAAAAGTACTTTTACTCTAAAAATGTAATTAGAAAACTATTTTAGAATTAAAACTATTTTTTTGGATTTTTCTTGATTTTATAAAAATTAAAAACTAATTTAAACTATTTTAAAATTGTGAAAAATACCAAATAAAAGGGGAAAAATATGGAAAAATCTTTTTTATGCTTTTATATTTACTATAAGATGAAAAAATTATTTTTTAACTTTTTGAATTATTTATCAAAAGTGATTAAAACTATTTTAAAATGAGAAAAATAGTAAAAGTTGACCAAAAATTATAAAAATCTCAGGAAAATTCTAAAATTATAATAAGAATCTATGAAAAATGAAAAACAAGTAGCTTATGTGTAAGAAATGGAAGCTATAGTGCAACAGATGTGAAAATAAGCTACTAAATTAAGCAAATAAGCTAAAAAGGCAACCAAACAGTGACAGAAGCTAAAGAGAGCTAAAATAAGCTAAAAGCTACTAATTATATCTAAACTTAACAAGCTCTAAGCTCAGAACAAAGATCTAAACCAACTGCTTATACTATCAAAACAGTGAATCACCCCTACTGTTGGGGCTTAAGCACAAGCTTAACCACTAAGCTAGATCAAAATCAAGCAGTGCAGTCTTATACACCACCTGACCAGCTACAACTAACCAAAATTACAAGTTCTAATTCTCTGATTTAAAGCCTATGCAACAGATGCAAGATAGCCTGATTCACACTTAAGTGTGAACAGATAGTATCTGATTGAGGAGCTTATTTAAAGCTCAAAATGATAAGCTCAGATTTGACAAAAAGCAAATATTAGTTTAAGACCAGTTGAAGATTTAATATCCAAAGTTTCACAAACTGAACCTCAGATTTGAATTAGAAAATCTACTCACAAAGTTTTGTGAAAAACAGTTTTGACAAGTTTGACAGAATTTGACTACTTGAAAAACAGAATGAAACTTTGACTAAACTCAAGTTTGATCCAATATAATGAACTGATTAAGATGTTTTAACACTAATTATGATAACTCTAAGCTAGATCTATCAATTTTAAGCTATATTGCAAACTATGCTACCTACTGATTCTAACAGATTCAGTTCCTAGATTAGTAACAAGTGATTTTGACTTTTAGAGTGAAACTGCAATTGCTAAGACTTCAATTGACTTCCAAGTACCTACTTAAGTATGAAGCAACTATTATAATCTATCTAACTGATCTCTATCACAGTACACAGTCCTAATCCAAACACAAGTTTAACTACTGATATAAGAACTAGAAACAGATAATGATTAGATGAAACTAAACAAACATCTAACTCAGATCAAGCAATACTAATAACCACTAAATAGCAGATTTAAACAACAAATTCAACAGTAAAACAGAATTGAGACTTACAAGTACCATAGCCACTTTGGCTTGCCAATGATGAAATAAAGGACCTCTAGCCTAACAAACCCCTAATCCTAACCAATTCCAGCTCAGATCTCAACCCAATAACACCTTCAGCATCATCCCATACCAGATCCAAATCCAATCAGAACCAAATTAGTACTGTAGCATCTGATCCTAACTGAGATTTAAGTGATTTGAGATTGAAACAAGTATAAGCTCACAAATAGCTACTAAAAGCTTATATGAACTTAATAAAACAGTAGATTAATGGAGAATTACTCATAAAAACAGATCTACTATGATTTTTATTTTTCAAATGATTTTCTCTTATTTTTTTTTGTATTTTTGAGTTTTTGAAGATAAAGCTGAAACAATTTGATGAAACTAGAATAAGAAATAAACAGAGGTAATAAGTAGATTTAGATCTTAAACACTCAAACAAAAACACTTAAAAATGAAATTCAAATTCTATTAATAATGGAAATTTTAATACAAATACGAATTACAAAAAAACTTAAAACATTTAAATGAAAACACTACTCTTGATTACTACTAAAACTTAGAGAAGAAAAATACAGAAGTAAGTTACATCTTGTGAATGAAAAAGGGTCTATATATAGTTGAGCTTGAGGCTGAAGCTTCTCGAATTCCTTCCAAATGTGTGCTTCTTTGAGCTTGTTATCACCCTTGGATCATAATAACCATTTCCACTTGATCATCCATTGGATCATGATTGATGACATGCTTCGACTAATAGGAGAGCGACATGTAGCCTAGAGCACACGGATAAGTGAGGTGTCATTCCTTGTGTCAGTGGGGTGTCAGGGGAAAGTACGAGATTACCCTTAATTGTGGTAAAATTGATCAATTAACTTGGGTGGGTAATTAGGGTTCTTACCTGGGTAAAAGGGGGAAGAAATAGGCGCGAAGGGTTTTTTATATTTGTTTGGGTTTTTGACCAGTTTAATAAATGAGTTGACCGGGTTTTTAAGAGCGGGTCACGTTTGGTTTTTCGGGTATAGATATTAAACAGGTAGCGTGGTTTTGGTTTTTGGGCTCGGGTCTAATTTTGGGCCGAATGGTTAAGGATATTGGATTTTGGATTTAATAAGTAATCCAAGTATTCATTTAAGGACCAAACTTGTACATCTTGAAACTTTAGGGACCAAAGGTGTAAATCTGGAATTATCTTTCAAGGACCAATCATGTAAAGCTCAAATAATCCAAAGGTGACTTCTGTAATTTCTGAAACTTCAGGGATCAATTCTGTCAAAAGCTCAAAGTGCAGGGACTGAACTTGACTTTTCTTCAAACTTTGCTGAAACTTCAAAAATCATCTTCTGAGAATAAAATCTTCCACAATACACAATCTTGACCTTCCGGCTCAGCTAAAACTCTCTTGATCTCTCGTGCTCGGATTTTCTTCGGTTTTGGCTTCTTTTTGTGTGTTTTGTCATATCCGTACCTGCACATGCATAAACTCAAGAAACACGCAAATATAAACAATAAACGGCTCTTTCTTGGTTGTTTTGGGTCAGTTTTGATAATGAAAAGGTATGTGTTTTAGCACATACCAGTAACGTATGGTTAAAGTCATGAAGGTGTTGAGTAAATAAACAAGAGTTAATGAGTTGTGTGAGTCGATTTGAGTATGAGTAAGTGTTTGCATGTGTGAGTTATGACTTTTAAACTATTTTTCACATAACTCTAAACTCTAATAAATGACATGGTGAACCCTAATCTACGATATTGATTATTAAAACACTTAAGTCTCATTTAACTATAAAACCCTAAAGTCTTAAGATCATTAAATATACTAAGTATAGACACCAAATATTAAAAGATCATTTCGACGATTATGAAATCATAAATAACAATGTCACGACCGTTAATGTGTATAGGTTCTGTGAAGAAGGAGTAATCCTTTGCTTTAAGTATTTCACCTTTGTAGTCATTTGCTTTGGAATAAGGTACGGATATTCTGACCTTTTCAGTAAAGGTTCCTTATAAGGTTTTCTTTTCGTTAGCTTTTATATTAAGGTTTCCTAAGCCTTTGCTATGAACCCCATTTCATTTGTTTGAGCTGTTGCTTATTTGAAACCTCTGATTTCTGAATTATGAAACATCTGATTTTGAACCATAAGATATGAAAACTCTGATTTTGGAAATATGATTAACCTGATGATAAAGTATGATCTGTGTCAGTTTTGACATTCTGATTTGACCTAAGATAGTTTGACACCGAGCCAAATATTTCACTAGTCATGGGGGTTCCATGTCCGTGTCGATTGATGCACCTCGACATGACTCTAGGGCATAGTGTGATGTTACTGCCACGTCCTTATCACATTATCTGTTATGAGCTCAAATTATGTTATATGACCAATATCTCACATGCGTAGCGTATGGATGCATCCTAGATCTGTTATATGTTATCTGTTATATGTTATCATGATTGATCTTTGCGTGCATGCACGTCCTTCATAAATCTGGTAGGTCTCCCCTACAAATGTTGCATTATGTGAATATGATTATGATCTGATATTTGTTTCGGGGCTCGTGGTAGTTAACTATAAACTTTATTCGTTAATTCTGATTTATACTTTGAAAATGATTATGATTTCGCTATTTTTAGTTCGTTATATTTCGTATTCGATATCGTTTCGTATTCGCTTTGCTTTTATATCTGTTCCTTTGAGCTTTTGAAGCTCAGCCGCATTTCTTTTTCTTCATGGCAGGTATAAGCATGGGCTGGGTTTTGCTTTGGGATGAGTGCTGAGTGGACTTACCTTAGAGATATTTAGCTTTGATCTTATGATGCCATTTAAGACTTCATTATTTCAGATATTTTGTTGGAGTTTATTTTCCGCTGAGACCTATGTATTGAAGTCATGTTGACTTGAATTATTCCGCATTTATGTTAAGACTTCTTTTGGATATTTATATTTGCTTTGGTATGACACCATTATTTGTGATTCCTTTACCCTTGTCGGGTCGGGGCGTTACATGTTCATTGCATCAAAACCCATGGTGGCAACCTAGGGTCTCATATTACTAGCTTTTGATCTTCTATGTGGCAATTGATCTTGTCTGCAACGCATATCTCATACCATTTTTTACTCATGCCACTTTCAACCCATTTGCAGGTCAATGGTTTGATTTGGGCAATAGTGTGATATTCTTAATCACCGCTAACACTATTAAACTTGAGATAAGACGAGGGTCTTGTAAGCTTGTTTTATCGTTAGAGTTAGTATGTTGAAGGCAGCTTTTGAGAACATCATAGACCAGGCAGGTTCTGAGACGTGGTGCCTCTGAACATGTTAAAAATCGACCCAATTGCATGTTAATGGGTCAAAATTAATACCTCCCGCGTCTTGTAGTAGTTGAACTCCCTTATATATGTTGATGAACTCGTAAAGATATCCCTATCGTAGTGATTTGGAGAAATTTGAGCTTTTATGATTTAGCAGCTATTGGTAATATCTTTTAAAAGTTGTAGCTGCTGATAGTGAGTATTAAGTGTGTTGTGCCTATTGGTACATTAATTAATCTGCAGTAGCTGAACCTATAGTTGGATTTAATTGTGTCATGTATAATGATAGTCATCTCCGGTCTTTGTTTTTCTCTTTGGTTTGAAACAAACCCCTTGACCATGGTTCAAACACCTTGTTGAGGGTTCTCATTTTTGGCGCGTCTATGAGCAATAACTATTTTCCATTTGTTTCACACTTACCAGTAATGGAATCCATGTATCATGAAAGGATAGATTGTTCTTGAGGGTGTTACTGGCACAAGATATATATAATGCAAGCAGCTCTGGATCTCATTCAAGTCAATATTTTGCTATTCTGCATGTCTTACGTTGTAGAGTATTAATATGTACTGAGAAGGTCTCGTCAAGATAGCATTTTAGATGCTGGCGAGGTTGATGTCCTAGAATATAGAAGTTTACTTGAGGTACTTCATAGGAGGAATCTTAGATGTGACTTCTACAAAGAGGATGCTCTGAGAGGTAGAGATAGACATCAATTGACATAATGAGAAGTACTGAAGTGGATTTGGTATACTAGAGGAATTTACGTTCTATATGACTGTGTGGAAGCATGCTATTTATGACCTTTGAGTTGAACCAACATATAGTAAATGAGGTCGAACAGAGGCCGTTTGATGCTTCTAAATGAGGAGACTGTGTTAGAGAGGGAAGTGTTTTAAAGAGAAGGTGAGTCATCGAACTAATCGTCTTCTAAACGATCTGAATTACGATTAGCATTTCATATGCTCTGTTATGTATACATACCGAGACACCTAAATGTCTGAAACTCTGTAATTTGTGTATAACCTATTAGAAAGTAAGGCCTTTCTCAATTGCTAAGGCCTTAGCTGTGGCTGTGCAGAACACATCACTCACACTAGGAATTATGAAGATTTTTTAGCTGCAAGATCAACTTAGGCAAAAGTTGTCAGGGAGTATTATTTACAAAAAAAATAAAGTGCATGTGGAATAGAAATGCTAGTGTTGACCCGCTGCATATATTTGTAAAACTGCTTAAAGGACAGCATACTCCAATTTTCTGATATGATACTAATTTTTTAGATTTGTGCATTAAAGTTTCAAACAGAGAGTACCACTATAAAAAAGGTTGCTACTAAATAAGTTCCATAATTCCAAGAGACCTGGGATTAACATATGACCAGGAGTCTTTCTATACAAAGTTAACAAAGGAATCTCGTTTGGGGATTTGTTCTTTTTTAGCAGATGGTGCTTGAAACTTTGATCTAAAATGATATCCTATTGACACACCAAAATCCAGTTGCGGAATTACAATTGAAGTATATTCCAGAAGGCAGAACTATTGCTACTATGGTTCCA
Organism: Chrysanthemum makinoi; assembly: GCA_910596185.1. Lineage (NCBI taxonomy): Eukaryota > Viridiplantae > Streptophyta > Magnoliopsida > Asterales > Asteraceae > Chrysanthemum > Chrysanthemum makinoi. Next base: position 252,242,349 of record OU343217.1, on the reverse strand, counting down.
AATGAAGAGCATAGTATTCCTTTCGAAATTGTATTAAAAAGAATCAAGATAACAGAAAGCTTGGATTCCTGATTATAGAATAATTTCTGCAAATGTAAACTTATATAGCATAATTAAACTATGTAAATGTAGAAAAAATCAACTTTGTCGTTTTGGTCAACTGTTACAGTTCTATTTGGAAACTGATATTGACATACTGCGAAGTCAGACTTTTATTACCAAGTTGTAAATTATTTTCAGGAACATGATATTCTTTCTCATGAATGATTATAATTCTCACCTTTTGGTGGTGCGAAGTCACTGATTTGCGACTCTAAATATCTGTCGGGAAAATTAACGCATATTTAAAGACGATTCATTTGCACTGTCTGTACATGCATCCACAAAATCAGGTTCATATTACGGACAAAGGAGTAAAATTAAGTTAAAAGTAGAGGTACATTTTCGACCCATTGGCATTAACTTTGATTCTAGTCTAATTATGTTTTATCTCTAATATAGGTTAAACAGTTAAAAAAAAAGGAATGGGTGAAATGGGTTATAAGATAAGTGGCCAAGGCGTATTTTTAGTGCAGAACCATGGCCACCCCTAACAACAGGAGAGATTCCTTTGTTCTCACTTGTTGATATGCAAGTTTGTAAGTACATGAAACTGGTACTTGTACTCCAATCAAATATGACCCTGAATGCGCATTGCCCATGAGCAGGTGCAAGAACCGTGATAAGCTCAAGCAGCAGAAAGCATAGTACCTTGATGTTGTAGTCGCTGATTTGCCTGATAAAACGACACTAGAGAGTGTTGCATCTGATCACTCGTTTACAATAGCCGACTTCATCGATGAACCAGGTCTTTACCTTGCTGTATTAGCATACCAAGTTTGATTCGCCCGGAGATTATGCTTTGTTGTGGGTCCTTTCTAAGCCCTTTGCTATGCGAGTAGAAATCTCACACCTGTTCATGTTGGCTTTTAGAAAACAATGGAAATTGGCTTCTATATCTTTATATACTATTATTAGAAACATTTATTATTCATTGAAAATATTTACTGTTTAACGTAAGAAGATAATGCATAAGCACTCAGAAACCGTATTATATGCTGAAATTAGCCGACTCTGAACAAGAATTGCAAGACAAGAACCAGCCTCACCCATTACATCTTTGACATATGCTTGAATCCATCATGTTCAAGCATTGCAATAACCTGGGGAAACTTAAAGCACATAAAAAAAGGGTCATAACTGATGAAAAATAACTCATTCGTTCATCCATTAATGGTTGACAGTATTCGGTACAAAGTTGCAGTTACACAAATCACCAAATGGTAACTATATCAGATAAGTGCATCGTACACATGTTTACATCTTCTAATAAGTATCAATATCAATCTTCGTTGTCTTCAAGTAGACTTCTGTTTATGTTGTGCACTTCTTCTACATCTAGATTTAGGGCACCAAGGCGGAGGAGGCTCACTGTGAGATTATTGCTTGTGTGTAGGTGTAAGTAACACCTTTGAGGGTCATTGTGAGCCGCTGCTTCTTTTATCGGCATAACGTTCCAGATACCATTAAATCCTGTTCTCATTAATAAATCATCATCAGTAGATAGCAACTGCATCATCTCTTCTTCAGAGATCAAAGGTGATTTTGAATTATCATCGGTGGGTGGTTTCATGTACCTTTATCCAAAGGCTTGTTTCACAGCAAGTTCACCATTCAGATATCCGTCTTCATAGCAACTTTCTAGTTCCTTCCATCTCGTCTTTTCTTGTACATAAGGCGGTATGCGGTCTTTAGAAATTTGCAGTGCAACTGTTAGTTAACACAGTTAATGATCAATTAAGAGAAAATAAGAATTTACCTGTTCATTTTTTTGTAGCAGAATCGTGTGTCCACTGTGCGCTTTCTCTGAATCCACGTCTTGGACGCCAAGGCTTTGGAGGCTCAATGTGAGAAGAGAAGCAAACGACAATAGCAGTGTGATTATCGCTTGTGTGTAGGCGTAGCGCTTGGTTAATAAGTTCTGTAGCACACCGGTGAGGGTCATTGTGTTGCATTAGTTGTTTCCGAACAAGGCTCGAGGCTTCTTCATTTGACATAGCATCCCATATCCCGTCACATCCAATTATCATAAATTCATCATCATCGGTCAACGCCATTTGTGTCATTTCAGGTTCAGCAATCAGAGGTGATTCTGATTTGATGCATCAGTCTCCAACGGCTAGTGTCACAGCAAGTTCACCATTCAGGTACCCATCTTCAAAGTAACCGCCTAGTTCCTCCACTCTCTTTTTTTCTAGTAAATTAGACGGTCTGTGGTCGTTAGACACTTGTTTTGCACCTCCTTTGCTAGAAATAACCACACCGCAGTCTCCAGCGTTTGATATCAATAAATGCCTCGCGAGTACTAAAACAGTTTAAGCCGTGGTTCCACAATAATCACTAATACTGCATTTTTCCTTCAGATCATTGTCAGCTTGTAAAAACGCTTTGCAATGAAAGTCTTGTAACTCTTTTAAGTACAATTCATCTACTCATTCATCTGATATTGTTGCTTCTGGTAGATCAGAATTCTCAGAGAATAATCTTGGCGTGATTTTTGACATATGATGCTGCTTCAGCCACTCATGGTTGTAAACACTACATTTAAAAAATAAAGGGCAAGTTAGATTGGCATTTGTATTCCACTTCAACATCTTGTCCCGAGATTGTACTATTTTCCATACTTTTTCAAAGTCAATGGACATCTGACTCCTTTATTCTGATATCTCTCAAACTAGGTATAGAAATGCTAGTAATGACCCGCTGCACATACACTCCTTTTTGTTGTAAAACTGCTTAAAGGACAGCATACTCCAATTATCATGCCACATCGATACAGATGACCCGCGGTCTCTTTTGACACAAACATAAAGATAGCAACTGAGCCCCAACACCAGATGTATCTGTTATAGGAAGTCAAATGATCAATTTGGGTTAATAAAATATCAAGATTTAACCATGTTTATAAGATTTGAAATTAAACGAAGTAAAAGTGGGATTCTATGAGGTTGAATTTTGATGCTACATTGAAATTTGTAGCAATGATTTAAGTAGACAGATTATTGTGCTAAGTTTTATACTGTAATCTTAGTAATATTGAATCGGAAGGAACCAAATGTGAGTTGTGACTACAAATATGGAGAGGAGGGAGTATTAACCAAGTGTGAATAATCGCGCCTTCTCCCCAAAACCTTAATGTCCGGAATTGGTGGGCTGATTTCACAGGTTCATTGATGTTCCAGGATCGTATTATCAAACAACATCATGGTATATAATCATCATACAAGAATACATGATAAGGAAACAAGGAGATTGGGTTTGAACCCTTAAAATAGAAACTGATATTATGAATGAAAGGGTTAACGTTTACAGAGAATCCTAAACCTATATATAATATATGAATCGTTGCCTGTGGCAGTTATGCCGATTCACAGAAAAATAAACGTTGTGATGTACGTTCTTCTTAACCGTTCTAAACCTAAATAACTGTTCCTCTTATAACTGCTTCTGTAATGGGTTTGTTTGGGGCTTGGCCCAAACCAGAAAAGTAGCCGGCTTCATTCCTTTGGGTTGCAGGCTTTGGCGTCAAGACCCTTCTGATTCTTCTTGCTGTGTGTCGATTTGCAGCCAAAAACACAGGAGTAAACGCTGTTAATCTTCATACAAAGATTAATGGGATTATAGTTTTCCAACACTTAAAACCTGCCGAGCCTTCAACCTTCTGCTTTTTGTTGCATACTTCTTCTCCTACGTGGCTGGAGACGCTACTAATCCACCCAATCAAACAGGCGACAAAGCTTATTCGATTTCTTGCATTCAAGCATGCATACGATCACCCCTTGACTTTGACAAACTTAACTACAAATTTCTTGCATTTAAGCGATTTTGCAAAAAATATGATGTTCTCCATCACTTGACTGCCGCCTCTACAAGCACCCCTCCAACCGATCCCAACTACGAAACAAATGATTCACTTGTGGTCATGTGGATGCATGCCACGATCTCTCCTAAATTCCATCTTTGTAACCATGCCCACACTGTGAGTAGTTTGGCAATTGAACAATGTCGCAATTTTCAACGGCCCCCATACGTGCGTACGGGACTCGTTGAGCATTCGTGCATGGTTTGCATGATTTTAGGCCAAAACTTTCCAATGTTGCTAATAATGGTTCGTAGAGTATGACAACAATACTTCTGGGTCCACAACAGTTACTCGTCAATTCTCCCATGCCAACCAAATAGCAAAAGCAATTGATCAGTCCATCCCACTAGCCCAATTAAATATACGTTATGTATATTTATAAACTGGGTGGGCCAGCTGCACCCTAGACCATCTTCTATCCTGTCCCGGCCCAACAGCCTCAGAGGAAACGGTATAGTGACATCCAAAATTTAGCCATTTAAGCCTATTAGGCATCATTTCGACACTCACACCTTAAAATACCTCTTCACTCACAACTAAACACAACTTGGTCATTTGGGCCTCCACCCACCCCGAATTTTCTTTTTTCTTTTCTTCTTTTTTTTAAACAAACCAAATTTCATTCCTTAAAATAAAAATACAAAATGAAACTAAAAAATAATGCGAAAAAGAAAACATACGAAAAAAACGTAACAAAAAATAAAAAACATGCTAAACTTAATAAGTTGCATTGATCGTTGTTAGAAAATATAATATTTCTAGTAATATCGCTAGTATTCGGTACAAAGTTGCAGTTACACAAATCACCAAATGGTAACTATATCAGATAAGTGCATCGTACACATGTTTACATCTTCTAATAAGTATCAATATCAATCTTCGTTGTCTTCAAAGACTTCTGTTTATGTTGTGCACTTCTTCTACATCTAGATTTAGGGCACCAAGGCGGAGGAGGCTCACTGTGAGATTATTGCTTGTGTGTAGGTGTAAGTAACACCTTTGAGGGTCATTGTGAGCCGCTGCTTCTTTTATCGACATAACGTTCCAGATACCATTTAATCCTATTCTCATTAATAAATCATCATCAGTAGATAGCAATTGCATCATCTCTTCTTCAGAGATCAAAGGTGATTTTGAATTATCATCGGTGGTTGGTATCATGTACCTTTATCCAAAGGCTTGTTTCACATCAAGTTCACCATTCAGATATCCGTCTTCATAGCAACTTTCTAGTTCCTTCCATCTCGTCTTTTCTTGTACATAAGACGGCATTCAGGTACCCATCTTCAAAGTAACCGCCTAGTTCCTCCACTCTCTTCTTTTCTAGTAAATTAGACGGTCTGTGGTCGTTAGACATTTGCTTTGCAACTCCTTTCCTAGAGATAACCACACGGCAGTCTCCAGCGTTTGATATCAATAAATGCCTCCCGAGTACTAAAACAGTTAAAGCCGTGGTTCCACAATAATCACTAATACTGCATTCTTCTTTCAGATTTTGGTCAGCTTGTAAAAACGCTTTGCAATGGCAGTCTTGTAACTCTTTTAAGAACAATTCATCTACTGATCCATCATCTAATGCTGTTGCTTTTGGTAGATCAGAACTCTCAAAGAATAATCTCATGGCATGTCCTTTGACATATGATGCTGCTTCAGCCCCTCCATGACCATCAAAAACAGCGTAAAAGGAACTCGGGAGATTATCCCACTTGTAAACATCATCACCGAGATGCTTAGCCACATCATCGATATGGATGTGTTGGTCCTCATTTGATCTTCGTGCTCCAATGTCTGTGTGACTTCCTGATCTTATGCTTTTAGTACTAGCCGAGCACGCAGCCTATAAAGTGGGAAAACAGATAAACGTTAGTATGTCGATGAACGCATATCTAAACAATCATCAAGCAATAAACTATCAATCAAATCATATCCATGCTTGAACAAAAAACGAAAAAAACTAATTCCATGATATTTTATTTAGGCGCTGATATAGTAATATAAAACAGAATTAGCATATATCCACATAACACATGATGATTAGATATGATTATAATTGCTAGTAAGAACTACTCTTAAACTAATCTTCTCATTATATTCTTTTCTCATGATATCTTAGCTAGTACCAATGAAGATGAAACCTAGGGGTGTTCATCGGTTCGGTTTTCGGTTTCATGGGTTGTATGGTTCGGGTTAATCGGTTTGAAAATTTTAAAACCCAAAACCAAAACCAAACCTAACCAATTTTAAAACGGATAAAACCAAACCATACACCAAATTGGAATTCGGTTTGGTTTCGGTTAAAACCAAAAAAACCAAATTCAAGTAAACTTTAAAATATAATCTAAAAGTTACATATAAAAACCTAAAAGTTCAAATAAAATTATCAAATCAAAAGGTCTCACAAAGTGCTTAAGTAAATCAACAAAACAAAAGTTTAAGAAACCAAAAGGTTTCATAACTTAACGGAAATAAATAAAAGCGAAATATGGGAGGAGAGGATACGATATATGTGAATTTATAGGAATCAAGTAGGTTTTTTTTGAACAGCGGAATTTTATTAGAAACTAGCAAGGAGCTAGAAAAACTATTACATGCTGGAAACCATTAAAGGGTTTTGAATCCAATTGTTCCATGATATGGAAGACAATTTGTTTCTAGAAGAGAACCACCTATAAGAACAATCTACAATGTTATCAAATAAAATGCTACGCTTAGGCGGAGTGGTACCAAAAATTACCTCGTTGCGGTAGTTCTACAGAGACCATAAAACAACTTCGCAAATAACCTCCAAGATAGATTTCTGAGAGGACGGAACACGCATGCCTTCAACCCAAGAATAAACACCCTGGATGTTAGAAGGACTAGGGGAAACAATATCCAACCAAACAAAAATCTTCTGCCAAAGAGATGTTGCGAGAGAACAAAACCATAAAGTATGGTTTGTTGTTTCAATACTTGAGTCACAAATTGGACAAATAAGAGAGTCCATATCAATCCCTTTGCGACTAAGATTCCACCTTGTTGGAAGACGATCACGAAGAGCTCTCCAAATGAAAATGTTAATCTTTTTAGGAAGATAACGATTCCATCTAGTTTCAAAACCTCCATCAGGGAGGGTGCATTTATCTATATGGTCACGAGTAATTTTAACAGTAAAAGTTGGCGAACCTAAAGACCAGGTCCAAGTATCATCAGAATCAGTGAGTGAGCAGGTAGCCAACATGTTAGAGAGGGTACTGAGGTGAGTAACGTTCGTTCCACTCGTAATCGGGCGAGACCAAACTAAATCCCATCCATTGTTCCAACAATCACAGATCATACAATCTTTGTTCAAAGCTAGGCGAAAAAGGCGCGGGAACTGATTTTTGAGAGGAGTATCTCCCATCCATGTTTCATGCCGAAATTTAGTAGAGGTGCCATTACTTACCCGTCTTTGGAGAAAAGAATGAGGAATAAGCCCTTTCTCATGCATGGAGTTAATGGATGCATCAATCCTTAATTTAAGCAGTTGTTAGTTTATAAGATATTTTAAATTATTATGATTTTTTGTTAGGAAGATAAACATATAAAATTTGTATATATATACTTTAAACGTTTTTGTGTGGATAGATATATATTCGGTTTTTTCGGTTTGGTTTGGTTTTGTATTTGTCAAACCCAAAACCAAACCAAACACCAATTAAATACTTCGGTTTGGTTTTAAACCAAACCATACACCAATTAAAACATTCGGTCCGGTTTTATTCGGTTTCGGTCCGGTTTATATTTCGGTTTGTTCAGTGCCAAACCAAACACTGAACACCCCTAATGAAACCCATTAACCTAACCTAACAGACTACGTACTAAACATGGGATGAAAGTAAAAATGATCTAATGCTACTGTGGGTGGACCACTTCTTGTTCCTAAAAACATGCATGCGAAGCTACATAATCAAACTGAACATGGAATCTTGGATATATTAATACTCTTCATGCTCGTATCAGTAACACACAATAGAAAATCTTTACAAGAACGCAAGGTTAGTTATATACCAGTTTTTCAGAAATCGAGAGGGCCTCGCCAAGAAGTATATTGAGTTAGATGGTGCTTTCTTGAGTCATCTTCATTGTCATCATCATCTCAGTTGTTGCTGTTGTTTCTTGATCATGCGATACTATCATCATATTTGTTTGTAAGTTCGAATGTAGGGTTTTTGTATGTCTGGGAATCGTGGTTGGAGATTTGTTTTTGGTCGATCGAAAATTTGTTGAAGGTTTCTTGTGATTTGTGGTTGGACTTGAAAATCCACACAAGAGATGTGGCATTTGTTAATTGGTGTGTTTAAATGTATTTTCTGTCACTTCTCTTTGTTACACCAATCAACAAATGCCACATCTCTTGTGTGGATTTTTTTGTGTAAATCTTGTGTGGATGTAGCACTACTCGTCTTATATATATAGATGTTTGGCGGCAAACGTTAAGGTCAAAACCGACATTTATGATTGCGTTTCACGCAAACAATTTTAAATATAGTACGGAGTATCTTTTTATAATTACCTAGGAATACTAAGAAAATATAATTTTAACCCATCTTTTATATAATATATAATAAAAGAATTACATCATTTCAGAGTCATTGAAAAAAAATTGGACCAATAAGAGAGCTTGATTTTGCCACGTAAGCGAAATCGTGTGATGTTATTAGTTAATAAAAGTCAAAATTAAATTGATTTTGGTCAACATTTAATTAATTTGGTGAAGAAATTTGGTTGAGAGGAAAAACACATAAAAACATAGGTGTCAAATTTGTGAAAATAAAAACTTAAAAAAAGAGAGGGTAATTAATAAAACTTTAGTGGTTAAATTTTTTAAAATTGTATAGAGTTAAGTGTAATATTATAAGTTTTCATGTTTTTTTAAAAACTTTGAAAATTAAACAAATACTCCCTTATACTTTATGTCCCCTATACTTTATAACTTAAAAATACAATATATATGTTGTTTTAAAACTCTAACATATAAATATACATAAGATTATAAATATCATTTTTTACTATACATGTTTACTAATGACTCATTTATTTCATATTAAAAGTATGATAAGTGTGGACACGAATTTGAATATTAAATACGACTAAATTATTAAAAACTATAATATAATTATCAAATTGTAAGAACGAGCTACTGTAATATGAAGAAAAAAAACGTGATTGTACTTATAACAATTACTCATGTAATTTTTATTTATTCATATAAGGATATGTAGAAAAACAATTTTTTTTTTTTTTTTTTTTTTTTGGAAACAATTAGGGGTGGCAATCGAGTCGTGTCCGTGTTGACCTATTCGGGTTCGTGTGTTGGCTGGTTGGTATAACATCTACCCAAACACGACCCATTTATTAATCGTGTCAAGAAACTCAACTCTAACCTAGACCTGCATAACACGTGTAACCCGTTTATGACCCGTTTAACCTGTTTAACTAAATAGGTCAAGCGGTAAATAAGGTTGGTAGTTCGTTATTTTAAATAGTTTAAATGAAAAAGTGATATAATGATTGATGAGTGTCTAAATACTCATCATTTTTGTACTGTTTAGAATGCCGAAACATCTGAAAACACTCAGAAATGTATCAAAATGATGAAAATATCACAAACAAGTGTTTTATGTGTTTTAAATGCAAAAATATCAAAATCTGGTGAAAAACGTATTAAGTTTGCATAATTGGCAGTTTTAGTCCCCAAGTTTAAAAAGTTGTCAAAAACAGTCCCTGGTAAATCAAAATAAAGAAAAATATCATTTAAGTCCTTAGGGATTCATAAGTTGTCAAAACAAGTCCTTGAAATTTAAAATTGCAAAATTACAACTTTAGTCCTTCAAGTTTTGAAAATGTCAAAAATAGTCCTTGGATATTTTAAAAATGAAAAATAATCAAATATTATCCTTGTACTATTTAAGTTTGTCAAGTTTGGTCCTTTTGATAACATTGGAAAAAATTCAGTTTGGTCCCTCAAGTTTGCTAGAATTACAAAATTGGTCCTTGTCATAAATAAAACCAAACGGACCCTCTTTTGTATTTTAAACCCAACCAAATCAAAAAGACCCCTGTCTTTATCCCTTGACCCCCCATTTTGACCCCTCCACTTATAATATCCCACGGTCAAAAGTCAAAAGCGCAAACTTGACTACTCTTTGTTCATCTCCTTCACAACAATTTGCAAACCAAAACCGGTGGTTTTCCCCCTCTCCACCACTGTCTACCACCTTTACACCTCTACCCACTCCCCTTCCACCTCCACTATCTCCCAAATTGCATTAATCACAAAACACGCTTATGACTATTTTGGCCAAAAACTCCAAATGGGCGATTGATGATGACTTTGACCAATCCAATGGTTGGAATGAGGTGGGAAATGCTCAGAGATGTCGACAAAGCTGAATAAGATCATTATAAAGAGAAGAAGAGGCAATGTGGAAGCTATCTAGAATAATTGTAATTTAGCTTATGTCGTTTTAGCTTAAAATTAAATTCCGGTGTATGCTTTAGCTTTCAAGCTTTGTATTTCAAGTTTTCAATGTATTATAAACCTTTTTTAATTATCAATTTCAAGTTTCAAGTTCGTTTTCGGTTTATGCATTTTCAAGTTCAAAATCTCAAAATGTTCTAATGTTGTTGTTAGTTGTTATTAAGGACTGAGTAGACCTCATAAGCTCCTAGATAGTTTATATAAGCTATTAGAAATCCATTAAAATCAGTTTAGAAGCAAAAAGCAATAATTCATAAAAAAATCAAGAAAAATCATAAAATTCAAAAATCCATGGAGATGGTGCAAGTAAGTGAAAGCGGTTTGGTTATTGGATGGGAATGGGTTAGTGAACTTGTGGAGGTTCTATAGGAAGTATCATTTGGTCCTTGTTCTTGGTTGTCGGTGATTTTCACTTGTAAGCCCTTTTAAGCTATTTTGGCATTTCACTTTTAAAGTCATTTGTTAACCTAAATCTTTGTATTTTTATATTTCTTAGTTGTAGTTAAGTAAAATTATCCAATAAAATAGTTAGTTTGTTATTTAAAATTGGTAGTTGATATAAATTTTATTTTAACTGTCTTATTAGAATAATTGTCAAGGAGTTTTATGTTGATATTACTGTTGTTTTATGTTTATATAGTCTTAATATATGAAATAATAAGATCTTTAATCAATGGAATGGTATTAATCTTTGTTAAGCTTTGAAAAATTTCAAAAACAGTTTCATAAAGGTTGTTTGGTTTAATTTGTTTAATCGTGTTGAAGGTTGTTTAAGCCCTTGTCTTTGGTTTTATCTGTCATACTTGGTCTTAATATCCCACAAGAAAGAAAACCGGTGGTCATTTGTTAAAAAGTCAAAACATCCTTTGATCTCACCTTGTTCATTAACTGTTGAATTTTCATGATTCATGATCTTGTTTTCTTGCTTATAAGTTGATAATATTGATCAAATAAGTCTTAATACACCTTAATATATCATAATCAGTAAGTGGTATTGATTTAAACTTCATCAAAGTCAACTTAGTTCAATTTCTATAAAAGTCAAAATTTCAATATAGTCGTTTTTGAATAAAATGGATAATTTTATATAGGACATAATATTAAGAGTTAGGATATAAGCTTTTGGGATATTAAAGTTTAGCTGCTTAACTAAATTAGAAAAATAGTAGTTCATCTCTACTTAGCTTATAAAGTGCTTAATTTTCAGCTTGTTTTGAACACCTTTTTTTAGAAAAGTGCCATGTGCACAGATTTGTTAGCCCATTTCACAAGCTCTTACAGAGCTTATTAGTGAACCTTATCTTGTGTAACTTAGCTTTTTGAGAAGCTTACCTAGTTGTCTCAATAATTTCCTAATTTGTAGCTTATTTACTAAGCCTGCTAGTGGCTTATTGTTTTGTCCATTTTAACTAAGTACAAAAACCAATCAATGTTTACCAGCTTTTTCATAAGCTCATATCAAGCTCTCTAGTGGATACTACAGTTAGAATTTTAGCTTTTTGGAAAGCTTAATTGGTATACTTGTTAGTCCAAGTGTTTATTTTCAATTCTAGCTTATCTCAGTGCTTAAAAATTAGCTTAAAGGTACCTAGTAAAACCATATAGTGTCCTGTGTAATAAGTCTAACTTGTGCTTATTTGGAACTTGTTCAGTGCTTATTTATAAGTTTTTGTGCTTGTTCAGTTGTAATTCTAGCTTATTATCAGTATTTAGCTTATTTTCATTTTTCATTTTGCTTATTAAGTAGCTTATAAGCCATTTGGCTTTAACTTTGGTCTTATTTCCATTTTTGTCAACTGTTGAGTTAAATAAGCTCAAAATGAGCTTATTAGTAGATTTCATAAAAAGTTACAGTTATAAAAATTGCTTATCTCAGTTAGCTTAATAAGTTTGTGAAGAAAAATCAAAAGAATAAAATAAAAAGCAAAAGGGAGTTCTTTGGGATTCGAACCACGGCCGACTCACCACACACACACACTACCAACTGCCCTTGGGACTTTGACTGGTTGTATATTGCAACATTTAATATATACACCTTCTTGTCCATTTAAGCTTATACGAGCTTATTAGCTTATTTTCAGCTTATTTAATCTAGTTTTTTCAACTTTTGTATTTTTCCTAGCTTTGTATTGATAATAAGTATTTTATAAAAAAGTTTCAGATTTTTCTTAATAGTTTAAATATTTTTAATCATTTAATTAGTTTAAAACCGTATTTAATTCATAATAAAAAATATAAAAGTCTAAAAAATATAAATCTTTTTTCTAAAATTTTCTTTTGTCATATAGTATGTAAGAAAATTGTTTTTACACTTGTAGGACTTTTATTTCAAAAATTTTACGTTTTTACTTTGCTGCGTAATTTTTATACATAACGACGTTTTCATTTTAGGTCACGTTTTTAGATAATTTAAGTTTTCGTTTTAATTAAAATAGTTTATTTAAGTTATTTTGTTTTATAAATCAAGAAAAACATCATTGTAAAAATAGTGATAGCCTTTATTTAATATATTTTAGCTTTTTAATTTTCTTTAATTTGCATTTAAGCCCCTGTAATTTACAAAACTTTCTTTTTAGGTGTAATTATCATTCACAATCCTTACAGATCACTATCCTTAGTGATTATTCGACATCTGAAGTTGTTTAACACCATTCATCCTCCGTGGGACTTAACGACCCAGGAATCCACTATATTCCTCTAATCTTAATTGAATTGCTTTACATTTGTTTTAAGTTTATTACGGTTGACCATTCACAAGTGGTTAGCTTGTGTGATTAAACTTGATGTCGGGAGCGAACCAAATTTCGCCCTTGCCGGGGAGGCTGTAAGCGTGTTTTAGCATTTTGGACCGTACTTGCACATATACCACCGTTTGTAAAATGTTTTTGTAAAGTCAATCATAAATCAAAAAGTTCATTAACACTTTTCCTAAAGTGTTAACAACACCAAACAAAAATATATAAAACAACAAAACAATCGTAACGTTTTCTAGCTTGTGTTTCCTTTAAGGTGATTCTTAAAGAGATACGATTTGGATAAACGAGACGATATCAAAAATATTGTCCAAAAGTTTTTAAACCCTTAGCACATATCCATACCTACGTCTTTTCAGTGGTACTTAAATAAATACATAAAAATCAACCACCGCAAATCAAGGCAGTACACCTACCAACTGGGGTGTGACCATAATAAGTTCCCGAACCAAAGATTTAAAACTTGCCTTTGTGTCCTTGTGATTTGGTGTACCTTTTTCAAAGAAGCCATTTCATTTGTGATTATTGGTTAAGTTCACTTGTCGTTTTGCCTCGCATTTGTTTTGAAAATTGATTTTTTAACTTAGTGCATGCGCGCTTTTCGTTCTTCCGACTCTACAAGTCCACTTCGAGCTTGCAAATATTCCTTGTAGGCGTAGGGCGTTACGCTCCTTCATCCGTGGCCGAGGAACGTCTACCACCACCACCCCTGTCGAAATGGCGGAAGACAAACCGATGAATGAGCTTCTCCAAGCACCCATCGAGGGTTACGGAGATGCCATTGTTGTCCCAGCCATCGTGGCTGATACCTTTGAGCTCAAAACTGGGTTGCTTAATCTGGTAACCCAAAGCCAATTTTATGGTTTTGAGCGGGATGATCCTCATGCACATATTCGATGGTTTAACAATATTGCATCTACCATCAAATACAAGAATGTCCCACATGAAGCAATTAAGCTTCTTATGTTCCCATTTTCTCTAGAGGGACAAGTCCGGAATTGGCTTGAGAAACAACCCCCTCGTTCTATTGAGACATGGGAAGATCTAGTCACCAAGTTCGTTTACGAATTCTATCCTCCATCCCGAACTACAAGTCTTAAGAATGAGATAATGAAATTATCTCAAAGATTTGATGAATCATTCGGGGAGGCATGGGATCGTTACAAAGAATTGCTTCGCAAGTGTCCACATCATGGTTTTACCGAGTTAATGCAAATGGATACTTTCTACAATGGTCCGCACCAAGGTGACCAAGACTCTTTAAATGCCTCCGCGGGAGGTAATTTCCTGAGCAAGACCACCAAAGAAGCCTTGCAAATCATAGAAAACAAGTCCCATGTCCGCCCTTTCCGAGCAAAGACATATCAATCTCAGTCTAATGCTGGACCTTCTACTTCATCTCCCGTGAGTACATCTAGCACCGATGCTAAGATTGACAAACCCACGGATATTGTTCAGGCTTTGGTTCTTGCTAACCAAAAGAAAGTCACTTTCACACCGACACCATCACATGGTGAAGTGAAGAAAGTTGAAGTTTGTGTTACTTGTGGTGGCCCTCATGCATACTACAATTGTATCGCCACCGATGGTAGTCCGTTTGAAGCCAATGCTATAGCCGGTACTTCACAACAAGGAGGTAATCAATACCGTCCTCAAAATGAGCCAAACTACCGTGCTAACACTTATCAGGGACCACCCGGTTTTAGCCAGAATCCTAACATGCAAAACCGGAATCAGAACCAACCTAGAATGAACCAAGGTTATCAAAACCAAGGTAATTTCTATCCCGGACCCAATCAAGGTTTCCAACATCAAGGAAACCTTAATCAAAACAATTTCAATCGAGGGAATCAATTTCAAGGAAATGTGAATCATAATCAAGGGAATTTTCAACAACAAGGTCATAATCAAAACATCCGACCTCAGAATTTCCCTCCACATCCTCCAGTACCATCATCTGATGAGTTATTGAAGCAATTCATGAAATCCCAAGATGAAATGAATAGGTTGTTGGTCAGTCGGATCGATCTAAAGAAGTCTTTAAATGATCAACCCTCGGGCTCGGAAAACTTCCGAGCAACACGATCGCTAACCCGAGGGGCGATGCAAAGGCGATCACAACCCGAAGTGGTGTTTCATACAATGGACCCGCTATTCCTACTACCTCTTCTTCTTCTCTCTCGAAGGTAGTGGAAAGTGAACCTGAGGCAACAAAGGACAAGGAACTTCCTACTAATAACGGAGGTACCAACAATGTCCAACCTCAAGTTGTCCTGAAACCCAAATCCAATCCAGGAGTTGTTTTTGAACCTCCTGTAGCTCCCATTGAAAACCCCAAATCCAAATCTTCTATTCCTTACCCATCACATTTGAATGAGCAAAAGCTCCGCGAAAAAGCCAGTCATCAAATGGATAAATTTTTTCAAATTTTCCAAGAACTACATTTTGACATAAGCTTTGCGGATGCTATCATGCTGATGCCCAAATTTGCATCAACTCTCAAACACATGTTAAGCAACAAGGAAAAGCTGTTTGATATGGCAAAAACTCCTCTGACGAGAAGCTGCTCTAGCATTATCTTGAAAAAGCTTCCCGAGAAGCTTGGAGATCCTGGAAAATTTCTCTTACCTTGTGTATTTCGAGGAATGGTTGAATGCTTTGCCTTAGCATACCTTGGTGCAAGCATTAACCGATGCCTCATTCGATATGGAAGAAACTTTCTCTTCCGGACCTTATTCCTACATGCATGACTCTCGAGCTTGCAGATCGTACAATATCCCGTCCTCTTGGCATTGCCGAGGGCGTATTTGTGAAAGTAGGAAAATTCCATTTTCGGTGACTTTGTAGTTGTTGATTTCGATGCTGATCCACGGGTTCCTCTCATTGTTGGACGAGGATTCCTAAGAACAGGCCGTGCTCTCATTGATGTATTTGAGCAAGAAATCACACTAAGTGTGGGTAATGAAGCTGTCACCTTTAACCTTGATCAAACTTCGAGGTACTCCGCAAACTATGATTATGAGTCGGTTAACCGAATAGATATCATTGATGTTGCTTCCGAAGAGTACTCTCAAGAAGTTCTTGGTTATGATCATAATTCTTCGAGTGATAATCTCACTCATTCATCTCAACCCATCATCGCCAATTCTACTCCTTCTCTCACTCCATTTGAGGAAAGTGACTTCATCTTGGAAGAGATTGAAGCATACTTGTCGAGTGATTCAGTTCCATGGGAAATTGATCACGCTCCCATCGCATCGAGGGACATACTTCTCATTGAGAAGTTGCTTAATGATGATCCATCTCCACTCCTTCCCGTCGAACTTCATAACAAGGAAGTCAAGTCGGTTGAGAAAACGAAGAATTTCCTGAAGTCGAACTTAAGGACTTACCACCTCATCTCGAGTATGCATTTCTTGAAAGTGATGATAAATTACCGTCATTATTGCTCGAGATTTGAGTAAAGATGAAAAAGCTGCTCTCATAAAGATCTTGAAGTCACACAAGCAAGCAATTGCTTGGAAACTCTCCGACATTAAGTGTATAAACCACGAGTTTTGTACTCACAAAATCTTAATGGAGGATGACTTCAAACCAAGCAATTCAACATCGAGAAGAGTAAATCCAAAATCCATGATGTTATTAAACAAGAGGTTATCAAACTTCTTGATGCGGGATTGATTTACCCGATCTCAGATAGTCCTTGGGTTAGCCCAATTCATTGTGTTCCTAAAAAGGGTGGCCTAACTGTTGTCACAAATGAAGATAACGAGTTAATTCCAACTTCGGCTGGTAGCGGGATGGCGTGTGTGTATTGACTATCGTAAGTTGAATGACGCCACCAGAAAAGACCATTTTCCTCTACCCTTCATGGACCAAATGCTTGAGAGATTAGCAGGAAACGAATACTATTGTTTCCTAGATGGTTTCTCGGGGTATTTTCAGATCCCCATTGATCCACAGGATCAAGAGAAGACCACATTCACCTGCCCATACGAACTTTTGCCTATAGGCGTATGCCTTTTGGCCTATGTAATGCTCCTGGCACGTTCCAACGATGTATGATGGCCATTTTCCACGACATGATCGGGAAACAATGGAGGTGTTTATGGATGACTTCTCGGTCATTGGGGACTCGTTTCAAGCATGTCTCTCCCATTTAGAAAAAATGCGCCAACGGTGTGAAGACACCAATCTTTGTCTAAATTGGGAGAAGAGCCACTTTATGGTCAAAGAAGGCATAGTCCTTGGCCATAAGATTTCAAAAACGGGATTGAGGTCGATAGAGCAAAAGTCGATGTTATTGCTAAATTACCTCATCCTACTACCGTCAAAGGTATTAGGAGTTTTTAGGTCATGCCGGTTTCCATCGCAGATTCATACAAGATTTTTCTAAAATCGCCCGGCCTATGACCCATCTTCTTGAAAAAGATGCTCCTTTTATCTTCTCACCGAGTGCATCAAAGCTTTTGAAACATTAAAGAAAAAGCTTACGGAAGCACCCATTCTCGTTGCTCCGGTGGGATTTACCTTTTGAGCTCGTAATGCGATGCAAGTGATTTTGCTATCGTGCGTATTAGGGCAGCGTAGAGCTAAGCATTTTCAGCCTATCCACTACGCAAGTAAGACTATGACTGAAGCTCAAACCCATTACACCACCACAGAAAAAGAGCTATTAGCCGTGGTGTATGCATTTGAAAAGTTTCGGCCATACTTAATCTTGACCAAATGCGTGGTGTATACGGATCACTCGGCTCTCAAATATCTCTTTGCAAAACAAGATGCAAAGCCGAGATTGCTCCGTTGGGTTCTCCTCCTCCAAGAATTTGATATCATTATACGTGATAAAAAAGGAGTTGAGAACACGGATGCGATCATCTGTCCGTCTAGAAAACCCTCACCAAGATGTTTTCGAGAAAAAGGAAATAAATGAAACATTTCCTCTCGAGACACTCAATGCGGTTTCTTTTCGTGGAAACTCTACTACCCCATGGTTTTCTGACTTCGCAAATTACCATGCGGGTAACTTCATAGTGAAAGGGATGTCGACCCAACAGAAGAACAAATTCTTCAAGGACGTTAAACATTACTGGGCGACCCTACTTATTCAAAATCTGTGCGGATCAAGTCATCCGACGGTGTGTTTATGGACAAGAAGCTATGGACGTTCTCAAAGCTTGCCATCTTTGGACCCACGGGGACATCATAGTCCAAACTACACCGCCAAAAAGGTGTTTGATTCCGGGTTTTATTGGCCCACGATTTACAAGGATGCCCACGATTTTGTCAAAGCCTGTGGCGGCTTGTCAGCGTCACGGAAATATCTCACAAAGAAATGAAATGCCGCAAAACGCCATTCAAGTGCGTGAGATATTTGACATCACAGGGCATTGACTTTATGGGGCCAGTTCCATCATCTCGAGGAAACAAATACATACTCGTGGCTGTTGACTATTTGTCAAAATGGGTTGAAGCGAAAGCTTTACCTACCAATGATGCCCGAGTTGTTGTGACATTTTTAAAATCTCTTTTTGCTAGGTTTGGAACTCCGCGAGCTATAATCAGTGATCGTGGTACACATTTCTGCAATGACCAATTTGAAAGAGTCATGCAAAAGTATGGTGTAACTCACCGTCTCTCTACTGCATACCACCCACAAACAAGTGGGCAAGTGGAAGTTTCCAACCGAGGTATAAAAAGAATTCTAGAAAGGACGATGGCGAAAATCGTGCATCACGGTGGATAAACTGGATGACGCACTCTGGGCCTTCCGTACAGCTTATAAAACACCCATTGGGTGTACTCCATACAAGCTAGTATACGGAAAGGCATGTCATCTTCCGATTGAGCTTGAGCACAAGGCATACTGGGCCTTAAAACATGCAAACTTCGATATTCAAACCGGTGATCACGAAAAGTTCAAATGAATGAATTAAATGAACTCCGTGATCAAGCATACGAGAACTCTTTGATCTACAAACAAAAGACAAAGAAGATTCATGACTCTAAAATCAAGAACCGCGTTTTCAACGTTGGTGATCGAGTCCTTCTTTTCAATTCAAGATTGAAGATTTTCTCAGGAAAGCTCAAGTCCGTTGGTCGGTCCATTTACTATTGCTAAGGTTTATCCTTATGGTACCATTGAGTTATCTCAGTCTGATGGTCCAAATTTTAAAGTGAATGGACATCGATTGAAACATTACTTTGGAGAGGACATTCCACCCGTGGTTTTCCCAGATCTACAAACATTCCCCATGAACCAATGAATGCGGGGATCGAGTCAAGCTAGTGACTCGGTAATCAAAAACAATAGCACACACCATATGGGTTTTCACCCATATTTCTGACTTCTTTCTACTTTCTACCACCCTAGTGTGGGGGAGTTGCCCCCGCTATTGTATAAAAAAAAAATGTGTATATATCAAAAATAAAATAATGGCCGTAATATTTCCCTTTTATGTTCTATGTTTTGGCATAACCGCCGGTACTTTGAATATTGAGGGCAATATTCATTTCTAAGTGTGGGGGGGGGGGGGGAATTCTCACGAATTTTATCATGTAATTATTCCACCCAATTCCCCCGTAAAAAAAAATGGAGTAAGTGTTTTTCACTTACTCAACAAATGATAATCAGTCCGCCATGTCTAACCCACATAAGGATTGGCTAATCCAGGAGCAAACGGCTCTTGGTAAAGATATCTCAAATCCGTTGACGGCTTGCAATTTGCCTAAAATTGTATGGTGTTCAGCTCACAATATCTTTAATTAGTGAAAAGTTGGCTAGCCCGCAAGTTTATGGCTTGTGGTAAAGGCAGTTGGAAATCCATAATTGGTAATCGACTCACCAAAGATAATATTGATAATTTATCTAAGAGTTTGCTAGTCCAGAAGCAAACGGCTTCTGGTAAAGACAAATCAAAAGCGTTGGTCGGTGATTTGCTCAAAATCATTTGGTTATCATTGTACCAAGGTTCTTACTTGAACTGAAACAATTGGCTACTCCAGAGGTAATGGCTTTTGGTAAAGAGATGAAATCCATTAATTTTTCTCAAATCATTGCTAGGGACTAGCAATATCTTAGTATGGGGGATTGATGAGTGTCTAAATACTCATCAATTTTGTACTGTTTCGAATGCCAAAACATCTGAAAACACTCAGAAATGTATCAAAATGATGAAAATATCACAAACAAGTGTTTTATGTGTTTTAAATGCAAAAATATCAAAATCTGGTGAAAAACGTATTAAGTTTGCATAATTGGCAGTTTTAATCCCCCAAGTTTAAAAAGTTGTCAAAAACAGTCCCTGGTAAATCAAAATAAAGAAAAATATCATTTTAAGTCCTTAGGGATTCATAAGTTGTCAAAACAAGTCCTTGAAATTTAAAATTGCAAAATTACAACTTTAGTCCTTCAAGTTTTGAAAATGTCAAAAATAGTCCTTGGATATTTTAAAAATGAAAAATAATCAAATATTATCCTTGTACTATTTAAGTTTGTCAAGTTTGGTCCTTTTGATAACATTGGAAAAAGTTCAGTTTGGTCCCTCAAGTTTGCTAGAATTACAAAATTGGTCCTTGTCATAAATAAAACCAAACGGACCCTCTTTTGTATTTTAAACCCAACCAAATAAAAAAGACCCCTGTCTTTATCCCTTGACCCCCCATTTTGACCCCTCCACTTATAATATCCCACAGTCAAAAAGTCAAAAACGCGCCCAAACAGCTACTACTGTTCATCTCCTTCACAACAAGCTGCAAACCAAAACCAGGTGGTTTTCCCCACCCTCCACCTCACACCACCTGTCTACCACCTTTACACCTCTCTACCCACTCCCCTTCCCCTCCACTATCTCCCAAATTGCATTAATCACAAAACCTTATGACTATTTTGGCCAAAAACTCCAAATGGGCGATTCGATGACTTTGACCAATCCAATGGTTGGAATGAGGTGGGAAATGCTCAGAGATGTCGACAAAGCTGAATAAGATCATTATAAAGAGAAGAGGAGGCAATGTGGAAGCTATCTAGAAAAAATATAATTTAGCTTATGTCGTTTTAGCTTAAAATTAAATTCCATTGTATGCTTTAGCTTTCAAGCTTTGTATTTCAAGTTTTCAGTGTATTATAAACCTTTTTTAATTATCAATTTCAAGTTTCAAGTTCTGTTTTCAGTTTATGCATTTTTCAAGTTCAAAATCTCAAAATGTTCTAATGTTGTTGTTAGTTGTTATTAAGGACTGAGTAGACCACATAAGCTCCTAGATAGCTTATATAAGCTATTAGAAATCCATTAAAATCAGTTTAGAAGCAAAAAGCAATAATTCATAAAAATCAAGAAAAATCAGTAAAAATTCAAAAATCCATGGAGATGGTGCAAGTAAGCTGAAGCAGTCTGGTTATTGGATGGGAATGGGTTAGTGAACCTGTGGAGGTTCTATAGGAAGTATCATTTGGTCCTTGTTCTTGGTTATCAGCTGATTTTCACTTGTAAGCCCTTTTAAGCTATTTTGGCATTTCACTTTTAAAGTCATTTGTTAACCTAAATCTTTGTATTTTTATATTTCTTAGCTGTAGTTAAGTAAAATTATCCAATAAAATAGTTAGTTTGTTATTTAAAATTGGTAGTTGATATAAATTTTATTTTAACAGTCTTATTAGAATAATTGTCAATTCTGAGTTTTATGTTGATATTACTGTTGTTTTATGTTTATATAGTCTTAATATATGACATAATAAGATCTTTAATCAATGGAATGGTATTAATCTTTGTTAAGCTTTGAAAAATTTCAAAAACAGTTTCATAAAGGTTGTTTGGTTTAATTTGTTTAACTGTGTTGAAGGTTGTTTAAGCCCTTGTCTTTGGTTTTTATCTGTCATACTTGGTCTTAATATCCCACAGCAACAAAGAAAACCAGTGGTCATTTGTTAAAAAAGTCAAAACATCCTTTGATCTCACCTTGTTCATTAACTGTTGAATTTTCATGATTCATGATCTTGTTTTCTTGCTTATAAGTTGATAATATTGATCAAATAAGTCTTAATACACCTTAATATATCATAATCAGTAAGTGGTATTGATTTAAACTTCATAAAAGTCAACTTAGTTTAATTTCTTTAAAAGTCAAAATTTCAATATAGTCGTTTTTGAATAAAATGGATAATTTTATATAGGACATAATATTAAGAGTTAGGATATAAGCTTTTGGGATATTAAAGTTTAGCTGCGTAACTAAATTAGAAAAATAGTAGTTCATCTCTACTTAGCTTATAAAGTGCATAATTTTCAGCTTGTTTTGAACACCTTTTGAAAAGTGCCACATTACAGATTTGTTAGCCCATTTCACAAGCTCTTACAGAGCTTATTAGTGAACCTTATCTTGTGTAACTTAGCTTTTTGAGAAGCTTACCTAGCTGTCTCAAGGATCCAAGCTTAATTTTATAATTTGTAGCTTATTTACTAAGCCTGCTAGTGGCTTATTGTTTTGTCCATTTTAAATAAGTACAAAAACCAATCAGTGTTTACCAGCTTTTTCATAAGCTCATATCAAGCTCTCTAGTGGATACTACAGTTAGAATTTTAGCTTTTTGGAAAGCTTAATTGGTATACTTGTTAGTCCAAGTGTTTATTTTCAATTCCTAGCTTATCTCAGTGCTTAAAAATTAGCTTAAAGGTACCTAGTAAAACCATATAGTGTCCTGTGTAATAAGTCTAACTTGTGCTTATTTGGAACTTGTTCAGTGCTTATTTATAAGTTTTTGTGCTTGTTCAGTTGTAATTCTAGCTTATTATCAGTATTTAGCTTATTTTCATTTTTCATTTTGCTTATTAAGTAGCTTATAAGCCATTTGGCTTTAACTTTGGTCTTATTTCCATTTTTGTCAACTGTTGAGTTAAATAAGCTCAAACTGAGCTTATTAGTAGATTTCATAAAAAGTTACAGTTATAAAAATTGCTTATCTCAGTTAGCTTAATAAGTTTGTGAAGAAAAATCAAAAGAATAAAATAAAAAGCAAAAAGGGAGTTGCTGGGATTCGAACCCTGGCCACCCAGCTCACCACACACACACACTACCAACTGCCCTTGGGACTTTGACTGGTTGTATATTGCAACATTTAATATATACACCTTCTTGTCCATTTAAGCTTATACGAGCTTATTAGCTTATTTTCAGCTTATTTAATCTAGTTTTTTCAACTTTTGTATTTTTCCTAGCTTTGTATTGATAATAAGTATTTTATAAAAAAGTTTCAGATTTTTCTTAATAGTTTTAATATTTTTAATCATTTAATTAGTTTAAAACCGTATTTAATTCATAATAAAAAATATAAAAGTCTAAAAAATATAAATCTTTTTTGTAAAATTTTCTTTTGTCATATAGTACGTAAGAAAATTGTTTTTACACTTGTAGGACTTTTATTTCAAAAATTTTACGTTTTTACTTGCGCACTCGCGTAATTTTTATACATAACGCACGTTTTCATTTTAGGTCACGTTTTTAGATAATTTAAGTTTACGTTTTAATTAAAATAGTTTATTTAAGTTATTTTGTTTTATAAATCAAGAAAAACATCATTGTAAAAATAGTGATAGCGTTTATTTAATATATTTTAGCTTTTTAATTTTCTTTAATTTGCATTTAAGCCCCTGTAATTTACAAAACTTTCTTTTTAGGTGTAATTATCATTCACAATCCTTACTGATCACTATCCTTAGTGATTATTCGACATCTGAAGTTGTTTAACACCATTCATCCTCCGTGGGACTTAACGACCCAGGAATCCACTATATTCCTCTGATCTTAATTGAATTGCTTTCTGAGCTGTTTTAAGTTTATTACGGTTGACCATTCACAAGTGGTTAGCTTGTGTGATTAAACTTGACTGTTCGGGAGCGAACCAAGGATCTACAATATAATAAAAAGAACATACACATAACTAAACGACAATTTTCAGAGTTATAAAGTGTCAATTTCAATGATGTTTGAGGTATAATCGTAATTCACTCATATTAAGTACATAAAAAAATATTTATTCCACATCTCACATAAAAAAGTAGGTTATATTTTTTATTTTTTGAGTCTTGTATATGTAAACGGGATCACGAGTTGACCTGTTTAGTATTTTCTCAACCCAAACACAACCCGTTTATTAAACGGGTTAGACTGGTTAACCTGTTTTTTACCTAAACCCGTTTATATATCCTCAACCCAAACCCATTTAACTTCGTGTCGTGTTCGTGTCGTTTATCGTGTCGTGTCGAGAATTGCCGCCCCTAGCAACAATATGTAGAAAAACGTTTTTAAAAAACTATAAGAAGTATATTTTAACTTCATCAACGTTTATTATGTGCAACAAAACTCGCATCTTGTGTACATCACAATATAAATAGTGAAATTTAAATAGGAACATCAACATCTATATCAACTAAATATAGTTGAATTTTGAGTCATCTAACAAATGTTTTTACAAAATTTGATTATATAAAAATCTAATGGATATTAATGGATAATGAAAAACGTGTGCATAAGTATATAATTATATGTAATTATTTTTAAAGACACAATATTCAGCATTGATACAAAATAACTTTTTTTTTGTCAAAACCATGTGCGTGCGTTTATACAATTAACCTTGACACATCAATCATTTTGTGAAAGCTTTTATCAAAATTATGTGATCTTTTACGTTTTTTAAATAAAAAATTTAGCATGCATATAGATTCACCTATTAAATATATTTTTTCATTTTCGTGTTTTCAAAAAAGTGAGCACATCTACAATATTGTCTTTTATGCGTTCGGACAACCAAATCACTATCAATCTGTACGATCATGGCTTCTTAACATTCCCGTAAACCTGTACTTTTCTTCATCAAACATATGTAACTTTTCAACATCAATGATAGTGGTTTTCGCAAAAACTCGGCTCTAAAAATTTCCATAGCAGAAGTACAAAAATGATCAAGAGATAGATGAGAAGGTCTCTCGCCCAAATGAGAATATTCATTAAGGGTGTCAGGAATGATATCGTATGTCAATTGACGAATTGCGAAGAAGCACTTTATCAATGAGAAAATGTATTCTCTTCCGGTACAATCAATATTATCACGAAAGAATGCACAATGAATAGTTACTTCTTCAACTATCCTTATGAGTAGCTCTCGACTAACTCGGAACCTCTTCCGAAAACGATATGGTATGCATCGAACATCATATTCGCACTAAAATAGGCTGTGACTAAACAATCATGAGCACCATAACGATCTCGACTTACGAGGTTTATCGTCGGTCAATTTGCTCGTCGTCTAATCTTAATTAACGACAACGCTCTTCTAAAAAAAATAAGTCCCGAATAATAACTTCTTCTTCTTCCGATGAGTCGGTAACATGAATGTTTCGGAATTCAATTGGGTAATGAGTAATGATAATTATTTTGTTTGAGTTGTGTATATAATGAGTAAGATTATGTTTGAAGTTGTGTATTAAAATAATTGAATATAAGGTATTTAATTATAGGTAAATTAAACGGTAAAGTTAAATTTAATTTTTTTTATAAAATCTAACCGTTATTAGTGGGGAGTCCACTTTTTGCACGACAACCGAGTGGCTATGAACCTCACTTCTCTTCCCTGGTTTTACCTACCTCACGCGTAAGGTAAGCCTCACATAGTGAAGTAGCGCGTGATCCATACCCTCAATAGTGAAGGCTCACACCCATCACTTCTAGCCTAGAATGCCATTTTTATGTGATTTACATAATTCAAAACACGCATCAAGTTAGATAGACAGTGCAATCAATAAGTGTTATTGTACTCTATGCCTTAAAAAATACGACTACTATGTACATTCATGCATGTCGAAATCAGCCTTAATTAATTTGAAATATGGTAATTAAAGTGTCTATAAATATCATCTTAGACTTTTTATACAAGTGTGTTTATAAAAATAAAATATTTTAAGCATATAGCACCATATAGTTGTGCATTTTTAATTAACCTTAATGGATCTAAACATGTTTTTTCTTCAAATAATCAAGTTACAAGTGTTTAGGCATATAGTGCAATATAATTATGCATCATAATTTTACTCTCATAAAGGTAATATCAACCTTCTGGAGAGAGCGATGTGCATTAACCATGTGAGTAGGGATGCGGCTCCGTGAACAGCTCGTCGGGCCTAATAGGTGGTGGTATCACACCCTTCCTATCAATTTATTCAAATAATCAATATACAAATTGTTAAGAATACACTATAACCGAACTAAGCATCCTAGAATTTTATTTCTAAAATAAGAGGAAGAAAGCATATATGGACAATGTAAAATGTCGTTATCAAAAGATTGAGTTTGTGGGAGCACCATCTTCGTGTATATATTCCTCTTTGCATGTTTTCGTACATTGTTGCAACACCACTACTATTCAATGTTTATCCATTACATTCATTTTTTGAGTTTTTACATGATGTGTTTTCTTATACTTAAGTGTAACAATATAGTTTAACAAAGAAAATTAGATATGTATATTACTAATAGCAAGGAGTAAATTTTTGATAATATGACGCACTTGGTCAAACTAACTAAGTACCGTGTGTTGAAATCAAATATCTAGCGCCAATAAAATTGATAGACGACTCGTTATAGACTTATTGGCGAGTTATGCACGACCAAAGCGAAGCAACTTGTATGGAGATTTCTTTTGAAAAATATTCTTGATTTGAAGCTAAGAATCTCTCAACTTATTTTAAATTCATGTTTTTGGAAGAAAAAGTTGAGTGATTTGACCATTTATAGTTAGCATAAAATAAGTATATGGTTAGGCTGTCCACAGTAGTGACCTAGGTCACCATTGGCACATCAGTTTTCTCTCTCCAATGACCTGACGACGACCTAATTGCTACAGTAGTGACCTACTTATTATTATTATTATTATTATTATTATTATTATTATTATTATTATTATTATTATTATTATTATTATTATTATTTTAAATTCAATCTTTCTAAACAACAAATTTAACTTAATTAATAATAAAAATATTACATAAATCATACAATACGATACGGAAAAAAGCATACGAATTAAAATATACTACGACACAAAATACATAAACATATCCTAATCTGAATGTTCCCCGCATGCAGAATCATACAAAGGAGACCGATACCCAGAAAATTCCTCGATGAAAGCCAAACGTTCTGCTTCTGCTTTCCTGGCATTCTCATCATCCTCCTGTTTCTGCTTTGCTTGCTCTGCTTCAAATTCTCGAAAAGCCTCTTCACGACACATTATTTCATAATGTTGTCTTGCAGTCATACCATGCTCATCTACTTCCTCATTTGCAAAACCTACCCAATTTGAGTCAGCTGAGGTTGCTCAACAAATCTAGGTCTAGCAGATGAACTTGATGCACCCACATCAGCTTGATGCATCTGTTGTGATACCTGATTTAGGAAAACCAATTATAGTGTTTTGTAGTATTTGGGTAACTCAAATGTATTAGATTTGAGCACCGGGATCGTTCCTAGCGAGAGATGAATGAATTTTTAACTCACGTCGCGTTATTCGGGATTTGAATGGGAAAAGGGGATATTTTGATGATTTCTAAACTACGGGGCAAAGGAAAGTAAAGGGAAGCAATTAAAGGCACTAAATTTATTATGCACACAAGAAATTACGACTAATTATGCAAAATAAAACTAAAACGCAAATTTCGATTCAACTAAAACGTGAATAAAATGCAAATTAATCTAGATTAACCCCTAAAAGTGATCTAAATATATTCTTCAGCTAAAAATACAATTTAAAAGTTATCTAAAATTTAAAACTAATTTTTACGATTTTTCTTGATTTTATTTGAATTAAAAACTAATTTTTTGCTTTTAAAATAGATCTAAAATACTAAAAATTATGAAAACTAATGAGAAAATTACAAAACTATTTTCCAAAAATCTTAAATAACTAAAAACAATTTTAAAAACTGAATTTGTATTTTTCTGACTTTTAATCTAATTTTTATAAATTTAAATAAATTTTAAAATAATTAAATGGCTAAAAATTACTATTTAAAACAGTAAAATTGTGGAAAAATATTTTTTATTTCTTTTTAATTTATCTTAATCTAAGAAAATTGAAATTATATTTTGTGGGCTTTTTCTGATTTATTTGTATTAAAAGCTATTTACAAAGTATTTAAAACTATTTTAAATGCAGAAAAATAGCAAAAAATTACATAAAATTATGAAAATTTTCAGAAAAGTTCTAAATATTACTGAGATGCTATGAAAATTACTAAAAACTACTTGCGAATGCAGGAAAAGCAAGTTGCAGTGAAACTGAATTGATTAAGCTATTTGAAAATAAGCTACAAGCTAATAAAGTTGACCAGAAGCTAAAACAAGATGAATTATGACTAAACCAGCTTAAACTACTCTACTGCAAATACTTTTAGCCAATCAAGCTCAGTTTAGAAGCAAATTACCAAATCCAAATCCAAACTAGCACAAAATCCAAACAGCTCTATGTAACCTACTTTCAGCTTATCCACTGGCTTGAAAACAAGTCCAAACTGAAATCCAGCAATTAAGATCTAATCACAACCTAGCTAACTACTTATGAACCAAGGCTCAGCAATAATGGACAAGTAATGATCAGATGAGAAGCTTATCAAATAGCTGTGATGAACTCAGTGAATATTGAGTTCATGCACAGGACATATTTTTTGAAAAGAGACAAGTTGCAACACTAATTTGATTAGCTTATAAAATTCACAAAAATATTCTAAAATTATTTTGCTAAATACAACCAACAAAAGCTTCTAAATCCAGAGTTTCAACAGAATTGGATTAAAATTGAGTGAGTTAAATTTCTAAAAAGATCAGTACACAGAACTGAACTCAACTTTTGACTTTTTAGACAGAAATGGTATTTTGACTTCTTGGAACTTTGAATCAATAGAACTGAATTTTAATGATGTTTTAAGATATGATTAAACTAATTCTAATTTACTTGACTAAATTTAAAGCTAATGCTAACCTATTCTAAGCTCACTTTAACTGATGATGCAAATTAAGATCAAATTTGACTTCCGATTAACTAAGGTGCAAATTTAAGCTTTATACGAGCTAAATAGACTTAAATGACTCTAATGCAACAATACTCTATCACTAATACAACCTCTAGATCAGATTTAAACTCTGAACCAAACACTCCTTTAAATGACTGATATGTAATTTGAAACAACAATTCTACTCTATTAGTGAAAATTATCACTGAATCTAGATCCTATGACCAAAATAAACCTTAATGAAATGCTCTAACATCAGACAAACTCAGAATCAATATCAAGCAAGTTTATGCAGACTACAAGATCAATTATGCAGAACTACTAATTAAGCTAAAACAATTCAAACAGAAATCAATTAAGCAACTAAGCTATGAATCTAAGCTAGATAGAACTCAAATTAACAACAACTAAGCTATCTACTCTAATAATGCTGAGATTAGAATGAAACTATAAAAACTTACAAATGGTCTAAGCAAGTGTTATACTAACTGAGCACTTTAACACTAATCAACACCCATTTCTGAACCTTATCAAGCTCCAATCAACCCCAAATCACTATCTAATCTAATCTCCAACCCAAATCAGCTTCCATGATCCATGTTGACTTTTGTTGACTAAATTGAACTTTGTTGAGTTTAGACTGGATTTAAGTGAAACAGACTTACAAATAGCTATATCAAGCTATTATAAGTTTGTATAAGCTGAAATCAAGCTTATATAGCTTATGAAACCATTGTACACTTATTTTTATTATGTTTTCAATGATTTTTCTTATTTTTTTATACTTTTGAATTTGAGAACAACAAACAGTGAATCTAATGTAACAATCTCTAAAGAAAACTATTTAAGAACTAAAATGAATCTGAATAAGCTTATACAAGCTTATCCAGATTTATATGAGATTCAAATGAAATTAGAATGTAACTAAAATAGTGAAATTAAAGAGTGAAAACAGATTTTATTAAACTAATACTTTTAGTACACTATATCAGAGTTACAAAATAAAAACTAAATTAAACTACAGCTTGGATTCAACATTATAACGATACAAAGAAAAAGGGTACTAAACTAGTGAGGGGAAGGGGGTATTTATAGCTAAAGGAGAGGCTTGGGATGCTTTTCAGACGCTCCTAGATGTCCAATCACAACCCTTGATTCTTCAATTCGTCATCCAAATCAATCAGAGCCTTTATATCATTTTGGTGATGTGTTACGACCAATAAGGGAGCTTCATTCGTACACGTTGGCAATCTGTGACACCATCTCACTGACACGTTGTCAGTGATCTTCTAGAAACATTTTAAGTTGTACGGCTAAAAAGGAGGTGTGGTAATTTGGGGAAGATAAACAGTAATTTAGGTTTAACAGGTTTTGGCACGTTAGGGGTTTTTATGGGAATTTATTTATTAAGTTTGACTAGTGATTTGACTTGGAGTGATAAGGTGGGAGTCCAAATGATATTTTGGCCTAGGGTCAAAGGTAAGAAAGGAGGTTCAGATCCTGGTTCAACTTAAATAGATTTGACCGGTGTTTTGAGAGGGTTGACTGGGTAAATGGAGTGTTGGAGTTGGGCTTTGTGGTGTTGGGCTTGGATTTATTATTGGATCCGGTGTAGTGTAAGATAGGATAGTTTTAGGATTTGTGTTATTTTTGGTTTTTGGTTAATGGGTATCTTTTGACAAATGGTAAAATGTAAGTACCAATGTTGTAATATTAGGGAAGTGAGTCCAAGGGCCGATCTTGACAACTTTAAAAACTCCAAGGTCCATATTTGAAAAGCTTATTCTTCAAGGACCACTTTTTCCAACTTTGAAAATTCCAAGGACTAAACTTGACAATTCTGAATCTTCAAGGACTAAAATTGCCATTTTGAGAAATGATTGTCCAAACTTGCAAATTCCTTTCCCAGCCTCAGCTTTTGCACTCTTCTCATTCTCGTGCTCGATATTTATCTGATTTGGTTATCTTTTGCATGTTTTGACATATCCGTACCTGCACAAGCATAAACTCAAGAAACCAACAAATATTAGGAATAAACGGCTCTTTCTTGGTTATTTTGGGCTTATTTTGGTAAAGAAATGGTATGTGTTTTTGCACATACCAAAATACCCCAGACTAGACGATTGTCGTGTCCTCACGCAATGCAATCAACTCACGCTTCTAAAACTAAGAAATTCAATCTCTTTCTACTAAACCTATGAGAAGTAGCAAAGATTCCTTAAAAGAGATTAAGAAACCCTTAATTCTAAAAACGCCCCGTTTACCTCTTAGTTCACATATAGATATTACGAATAAGCACATTCTGATTATGAGTGACGGTTTGTTGAACTTTCATGTCGATTAATAACTCCAACATTTTTCTAATGATATTTTTAGGATCACGGGGTAGGAAACACAACACAGCGAGGAGTGACCATACGGATAGAATACATCGTCTCTTATTCACAAGTTCCCAAACTAAGCGTAAAATCGAGATCATTGTTAAATATGACTTTAGATGCTAACACTACCTTTGGAAGTTATTTGTGTAATTACCTCTTGCTCCCATTTTCCTATTTTCTTTTATTTATTTTATTTTTGTTGAGAACTCAATTTCTTCAAATTTCTCGTTTCGATAATTTTTATTCCGATAAAGATATGAATCTAAGTTGTTAATTAGTTATCCATCTTCTCTCAAGAACTATTGTCTTAAAAATGAGGTCCACATCAAGGAATTTTTATTATATTTTTGACTTTTTCAACATTTTTTTTTACTTATACTTCTAACTATATGAGCTATGAACTACGGAACTTCACGGGGTAATTCCAAGACCTTACACGTTTCAGAATAAAGGATCCAAGGGCCGTTACGACGGAGAATTCCAAGACTCTAGGCTTCATGAAATGAGGATCCCAGTGTTTTAAACCAAGAACTCACCCAATCCCGGCTAGAGGTCCAAGGGCCGACGTAAGAGGGTAGCCAAGACCTAAACGCTTACTTTTGAAATAAGGATCCAAGGGTCCGATCTCGAACCGTAGCTCATAACTTAACTTATTACTTATTACTTTATTTATTACGGATCCTTGATGTGTACCCAATTTTTAAAACAAAGATTCTTTTAAAAAGATAAAGAACTAACTATCGCCAAATCCTGACACCTTTAATTATTTATTCACAAATACGGGGGTGAGACAATTTTGTGGGAGCAAAAAGCCACAAGTACCTTTGATGGGCTCTAAAGAGAACCATCTACTCCACGCTTAGCATCTAAACTCATAAGTAACTCTATCATTCCTCGATCTCCGCAAATTTAAAATCTCAAATAATGAGATCCGCGGATGCTTAGCCAATAATTTAATTATCTATGGTTAAGGGAACAAGCTAGGGCTCAACACGCCCGGTCAAGTCAGAATTTTATTCCTACTCTCACCAGCGGAAAGTCAACAAGTTATCAAAACATATATTAACTTAGCGAATGCTTCGTGAAATAATCTCAAGTCTCGCATTTTTAAAGTCACTTATTAGAAACTAGCAAATTCTTTCAAAGCTTCGCATATTTAAAATTAGTTAGAGAAGCTTGCAAATTCTTAGCCTTTTGAGCTAGAATCGCATTTTATAGCCTCTTGTCTAAGCAATTAGCAAAGACTTTTTTCAAGAAAACGCATATTTAAAGTAACTTCTAAGAAACTCGCGAAAGACTTTTCAATCATAAACTAGCAAAATCTTACAAAAATTTTTAAATTTTCACATTTTTGCACAATTTTTTCATTTTCTAAGGAAAAACGGGGTTGCGAGAGTACACGGCAGAGAATAAGCAAGTGCGGTCAAATAAAATCGAAGATTACCCACCCCAGACTAAAAAGAAACATTGTCCTCAATGTTTAAAGGCAAGGGTATCAACGGAAATCTAAAAGCCGTTTATTAAGTATGCTTAAAGATAAATGTTAGTCGATAAGATTTCGGATATCGGATTTTCATCAGCATCGATCATGAAACTCGAGTGGAGAAAAGACAAATTTCAAGCACGAGAGTCTTCATATCGCGAAAATCCTAGACAAAACATCACAAACAACCAAACACGAGAAATCGAAGAGGCTGACCCCTTCACGTCACTTATTAGAAAATAGAAAGAAGATAGAGATAAGCATGGGGTGCCTCCCACGAAGCGCTACTGTTTTTGATCACCGAGTCGCTAGCTTGACTCGATCCCCGCATTCATTTGTCCATAGGGAAAGTTTGGAGATCCGGGACAACCATAATGCTTCACACGATGACCATTCACCTTAAAATTTGGGCCATCGGGCTGAGATAGCTCTAAAGTTCCATACGGGAAAACTTGAGCGACAGTGAATGGTCCGGACCAACGGGTTTTGAGTTTGCCCGAGAATATCTTCAAACGAGAATTAAAGAGGAGGACTTGATCACCAACGTTGAAGATGAGATTTTTGATTTTAGCATCATGAATCCTCTTAGTCTTCTCTTTGTAAGTCAAAGAATTCTCATAGGCTTGATCCCTAAGTTCATTTAATTCATTCAATTGAACT
The DNA here is from genome assembly GCA_910596185.1 of Chrysanthemum makinoi. Taxonomy (NCBI): domain Eukaryota; kingdom Viridiplantae; phylum Streptophyta; class Magnoliopsida; order Asterales; family Asteraceae; genus Chrysanthemum; species Chrysanthemum makinoi. The sequence continues at coordinate 252,208,548 of OU343217.1, read as the reverse complement.
TTCCAGTGATCACCCGCAGTCTTAAGGTTAAAGTTCACATGTTTCAAGGCCCAGTATGCCTTATGCTCAAGCTCAATGGGTGAGTGGCAAGTTTTTCCATACACCAACTTAAATGGGGTGCACCCGATGGGTGTCTTGTATGCGGTACGGAAAGCCCATAATGCATCATCTAACTTATCGGCCCATAAAGTTAGATTTTCTCCTACGGTCCTTTCTAATATCCTTTTCAAACCACGATTGGAGACCTCAACTTGTCCGCTCGTCTGCGGGTGATACGCGGTAGAAAGACGGTGTGTGACCCCATATTTAGCCATAACTTTAGCAAATTGTTCATTACAGAAATGGGCACCGCGATCACTAATGATAGCACGAGGTGCTTCGAATCGGGAAAACAAGTTCTTCAAGAACTTAACAACCACTCGGGCGTCATTAGTGGGGAGCGCCTTTGCTTCAACCCATTTAGACAAGTAGTCGACGGCCACGAGGATATACTTATTACCCTTTGAAGACGGAAATGGTCCCATAAAATCGATGCCCCAAACGTCGAAAATCTCGCAGACTTGAATAGCATTTTGTGGCATTTCATCTTTTTGCGAAATCTTCCCTTGACGCTGGCATGAGTCACATGACTTAACCAAATCATGGGCATCTCGATATATGGCAGGCCAATAAAACCCATAATCAAAAACCTTTTTAGCAGTGTAGCTTGCACCATGATGGCCTCCGGTGGGTCCGTTATGGCAAGCATTAAGAATATCAAGGGCCTCTTGGCCATGAACACACCGCCGGATTACTTGATCCGCACAAATCTTAAACAAGTAGGGGTCATCCCAGAAATAATGCTTAACATCTTTAAAAACTTTTTCTTTTGTTGGGACGACATCCCTTTCACAATGAAGTTCCCCGCATGGTAATTTGCAAAGTAGGCAAACCATGGGGTATTTAGGTCTTTTTTAGCAATCATCCCAAGTGTCTCGAGAGGAAATGTTTCCATGATCTCCTTGTTCTCGAGCACACTTTTGATGTGGATTCTCAAGTCTAGAAAGGTGGTCGGCAGCAAGGTTCTCTGCTCCTTTTTTGTCAAGAATGGTTACATCGAACTCTTGAAGGAGGAGAACCCACCGAAGTAATCGGGGCTTAGCATCTTGCTTTGCCAAAAGGTATTTAAGGGCAGAATGGTCGGTATACACTAAATTTCTCGAAAGCATAAACAACGGCCAATAATTCCTTTTCAGTAGTTGTGTAATTTTGTTGGGCCTCAGACAATGTCTTACTCGCATAGTGTATGGGCTGAAAATGTTTCGACTTACGTTGCCCCAAGACTACCCCAATTGCGTAATCACTTGCATCACACATAAGCTCAAAGGGCAAATCCCAGTCGGGGGCAACTAAGATCGGAGCCTCGATTAATTTCTTTTTGAGAAAACTAAAGGCTTCAACGCATTCATTAGTGAAGATAAACGGAGCATCCTTTTCGAGGAGATGGGTCAGAGGGCGGGCTATATTAGAGAAATCTTGAATAAAAAGACGATAGAAACCGGCATGACCCAAAAAACTCCGAATACCTTTGACGGTAGTGGGATGAGGGAGCTTAGCAATGACGTTGACTTTAGCTCGGTCGACCTCAATCCCAGATTTTGATATCTTATGGCCGAGGACAATGCCCTCTCGAACCATGAAGTGGCATTTCTCCCAATTCAAGACCAAATTGGTGTCTTCACACCATTTAAGCATGTGGTCTAGATGAGAGAGGCAAGAAGTGAAAGAATCTCCATTAAACGAGAAATCATCCATAAACACCTCCATAGTCTTCTCGATCATATCATGGAAAATAGCCATCATGCACCTTTGGAACGTTCCGGGAGCATTGCATAAGCCAAATGGCATTCGTCGGTAAGCAAACATTTCATAAGGGCAAGTGAAAGTCGTTTTCTCTTGATCTTGCGGGTCGATTAGAATTTGGAAGTAACCGGAGAAACCATCGAGAAAGCAATAGAACTCATTCTCCGCTAAACGTTCGAGCATTTGATCCATAAAAGGCAGTGGGTGGTCCTTCCGTATAGCATCATTCAACTTTATGTAGTCAATACACACCCTCCATCCGGTAACGAGGCGTGTGGAAATCAACTCATTATCTTCATTCATCACTATGTTCATTCTACCTTTCTTCGGAACACAATGAATAGGGCTAACCCACAAGCTATCTGAGATCGGGTAGATAACTCCGGCGTCAAGGATTTTTAGAACTTCTTTTTTGATGAAATCATGGATTTTCGGGTTAACCCTACGTTGTTGTTGTATGACGAGCTTATAATCATCTTCCATTAAGATCTTGTGAGTACAAAAACGTGGGCTTATTCCCTTAATGTCGGAAATCTGCCAAGTGATGGCACTCTTATGCTTCTTAAGGACGGCCAAAAGTTCAGTTTTTTCCTCATCTTTCAAATGCTTAGCAATGATGATGGGAAACTTGTTCGGTTCTTCAAGAAAAGCGTATTCAAGATGAGGAGGTAAATCCTTGAGCTCGGGCTCTGGAGGATTTTCTTTTGACGTTATTACTTGTTTGAGTTCTTCAATCGTATTCTCTTTCGGAGGGAGTGACTGTGATGGATCTTCATTTAACAATTGTTCAAGATAAATGATATCTCCCTCCGAATCATAAACACCATCATCAATTCCCGGTGGAATTGATTCATCACTAACAAGAAACTCATCGATCTCTTCCAAAAGAAGTCACCTCCCTCAAACGGAGTAAGAGAGGGGGAAGAGTCGGCAATGATTGGTTCATAAGGTGGTTCATAATTTAGAGAAGAAGGTGAATCAGAAGAAGTAGAAGGGGAAGAATTGCCAACGTTTGAGTTGTTAGAAAAACCGAGAACCTCTTGAGCGTACTCCTCACAAGAAACATCAATTACATCGATTCGATTGATGGAAGCATCATCGAAATTGGAGGAGTACCTTGACGTTTGATTAACGTTGAACGTTACGGCTTCTTTGTTCACTCTCAATGTAATCTCTCCTTCGAACACATAAATTAAAGCACGACCGGTCCTCCAGAAACACCTCCCGAGAATGAGGGGTAATCGAGGGTCGGCATCGAAATCCACTACAACAAAATCCGCGGGAAAATGGAACTGCCCCACTTTAACAAAGACATCCTCAGCTACACCGATTAGGCAGGTTGTAGAACGATCGGCTAGCTCGAGAGTCATACACGTTAGGGAAAGTGGGGGCAACGAAAAATTCTTGTATATCGATAACGGCATCAGATTTATACTCGCGCCAAGATTGGAAAAAGGTGGAGCATTGAACAATTCCTTGAAAATCACACGGAATGAGGAACTTGCCGGGGTCACCTAACTTTTCGGGAAGTTTCTTGAGGATAACCGCAAAACAATTCTCATTCAGAGACGTTTTAGCAAGCTCATACAATTTCTCTTTGTTTGTAAGCAATCCCTTAATCGTAGAAGCAAGTTTGGGCATCAAGAGAAGGGCATCCGCAAAACTGATCTCCACATTCAAGTCTTTGAAGATTTGGAAGAACGTTTCCATTTGATGATTAGACTTTTCTCGAAGAGTTTGATCTTTAATACGAGACGGATATGGGATAGACGGTTTCAGATTAGATTTCTTCACATTAACGGGAGCATCTTCGGGCTCAGAATTCTGGACAACCGTGGGTTGGACATTCTCGGTACTCCCTTTATTAGTAGGAAACACTGGGTCCTTTGTCACCCCGGTCTCACGGTCCACCACACGAGAGGGAGAAGAGGTAGTGGTAGGAACCGTGGGTCCATCGTAAGCTACACCACTTCGGGTAGTGATCGCTTTTATGTCACCTCTCGGGTTAGGAATCGTATTACTCGGAAGAATGCCGGAACCCGATGGTTGAGAAGAAGAGGTAGAAGGTTGATTTGATTGAAAGAAACTAGCCAACATATTCCTCATTTCATTCATCTGCTTATTGCTTGTAGCTTCAATCTTATTGCTCAAGATGTTAATTTGAATTTGCATTGTTTTAATGGTGTTGTCGGTGCTCTTGATCGGAGCAACTTGATGAGGTGGTTGATATTGTTGTTGAGGATGAGAAGGTTGTTGGTAAACTTGAGGTGGAGGAGCTTGGTAGTGTTGATTACCATGATTGACATTGGCTCCTCGGTTTTGATTAGCATTGTGGTTACCATTGAAACGGTTTTGATTTTGGTTTTGGTGTTGAGGTTGGTTGAAACCGGGAGGTCCGAGGTAATTGTTTGAGCGGTATCTAAGAAGATTTCGATCTCCTTGCGGTTGATTGTAATTTCCCGTGGTAGCATAAACATTCTCTTGAGCGTAGCCACCGGCGGCTGGGCACTCGGAATAAGAATGAGGACCTCCGCAAGTCTCGCAAGTCGGTTGTACCGCTTTCACTTGTTGATGTTGATTCTGATTATTCATTTGGGTTAATCGTAAGATATCGTCGATCTTTTTGTTCAGAGCGGCTATCTCGGAAGAAGAAGACGTATTTGACCGAGATGACTCTCCTCTTTCAGCGGAAGAGTCCCAATAATTGTGATGGGCGGTCATGTTCTCAATAAGATTGTAGCATTCCTCGGGACGTCTTTTAATGAAAGTTCCACCGGCAGCAGCATTGATCGTGTCACGGTGTCTCAACGTCAAACCATTATAAAACGTATCAATTTCAGTGACAAGCAACATGTTATGATTCGGACATCGATCAATTGTAAGCTTATAACGTTCCCAAGCTTCAAACAAAGATTCTTCGGGTTCTTGTCGGAAATTGCGGATATCATTTCTCAATTTCGTCACCATCGATGGTGGAAAGTATTTTGCTAGAAACTTAGAAACCATTTCTTCAAAAGTATGAATCGAATTCTTCGGGAGTCGATCAAACCAAGAAGTAGCATGATTAGTCAAAGAGTATGGGAAGAGATAGAGACGAAGGGCGTCATCGGAGACCCCATTTTGTTTCATACTCTGGGTGACGGTAAGAAATTTGTCAAGATGCTTGTTAGCATCGTCACCCGGTAAACCGTGAAATTGACAACTATTCTTCACTTGTTCAATCATATGATGTTTCAAGCTAAAATCCGTAGCTTGAATATTAGTCGGAGCAATGGGTCCTCCCCTCCCGTACATGGTAGGTTGACATAGTTCCTTCATCGTTCGGAGATCAGGAGCTACATTTTGATTAACGGGAGGAGGATCGGGACCGGGACCGGGAACGGGTGGTACTTGATTAGCAGCCATATTACGTAACTCGGGCACGTTTCGATTATGAAGTCGTCTTGATTGAGAACGAGTGCGCATGCACTAAAAAACAAAATCCAAAAAGTAAAAAGGAAAATAAATTTGAAAAAGGAAAATCTTTTTGGTTTTTATATTTAAGAAAACTTTTGAAAAACAATCTTTTTGGTAATCGTCGCCTTAACCGGTGCTCGGTAGCTCTCACAAGTACGCGCAGCGGAACGGGAAAGAAGAGTGGATCTTTCTTCAGTCTGCAATTTAATGTCAAGACTTCCTATACCTCGTGCATAGGTTGTACCTTCAAGGTGAGTCGACGTAACAATTAACGTTTCGATATCTTTTGTTGGTTTTTTAATTTTTATGGTTTTGTAAACACTCTAGAAAGATTGTTTTGGTTTTTTAGATGTTTTTGGGTTTTTGAAAAAGATATATTTACAAAAACAATGGTAAATTCACTCGGGAAAGGATCTTCAAATACACGCAAATCGAGACGGAATCCGAAAACTCACTACATGCCCTCCCCGGCAACGGCGCCAAAAATTGATTTAGGAAAACCAATTATAGAGTTTTGTAGTATTTGGGTAATTCAAATGTATTAGATTTGAGCATCGGGATCGTTCCTAGCGAGAGATGAATAAATTTTCAACTCACGTCGCGTAATTGTACGAAAGGAAACAAAAATACCGGGTATGTTAGTGGTAGTAGCAACCTAGCACTACAGAGACAAGCACCAACGTTGTTATAAGAAAGGAAATAAAACCCCGATTGCTTTATTGTCTCTTTAGCCAGTTGTCCCATCCACACAAACACAACATCTCCATATATACACCCATAAACCCTCTTCTTCAAAACACACACACAAATATTATCTTTCACACAGTCATTTTCAAAACAAACACACACTCTTTAAAAAAAACAGAAACAAAAATGGCAACAAGAATGCCAAGGATGGTAACACAGTTCAAACAAATACTTATGAGGCATGGGAAGAAGGATCTACCACCTAAAAAGAGACTTATGTCTATTATGAGGGGTATGATATATTATTAAAAGATTTTATAAGTTATTTTATATCTCTTGTCAAAAATAAACAAACTGTTCTTTTTTACATTTTTATTGTGTGTGATTTTAGTATATGTTTTGTAGATCTTTTTTGTGAGTGGAAAAAATTTTAGTTGGTTTTATCAAAGTTAAATATATTTCTTAGAGGGTTAAAAAAGGGTTTTTCAACATCCTTTTTTTTGTAAATTTAAAAAACGTTTTATGGTTGGTTTTAAAAGGTTTTACACCTTTACAATGTCTTTAATGGTTCTGTTTTTATCATCCTTTTATTTTTATTAACTAGTTAAAGAACTATAATTTCTGTATGATTCTTTGATGTGTTTAACGGATTTGTTTTATGTGAAGTTTTGTTAACATAACTTTTCTAAATATTTAATGTTTTCACATTCACTATATATGTATTTTTACACTTTTAGTGTGTGGATGTATGTGTGTCTCTTTGGGAGGTTTGTAGGTGGTAAAATATTTAAAGTAAATAAGGCAATGTGTTATGGTTGGTTTATTTCACTTACCTTGTTATTCAAGGGTAAAAATGGCAAGCTTAGACAAGAGGCGTTTTTACATATAAATACACTTTATATATTATATGTTTAATTGTATATACTTATGTGTATTTTATAGGCGGGCCTGAAAATAGATATAAGAGCTTGTGAATGTGTACTTTACAAGCCGAGCTTGAGTCGAGCTTTATTTTGTTTAGCTCTAACGAACCGAGCCCGAGAATGTAAAACATGATATGAGCTGATCTCGAGCTAAACAGATGAGACTTAAGAAACAATCTATATGGTTACCAGGCAGAGCATCTCGCAATAGTCAATCCTAATAAGCTAGTCCATGTTTTGAAAAAGTTTATGCTTATTTACTTAGCATGAAAATGTAGTTTATGTGATAAAAAATAAAACCCACAAAAACAAATATACTGGGATGTTAGTGGTAGTAGCAACCTAGCACTGCAGAGACAAGCACCAACATTGTTGTATGAAAGGAAATAAAACAACGATTACTTTATTGTCTCTTTAGCCAGTTGTCCCATCCACACAAACACAACATCTCCATATATACACCCATAAACCCTCTTCTTCAAAACACACACACAAATATTATCTTTCACACAGTCATTTTCAAAACAAAACACACACTCTTTAAAAAAAACAGAAACAAAAATGGCAACAAGAATGCCAAGGATGGTAACACAGTTCAAACAAATACTTATGAGGCATGGGAAGAAGGTTCTACCACCTAAAAGGAGACATATGCCTATTATGAGGGGTATGATATATTATTAAAAGTTTTTAGAAGTTATTTTATGTCTTTTGTCAAAAATAAACAAACTATTCTTTTTTACATTTTTATCGTGTGTGACTTTAGTATATGTTTTGTAGATCGTTTTTGTGAGTGGAAAAAAATTTAGTGTGTTTTATCAAAGTTAAATATATTTCTTAGAAGGTTTAAAAAGGGTTTTTCAGCATCCTTTTATTTTTGTAAATTTAAAGAACGTTTTATGGTTGGTTTTAAAAGGTTTTACAACTTTACAATATCTTTAAGGGTTCTGTTTTTATCATCCTTTTATTATTGTTAACTAGTTAAAGAACTATAGTTAGTGTATGATTCTTTGATGTGTTTAACGGATTTTTTTTATATGAAGTTTTGTTAACATAATTTTTCTAAATATTTAATGTTTTAACATTCACTATATATGTATTTTTACACTTTTAGTGTGTGTATGTATGTGTGTCTCTTTGGGAGGTTTTTAGGTGGTAAAATATTGAACGTAAATAAGGCAATGGTTTATGGTTGGTGTATTTCACTTACCTTTTTATTTAAGGGTAAAAACGGCAAGGTTTGACAAGAGGCGTTTATACATATAAATTCACTTTATACATTATACATGTAATTGTATATATTTATGTGTATTTTATAGGCGGGTTTAAAAATAGATATAGAGCTTGTGTATGTGTACTTTACAAGCCGAGCTTGAGTCGAGCTTTATTTTGTTTAGCTCTAAGGAACCGAGCCCGAGAATGTAAAATATGATATGAGCTTATCTCGAGCTAAACAGATGAGACTTAAGAAACAATCTATATGGTTACCAAATGGAGCATCTCGCAATAGTCAATCCTAAGAAGCTAGTCCATGTTTTGAAAAACTTTATGCTTATTTACTTAGCATGAAAATGTAGTTTATGTGATAAAAAAATAAAACCCACAAAAACAAAAATACTAAGTATGTTAGTGGTAGTAGCAACCTAGCACTGCAGAGACAAACACTGATTGGTGCAAAACCGTCAAGTTATCTCACACAAGCGAGCCACTTGTGAATGGCTAACCGTAAGAAACTCAAAACAGTTTAAACACCAAATGCAATTTAGATCAGAGGAATATAGGGGATTCCTGGGTCGTTAAGTCCCACGGAGGATGAATTGGTGTTAAACAACTTCAGATGTCGAATAATCACTAAGGATAGTGATCAGAAAGGATTTTGAAATATTTATACCTAAAGAAAAGATTAATAAATTACAGTGACTTAAATGCAAATTAAGAAAATTAAAAAGTTAAAATATATTAAATAAACGCTATCACTATTTTTACAATGATGTTTTTGTGATTTTATAAAATAAAATAACTTAAATAAACTATTTTAATTGAAACGTAAACTAAAATTACCTAAAAACTAGATTTAAAATGAAAACGTACGTTATTTATAAAAATTACGCGAGTGCGCAAGCAAAAACGTAAAATTTATAAAATAAAAGTCCTACAAGTGTAAAAACAATTTTTTTACGTACTATATGACAAAAGAAAATTTTAGAAAAAAGATTTATATTTTTTTGACTTTTATATTTTTTATTATGAATTAAATAAGTTTTTACACTAATTAAATGTTTAAAAATACTAAAACTAATGAGAAAAATCTGAAACTTTTTTGTAAAATACTTAACACTATTACAGACTTATGAAAAATAGAAAAGTGGAAAAAACTATCTTAAATAAGCTCGAAATAAGCCAAAACAATCGTATAAGCTAAACTAGCCAAACGTATATAAGAGATTAATTTGTGCGAGTTATGACAGTCAAAGACCCAAGGGCGCAATGGTTGCAGGTACACACTTAACACTATCCTAAGGGGGAGGTCTCAGGTTCGAGCCTGCCTACCCCCTTTTTGCTAAACACTTTTTTTCGAATTTTTTTTACAGACTTATTAAACTCAACAAGATAAGCAATTCTTATAACTATGACTTTTTACAAAAACAACGAATAAGCACTGAACTAGATTAAGTTTTTGTCACAGTTAAGCTTTTATAGAAAATAAGCACAAGTCTTTAAGCTAAATTGATTAATAAGCTAGTTAATGAGCAAAGACTGATTGAAATAAGCTAATACTAATGATTATAAACTAATGTGAACACTGAATAAGCACAATAACTAGAAATAAGCACTTAATAAGCACAAATAAGCAAAAGCTAAACACTGTTACACATTACACTCTTTTGAATCACTAGGCACCTTCTACCTTAATTTTAAGCACATGAATAAGCTTAGAAATGAAAATAAAAACTTGGACCAACAATTAGACCAACTGAGCTCTCTAAAAAGCTATTTTACAAGGTTTGGCTTTCACAAATAAGCTTTTGAGGAGCTTTTGAAAAACTGTTGAACACTAACTTATCTAGTACACTGAGTAAAAATGGACAATAATGAAAAGCTATTGCAGGCTAGGTGAATAAGCTAAAAATGGAAAATAAGAACTTGGTACCTTGAGTTAGCTAGGTGAGCTTCTCAAAAAGCCAAAATACACAATTTGAAGCTAACTAATAAGCTCTATGAGAGCTTGTGAAATAAGCTACCAAATCTGTACAGGGCACTTTTAGAAAGGGTATCTAAAAAGAAGCGATAATTAAGCACTATATAATCTAAGTTGAGATGAAATAATATTTTTCTAATTTTCTTAAGCAACTAAATTTTTATATCCCAGAAGCTTATAAGCTAAATCTTAATATTAAGTACACAGTAAAATTCTAAGTTTTATTCAAAAACGGGTATTGAAAAATTTGACTTTTTTACTTACACTAAAACTTTGACTTTTATGAGATTTGAATGATCCTAGATGATTTTATATGTTATATTAAGCTACTATAAGACTGAATTAGGCTAGATAAACAACTTATACACTAGAATGCATGATTATGAAATTGCAATTCTTGACAGTGGGCAATTTATATTATATTAAAGCTAGTTTTGACTTTCTAACTAAACTAGGACTAAATTTTATTCTTTATCTTGACTAATAAGACTTATTGCGACATGAAACAAGTAAAAGCAATAGCTGGAACAAACTCTATTACAGTTTACAAAGCAATTCCAAACACTACTTATGAGACTGTTTTAGAACATTTTCAAAGACTGAAACAGATTAAGACCATGCACTATATTACAGAGCTTATATTATCACTAAACAAGACTAAAGGAACATTAAATAACAACACTAACAACATAAGACTAAGAAATTTCAATTAAGCTAATTAGACTGTGAAAATGAGATTTTAAAACAACTGTGAATTCCAAAGAACAAACAAGTTATATTAAGCTTTAATCTCACTAATCATACACCAACAAGCATAAAAGCAAAGATATAAGCAGAAATGAGCATTTGAACAGTGAAAAGCTAAAATTGAGCAAATGGCTTACAAGATGATTCAAAATGAAAGATGAGAACCAAGGACTTAGAACACACCTATAGCTTCCCAAGAAGCTCTAAACCATTAAGCAATCCAAACACCAGCTCTGCTTCAGCTTTCTTGATCATTCTCCATGATTTTTATTTTTAACTATTTTCTTGGTAATTTTTGGTAATTTTCCCTTTTTGATATTAGACTAATTTTAAAGGTTTCTAAAAGCTTAAATAAGCTTTATGAGGAGCTTATGTTGGCTTATCAGTCCTTATTAACAGATACAAACATCATTAGAGCACATTGAGATTTTGAACATAAGTAAGATTTTGCATAAATAGAAAAGAAGACTTAGAACTGAAATTGCTTATTGAAAAAGGTTCATGTACACTGAAATAACTTAAACAAAGAACTTGGAAGCTTAAAATTACACTAGAAAATGAAATTACACTAAAACGACAATCTACACTACTCTAAAATTAACTACTACTTCTTCTCAGCTCCTTTTCTTCTATTTATTCAACAAAAAGTATCCTCTCACATCTCTGATCATTTCCCATCACATTTCTGAGTCGTTGGATGAGTCAGAGTGATCACAGCCTTTGAAATGCAAATTGGCGCCAAAAAAGTCCTAAAGCAGGATAGAGTGGGTTTTTGCAATTAAAGATTTTTGGAGGATGTGTAGATGTAAGGGATTAGGTAAACAGGTGGGGGGATAAGGTGGAAAGGGTGGAAAGTGGTGGTGAAACAGATGGCAGTGGAAGTATGGTAGCAGGTGTTGGCTTGAGAGGGATGAACAGTGCCTGGCGCGTTTCTATTTTTAAAACACTGGTTTGGGCTTTGGTTGGGATTGGGCCAGCAGCTGGTTTAGTGGATTGGATTGGATTTGTATAAATAACATAAAGGGTCCAATTGGTTATTTGATAAACACAAGGACCATTGTTGTAATATTCTGAAACTTGAGGGGTTAAACCTGCACATATTCCAAAGTTCACACAAGGACCAAACCTGACATATATGAATAGTACAAGGACCATTATTGATTATTTTCCAATTTTGTAAATCCAAGGGCCAAAACTGTCAAGTTTGAAACTTGAGGGACCAAATATGTAATTTTCCAAAAGTTCACTATAAGGACCAATTTTGTCATTTATGAATAATACAAGGTTTATTTTTGATAAATTTCCATTTTTATATTAACCAAGGACTATATTTGACATTTTCCAAACTTGAGGGACTAAAGTTGTCATTTTGTAAATTTTAAACTTTGAAGGATTTATTTTGACAACTTTTGAATCTCATGGATCTTATTTGACATTTTACAAGTTTTTGAATTACCAGGGACTAGATTTGACAACTTTTGAAACTTGGGGGACTAAAACTGCTAATTATGCAAACTTAATACGTTTTTCATCTGATTTTGATATTTTTGCATTTAAAACACATAAAACACTGATTTGTGATATTTTCATCATTTTGATGCATTTCTGAGTGTTTTCAGATGTTTTTGGCATTCAAAACAGATACAAAATGATGAGTATTTAGACACTCATCAATCCCCCATACTAAGATATTGCTAGTCCCTAGCAATGAATTATGAAAAGTTAATGGATTTTATCTCTTTACCAAAAGCCATTACTTCTGGAGTAGCCAATTGTTTTAGTTCAAGTAAGAACCTTGGCACAACGATAACCAAATGATTTTGAGCAAATCATAAGCTGTGAACGGATTTGATTTGTCTTTACCAGAAGCCGTTTGCTTCTGGACTAGCCAACTCTTAGATAAATTATCAATATTATCTTTGGTGAGCTGATTACCAATTATGGTTTTTCCACTGCCTTTACCACAAGCCATAAACTTGCGGGCTAGCCAACTCTTCACTTTTAAGGATATGGTGAGCTGAATACCATACAATTTTGGGCAAACTGCAAGCCGTCAACGGATTTGAGATATCTTTACCAAGAGCCGTTTGCTCCTGGATTAGCCAATCCTTTTGTTTATTAGACAAGGCGGACTGATAACCATAAGATGAGTAAGTGTAAAACACTTACTCCAAAAACAATTTTGGCCAAAAATGGGGGAATTAGGCGGTATAATTACATGATAAAATTCGTGAGAATTCCCCCCCACACTTAGAAATGAATATTGCCCTCAATATTCAAAGTACCGGCGGTTATGCCGAAACTTAGAACGTAAAAAGATAACATTACTAGCTAAGTGTAGAAACACAACAATTATTCATTTTTTTTTTTTTATACAACATGTGGGGCATCTCCCCCACACTAGAGTGGTACTCATGGGTGAAAACCCATGTGGTGCATGCTAATGTTTTTGATTCCCGAGTCACTAGCTTGACTCGACCCCGAATTAATTTGTTCATGGGGAAGTAAGTGGAAGAGACAATCTCCATCGGACTTTCATTCAGGATGTTTGGATAAACATTGAAGTGCGTGAAAGTTCCACACCGATGAGATATAGAGAGACCCGGCTCACAAATGGTACATGGAAATGCCGGGGTCAAAGATAATGTCTTCATTCTCGAAGGAGTGAAGAACGAGAAGTCCGGGATATATGAAAAAGAAAGAAAATCATGATAAAAATCATGACTAACTCTTCATCCTCAATAGGAGAATTCATAGTTTCATGAATCTCCTCAGTTAAACTCACTTGATCAAGACATATTATGGGTGTGTCTAGATCAAAGTAGAAATTATCATACTCCGGCGGAGATATGATATGAGTAAGTTCACAGGAGAACTCCTCGAAGGTAAATGAATCATATTCAGAATTGGTATTAGTGGGTTCACTGGTGAACTCATCCAATGTAAATGATTCATAATCGGGGAGAGAATTATGAGAATGAAAAGTGGTACTGCCACTAATCTTCTCTCCCATATTATCAAAACAGGAGGCTTCCATTTCCGGAATAGAATCATCGGAAAGAATGTCACTATCCTTAATGGGGATAGGAGATGAAATAGGTTTTTCATTGAAAGCCTCGATTTTAGAAATGAGAAGACTGACATTCAGTAATGTTGCACGAAGTGCTTCATCTTTGATTTCAGTGTCAGTAACTTCATCATTCTCTTCTTCTAAGCTAACAAGCTCAGAAGGTAATTCTTCCATATAACTGATGTCTCCACAAGATAACGAATCGTCATCAATAGAATCAGAGCACATCTCAACATGATTACTTTGGAAGACAAGAGGAGGAGGGGTATCACACACATGATCAAGAATTTCCTGTGACTCTCTTGGGATTGGGACAAAGTCCTCAACACTAGACTTTATGAATTCGTCCGATTCCTTTTCAGGAACAGTGTCAAGATACTCATCCCCCATGTTCAGAGAGTGAGTGTGAATCTCGGGTGTGATAACAGCAGACTGAGGGAGTTGAGAAGGACTAGCAGTTATGGATTCTACAAGTTCCATTATTTCTACTGCTAGTGATTCAGTCATATTCTTTTCTCCCTGCATTTCCACGGATGGAATCTCAACTGATGAACTTGATGAATAAAATTGTAGAATATCAAGGGTATCTTCATCATCATCGTCATCAGGAATGAAATGGAATTGAGAGCTAGATTTGAATGCCTTTTGTAGTTTAATTGATTCCCTAACAGTGTTTTCAATGGCAATCTGGGAATCTAATTTAGCAGCCCGTTCCTCCACTAACAATTCTTCCATGGATTTCTCATGTGACATAGCCGACTCCTCCTTAAGTTCTTTTACTAACTCAAGACTCTTCATAGAAGGTCGTCGTAGTTTCATGAGGAGTTGCTTGAATCATTTGGTATTGTGGAGGTTGGTCTTGATATGAAGAGTCGTAATTGTTACAAGGAAATGGATTCCCTGTTTGACAATCCGAGCTAGAGTGAGGACCTTCACAATACTCACAACAGTAAAACTGATGTGGTTGTGAGTCATATGTGTGGTAGTCATAATTGTTATCCGGAACCTGCTCATAGACAAGCGTGTTTCCCGATTGACAATCAGAACTGGAGTGTGAACCATCACAGTACTCACAACAGTAAAACTGCTGAGTCTCACATGCGGTAGGCTGATGGAATAAATCAGTTGTGTTATGGTAGGAATAGGGATCTTGGTTATAGACAGACCCGTTTCCTGATTCCACCATGCTACAACTGGGGCAATTGCCACCATTATAAGGACCACCACACCATTGACAACCAAGAGGGTGAGGATAAGACATAGAAAGAATCAAAGGTTTCAGAAGGTAAGAAATATAGAATCAAAAGATGTGAGAGGGTAAAGATGGATATTTTTGGATTTTTGGATAAACATTTTGTAAAAACAAAGAATGAAAATATTTTTGGCGTTGTTAACACTTTAGGAAAAGTGTTAATGAACTTTTTGATTTTTGATAAACTTTACAAAAAAACTGTTTACAAAAAGGTGGTATATGTGCAAGAATGGATTTGGAAAATGCTTAAAACACGCTTACAGCCTCCCCGGCAGCGGCGCCAAAATTTGATTGGTGCAAAACCGTCAAGTTATCTCACACAAGCGAGCCACTTGTGAATGGCTAACCGTAAGAAACTCAAAACAGTTCAAACACCAAATGCAATTTAGATCAGAGGAATATAGTGTATTCCCGGGTCGTTAAGTCCCACGGAGGATGAATTGGTGTTAAACAACTTCAGATGTCGAATAATCACTAAGGATAGTGATCAGAAAGGATTTTGAAATATTTATACCTAAAGAAAAGATTTATAAATTACAAGGGCTTAAATGCAAATTAAGAAAATTAAAAAGTTAAAATATATTAAATAACGCTATCACTATTTTTACAATGATGTTTTTGTGATTTTATAAAATAAAATAACTTAAATAAACTATTTTAATTGAAACGTAAACTAAAATTACCTAAAAACTAGATTTAAAATGAAACGTCGTTATTTATAAAAATTACGCGAGTGCGCAAGCAAAAACGTAAAATTTATAAAATAAAAGTCCTACAAGTGTAAAAACAATTTTTTTACGTACTATATGACAAAAGAAAATTTTAGAAAAAAGATTTATATTTTTTTGACTTTTATATTTTTTATTATGAATTAAATAAGTTTTTACACTAATTAAATGTTTAAAAATACTAAAACTAATGAGAAAAATCTGAAACTTTTTTGTAAAATACTTAACACTATTACAGACTTATGAAAAATATAAAAGTGGAAAAAACTATCTTAAATAAGCTCGAAATAAGCCAAAACAATTGTATAAGCTAAACTAGCCAAACGTATATAAGAGATTAATTTGTGCGAGTTATGACAGTCAAAGACCCAAGGGCGCAATGGTTGCAGGTACACACTTAACACTATCCTAAGGGGGAGGTCTCAGGTTCGAGCCTGCCTACCCCCTTTTTTGCTAAACATTTTTTCGAATTTTTTTTTTTTACAGACTTATTAAACTCAACAAGATAAGCAATTCTTATAACTATGACTTTTTACAAAAACAACGAATAAGCACTGAACTAGATTAAGTTTTGTCACAGTTAAGCTTTTATAGAAAATAAGCACAAGTCTTTAAGCTAAATTGATTAATAAGCTAGTTAATGAGCAAAGACTGATTGAAATAAGCTAATACTAATGATTATAAACTAATGTGAACACTGAATAAGCACAATAACTAGAAACAAGCACTTAATAAGCACAAATAAGCAAAAGCTAAACACTGTTACACAGTACACTCTTTTGAATCACTAGGCACCTTCTACCTTAATTTTAAGCACATGAATAAGCTCAGAAATGAAAATAAAAACTTGGACCAACAATTAGACCAACTGAGCTCTCTAAAAAGCTATTTTACAAGGTTTGGCTTTCACAAATAAGCTTTTGAGGAGCTTTTGAAAAACTGTTGAACACTAACTTATCTAGTACACTGAGTAAAAATGGACAATAATGAAAAGCTATTGCAGGCTAGGTGAATAAGCTAAAAATGGAAAATAAGAACTTGGTACCTTGAGTTAGCTAGGTGAGCTTCTCAAAAAGCCAAAATACACAATTTGAAGCTAACTAATAAGCTCTATGAGAGCTTGTGAAATAAGCTACCAAATCTGTGCACAGGGCACTTTTCAGAAAGGGTATCTAAAAGAAGCTGATAATTAAGCACTATATAATCTAAGTTGAGATGAAATAATATTTTTCTAATTTTCTTAAGCAACTAAATTTTTATATCCCAGAAGCTTATAAGCTAAATCTTAATATTAAGTACACAGTAAAATTCTAAGTTTTATTCAAAAACGGGTATTGAAAAAATTTGACTTTTTTACTTACACTAAAACTTTGACTTTTATGAGATTTGAATGATCCTAGATGATTTTATATGTTATATTAAGCTACTATAAGACTGAATTAGGCTAGATAAACAACTTATACACTAGAATGCATGATTATGAAATTGCAATTCTTGACAGTGGGCAATTTATATTATATTAAAGCTAGTTTTGACTTTCTAACTAAACTAGGACTAAATTTTATTCTTTATCTTGACTAATAAGACTTATTGCGACATGAAACAAGTAAAAGCAATAGCTGGAACAAACTCTATTACAGTTTACAAAGCAATTCCAAACACTACTTATGAGACTGTTTTAGAACATTTTCAAAGACTGAAACAGATTAAGACCATGCACTATATTACAGAGCTTATATTATCACTAAACAAGACTAAAGGAACATTAAATAACAACACTAACAACATAAGACTAAGAAATTTCAATTAAGCTAATTAGACTGTGAAAATGAGATTTTAAAACAACTGTGAATTCCAAAGAACAAACAAGTTATATTAAGCTTTAATCTCACTAATCATACACCAACAAGCATAAAAGCAAAGATATAAGCAGAAATGAGCATTTGAACAGTGAAAAGCTAAAATTGAGCAAATGGCTTACAAGATGATTCAAAATGAAAGATGAGAACCAAGGACTTAGAACACACCTATAGCTTCCCAAGAAGCTCTAAACCATTAAGCAATCAAACACCAGCTGCTTCAGCTTTCTTGATCATTCTCCATGATTTTTATTTTTAACTATTTTCTTGGTAATTTTCCCTTTTTAATACTAGACTAATTTTAAAGGTTTCTAAAAGCTTAAATAAGCTTTATGAGGAGCTTATGTTGGCTTATCAGTCCTTATTAACAGATACAAACATCATTAGAGCACATTAAGATTTTGAACATAAGTAAGATTTTGCATAAATAGAAAAGAAGACTTAGAACTGAAATTGCTTATTGAAAAAGGTTCATGTACACTGAAATAACTTAAACAAAGAACTTGGAAGCTTAAAATTACACTAGAAAATGAAATTACACTAAAACGACAATCTACACTACTCTAAAATTAACTACTACTTCTTCTCAGCTCCTTTTCTTCTATTTATTCAACAAAAAGTATCCTCTCACATCTCTGATCATTTCCCATCACATTTCTGAGCCGTTGGATGAGTCAGAGTGATCACTGACCTTTGAAATGCAAATTGGCCAAAAAGTCCTAAAGCGAGGATAGAGTGGGTTTTGCAATTAAAGATTTTTGGAGGATGTGTAGATGTAAGGGATTAGGTAAAGCGGTGGGGGGATAAGGTGGAAAGGGTGGAAAGTGGTGGTGAAACAGATGGCAGTGGAAGTATGGTAGCAGGTGTTGGCTTGAGAGGGATGAACAGTGCCTGGCGCGTTTCTATTTTTAAAACACTGGTTTGGGCTTTGGTTGGGATTGGGCCGGCAGTGGTTTAGTGGATTGGATTGGATTTGTATAAATAACATAAAGGGTCCAATTGGTTATTTGATAAACACAAGGACCATTGTTGTAATATTCTGAAACTTGAGGGGTTAAACCTGCACATATTCCAAAGTTCACACAAGGACCAAACCCGACATATATGAATAGTACAAGGACCATTATTGATTATTTTCCAATTTTGTAAATCCAAGGGCCAAAACTGTCAAGTTTGAAACTTGAGGGACCAAATATGTAATTTTCCAAAAGTTCACTATAAGGACCAATTTTGTCATTTATGAATAATACAAGGTTTATTTTTGATAAATTTCCATTTTTATATTAACCAAGGACTATATTTGACATTTTCCAAACTTGAGGGACTAAAGTTGTCATTTTGTAAATTTTAAACTTTGAAGGATTTATTTTGACAACTTTTGAATCTCATGGATCTTATTTGACATTTTACAAGTTTTTGAATTACCAGGGACTAGATTTGACAACTTTTGAAACTTGGGGGACTAAAACTGCTAATTATGCAAACTTAATACGTTTTTCATCTGATTTTGATATTTTTGCATTTAAAACACATAAAACACTGATTTGTGATATTTTCATCATTTTGATGCATTTCTGAGTGTTTTCAGATGTTTTTGGCATTCAAAACAGTACAAAAATGATGAGTATTTAGACACTCATCAATCCCCCATACTAAGATATTGCTAGTCCCTAGCAATGAATTATGAAAAGTTAATGGATTTTATCTCTTTACCAAAAGCCATTACTTCTGGAGTAGCCAATTGTTTTAGTTCAAGTAAGAACCTTGGCACAACGATAACCAAATGATTTTGAGCAAATCATAAGCTGTGAACGGATTTGATTTGTCTTTACCAGAAGCCGTTTGCTTCTGGACTAGCCAACTCTTAGATAAATTATCAATATTATCTTTGGTGAGCTGATTACCAATTATGGTTTTTCCACTGCCTTTACCACAAGCCATAAACTTGCGGGCTAGCCAACTCTTCACTTTTAAGGATATGGTGAGTCGAATACAATACAATTTTGGGCAAACTGCCAAGCCGTCAACGGATTTGAGATATCTTTACCAAGAGCCGTTTGCTCCTGGATTAGCCAATCCTTTTGTTTATTAGACAAGGCGGACTGATAACCATAAGATGAGTAAGTGTAAAACACTTACTCCAAAAACAATTTTGGCCAAAAACGGGGGAATTAGGCGGTATAATTACATGATAAAATTCGTGAGAATTCCCCCCCACACTTAGAAATGAATATTGCCCTCAATATTCAAAGTACCGGCTGTTATGCCGAAACTTAGAACGTAAAAAGATAACATTACTAGCTAAGTGTAGAAACACAACAATTATTCATTTTTTTTTTTTTTATACAACATGTGGGGCATCTCCCCCACACTAGAGTGGTACTCATGGGTGAAAACCCATGTGGTGCATGCTAATGTTTTTGATTCCCGAGTCACTAGCTTGACTCGACCCCGAATTAATTTGTTCATGGGGAAGTAAGTGGAAGAGACAATCTCCATCGGACTTTCATTCAGGATGTTTGGATAAACATTGAAGTACGTGAAAGTTCCACCCCGATGAGATATAGAGACAACCGCTCACAAATGGTACATGGAAATGCCTGGGTCAAAGATAATGTCTTCATTTCCGAAGGAGTGAAGAACAGGGGAAGTCACGGGATATATGAAGAAAATAAAGAAAATCATGATAAAATCATGACTAACTCTTCATCCTCAATAGGAGAATTCATAGTTTCATGAATCTCCTCAGTTAAGCTCACTTGATCAAGACATATTATGGGTGTGTCTAGATCAAAGTAGAAATGATCATACTCCGGCGGAGATTTGATATGAGTAAGTTCCGCAGGAGAACTCCTCGAAGGTAAATGAATCATATTCAGAATTGGTATTAGTGGGTTCGCTGGTGAACTCATCCAAGTAATGATTCATAATCGGAGAGAATTATGAGAATGAAAAGTTGTACTGCCACTAATCTTCTCTCCCATATTATCAAAACAGAAGGCTTCCATTTCCGGAATAGAATCATCGGAAAGAATGTCACTATCCTTAATGGGGATAGGAGATGAAATAGGTTTTTCATTGAAAGCCTCGATTTTAGAAATGAGAAGACTGAAATTCAGTAATGTTGCCGCGAAGTGCTTCATCTTTGATTTCAGTGTCAGTAACTTCATCATTCTCTTCTTCTAAGCTAACAAGCTCAGAAGGTAATTCTTCCATATAACTGATGTCTCCACAAGATAACGAAGCGTCATCAATAGAATCTAGCACATCTCAACATGATTACTTTGGAAGACAAGAGGAGGAGGGATATCACACACATGATCAAGAATTTCCTGTGACTCTCTTGGGATTGGGACAAAGTCCTCAACACTAGACTTTATGAATTCGTCCGATTCCTTTTCAGGAACATTGTCAAGATACTCATCCCCCATGTTCAGAGAGTGAGTGTGAATCTCGGGTGTGATAACAGCAGAATGAGGGAGTTGAGAAGGACTAGCAGTTATGGATTCTACAAGTTCCATTATTTCTACTGCTAGTGGTTCAGTCATATTCTTTCTCCTGCATTTCCACGGATGGAATCTCAACTGATGAACTTGATGAATTAAATTGTAGAATATCAAGGGTATCTTCATCATCATCGTCATCAGGAATGAAATGGAATTGAGAGCTAGATTTGAATGCTTTTTGTAGTTTAATTGATTCCCTAACAGTGTTTTCAATGGCAATCTGGGAATCTAATTTAGCAGCCCGTTCCTCAGCTAACAATTCTTCCATGGATTTCTCATGTGACATAGCCGACTCCTCCTTAAGTTCTTTAAATAACTCAAGACTCTTCAGTGAAGGTCTGTCGTAGTTTCATGAGGAGTTGCTTGAATCATTTGGTATTGTAGAGGTTGGTCTTGATACGAAGAGTAAGTAATTGTTACAAGGAAATGGATTCCCTGTTTGACAATCCGAGCTAGAGTGAGGACCTCCACAATACTCACAACAGTAAAACTGATGTGGCTGTGAGTCATATGTGTGGTAGTCATAATTGTTATCAGGAACCTGCTCATAGACAAGCGTGTTTCCCGATTGACAATCAGAACTGAGTGTGAACCATCACAGTACTCACATGAGTATACTGCTGAGTCTCACAGTGTGGTAGCTGATGGAATAAATCAGTTGTGTTATGGTAGGAATAGGGATCTTGGTTATAGACAGACCCGTTTCCTGATTCCACCATGCTAAAACTGGGGCAATTGCCACCATTATAAGGACCACCACACCATTGACAACCAAGAGGGTTAGGATAAGACATAGAAAGAATCAAAGGTTTCGAAGGTAGAAATATAGAATCAAAAGATGTGAGAGGGTAAAGATGGATATTTTTGGATTTTTTGGATAAACATTTTGTAAAAACAAAGAATGAAAATATTTTTGGCGTTGTTAACACTTTAGGAAAAGTGTTAATGAACTTTTTGATTTTTGATAAACTTTACAAAAAAACTGTTTACAAAAAGGTGGTATATGTGCAAGAATGGATTTGGAAAATGCTTAAAACACGCTTACAGCCTCCCCGGCAGCGGCGCCAAAATTTGATTGGTGCAAAACCGTCAAGTTATCTCACACAAGCGAGCCACTTGTGAATGGCTAACCGTAAGAAACTCAAAACAGTTTAAACACCAAATGCAATTTAGATCAGAGGAATATAGGGGATTCCTGGGTCGTTAAGTCCCACGGAGGATGAATTGGTGTTAAACAACTTCAGATGTCGAATAATCACTAAGGATAGTGATCAGAAAGGATTTTGAAATATTTATACCTAAAGAAAAGATTAATAAATTACAGCGACTTAAATGCAAATTAAGAAAATTAAAAAGTTAAAATATATTAAATAAACGCTATCACTATTTTTACAATGATGTTTTTGTGATTTTATAAAATAAAATAACTTAAATAAACTATTTTAATTGAAACGTAAACTAAAATTACCTAAAAACTAGATTTAAAATGAAAACGTACGTTATTTATAAAAATTACGCGAGTGCGCAAGCAAAAACGTAAAATTTATAAAATAAAAGTCCTACAAGTGTAAAAACAATTTTTTTACGTACTATATGACAAAAGAAAATTTTAGAAAAAAGATTTATATTTTTTTGACTTTTATATTTTTTATTATGAATTAAATAAGTTTTTACACTAATTAAATGTTTAAAAATACTAAAACTAATGAGAAAAATCTGAAACTTTTTTGTAAAATACTTAACACTATTACAGACTTATGAAAAATATAAAAGTGGAAAAAACTATCTTAAATAAGCTCGAAATAAGCCAAAACAATCGTATAAGCTAAACTAGCCAAACGTATATAAGAGATTAATTTGTGCGGAGTTATGACAGTCCAAAGACCCAGGGCGCAATGGTTGCAGGTACACACTTAACACTATCCTAAGGGGGAGGTCTCAGGTTCGAGCCTGCCTACCCCCGTTTTGCTAAACATTTTTTCGAATTTTTTTTTTTTACAGACTTATTAAACCCAACAAGATAAGCAATTCTTATAACTATGACTTTTTACAAAAACAACGAATAAGCACTGAACTAGATTAAGTTTTTGTCACAGTTAAGCTTTTATAGAAAATAAGCACAAGTCTTTAAGCTAAATTGATTAATAAGCTAGTTAATGAGCAAAGACTGATTGAAATAAGCTAATACTAATGATTATAAACTAATGTGAACACTGAATAAGCACAATAACTAGAAATAAGCACTTAATAAGCACAAATAAGCAAAAGCTAAACACTGTTACACAGTACACTCTTTTGAATCACTAGGCACCTTCTACCTTAATTTTAAGCACATGAATAAGCTCAGAAATGAAAATAAAAACTTGGACCAACAATTAGACCAACTGAGCTCTCTAAAAAGCTATTTTACAAGGTTTGGCTTTCACAAATAAGCTTTTGAGGAGCTTTTGAAAAACTGTTGAACACTAACTTATCTAGTACACTGAGTAAAAATGGACAATAATGAAAAGCTATTGCAGGCTAGGTGAATAAGCTAAAAATGGAAAATAAGAACTTGGTACCTTGAGTTAGCTAGGTGAGCTTCTCAAAAGCCAAATACACAATTTGAAGCTAACTAATAAGCTCTATGAGAGCTTGTGAAATAAGCTACAAATCATGTGCACAGGGCACTTTTCAGAAAGGGTATCTAAAAGAAGCTGATAATTAAGCACTATATAATCTAAGTTGAGATGAAATAATATTTTTCTAATTTTCTTAAGCAACTAAATTTTTATATCCCAGAAGCTTATAAGCTAAATCTTAATATTAAGTACACAGTAAAATTCTAAGTTTTATTCAAAAACGGGTATTGAAAAAATTTGACTTTTTTACTTACACTAAAACTTTGACTTTTATGAGATTTGAATGATCCTAGATGATTTTATATGTTATATTAAGCTACTATAGACTGAATTGAACAGGCTAGATAAACAACTTATACACTAGAATGCATGATTATGAAATTGCAATTCTTGACAGTGGGCAATTTATATTATATTAAAGCTAGTTTTGACTTTCTAACTAAACTAGGACTAAATTTTATTCTTTATCTTGACTAATAAGACTTATTGCGACATGAAACAAGTAAAAGCAATAGCTGGAACAAACTCTATTACAGTTTACAAAGCAATTCCAAACACTACTTATAGAACTGTTTTAGAACATTTTCAAAGACTGAAACTGATTAAGACCATGCACTATATTACAGAGCTTATATTATCACTAAACAAGACTAAAGGAACATTAAATAACAACACTAACAACATAAGACTAAGAAATTTCAATTAAGCTAATTAGACTGTGAAAATGAGATTTTAAAACAACTGTGAATTCCAAAGAACAAACAAGTTATATTAAGCTTTAATCTCACTAATCATACACCAACAAGCATAAAAGCAAAGATATAAGCAGAAATGAGCATTTGAACAGTGAAAAGCTAAAATTGAGCAAATGGCTTACAAGATGATTCAAAATGAAAGATGAGAACCAAGGACTTAGAACACACCTATAGCTTCCCAAGAAGCTCTAAACCATTAAGCAATCCAAACACAGCTTCTGCTTCATAGGCTTTCTTGATCATTCTCCATGATTTTTATTTTTAACTATTTTCTTGGTAATTTTTGGTAATTTTCCCTTTTTGATACTAGACTAATTTTAAAGGTTTCTAAAAGCTTAAATAAGCTTTATGAGGAGCTTATGTTGGCTTATCAGTCCTTATTAACAGATACAAACATCATTAGAGCACATTGAGATTTTGAACATAAGTAAGATTTTGCATAAATAGAAAAGAAGACTTAGAACTGAAATTGCTTATTGAAAAAGGTTCATGTACACTGAAATAACTTAAACAAAGAACTTGGAAGCTTAAAATTACACTAGATAATGAAATTACACTAAACGACAATCTACACTACTCTAAAATTAACTACTACTTCTTCTCAGCTCCTTTTCTTCTATTTATTCAACAAAAAGTATCCTCTCACATCTCTGATCATTTCCCATCACATTTCTGAGTCGTTGGATGAGTCAGAGTGATCACAGCCTTTGAAATGCAAATTGGCGCCAAAAAAGTCCTAAAGCAGGATAGAGTGGGTTTTTGCAATTAAAGATTTTTGGAGGATGTGTAGATGTAAGGGATTAGGTAAACAGGTGGGGGGATAAGGTGGAAAGGGTGGAAAGTGGTGGTGAAACAGATGGCAGTGGAAGTATGGTAGCAGGTGTTGGCTTGAGAGGGATGAACAATGCCTGGCGCGTTTCTATTTTAAAACACTTATTTGGTTTGGCTTTGGTTGGGATTGGGCCAGTAGCTGGTTTAGTGGATTGGATTGGATTTGTATAAATAACATAAAGGGTCCAATTGGTTATTTGATAACCTAAGGACCATTGTTGTAATATTCTGAAACTTGAGGGGTTAAACCTGCACATATTCCAAAGTTCACACAAGGACCAAACCCGACATATATGAATAGTACAAGGACCATTATTGATTATTTTCCAATTTTGTAAATCCAAGGGCCAAAACTGTCAAGTTTGAAACTTGAGGGACCAAATATGTAATTTTCCAAAAGTTCACTATAAGGACCAATTTTGTCATTTATGAATAATACAAGGTTTATTTTTGATAAATTTCCATTTTTATATTAACCAAGGACTATATTTGACATTTTCCAAATTTGAGGGACTAAAGTTGTCATTTTGTAAATTTTAAACTTTGAAGGGTTTATTTTGACAACTTTTGAATCTCATGGACCTTATTTGACATTTTACAAGTTTTTGAATTACCAGGGACTAGATTTGACAACTTTTGAAACTTGGGGGACTAAAACTGCTAATTATGCAAACTTAATACGTTTTTCATCTGATTTTGATATTTTTGCATTTAAAACACATAAAACACTGATTTGTGATATTTTCATCATTTTGATGCATTTCTGAGTGTTTTCAGATGTTTTTGGCATTCAAAACAGTACAAAAATGATGAGTATTTAGACACTCATCAAACACCAACGTTGTTGTACGAAAGGAAATAAAACCCCGATTGCTTTATTGTCTCTTTAGCCAGCTGTCCCATCCACACAAACACAACATCTCCATATATACACCCATAAACCCTCTTCTTCAAAACACACACACAAATATTAACTTTCACACAGTCATTTTCAAAACAAAACACACACTCTTTAAAAAAGACCGAAACAAAAATGGCAACAAGAATGCCAAGGATGGTAACACAGTTCAAACAAATACTTATGAGGCATTGGAAGAAGGATCTACCACCTAAAAAGAGACATATGCCTATTATGAGGGGTATGATATATTATTAAAAGTTTTTAGAAGTTATTTTATATCTCTTGTCAAAAATAAACAAACTATTCTTTTTTACATTTTTATCCTGTATGACTTTAGTATATGTTTTGTAGATCTTTTTTGTGAGTGGAAAAAATTTTAGTGGGTTTTATCAAAGTTAAATATATTTCTTAGAGGGTCGAAAAAAGGGTTTTCAATATCTTTTTGATTTTGTAAATTTAAAGAACGTTTTATGGTTGGTTTTAAAAGGTTTTACACCTTTACAATGTCTTTAAGGGTTCTGTTTTTATCATCCTTTTATTTTTGTTAACTAGTTAAAGAACTATAGTTTGTTTATGATTCTTTGATGTGTTTAACGGATTTTTTTATGTGAAGTTTTGTTAACATAACTTTTCTAAATATTTAATGTTTTAACATTCACTATATATGTATTTTTACACTTTTAGTGTGTGTATGTATGTGTGTCTCTTTGGGAGGTTTGTAGGTGGTAAAATATTTAAAGTAAATAAGGCAATGTTTTATGGTTGGTTTATTTCACTTACCTTTTTATTCAAGGGTAAAAACGGCAAGCTTAGACAAGAGGCGTTTATACAGATAAATACACTTTATATATTATACGTGTAATTGTACATACTTATGTGTATTTTATACGCGGGCTTAAAAATAGATATAAGAGCTTGTGTATGTGTACTTTACAAGCCGAGCTTGAGTCGAGCTTTATTTTGTTTAGCTCTAACCAACCGAGCCCGAGAATGTAAAACATGATATGAGCTGCTCTCGAGCTAAACAAATGAGACTTAAGAAACAATCTATATGGTTACCAAACGGAGCATCTTGCAATAGTCAATCTTAAGAAGCTAGTCCATGTTTTGAAAAAGTTTATGCTTATTTACTTAGAATGAAAATGTAGTTTATGTGATAAAAAATAAAACCCACAAAAAAAAAAATACTGGGTATGTTATTTGTAGTAGCAACCTAGCACTGCAGAAACAAGCACCAACGTTGTTGTACGAAAGGAAATAAAACCCCGATTGCTTTATTGTCTCTTTAGCCAGCTGTCCCATCCACACAAACACAACATCTCCATATATACACCCATAAACCCTCTTCTTCAAAACACACACACAAATATAATCTTTCACACAGTCATTTTCAAAACAAAACACCCACTCTTTAAAAAAAATAGAAACAAAAATGGCAACAAGAATGCCAAGGATGGTAACACAGCTCAAACAAATACTTATGAGGCATGGGAAGAAGGATCTACCACCTAAAAAGAGACATATGCCTATTATGAGTGGTATGATATATTATAAAAAGTTTTTAGAAGTTACTTTATGTCTCTTGTCAAAAATAAACAAACTGTTCTTTTTTACATTTTTATCGTGTGTGACTTTAGTATATGTTTTGTTTTTTTTTTTGTGAGTGGAAAAAATTTTAGTGGGTTTTATCAAAGTTAAAGGCCCGTTTGTTTTGTAGATGAGTTTATGATTAAGATTTGGATTTGGATTAGAATTATTATTTGGATTTGGATTTAGATTTAATATAGGTTTTGAATTAAGGGAAGAGAGAGAAAAATATAATTAAGTAATATATTATATATGATATAAATGAATATTATGTATAAATTTAAATATGTTATTATTGTAAAATGAAAATAAAATAGAATATGAGTGGTGGATATAATATTTGGGAAAACATAAAATAAAAATATTTCACAAAGTAGGCTAATGTGGTGACTTTTGCACACACCTACATATATAGGACTCAATCCCATTTGCAGGCCCCACAAAATTATAGCAAACAAAAAAAATTTCTATCATCCCCAAATCCTAACCCTACCCCCTCAAACCAAACTGGCCCTAAATATATTTCTTAGAGGGTTTAAAAAGGGCTTTTCAACATCCTTTTATTTTTGTAAATATAAAGAACGTTTTATGGTTGGTTTTAAAAGGTTTTACACCTTTACAATGTCTTTAAGGGTTCTGTTTTTATCATCATTTTATTTTTGTTAACTAGTTAAAGAACTATAGTTTGTGTATGATTCTTTGATGTGTTTAACGGATTTTTTTATATGTGAAGTTTATTAACATAACTTTTCTAAATATTTAATGTTTTAACATTCACTATATATGTATTTTTACACTTTTAGTGTGTGTATGTATGTGTGTCTCTTTGGGAGGTTTGTAGGTGTTAAAATATTTAAAATAAATAAGGCAATGTTTTATGGTTGGTTTATTTCACTTACCTTTTTATTCAAGGGTAAAAACGGCAAGCTTAGACAAGAGGCATTTATACATATTAATACACTTTATATATTATACGTGTAATTGTATATACTTATGTGTATTTTACAGGCGGTCTTAAAAATAGATATAAGAGCTTGTGTATGTGTACTTTAGAAGCCGAGCTTGAGGCAAGCTTTATTTTGTTTAGCTCTAACGAACCGAGCCCGAGAATGTAAAACATGATATGAGCTGATCTTAAGCTAAACAAATGAGACTTAAGAAGCTAGTCCATGTTTTGAAAAAGTTTATGCTTATTTACTTAGCATGAAAATGTAGTTTATGTGATAAAAAATAAAACACACAAAAACAAAAATACTGGGTATGTTAGTGGTAGTAGCAACCTAGCACTGCAGAGACAAGCACCAACGTTGTTGTACGAAAGGAAATAAAACCCCGATTGCTTTATTGTTTCTTTAGGCAGCTTTCCTATCCACACAAACACAACATCTCCATATATACACCCATAAACCCTCTTCTTCAAAACACACACACAAATATTATCTATCACACAGTCATTTTCAAAACAAAACACATACTCTTTAAAAAAAACAGAAAGAAAAATGGCAACAAGAATGCCAGGGATAGTAACACAGTTCAAACAAATACTTATGAGGCATGTGAAGAAGGATCTACCACCTAAAAAGAGACATATGCCTATTATGAGGGGTATGATATATTATTAAAAGTTTTTAGAAGTTATTTTATGTCTCTTGTCAAAAATAAACAAACTGTTCTTTTTTACATTTTTATCGTGTGTGACTTTAGTATATGTTTTGTCGATCTTTTTTGTGAGTGGAAAAAATTATAGTGGATTTTATCAAAGTTAAAGGCCCGTTTGTTTTGTAGATGAGTTTATGATTAAGATTTGAATTTGGATTAGAATTATGATTTTGATTTAGATTTAGATTTAATATAGGTTTTGAATTAAGTGAAGAGAGAGAAAAATATAATAAAGTAATATATTATATATGATATAAATGAATATTATGTATAAATTTAAATATGTTATTATTGTAAAATGTAAATAAAATAGAATATGAGTGGTGGATATAATATTTGGGCCCACATAAAATGAAAGTATTTCACAAAATAGGCTAATGTGGTAACTTTGGCACACACCTACATATATGGGACTCAATCCCATTTGCAGGCCCCACAAAATTATACCAAACAACATATTTTTCCATCATCCCTAAATCCTAACCCTACCCCCTCAAACCAAACGGGCCCTAAATATATTTCTTAGAGGATTTAAAAAGGGTTTTCAACATCCTTTTATTTTTGTAAATTTAAAGAACGTTTTATGGTTGGTAACTAGTTAAAGAACTATAGTTTGTGTATGATTCTTGGATGTGTTTAACGGATTTTTTTTATGTGAAATTTTATTAACATAACTTTTCTAAATATTTAATGTTTTAACATTCACTATGTATGTATTTTTACACTTTTTTATGTGTGTACGTATGTGTGTCTCTTTGGGAAGTTTGTAGGTGGTAAAATATTTAAAGTAAATAAGGCAATATTTTATGGTTGGTTTATTTCACATACCTTTTTATTCAAGGGAAAAAACGGCAAGCTTAGACAAGAGGCGTTTATACATATAAATACACTTTATATATTATACGTGTAATTGTATATACTCATGTGTATTTTATAGGCGGGCTTAAAAATAGATATACGAGCTTGTGTATGTGTACTTTACAAGCCGAGCTTGAGGCGAGCTTTATTTTGTTTTAGCTCTAACGAGCCGAGCTCGAGAATGTAAAACATGATATAATCTGATCTCGAGCTAAACAGATGAGACTTAAGAAACAATCTATATGGTTACCAAACGGAGCATCTCGCAATAGTCAATCCTACGAAGCTAGTCCATGTTTTGAAAAAGTTTATGCTTATTTACTTAGCAAGAAAATTTAGTTTATGTGATAAAAATAAACCCACAAAAACAAAATATTGTGGTATGTTAGTGGTGGGCAGTAGCAACCTAGCACTGCAGAGACAAGCACCAACGTTGTTGTACGAAAGGAAATAAAACCCCGATTGCTTTATTGTCTCTTTAGCCAGCTGTCTCATCCACACAAACACAACATCTCCATATATACACCCATAAACCCTTTTCTTCAAAACACACACACAAATATTATCTTTCACACAGTCGTTTTCAAAACAAAACACACGCTCTTTAAAAAAAACAGAAACAAAAATGGCAACAAGAATGCCCAGGATGGTAACACAGTTCAAACAAATGCTTATGAGGTATGGGAAGAAGGATCTACCACCTAAAAAGAGACATATTCCTATTATGAGGGGTATGATATATTATTAAAAGTTTTTAGAAATTATTTTATGTCTCTTATCAAAAATAAACAAACTGTTCTTTTTTACATTTTTATCGTGTGTGTCTTTAGTGTATGTTTTGTAGTTCTTTTTTGTGAGTGGAAAAAATTTTAGTGGGTTTTATCAAAGTTAAATATTTTTCTTACATGGTTTAAAAAGGGGTTTTCAATATCCTTTTACTTTTGTAAATTTAAAGAACGTTTTATGGTTGGTTTTAAAAGGTTTTACACCTTTACAATGTCTTTAAGGGTTCTGTTTTTATCATCATTTTATTTTTGTTAACTAGTTAAAGAACTATAGTTTCTGTATGATTCTTTGATGTGTTTAACGGATTTTTTTTATGTGAAGTTTTGTTAACATAACTTTTCTAAATATTTAATGTTTTAACATTCACTATATATGTATTTTTACACTTTTAGTGTGTGTATGTATGTGTGTCTATTTGGGAGGTTTGTAGGTGGTAAAATATTTAAAGTAAGTAAGGCAATGTTTTATGGTCTGTTTATTTCACTTACCTTTTTATTCAAGGGTAAAAACGGCAAGCTTAGACAAAGGCGTTTATACATATAAATACACTTTATATATTATACGTGTAATTGTATATACTTATGTGTATTTTATAAGCGGGCTTAAAAATAGATATAAGAGCTTGTGTATGTGTACTTTACAAGCCGGGCTTGAGTCGAGCTTTATTTTATTTAGCTCTAACGAACCGAGCCCGAGAATTTAAAACATGATATGAGCTGATCTCGAGCTAAACAGATGAGACTTAAGAAACAATCTATATGGTTACCAAACGGAGCATCTCGGAATAGTCAATCCTAAGAAGCTAGTCCATGTTTTGAAAAAGTTTATGCTTATTTACTTAGCATGAAATTGCAGTTTATGTGATAAAAAATAAAACACACAAAAACAAAAATACTGGGTATGTTAGTGGTAGTAGCAACCTAGCACTGCAGAGACAAGCACCAATGTTGTTGTACGAAAGGAAATAAAACCCCAATTGCTTTATTGTCTCTTTAGCCAGCTGTCCCATCCACACAAACACAACATCTCCATATATACACCCATAAACCCTCTTCTTCAAAACACACACACAAATATTATCTATCACACAGTCATTTTCAAAACAAAACACACACTCTTTAAAAAAAACAGAAACAAAAATGGCAACAAGAATGCCAAGGATGGTAACACAGTTCAAACAAATACTTATGAGGCATGGGAAGAAGGATCTACCACCTAAAAAGAGACATAAGCCTATTCTGAGGGGTATGATATATTATTAAAAGTTTTTTGAAGTTATTTTATGTCTCTTGTCAAAAATAAACAAACTGTTCTTTTTTACATTCTTATCGTGTGTGACTTTAGTATATGTTTTGTAGTTCTTTTTTGTGAGTGGAAAAAATTTTAGTGGTTTTATCAAAGTTAAATATATTTCTTAGAGGGTTTAAAAAGGGTTTTTCAACATCCTTTTATTTTTGTAAATTTAAAGAACGTTTTATGGTTCGTTTTAAAAGGTTTTACACCTTTATAATGTCTTTAAGGGTTCTGTTTTTATCATCCTTTTATTTTTGTTAACTAGTTAAAGAACTATAGTTTGTGTATCATTCTTTGATGTGTTTTACGGATTTGTTTTATGTGAAGTTTTGTTAACATACCTTTTCTAAATGTTTAATGTTTTCACATTCACTATCTATGTATTTTTACACTTTTAGTGTGAGTATTTATGAGTGTCTCTTTGGGAGGTTTGTAGGTGGTAAAATATTTAAAGTAAATAAGGCAATGTGTTATGGTTGGTTTATTTCACTTACCTTTTTATTCAAGGGTAAAAACGGCAAGCTTAGACAAAAGGCGTTTATACATATAAATACACTTTATATATTATACGTGTAATTATAAATACTTATGTGTATTTTATAGGCGGGCTTAAAAATAGATATAAGAGCTTGTGAATGTGTACTTTACAAGCCGAGCTTGAGTCGAGCTTTATTTTGTTTGGCTCTAACGAACCGAGCCCGAGAAAGTAAAACCTGATATGAGCTGATCTCGAGCTAAACAAATGAGACTTAAGAAACAATCTATATGGTTACCAAACGGAGCATCTCGCAATAGTCAATCACTAGTCTGCTGCTGTCCATGTTTTGAAAAGTTTATGCTTTATTTACAAGTGCTGAAAATGTACTTTTATTTGTGATAAAAATAAAACCTACAAAACAAAAATACTTTGGTATGTTAGTGGTAGTATTGTAACTTACGCACTACAGAGTTGCACCATACAGTGTTATGAAAGGAATACAAAACCCCAGTTGCTTTATTGTCTCTTAGCCTCTGTCCCCACACAAACACAACATCTCCATATATAAACCCATAAACCCTCTTCTTCAAAACACACACAAATATTATCTTTCACCATCTTTTGACAACAAAACACACACTCAAAAGGAAAAGAAAAAAGGCAACAAGAATGCCGAGAAAAAGTTCAAAAAATACTTATGAGGCATGGAAGAAAAAAAAAAGAGACATAGCAATTATGAGGGGATATATTTAAAAGTTTTAGTAGTTATTTTATGTCTTTTAGTCAAATATAACAAACTTTCTTTTTACATTTTATCGTGGTGACTTTAGTATATGTTTTGTAGATCTTTTTTGTGAGTAGAAAATGTTTAGTGGGTTTTATCAAAGTTAAATATATTTCTTAGAGGGTTTAAAAAGGGGTTTTCAAGATCCTTTTATTTCTAAATTTAAAGCTTTATGGTTGGTTTTAAAAAAAGTTTTACACCTTTACAATGTCTTTAAAGTTCTGTTATTAGCATCCTTTTATTTTTGTTAACTAGTTAAAGTTTAAAGAACTATAGTTTGCGTATGATTCTTTGATGTGTTTAACGGATTTGCATAATGTGAAGTTTTGTTAACATAACTTTTCTAAATATTTAATGTTTTCACATTCACTATCTATGTATTTTTACACTTTTAGTGTGTATGTATGTGTGTCTCTTTGCGAGGTTTGTAGGTGGTAAAATATTTAAAGTAAATAAGGCAATGTGTTATGGTTGGTTTATTTCACTTACCTTTTTATTCAAGGGTAAAAACGGAAAGCTTAGACAGGAGGCGTTTATACATATAAAAACACTTTATATATTATACGTGTAATTGTATATACATATGTGTATTTTATAGGCAGGGTAAAAATAGATATAAGAGCTTGTGTATGTGTACTTTACAAGCCGAGCTTGAGTCGAGCTTTATTTTGTTTAGCTCTAACGAATCGAGCCCGAGAATGTAAAACATGATATGAGCTGATCTCGAGCTAAACAGATGAGACTTAAGAAACAATCTATATGGTTACCAAACGGAGCATCTCGCAATAGTCAATCCTAAGAAGCTAGTCCATGTTTCGAAAAAGTTTATGCTTATTTACTTAGCATGAAAATGTAGTGTATGTGATAAATAATAAAACACACAAAAAACAAAAATCTGGGTATGTTAGTGGTAGTAGCAACCTAGCACTGCAGAGACAAGCACCAACGTTATTGTACGAAAGGAAATAAATAAACCCCCGATTGCTTTATTGTCTCTTTAGCTAGCTGTCCCATCCACACAAACACAACATCTCCATATATACACCTATAAACCCTCTTCTTCAAAACACACACACAAATATTATCTTTCACACAGTCATTTTCAAAACAAAACACACACTCTTTAAAAAAAACATAAACAAAAATGGCAACAAGAATGCGAAGGATGGTAACACAGTTCAAACTAATACTTATGAGGCATGGGAAGAAGGATCTACCACATAAAAAGAGACATATGCCTATTATGAGGGGTATGATATATTATAAAAAGTTTTTAGAAGTTATTTTATGTCTCTTGTCAAAAACAAACAAACTGTTCTTTTTTACATTTTTATCGTGTGTGACTTTAGTATATGTTTTGTAGATCTTTTTTGTGAGTGGCAAAAATTTTAGTGGGTTTTATCAAAGTTAAATATATTTCTTAGAGGGTTTAAAAAGGGTTTTTCAACATCCTTTTATTTTTGTAAATATAAAGAACGTTTTATGGTTGGTTTTAAAAGGTTTTACACCTTTACAATGTCTTTAAGGGTTCTGTTTTTATCATCCTTTTATTTTTGTTAACTAGTTAAAGAACTATAGTTTGTGTATGATTCTTTGACGTGTTTAACGGATTTTGTTTTATATGAAGTTTTGTTAACATAACTTTTCTAAATATTTAATGTTTTCACATTCACTATCTATGTATTTTTACACTTTTAGTGTGTGTATGTATGTGTGTCTCTTTGGGAGGTTTGTAGGTGGTAAAATATTTAAAGTAAATAAGGCAATATGTTATGGTTGGTTTATTTCACTTACCTTTTATTCAAAGGGTAAAAGGCAAGCATAGACAGACAAGACATTATACTTTATACATTAAATACAGTTATATATTATACGTTAATTGTATATACTTATGTGTATTTTTATAGGTAGGCTTAAAAATAGATATAAGAGCTTGTGTATGTGTACTTTACAAGCCGAGCTTGAGTCGAGCTTTATATTTTTTAGCTCTAACGAAACGAGCGACCGAGAATGTAAAACATGATATGAGTTGATCTCGAGCTAAACAGATGAGACTTAAGAAACAATCTATATGGTTACCAAACGGAGCATCTCGGAATAGTCAATCCTAAGAAGCTAGTCCATGTTTTGAAAAAGTTTATGCTTATTTACTTAGCATGAAAATTTAGTTTATGTGATAAAAAATAAAACCCTCAAAAACAAAAATACTGGGTATGTTAGTGGTAGTAGCAACCTATCACTGCAGAGACAAGTACCAACGTTGTTGTACGAAAGGAAATAAAACCCCGATTGCTTTATTGTCTCTTTAGCCAGCTGTCCCATCCACACAAATACAACATCTCCATATATACACCCATAAACCCTCTTCTTTAAAACACACACACACACATATTATCTTTCACACAGTCATTTTCGAAACAAAACAAACACTCTTTAAAAAAAACTGAAACAAAAAAGGCAACAAGAATGCCAAGGATGCTAACACAGTTCAAACAAATTCTTATGAGGCATGGGAAGAAGGATCTACCACCTAAAAAGAGACATATGCCAATTATGAGGGGTATGATATATTATTAAAAGTTTTTAGAAGTTATTTTATGTCTTTTGTAAAAAATAAACAAACTGTTCTTTTTTACCTTTTTATCGTGTGTGACTTTAGTATATGTTTTGTAGATCTTATTTGTGAGTGGAAAAAATAAAATTTTGGGTTTTATCAAAGAATATAATATATCTTAGAGGGTTTTAAATGGGTTTTTCAACATCCTTTTATTTTTGTAAATTTAAAAAATGTTTTATGGTTGGTTTTAAAAGGTTTTACACCTTTACAATGTCTTTAAGGGTTCTGTTTTTATCATCCTTTTATTTTTGTTAACTAGTTAAAGAGCTATAGTTTGTGTATGATTCTTTGATGTGTTTAACGGATTTGTTTTATGTGAAGTTTTGTTAACATAACTTTTCTAAATATTTTATGTTTTCACATTCACTATCTATGTATTTTTACACTTTTAGTGTGTGTATGTATGTGTGTCTCTTTGGGAGGTTTGTAGGTGGTAAAATATTTAAAGTAAATAAGATGTGTTATGGTTTGTTTATTTCACTTACCTTTTTATTCAAGGGTAAAAACGGCAAGCTTAGAAAAGAGGCGTTTATGCATATAAATACACTTTATATATTATACGTGTAATTGTATATACTTATGTGTATTTTATAGGCGGGCTTAAAAATAGATATAAGAGCTTGTGTATGTGTACTTTAAAAGCCGAGCTTGAGGCGAGCTTTATTTTGTTTAGCTCTAACGAACCGAGCCCGAGAATATAAAACAAGATATGAGCTGATCTCGAGCTAAACAGATGAGACTTAAGAAACAATCTATATGGTTACCAAGCGGAGCATCTCGCAATAGTCAATCCTAAGAAGCTAGTTGATAAGGTTTTAAAATGTACCTTTTTTAGGGGTCGTTTAAGCCCTTATTTGATCACTTTTGTATCCGTTATTACTTAATATCGTTCCTTTTCACCTTTTAGGTATCTTGAAGGCAAACTGCTGGAATGACACTTATTCGGACGAAAAGGCGCGAATATACGAAGAAAATGGCCAAAGTCAAGAATCGAGACACTCAGGCTGCTGGAACTTTAGGGGCCGCGTCAGAATTTAACAAGTGAGGCGTCTGGAACTAATAGAGAGACGCCGTCGGACAATTTTGGGACGACTCACAAATCGCCAAATTGCTCATTTACAAGCGGGGCTTCAGGTTTTAAAAGAGTAGGGCGTCGCAGCTCAGACGGCCTAGATTTGATCCAGACGACGTCAAAGACTAAAGGGGACGGCGTCACAAGAATAAGGTGACGCCGTCGCAAGACTAACGTGGCCAAGACGAAACCCTAATAACGGCGACCCGACGGCGTTACAAATCAAAGGGTGACGCCGTCGCATTTGTAATCTTATATATAGAATCCGAATTTTTCAGTTTTCGGTGTGTAGTCTTTGGAGTAAAAACCTAAACCGAACCAAGGCTGTCTTGGACAGTATTTTAGGGTTCCATACCCTATCTTACATCAAGATAAGTGTTTTACTTCATTAATTAAAGTATGTCTTCAATTAATTGTGTGTATGCTTGCATGTTTCCCATGTCCGGCTAATTTACTTTTGTGTTTGCTTAGGGAATATGAAACTTAATTATTGAATATTGATTGGTTGTCTCTTATCTTAATTGTTAATGATCTAGTATTGTGATAGGTCATGCGTTGTGTAGTTAATGCTTGATTAATATTTGTGAACCTTAGCTTATAGTTACCTAGAGTCATTGTAGGCTAAAACATCCGAAGAGTACCTTAGTGTTAAGTTTATAAATCCTAGAGATTTTGTAGGCAATAACCTTTGGTAGTTTCAAAGAGTTAGGGATAAACGCATACCCTACGACCTTAGACATACAACGCGATTAAGAATAAGGACGTGACAATTCAACCATCAATAGGAGATAATTGAGGAGTAATAAAACCTAAGTAAACACATCTTTAAATCATCATATGAGCACACAATAATTAGAAATAGACTATCCACTAGATTAGATAATTAGATAAGTAGAAGTAATCGGTAGAAATACCAACCCCTAAATCCAAACCCCGAGATTCGTACCTTTCCATTTCCTAAAAAACATAAAAAGATAAAAAAATAATCTTCCTCAAGCCCAACCTTAGCGTAGTAACTTCTCACTAGCATTCCTATTCCCCTAGAGAACGATATCAATTCCCGTGGCTTACCCTAATACTACACTACAACGATTAGGTTCACTGCCTAGGGTGTTGAAAAACTTGCTCGACGAAAAGGAAGTTCCTTTGACCCCGAACGACGCGTGTAGCGTTACCAAGTTTTTGGCGCCGCTGCCGGGGAATAGAATAGCTAGTTAGGAGTCCACCTCGTTTAGGTTTCTTTGCTTGATTCCTATCAAGTAAACTTTTTTCCATTTTTTTAGCTTCCTCTTAGTCTATCCCCCTTCTTCGTGACCTTTGTTCGTAAAACCTATCACTCACCATGATACGTGTCTTCCGCCGAAGATTCTTCACACTACCCGCTCCCAATCCTCCTCCCAATCCCGAAATTGAGAATGCAATCCCACAAAACCCTTCACCCGTTCATCACTTTAGAAATCACCTAGGGCATAATGAAATAAATTGGCAACCACAAAGTCCTTTCTATGACTCAGATTCCGATGAGGAATTTGATTATGGTGAAGCACTTGACAACGGGGAGGTCATTGATGAAGTTAGTTTTGAAATGGAAGAAGACCCCTCCCAATGTTTTGACCCTAGGTGTAGAATTAAGAAAGATGGCCCCTTTAACATGTAATTCCCTTGTAAGATAGGATTTGAAAGTTTTGACGCTAACTTGCACTCATTCTTACCTTTAAACTTAATCTCCAGAAATCTATATAACAAAATAAAGGTGGATGAATTAGCCTATAAAGGGGATAATGTTGTTGACGCGGTCACTTACTTGGATGTATTTGTTGGAAGTTTTGCCTATGTGGTTGAATTCATGGTCCTATAGGATTTAGGTGAATTCATTGATGGAAGTCTTACCCAAGTTATCTTTGGAACAAACTTTAAGAGAATGACTAGGTTGAATGAACGGATGATCGATGGTCTAATCACATTCTCCGATGGAGTTGAAGATTTTGTCTATCAAATGACCCGTACACACCCTAGGTTTAAGCACAAAGATATAGAGGCATGCAATCGGATGGCTCCCATTCCGATACTTTGTGAGAGAGATAAACAACGTGGACTTAGGCATACTTATGAAAAAAATGAGCGGTAATATAAAAAATGCCTAGAGTTAGGAGATGATTACAAGAAGAATGAGAAAACACTGGAGTGGCTTAGGTATGGGCACGTAAGCGTGAACAAGACCACGTAGGGGCACGACTTCGAGTCTAGCTACAAGACTCATAAATAAAGAAAAGCGCTTCGTGGGAGGCAACCCATGCTTAATTGTTTGCTTGTTTGTGTCATGTATCTTTTATTGATTGTTTAT
This sequence comes from Chrysanthemum makinoi, assembly GCA_910596185.1. Taxonomy (NCBI): domain Eukaryota; kingdom Viridiplantae; phylum Streptophyta; class Magnoliopsida; order Asterales; family Asteraceae; genus Chrysanthemum; species Chrysanthemum makinoi. Next base: position 252,168,693 of record OU343217.1, on the reverse strand, counting down.
TCTCATGTTTAAATTTATAAAAATGCTTTATTTTGTCTTTAACCTCGTCTTAATTACATATAAAGGTATTTTACATAAGGGATAAGTGTAGGGAGGATTACACACGTTTTCAAAAGAAACGTAAACATGAGAATTACAATTAATTAAAAGATATACATGTGTGTTTGTTCGAGTCAAATGCTTGTATCGAGTCATAATGGATGTTTTGCAGGAAATTTTTCCAGATTCTAAAGATGTAAATTTTCCAGAATTTTTTCCAGAAAATCGCAGACCATTTTCTGTCAGGTTATCGCAACCTGACGGCGTCAGGAAGGAGCAGAAACAACGGATTACTTTTTCTCGTTTTATGAGCTACTTATAAATTTTTGGAATTTTCCAGGTCTTAATTTTCCAGAAAATCTGTAAACATCCATTCCACAAGCATTATATCCTAGTTTAGTAGAGTCTTATATATATTGTTACCGTCGATTTTACGCGAAGGTTTCGTTTGTTTTTTTCAAGTGTGCAGGTTTAATTTACCAAGAAGAAGATACATAAGATGAGAAGGATCTTTTCACGCAAACATTCTTCTTGAAGAAAGATGTAGCCACTACTTTACACGGATCCTACCGAGCTAATCAGGGGAGTATTAGTTTCTTTCATCTTTTATTACCTTCCATTATCATAACTTTGATACTTTCGGGGAACATTGAGGACAATGTTCAGTTTAAGTGTAGGGAGGGAAAATAAACACGGGAACTTTGAAACTATGCTTATCCTTGAATATTTGCTTTGTCCAATTGAATTTGCGTAATAAACTATGAGAAAATGTCGGTTAGGGTAATTTTGGCACCAAATCTAAAATTTTTCATGACATATAGGAGTGGGCCATTAGTCTTAATAAAGCGTCTCATGGATAGGAAATTATATGACTAGCACAAAAACCCTTTACCACTTAAATTCCACCCAAAATGTGAGGATCGCCCTTAGATTAGTAGGAATTAAAGCAACCGACAGTATAATAGATTCTAGAACTTGTTTTGTGATACATCCCGAGATCGCTAGTAAGACTACACTTGTGTAGTTAGGACTAACTAAATGATAAGAGGCATTAGGAGAACCCTTGTTTGATACCCGTAATATAATTACTTCTTCCATATCGGTTGAGTAATTCCCCCACACCTTTGCGTTGTACTCGTCTTTAGTACACGATACCCCTAGTTAACCCCTCAGAGCCTATCCTTTTCGCGGTTCTCGTGATGTTTCGGTTTTTCGGAATATCAATGAAGAGCATTGTTTACAATCCACCCCCAAATGTACACCCAAATCGCCTTAGCCTACCTTGTATGCACTCTCTTTTAGTGCATTATTGTTATCACACTAAACCCTTAGTTCAATTATCTTGTTACTTGCATAAGTTGCTAAGTCGAGTCATATCCTTTGTACACAGTTTTGGGACGATTAGGACTCATGGGAAAAGTTAAACTTTATGAAATGACGGGAAGGGAATGTTAAATTCAAATTCCCTTTATTTGCGTAATAATGTACTCCAAGTGTTTTGATCTTTTCAATTCGGGTCAAATTAGTGTTAGAATAATAAAAACTCAAGTGTAGGGATGTGCCTATAAATTCCTATCATTTTGATGTTATCGTAGAGGATGGTAGAGTAAAAGAGTAAAAAAAAAATAGAAAAAGAGAAAAAGAAAAAAATAGAGTGTTGAAAAAAAATAATAATAAATAAAATACGGGCTACCATCCTACATCTATCTTTAATTTATGTTTGTTTGTTTCAGTTATCTAGAGTCTAGAGTGTCGAGTCTTGGCTTAGCAACGCCATTCTTCGCATGCTTGTAACATAAAGATTTTTGACTTGCCACCACTAAATAGCCTATCCTACCAAACCCTTTGTTTCCCTACCGTAAGCCTAACATTACAACCCTTTAAAAGACCTCTTGGATAGTCTTTCCTAGGTGCTTACGCCAAAGCGATGGAGGTTTGATCTAGTCTCAAGCCTATGGTAATCTATGTACTAGGACCGGTTAATGAGTGTTTATCTTCCATTTCCAACTTGTTATATTTCATATACACCCGAGAGATGTGAGTATCCAAACACCCCATGTGAGGTGCTAGTATGTAATTTCCGTGCTTGTTATGACTTTTGCGGGGCTTATATATATTGTGGATCATTCTAAACTAATGCTTCATGACCCCTAACTTATAAATTAATTGGATAAAAGCACATTTGCTTGAGGACAAGCAAATACCAAGTGTAGGGATATTTGATAAGGTTTTAAAATGTACCTTTTTGAGGGGTCGTTTAAGCCCTTATTTGATCACTTTTGTATCCGTTATTACTTAATATAGTTTCTTTTCACTTTTTAGGTATCTTGAAGGCAAAATGCTGGAATGACACTTATTCGGACGAAAAGGCACGAATATACGAAGAAAATGGCCAAAGTCAAGAATCGAGACACTCAGGCTGCTGGAACTTTAGGGGACGGCGTCAGGATTTAACAAGTGATGGCGTCTGGAACTAATAGAGACGCCGTCGGACAAGTTTTGTGACGACTCAGTCGCCAAATTGCTCATTTACAAGTGACGGCTTCAGGTTTTAAAATAGTAGGGCGTCGCAGCTCAGACGGCCTAGATTTTATCCAGACGACGTCAAAGACTAAAGGGAACGGCGTCACAAGAATAAGGTGACGCCGGCGCAAGACTAACGTAGCCAAGACGAAACCCTAATAACGGCGACCCGACGGCGTCACAAATCAAAGGGTGACGCCGTCGCATTTGTAATCTTATATATAGAATCCGAATTTTTCAGTTTTCGGTGTGTAGTCTTTGGAGTAAAAACCTAAACCGAACCAAGGCTGTCTTGGACAGTATTTTAGGGTTCCATACCCTATCTTACATCAAGATAAGTGTTTTACTTCATTAATTCAAGTATGTCTTCAATTAATTGTGTGTATGCTTGCATGTTTCCCATGTCCGGCTAATTTACTTTTGTGTTTGCATAGGGAATATGAAACTTAATTATTGAATATTGATTGGTTGTCTCTTATCTTAATTGTTAATGATCTAGTATTGCGATAGGTCATGCGTTGTGTAGTTAATGCTTGATTAATCTTTGTGAACCTTAGCTTATAGTTACCTAGAGTCATTGTAGGCTAAAACATCCGAAGAGTACCTTAGTGTTAAGTTTATAAATCCTAGAGATTTTGTAGGAAATAACCTTTGGTAGTTTCAAAGAGTTAGGGATAAACGCATACCCTACGACCTTAGACACACAACGCGATTAAGAATAAGGACGTGACAATTCAACCATCAATAGGAGATAATTAAAGAGTAATAAAACCTAAGTAAACACATCTTTAAATCATCATACGAGCACACAATAATTAGACATAGACTACCCACTAGGTTAGATAATTAGGTAAGTAGAAGTAATCGGTAGAAATACCAACCCCCAAATCCAAACCCCGAGATTCGTACCTTTCCATTTCCTAAAAAACATAAAAAGATAAAAAAAAAAAAAAAAATCTTCCTCAAGCCCACCCTTAGCGTAGTAACTTCTCACAAGCATTCCTATTCCCATAGAGAACGATATCAATTCCCGTGGCTTATCCTAATACTACACTACAATGATTAGGTTCACTGCATAGAGTGTTGAAAAACTTGCTCGACGAAAAGGAAGTTCATTTGACCCCGAACGACGCGTGTAGCGTTATCACTAGTCCATATATACACCATAAACCCTCTTCTTCAAAACACACACACAAATATTATCTTTCACACAGTCATTTTCAAAACAAAACACACACTCTTTAAAAAAAACTGACACAAAAAAGGCAACAAGAATGCCAAGGATGCTAACACAGTTCAAACAAATACTTATGAGGCATGGGAAGAAGGTTCTACCACCTAAAAAGAGACATATGCCAATTATGAGGGGTATGATATATTATAAAAAGTTTTAGAAGTTATTTTATGTCTTTTTTCAAAAATAAACAAACTGTTCTTTATTACATTTTTATCGTGTGTGATATTAGTATATGTTTTTTAGATCTTATTTGTGAGTGGAAAAAATTTTAGTGGGTTTTATCAAAGTTAAATTTATTTCTTAGAAGGTTTAAAAAGGGTTTTTCAACATCCTTTTATTTTTGTAAATTTAAAGAACGTTTTATTTTTTACACATTTACAATGTCTTTAAGGGTTCTGTTTTTATCATCCTTTTATTTTTGTTAACTAGTTAAAGAACTATAGTTTGTGTATGATTCTTTGATGTGTTTAACGAATTTGTTTTATGTGAAGTTTTGTTAACATAACTTTTCTAAATATTTTATATTTTAACATTCACTATATATGTATTTTTACACTTTTAGTGTGTGAATGTATGTGTGTCTCTTTGGGAGGTTTGTAGGTGGTAAAATATTTAAAGTAAATAAGGCAATGTTTTATGGTTGGTTTATTTCACTTACCTTTTTATTCAAGGGTAAAAACGGCAAGCTTAGACAAGAGGCGTTTATACATATAAATACACTTTATATATTATACGTGTAATTGTATATAGTTATGTGTATTTTATAAGCGGGCTTAAAAATAGATATAGAGCTTGTGTATGTGTACTTTACAAGCCGAGCTTGACTCGAGCTTTATTTTTTTTAGCTCTAACAAACCGAGCCCGAGAATGTAAAACATGATATGAGCTGATCTCGAGCTAAACAGATGAGACTTAAGAAACAATCTATATGGTTACCAAACGGAGCATCTCGCAATAGTCAATCCTAAGAAGCTAGTCCATGTTTTGAAAATATTTACGCTTATTTACTTAGCATGAAAATGTAGTTTATGTGATAAAAAAATAAAACCCACAAAAACAAAAATACTGGGTATGTTAGTGGTAGTAGCAACCTAGCACTGCAGAGACAAGCACCAACGTTGTTGTACGAAAGGAAATAAAACCCCGATTGCTTTATTGTCTCTTTAGCCAGCTGTCCCATCCACACAAACACAACATCTCCATATATACACCTATAAACCCTCTTCTTCAGAACAAACACACAAATATTATCTTTCACATTGTCATTTTCAAAACAAAACACACACTCTTCAACAAAAAAAAAGAAACAAAAATGGCAACAAGAATGCAAAGGATGGTAACACAGTTCAAACAAATACTTATGAGGCATGGGAAGAAGGATCTACCACCTAAAAAGAAAGATATGCCTATTATGAGGGGTATGATATATTATTAAAAATTTTTAGAAGTTATTTTATGTCTCTTGACAAAAATAAACGAACTGTTCTTTTTTATATTGTTATCGTGTGTGACTTTAGTATATGTTTTGTAGATCTTTTTTGTGAGTGGAAAAAATTTTAGTGGGTTTTATCAAAGTTAAATATACTCTTTAGAGGGTTTAAAAAGGGGTTTTCGACATCCTTTTATTTTTGTAAATTTAAAGAACATTTTATAGTTGGTTTTAAAAGGTTTTACACCTTTACAATGTCTTTAAGGGTTCTGTTTTTATCATCATTTTATTTTTGTTAACTAGTTAAAGAACTATAGTTTGTGTATGATTCTTTGATGTGTTTAACGGATTTTTTTATGTGAAGTTTTGTTAACATAACTTTTCTAAATATTTTATGTTTTAATATTCTCTATATATGTATTTTTACACTTTTAGTGTGTGTATGTATGTGTGTCTCTTTGGGAGGTTTGTAGGTGGTAAAATATTTAAAGTAAATAAGGCAATGTTTTATGGTTGGTTTATTTCACTTACCTTTTTATTCAAGGGTAAAAAGGGCAAGCATAGACAAGAGGCGTTTATACATATCAATGCACTTTATATATTATACGTATAATGGTATATACTTATGTGTATTTTATAGGCGGGCTTAAAAATAGATATAAGAACTTGAGTATGTGTACTTTACATGCCGAGCTTGAGGCGAGCTTTATTTTGTTTAGCTCTAACGAACCGAGCCCGAGAATGTAAAACATGATATGAGCTGATCTCGAGCTAAACATATGAGACTTAAGAAACTATCTATATGGTTACCGAACGGAGCATCTCGCAATAGTCAATCCTAAGATGCTAGTCCATGTTTTGAAAAAGTTTATGCTTATTTACTTAGCATGAAAATGTAGTTTATGTGATAAAAAATAAAACCCACAAAAACAAAAATACTAGGTATGTTAGTGGAAGTAGCAACCTAGCACTGCAGAGACAAGCACCAACGTTGTTGTACGAAAGGAAATAAAACCCTGATTGCTTTATTGTCTCTTTAGCCAGCTGTCCCATCCACACAAACACAACATCTCCATATATACACCCATAAACCCTCTTCTTCAAAACACACACACAAATATTATCTTTCACACAGTCATTTTCAAAACAAAACATACACTCTTTAAAAAAAACAAAAGCAAAAATGGCAACAAGAATGCTAAGGATGGTGACACAGTTCAAACAAATACTTATGAGGCATGGGAAGAAGGATTTACCACCTAAAAAGATACATATGCCTATTATGAGGGGTATGATATATTATTAAAAATTTTTAGAAGTTATTTTATGTCTCTTGTCAAAAATAAACAAACTGTTCTTTTTTACATTTTTATCGTGTGTGACTTTAGTATATGTTTTGTAGATCTTTTTTGTGAGTGGAAAAATTTTTAGTGGGTTTTATCAAAGTTAAATATATTTCTTAGAGGGTTTAAAAAGGGTTTTTCATCATCCTTTTTTTTGTAAACTAATTAAAGAACGTTTTATGGTTGGTTTTAAAAGGTTTTACACCTTTACAATGTCTTTAAGGGTTCTGTTTTTATCATCCTTTTATTTTTGTTAACTAGTTTTAGAACTATAGTTTGTGTATGATTCTTTGATGTGTTTAATGGATTTGTTTTATGGGAAGTTTTGTTAACATTACTTTTCTAAATATTTACAATGTTTTCACATTCACTATATATGTATATTTACACTTTTACTGTGTGTATGTATGTGTGTCTCTTTGGGAGGTTTGTAGGTGATAAAATATTTAAAGTAAATAAGGCAATGTTTTATGGTTGGTTTATTTCACTTACCTTTTTATTCAAGGGTTTCAACATATTTTCTATAGCCTGTGTGTTTTATAAGGTTTTAAAATCTTTGTAAAAATTTAGAGTAAATAATCTTTATGGTTGGTTTATCTCACTTCTTTTATTCAAGGGTTTTGTCATTTTCTTTTATAAGAGTGTGTTTTATAAGGTGTTTTTTTACAACTATGTAAGATTTTTATAAGTAAATAACTAAATAATGTTTATGGTTGGTTTATGTGAAGTTTTGTTAACATAACCTTTGTAGAACTTAATATGTTGTCTACATTTAGTGTTTGTTTTACACTCTCAGTGTTTATGTATTTATTTGTGAGGTTTGTGGGTAGTAAAAAGTTCATTGTGTTTATTTAGAGGGTTTTAAGAGTGTGTTCAAGTTTGTAACAAGCATATTTCTTAGTTGTAGATCTAGTAAAAGGATAAGTGCATTTTGTTCTTACACACTATTTTTAGTTAATTTTCTTTTTAATTTTATTTGTGAGGTTAAAGTTTGTGGGTGATAAAAAGTTTAGTGTGTTTATTTAGAGGGTTTTAAAAGTGTGTTCAAGTTTGTAACAAGCATATTTCTTTTTTTTTGAACGGCAGTTTGGTGCAGTGGAGTATCTTGCGTGCCACCAAGGCACCAAGTCTCTCGACCCGAGTTCGAATCATCTCACGAAGAGAATAACAACCCCCAGCCTAACTATCCAGTTTCCCATTAAGGGGCTTCAAGGCATCGTACTGGGATTCGAACCCGGCTGCCAATTCAGGGAAAATCCCCCACATGGGGAATAGCAGGAGTCGAACTCCTGACCTCCCACACATGGAGACTATAACCGGATGCATCAATCCAACTTAGCTGGACATCACTTGCAACAAGCATATTTCTTAGTTGTAGATCTAGTAAAAGGATAAGTGCATTTTGTTCTTACACACTATTTTTAGTTATTTTTTTTTTATTTTTTTTATTTGTCAGGTTAAAGTTTGTGGGTGATAAAAAGTTTAGTGTGTTTATTTAGAGGGTTTTAAAAGTGTCTTCAAGTTTGTAACAAGAATATTTCTTAGTTGTAGATCTAGTAAAAGGATAAGTGCATTTCGTTCTTACACTCTATTTTTAGTTAAAAAAAAAATTTACCATAGAAAAGGAATCTGGCAACTATACATGACCAAACTTAAGTCCATATATGTTCTGAAAAAGCTGGTTTATATTGATTTAAAAAATATTGATTTTGAATATATTAAAGCTAGTAAACAAGCTAGAGTATATTGTTTTGGTGATAAGAAGAACCCTTGCAGTAGAGGTAACTTGAGTTTTTGTACACATTACCATGTAAGGTTAGTAGCAGAACCTCTTACATTGCCAATGCACCTGCATACTACCTTTTTGTAAGACAATGTCGGCCTAGTACACACACACAAAAACATTATACAACCTCTTCATTCACTATTTCTCTCTAAGAAAAACAAAAATGAGTTCAATGAAGGGTTTGGGAAGATGAGTGTTAACAATTATGGGTAGGTTTTATAGTTTTGTTATTATCAGATTCAGATGCATACTTTATTTTAGAAGTTGATGTTTGTTAAGTTTTTTAATGTAAAACAAGAAAGATAAAAGTGTTGTTTGATAGTTTTTTATTGCAAAAATACAAACAAAAACTTCACTAGATATATTTGTTTATGCCTCTTAATCAAATACACATGTTTATTTTTAGCTTATTAATCATGTTTTGTTTTGTGAATATTTTTTTTATTCAGTTTGTGGTTGTTTGGTAAAATATACGAAAGATAAAGTGATATAAACTTGTTTTTAATCAATATATTTTTATTCGTTATCTTTATAAATGACTCTCAAAGTACTTTCAAGGTATGTTGTTTTTTAATCAATATATTTTTATTTTTTGTTTTTAAACCATGTTTTATAAAAAAGTAAATAAAAAGAACCCAGGTGTATGAGATACTTTATTTGGATCTATCTTCAAAAGAATGTTAAAAAACAAACTATTTTTTTGCTAAAGATAAGTCCAATTTGTTTTTACAAACTACTTTTAGTTAAAAAAAAAAACATTACCATAAAAGATGAATGGTGTTATTTGGGTTAACCCGGTCGGGTTTGGGTCAACTCGGGTCGGGTCAAATCGGGTCAATACTTTAAAAAACATATCCGAACCCGATCTTGTTTAGAACTCGGGTCAACTCGGGTCGGGTCAATTCGGGTTTGGGTCAACTCGGGTCGGGTCAATTCGGGTTCGGGGTCAACCCGAGTATTTTCCATTGTAAAGTGTTGTTGAGCCGGGTTAATCGGGTTCGGGTCGGGTCAAGGCTAAAAAAATATACCCGAACCCGACCTTGTTTAGAAATCGGGTCAATTCGGGTTGACTCAATTGACCCGAATATATTTTTGAACCTGATTGTCCCTACCCGAATTGACTAGGGTCAGGTTCGGGTCAGCCCGAATGACACACCCCAAATGATGAGAGCAAAGGGTATGGGTTGTACTTAACATCCCAAATGTAAAAAATATGAGTTGTTGGCATGCCAAACCATACCATGCAACATGCCAACCACAAGCCAAAATTTGTTTGAGTTGGTTGAGTGGCTCAAGCCAAAAGAGAAGATGACAAATTTTTGCTATTTTTTTTAGTGTATTGTGAGTGAGGGGTATTTTTAGTGGGGTATTTTGTTGACCCAATAACATGTTATTGGTATGTTATGAGGGAGGGTGTTTGAGTTATTGGTGAGTTATTGGGAGGTGTTGATGTGGTGATGATGTGGCATGTATCCACGATACCTTGTGCTCTGAGTATTGTAAAAATGAAAGTAATTTTTTTTGGAAATAAAACCTTGAAAAGATAAGAAAGTACACAAATTCAAAGACCCCCACACACATATAAAGAGTCAGATAACCACAAACCATCTTAACCATCCATTTGTGTTCAGTAAGTTGTTTTTCTCTGTTTATACTTTGTTTTTACAACTAGTGAGTGCTTTACTTTGTGTTTTATGGTTCTGTTTTAGAGGGTTCAAAAAGTGTGTTTGTATAAGGTTCTTAAGATCCTTTTAGAAGTAGATATTGTTTAAGGTTAGTTTATCTCAAGGGTTTCAACATTTTTCTAAGCTTTTACACATTTACTCTGTTCTTACAACTAGTTTTTGTGTGTGATTTATGTTTGTGTGGTTAAATTCTGATGTCTTTTTTTTTTTTTCAAAGTGTTTGAGGGTTATACTTTTCAAAGGTTTTAGGGCTTATTTCTAGGTTTATTAGCATATGTGATTTAGGCTTATTTTGAGAATTGCAGGAAAAGCTTATGAAAAATAAGTGTGTGTGTTTAAATCATATAAATTTTGGTTTTGGAGATCATTTGCTGTTTACATTTCTAGCTGTTAATTTTAGTAAAGAAGATAAGTTTTATCTTGTTTTTGCACTCTATACATAGTTAAACATTATTTATTAGATGAAAATATAAAGTATAAGTATGCCTTGTTCAAAAAGAGTTAACTGTATGATAATAAGAAATCATAAGAATGTACTTGTAGGTGCTTATGGTTGGTTTGAGAGGTTTATCTCTCTTTTTGATTAAAAGGGTTTTAACATAATCTTTTTTAAAGTTGTAGATGGAGTGAGGATTGAGGTTGATTCTCTGAAAAATAAAACTGCTAAACTGTTGGTCTACCCAAATGTCGACTTGGCATTTATTGTCTCGGCTATTCAAAAGCATGCCATCGAGGCTGGAAACTGGTTCTACTGGTTTACTACAGAGGAATCCGAGACTGATTTTTGTGCCAATCACTGCAAAGGAAAAAACAATTTGGAAAGGGTCAGGAAATGGGGACGAGGCAGATTTGTGCCATACTTTGGGAAAGACCCCACAAAAATGGGGGAAGATGTAGATCTGAAACGTGAGTATGATAAGGGGTACATGATCTACCCGAGTTGCCGAATGACGAGGCTACCGTGGAAGATCATAAAAATTTTGTTGAAAATCTGTTTCTTACTGGGTCACCTATGCTCAAGGAAAATGGTGTCATAAAGGTGTTTCACCTTGACTCTTGGGAAATCAAGGAATTGGCTAAGAAATGTGATCTGGAATGTCTAGTGAAAGAAAAATTCGACAAGAATACATATCCCGACTTCTCACCTAGGAGGGGTGGAACTGATGAGAAATTTGATCTAACAAACTGTGCTGTATACACATTCAGAGTTCTTAAGAAGAAACAGGAGGTTAGTCTATTATGATTATTGCTAATTGGAAAGTTCAATAAAAAAGTGGCGCCATTCATATTATCAAAGCTGCATTCTTAAATTAAATCCGAAAGCTGCATTCACATGAAAAAAGAAATCTATTTTTACCTGTCATTGGCACCTCTATAAAACATGGAGATTTCTTTGTAGCTTGAAGTTTACATATTCTTGTGGAAAAGATGTAGCTTGAAGTTTTCATGTTTAAATTTCACACCCGAAACTGCAAGATGTAGCAACATAGGAAAATATGTTAATTTGATTTATCAACATAGCTGAAGATAACTACGGTTTTGATATAAACAGAATTTTAATGGACCAAACTTTATTAGAAGGTCATGGTAATCAAGAACATCAGTTTCACGTATAATTTTTTTTTGTCAAATGTCTGTTTCTGCTATAGTGTAGGTGTTTGCTATTGGTTTTTGACGTGATTATCTGTTTATTGCGTTGTGAAGTACTAGCAAATAATCAGTTTCCAAGTGTTTGGGTGTAGTTTTATAAACATATAATCACTTCAGAAAACAGGAACACACGCCAACGCAGCCACTATCAGCATGTTTTCTTACCTCTCATTACTAATTCCAAATACTTATTATCAGATAATCATTTTAGAATCAATGTCTAGCCCGCCCACAAATTATATAATGATCAGTTTGACCAACAACACTCGAATAAGCTGTGATTATCCTAATCTCAAAGACAGAAATGCATCCAAACGATACGTCCTGTAGCCGGTTATGTTACCTTTCCCTACTAATTTCAACTACTCTATATATTATTTCAGCCACCTCTGAGTGAGACGCCACCTACCGGAAAGAAGAAGGACTCTAAAGGAAAGAAAGATTCTGAAGGAAAGCAGAAAGACTCTAAAGAAAAGAAGAAAGCCCATGAGTCTGCAACTAAACATGGGCTTCAGCTGTTGCTTGATATTGAAAATGTGAAGAAGGTAAGAGAAAAATGGATAAAAATGTTGTAGATGGTCAGTTCAGGGGCTTGGCCTCAACTCCTCAAGTGACTAAGTACAAAAAGCACCGGTTCACTTGTATTATTTGTTAATTAACCTACCCATTTTCTACCTGAACATATTTTCTGCATTATACGGCCCATTTTGACCCGTAACATGACACACCTATTTCACACGTTTATGCACTGTGGATGCTCTCAGAGGTTTGACTTGTGTATGATAGTACAGGTGGTAACTTCCATGGACTTGTATTATTTGTTAATTAACCTACCCATTTTCTACCTGAACATATTTTCTGCATTATACGGCCCATTTTGACCCGTAACATGACCCACTTATTTCACACGTTTATGCACTGTGGATGCTCTCAGAGGTTTGACTTCTTTATGATACGGGTGGTAACTTCCATGGACTTGTAATATTTGTTAATTATCCTACCCATTTTCTACCTGAACATATTTTCATTTTGACCCGTAACATGACCCACCTATTTCACACGTTTATGCACTGTGGATGCTCTCAGAGGTTTGACTTCTGTATGATAATACAGGTGGTAACTTCCATGGACGTGCCTCAAGTGACTGAGCACAAAGCCCTTGTATGTGCACATCCACATAGGCATGAAATCATTCAGGACTTGTACACAAAGTCCAATGATTCTACGAGAGGTGTCATTCGTGGAGGTTTGGTCAGGTAAATAGTTAACCCCTTTTAAAATGGGTATAAACTTTGGTCTTGAATTAAGTTTAGGATAAAGGGATCCTTGTCGTTTCCATTTGTTTTCCTGCTACATTTTATTCTTTCAACATGATGATTCTTACAAGTTACTGGTATTACAGAAATGGAGTTAGTGAAGGCATATTAAGTAAGGTTATGCCGTGTGAGATTGAAAAGATCCAAAAGGTACTTTTCTTTTTTCATATCTTGTTTTGACTTATTTAACTCGTCCATTTCCCTTTTACAATAAGAAAATGTATGTATCTTTTACCTTCAGTGTGCTCCTTTATTTCGTCGTATTATTGCGTACACATATCATTCTTACATTTTGTTACTTTATTTTGAAGGCTTTCGACCCCCAAGCATTGATTCCAGTGTATTCCGCCATGCCTCACAACATTGAGAAAGCCCTAGTTGATGTCACTCATCCTCAGCCTGGAGAGGATTCCAGCCCATTGATAGCTGCTGTAAGTTGCTATGAATACTGTTATTTATTTTATTTTTTTCTTCATAATATAGAAGGTAGCAGTTTCAACCCTTTCGAATAAAAAATGGTTTCATCTGGGGTTAGTGAGTGTTTTCAATTGTTGATGAGTATAACTGAATTTAAGTCGAGACGTCCTAAATTGAAAACGGTCAAAATGTTAAAGCTGGTAAAATGAAGTGGTTAACTAGCTCAAACAAGTCGAAGGTACTCATAGTATCTTCAAAAGCTTAAATGATACGGTGTCTAAAGTTCCTCTTTAAGAGTTTAATTATAAAACCATCATGGTTTTTTACAATGTGTAAACTTGCCATCCGGTTGACTAGAATATAGTTTGATATGGGTTTAGTTAAATGTTGAATGAATTTAACTGAAATTAAGCTGAACGTCCTAAATTGAAAACGGGCAGAATGTTCATCCTTTGTAATATGAAGTGGTTTAACTAGGTCAAAAAATTTAAGTGAAACAGTCTCTAAAGTTTCTTTGTAAAATAATTAGATCTGAAACCATTATGGTGTTAGTGTCCTAAAGAGGTTAACCGTTAAGGTGTTTATAGCTTTTTCTTATATGATACTTTGATACATTAGCAACTTACTATTTACAAATGATTAAAAAAAACAAAATTTTCTTAGCACCAGCCTAATTTGACCTATCTGATCTCATATCAAAAGTGACGCAGTCTGACGTGTGCATATATTCTGTGTTAATTGACCCACATATTTTTACCCACCTATTTCGATGTATTTATGTAATGTTGATTGTCTTAGAAGTTTGACTCCTGTATTATCATACAGGTGGCAGCTTCCATAGACTGGCCTCAAGTGACCAAGTACAAAGGCCTTGTATCTGCACAGCCACATAGGCAGGAAATCATTCAGGGTTTGTACACGACCTAATAATGATCCTAAGAGAGGTATCATTCATGGAGGGTTGATCAGGTAAAGAGTTAACTCCTGAATAGAGTATTCGTTCGGTATTGAATTAAGTTTAGGATAAAGGGGTTCTTGTCATTTCCATTTGTTTATCTGCTACACTTTATTCATTCATCATGACGACGATTCTAACAAGTTATTGGTATTATAGAGCTGGAGTTGGTGAGGGCCAGTTCAAGGAAGTTCTGCTGAATGAGATGGAAGAGATCCAAAAGGTACTTTCGTTTTGCATGTCTTGTTTTAATACTAATAAACTCTGTTCCCCCTTTTAAAATATGTTATTGATGTTTCAGGCGTGTATTTCGTTGGAGGAGAACTACATGCCTCCTGTGACATTCATTGTGTTTCAGAAAAGGCAACATGCTCACTTCTTCCCTGTGAGGCATGGCGACATTGCTAGCACTGATAGGAGTGGCAAGATTCGTCCAGGTTTATAAATTTCTGATTTGCTAACTGCTGTATACATTATACTGTTAATTATTATTTTATTTACTTTTCTAATTCTTTCCCTTATAGATTTTTCAGGAACTGTTGTGGACAAAAAGATTTGGCACCCTACTGCGTTTGATGTTTACCTCTGTATGCTTGTTGCACCCAAACTGTCTCCATTGGTATGCCCTTTGCTTCTTTTTTTCATCTTTCAGTGTTTTGCTGTTAACATGTTGCATTTAGTATATCAGTACATTATTTCTAAATGAAACTTGTGTTTGCAGGCCCACCCCTTGCTTTCAGAGCTCGGTCTTGCAAGGAGGGAGATCAGTTTCAGTGATTCCCGTTTTCAGTGTGCAACACTGGATCATGTGGCAGAAGTGCATTCTTTCCCAGTCATTCATGACAATGTGAAGAGTGTCATGATCTACTGATACATTCGTGATGGCCTTTTTGAACCTTAAAACTTCTAAGTATTTTGATGGTAATTGGTCGTTGACTTTAACTAATGGAATATGGGGTTTTTGTTGCTTTATTATCCCCAATGATGTAACTAATAGTATGGATTGCCAAACAAAGCCTTAGTGCTTTTGTTTGTGCCTCAGATGATGATGGATCTTTTATTGTCGTAAACTTATATGCCAAACATATGAGCATGATGATGGTTTTTGAGATATGAAAGTTAACTTCTGCTACCATAACTCTCTTGTTATGTTTTGTTGGAGATGTTTCTATCATGACCTTTTATGCTGCAGCTTCAATTCCTACTTGGACCCATTGATTTGTGTTTACCAATACTTGACCCATTGATTATGGATACTCTTGCCATCCCTAGTTGAAGGTAATCTTGAACATGTTGCTTGGAAGTATTGTTCCAAAAGATGTTTTGGCATGGTTGTTCACCAAGGTGCATATGCATATGGAAGAATTTATAATAGCTCAAGTCATTAGAAAAGATTTAAACTAACGTAAGGTTTAGTATTGTGATGTTCGAAAACAAAAAAGTGCTTCTTAGTATTGTGTGAAATGTTTAACTTGAGTTGATTGGAATTATTTTAGCGATCTTAAAATATTCACTTCACTACTCAAAGAACATCAGGAACTTAAACCAACTAGCATTGTGTTTAAGATCCGGAACTTAAACCAACTAGAATTGAGGTAGTAAAGGTGACAATTTAAGATCTATAGGTGCAACTAAATTGTAAGTCAAGTTAGTTAAATATTTTTTGATTTAATCGGTTTTGATTAGCAAATATTTGTTGGAAAATGGTGTTTGCAAAATGATTTTTGCAAAATTTTGACACAATTTAATATATGTATATGTTATATATATTTATATTTCTTGGTAGCTTTGCGTTCTTCTAGACGAGAGCTTCGCAACGAGCTAAAATATGTCAAAAATGGAGTTAAAATGAATGAGATATCGTGTCTAAAAGTGAGCCACGTGAAACACAAAAAAAAAAAAAAAAATTGGAAAAAAGGATGTATCCCACATCGCCCAAAACAAGAAGTGAATGCTTGTTTATAAGGAAATCATAGTATTTGCTATCAAATTCCTATATGGATTTATACTCTTATTCCTATATGGTTTTACCTACCTCACGCGCGAGGTGAGGTACATGTCGAAATCAGTCTTAATAAATTTGAAATATGGTATACTCTTATTCCTATATGGTTTTACCTACCTCACGCGCGAGGTGAGGTACATGTCGAAATTAGTCTTAATAAATTTGAAATATGGTATTAAAGTGTCTATAAATATCATCTAAAACTTTTAATACAAGTGTGTTTATATAAATAAAAGTTTTTAAGCATATAGCATCAAATAGTTGTGCATTTTTAATTAACCTTTATGGACCTAACTTGATTTTTCTTCTAATAATCAAATTACAAGTGTTTAGGCATATAGTGTAATATAACTATACATCATAATTTTACTCTCATGAAGGTAATATCAACCTCCTAGAGAGAGCGATGTGCATAGACCAGGTGAGTAGGGATGCAACTTCGTTGACCGCTCGTCGGGCCTGATAGGTGGTGGTATCACACCCTTCTTATCGTTTTATTCAAATAATCAATATACAAATTGTTAAGTATATAGTACAACCGAACTAAGCATCATAGAATTTTATTTCTAAAATAAGATAAAGAATGCGTGTATGGACGGTGTAAATTAGGATTGAGCATCGGGCCAAAACCGATCCGTCCCAAACCGATTCCGACCCATCCTGAAACCGACAAGCTGAAAAATCTAACCGAATCCCGACCCGAGTCTAGTTCGGTTTGTGTCAGTCGGTGTCGGTCGGAGTCGGTTTGTATGGTATTCTTTGTGTTTTCTCGGGTAATCCCGACTCCTGACCCGAGTCCCGACAAGTTGGAAAACCCAAACCGAGTCCCGACCCCAAGGGCGGACTTATGTATAACAAGGTGGTTCCCAGGAATCACCTTAGGAATCAAGGCCTTTTAGAAGAGTCATACATGAAAAAATTATGACCTACCTTAAAATTAGATCGGGAACCACTTTGGATCGAAAAAAAGAAGGAAGAAAGAAAAAGAATTGGTTGGGAAAGCAAAAATAAGAAACGAAGCTGCTTGTCCCCCTTTCATGGAAGATTGAGGTTGTGAATCTGATAAGGAAGAAGACTCGAAATTCAAAATATATAAAATTATTTAATTAATTTTTTTTTTTTTTTTTTTTTTTATTAAAATTCAAAACTCTATTTAACCCCTCCACATTATATAAGGTTTCATTTTCATACCCATTTTTAGGCTTTCATAAAAAAATGCTAAATTACAAATATTATACTGTTATAGAACTTTTTAGAATATCCTCTTGTTTTACTAGTAAGTAATTTTGTTATTTTATTATCTTAAGAAAAAAACTTAAACAATCCTGCAAAAATAAGAAACCAGTGTCAAGTACATGTTACTGGTGCACTTATGTGTATCTTTTAATCAAAAGTAACAAAATTTGTATAGTACTACATCGTGAACTGAAAATGCTAGTTAGTATCCGTATTAATTGATGAAAGCATATATAACATGTTTTTAAGTAATACTGTAATGGCTATCAAAACTCAAATATTACTGTATCCACTTTAACTATTACTCCCCCTTTAAAATGTTTTCGTTGAATTTTATATTAATGTAACTTTGTTAAAGTAGACCCGATCCGGCCCGACCCAACTGGTAGATACATTGATTATTGCCAAGTTAACTTTTGTGTCTAGGCTAAATTAAAAGGGAACCACCTAAGTTTTTCGGCTGGGTCCGCCACTACCGACCCGAGTCTAGTTCGGTTTGTGTCGGTCGGAGTCGGGCGTCGGTCTGTTTTGCTTAGCCCTAGTGTAATTGTCGTTATCAAAAGATTGAG
The DNA here is from genome assembly GCA_910596185.1 of Chrysanthemum makinoi. NCBI lineage: Eukaryota > Viridiplantae > Streptophyta > Magnoliopsida > Asterales > Asteraceae > Chrysanthemum > Chrysanthemum makinoi. The sequence continues at coordinate 252,150,503 of OU343217.1, read as the reverse complement.
TTTGTGGGATTATCATCTTTGTGTATATATATTCCATTTTGCATGTTTCCGTACATTATTGCAACACCACTACTATACAATGTTTATCCATCACATTCATTTTTTTGAGTTTTTACATGATGTGTTTTCTTATCTTTAAGTTTAACAATATAATTTAGCAAAGACAATTAGACATGTATATTACTAATAGTAAGGAGTAAAATTTTGATAATATGACGCACTTGGTCAAACTAACTAAATACCGTGTGTTGAAATCAAATATCTAGCGCCGATAAAAATTGATAGACGACTCGTTTGGTTGTCATATATAGATAGACTTATTGGCGAGTTATGCACAATTTTAAACCAAAGCGAAGCATCTTGTATGAAGATTTCTTTTGGAAAATATTCCTGATTTGGAGCTAAGAATCTCTCAACTGTATTTTAAATTCATGTTTTTGGAAGAAAAAGTTGAGTGATTTGACCATTTATAGTTAGCATAAAATAAGTATATGGTTACAGTGGAAACATTATCATTTTAAGGTTAGTATTAGTGGCTCTACTTAATTACGTATACATACGGATGGCAATAGACTGATCGAGTCGTGCTCATGTTAATTTATTCGAATTCGCAGGTTAATATAACCTTTACCACAAACACGATCTATTTTTTAATCGTGTAAAAAAACTCAACCCTAACCTAGACTTGTATAACATGGGTAAACCACTTGTGACCCGTTTAACATGTTTAAGAAAATAAGGTCACATGGAAGGTTGTTGGTTTGTCGATTTACCTAGTTTATGACTATTTAAAAATTGATAAAAACATAACATAAATAGCTATACAACAATTTCAATAATATCACTGCAATCGTAATTCAGTTTCATATTAAGGGTATAAGAAACTATATCTAAATAAAGTTTGAGAGACTTACATACTTAAACGGATTTACGGGTTGACCTGTTTAATATTTGCTCAACCCAAACACGACTCGTTTATTAAACGGGTTGTACAAGTTGACGTGTTTTTTTTTTTTTTTTTTTACCCAAACTCGTTTATCTCCAGCTCAAAACTTGTTTAACTTCATATTAGATTTATATCGATTATTATGTTGTGTCAAAAATTGTCGCCCCTCCTTATAAATATCCATTAACGTCACTCCGAAGTGATAATGTATAGGGGGGAAATTATAAAAAGAATTCAGATATTTTAAAAAATTTACATTATAATTTTTTGCTAAAAGGACATGTGACCCCCGAAGCGCCTCCCTATCTCCGCCCAGGCATTTGAATGCAAATCCGCAATGCTTCCCAAAAGATTATGTAAATTACATCTTTCAAATTTTATGCATGTGAGTCTATTTAAATAATCAATTTACAACATTTAGAGCATATAGTACTATGCAAGGAGGCATCCTAAATTTACCTTTATGATCTAAATTTACCCTCCGAATGAAAGAGAGAAACATTATTTTCCCTTTCCTTACAATATTAAAGAAAGAATTCCTGCATATTGTTGGCATACACCCTTAGTCAACCTAGCTTGAACAAACTAACGTCACTTTGGCTTCGTAATCAATTGTGGGATAAAAAACCAACAAACTTTAAAAACTAACGTACTATGTAAACAAGTCTAAATCGTCAAAATGTATCATGCTTAATTCAAAGTAACCACACACATAACCCCAAACATTTACATAAGCTTGCAAATCAAGCAACAAATTTCCTAATCTATCTACAAACATAAATATCTATTTAACTAAATAATATTAAACCTCTTTATTATCATCAACGTTACATTTAAACTCTCTTAAGTATTGCCGCTAGATATAGCATTTACCTTATATACCTCTGAATCGTGAATTATGCGATCTTCCTCTGAAAATGAATGATAGAGATATACATTTATCTCTTTAATTTACACTTCCAATCGTTAAGATTACTTTTTGTGCTCTTGTTGTAAGAGTAAGTAACTACATCATACACAATTTTTCTTTTAATTTACATTTTATTTTTCTCTTTAATTTACACTTTTTTTGATATTCTTTGATGTGTTTCGCACATCTTAGCTTGACCCAAATACGTTATATGTTTGGTTAGGAATTAAATTATATACAAATGGTTGAAATCACATATGGAATTTTTTGTTAATCCAAATACGTTGTATATTTTGGATTGTCGCCGTACCCATTAAACGTTCTTCCTCAACTCATGTTCATGGTAAATTGAATTTCTTGAAAGTGAACTTTGAGCGTCTTGTTATTTCATCGATTGAAGGTTGTCGTACGCATTCATCGCTAGTAAATAATCTTTATCGGAATCATAGTCGCCCATATTACATAAAGAGAGGGAAATAGAAATGAAAATGTAATTTGTATGTGAAATGTAAATAAAATTGGTTAAATTGTAGGTAGAATGTTTGTATTTAAGGGTATATTATATAACGATAAATTTTATAAATCTTTTTCTTTTTGGAAAAGTAGTAGTTGGAGCCACAGTGATAAAAAAACGGTCATTTCTCGCCATAGCGACATATCATACGACATTTAAGTGGCGTCCTCGATCACACATGGTCTTTAACGTGTGTGGCGGTGTTGTGGTGAGGCGTTGGCGTGCGCCATTATTGACCTAACACCCTTCACTCGTGATGACACCCTTTACTCTAGAAGTGTTTAGTATTTAGCCTTAATTTTTATTATTGTCGCAACTAATATATTATGATATGTTAATATAAAAAAGGTAATTTTTGGCTAATCGCGTTACTACTTTGCTATTGTTGCTAGATGTAGCCTACTAGAGTACTAGTATTACTGCTTGGCAAGTATCTCGATCAATAGGCCGGGACTAAGGTTAATAATTATTTTACATCTTTCAATTTCAATTTCAGCATTAGATTCCTAAGAATATATTTTTTTTCAATATTTTTTAACAATCCATATGGCATGTCTAACATAAAATCACTAATCACATAACTGGTTGAAACGTCACAAAACATTGATACGATAGGGTTAACACGAATTTTGTAGCTGGCTAGAAAATATGCTAGGAAAGTGTCAGTTATACGTACAATAAATGAACTTATATTTTAGCTGCAATTAATATACCTTGAAAAGATGGGCGAGAAAACATATATGTTATTCTTGACATTAATAAATGAGCTAGCATAGAGTTATGGCTGATGATTGCAATATTTCACAAGTAATCGTAATAAAGACATGCATGTTTTGCTTAGAAGTAAATGAGGATCTATTAAATAAGGTCTATGTCATTAATAGCTTCACTAAAACGTATAGTAAAGGAACGTTGATCATAAAGTCTACTAAATCGTATAATCCATTAAGCCTTTATGAGTTAGCGGACTGAAGATATATCACATGCATATGAGGCATGAACATAATTAAAACCACGTTGTTTATATTCTCCATACTTTCATATGATCAAACACATGTTACGAAAAAGTTTATGCTAATTTACTTAGCATGAAAATGTAGTTTATTTGATAAAAAATAAAACCCACAAAAACAAAAATACTGGGTATGTTAGTGGTAGTAGCAACCTAGCACTGCAGAGACAAGCACTAACGTTGTTGTACGAAAGGAAATAAAACCCCGATTGCTTTATTGTCTCTTTAGCCAGCTGTCTCATCCATACAAACACAACATCTCCATATATACACCCATAAACCCTCTTCTTTAAAACACATACAAAAATATTATCTTTCACACTGTCATTTTCAAAACAAAACACACACACTTTAAAAAAAAACGGAAAAAAAAAATGGCAACAAGAATGCCAAAGATGGTAACACAGTTCAAACAAATACTTATGAGGCATGAGAAGAAGGATCTACCACCTAAAAAGAGACATATACCTATTATGAGGGGTATGATATATTATTAAAAGTTTTTAGAAGTTATTTTATGTCTCTTGTCAAAAATAAACAAACTGTTCTTTTTTACATTTTTATCGTGTGTGACTTTAGTATATGTCTTGTAGATCTTTTTTGTGAGTGGAAAAAATTTTAGTGGGTTTTATCAAAGTTAAATATATTTCTTAGAGGGTTTAAAAAGGGTTTTTCAACATCATTTTATTTTTGTAAATTTAAAGAACGTTTTATGGTTGGTTTTAAAAGGTTTTACAACTTTACAATGTCTTTAATGGTTCTGTTTTTATCATCCTTTTATTTTTGTTAACTAGTTAAAGAACTATAGTTTGTGTATGATTCTTTGATTTGTTTAACGGATTTGTTTTATGTGAAGTTTTGTTAACATAACTTTTCTAAATATTTAATGATTTCACATTCACTATATATGTATTTTTACACTTTTAGTGTGTGTATATATATATGTGTCTCTTTAGGAGGTTTGTAGGTGGTAAAATATTTAAAGTAAATAAGGAAACATGTTATGGTTGGTTTATTTCACTTACCTTTTTATTCAAGGGTAAAAACGACAAGCTTACACAAGAAGCGTTTATACATATAAATACACTTTATATATTATACATGTAATTGTATATACTTATGTGTATTTTATAGGCGGGTTTAAAAATAGATATAAGAGCATGTGTATGTGTACTTTACAAGCCGAGCTTGAGTCGAGCTTTATTTCGTTTAGCTCCAACGAACCGAGCCCGAGAAGGTAAAACATGATATGAGCTGATCCCGAGCTAAACAGATGAGACATAAGAAACAATCTATGTGGTTACCAAACGGAGCATCTCGCAATAGTCAATCCTAAGAAGCTAGTCCATGTTTTGAAAAAGTTTATGCTTATTTACTTAGCAAGAAAACGTAGTTTATGTGATAAAAAAATATACCCAAAAAAACAAAACTACTGGGTATGTTAGTGGTAGTAGCAACCTAGCACTGCAGAGACAAGCACTAACGTTGTTGTACGAAAGGAAATAAAACTCCGGTTGCTTTATTGTCTCTTTAGCCAGCTGTCCCATCCACACAAACACAACATCTCCATATATACACCCATAAATCCTCTTCTTCAAAACACACACACAAATATTATCTTTCACACAGTCATTTTCAAAACAAAACACACACTCTTTAAAAAACACAGAAACAAAAATGACAACAAGAATGCCAAGGATGGTAACACAGTTTAAACAAATACTTATGAGGCATGGGAAGAAGGATCTATCACCTAAAAAGAGACATATGACTATTATGAGGGGTATGATATATTATTAAAAGTTTTTAGAAGTTACTTTATGTCTCTTGTCAAAAATAAACAAACTGTTCTTTTTTACATTATTATCGTGTGTGACTTTAGTATATGTTTTGTAGATCTTTTTTGGGAGTGGAAAAAATTTTAGTGGGTTTTATCAAAGTTAAATTTATTTCTTAGAAGGTTTAAAAAGGGTTTTTCAACATCCTTTTATTTTTGTAAATTTAAAGAACGTTTTATGGTTGGTTTTAAAGGGTTTTACACCTTTACAATGTCTTTAAGGGTTCTGTTTCTATCATCCTTTTATTTTTGTTAACTATTTAAAGAACTATAGTTTGTGTATGATTCTTTGATGTGTTTAACGGATTTGTTTTATGTGAAGTTTTCTTAACATAACTTTTCTAAATATTTAATGTTTTCACATTCACTATATATGTATTTTTACACTTTTAGTGTGTGTATGCATGTGTGTTTCTTTGGGAGGTTTGTAGGTGGTAAAATATATAAAGTAAATAAGGCAATGTGTTATGGTTGGTTTATTTCATTTACCTTTTTATTCAAGGGTAAAAACGACAAGCTTAGACAAGAGGCGTTTATACATATAAATACACTTTATATATTATACGTGTAATTGTATATACTTATGTGTATTTTATAGGCGGGCTTAAAAATAGATATAAGAGCATGTGTATGTGTACTTTAAAAGCCGAGCTTGAGTCGAGCTTTATTTTGTTTAGCTCTAACGAACCGAGCCCGAGAATGTAAAACATGATATGAGGTGATCTCGAGCTAAACAGATGAGACTTAAGAAACAATCTATATGGTTACCAAACGGAGCATCTCGCGTTAGTCAATCCTAAGAAGCTAGTCCATGTTTTGAAAAAGTTTATGCTTACTTACTTAGCATGAAAATGTAGTTTAAGTGATAAAAAATAAAACCCACAAAAACAAAAACACTGGGTATGTTAGTGGTAGTAGCAACCTAGCACTACAGAGACAAGCACTAACGTTGTTGTACAAAAGGAAATAAAACCCCGATTGCTTTATTGTCTCTTTAGCCAGCTGTCCCATCCACACAAACACAGCATCTCCGTATATACACCCATAAACCCACTTCTTCAAAACACACTCACCAATATTATCTTTCACACAGTCATTTTCAAAACAAAACACACACTCCTTAAAAAAAACAGAAACAAAAATGGCAACACGAATGCCAAGGATGGTAACACAGTTCAAACAAATACTTATGAGGCATGGGAAGAAGGATCTACCACCTAAAAGAAGACATATGCCTATTATGAGGGGTATGACATATTATTAAAAGTTTTTAGAAGTTATTTTATGTCTCCTGTAAAAAATAAACAAACTGTTCTTTTTTACATTTTTATCGTGTGTGACTTTAGTATATGTTTTATAGATCTTTTTTGTGAATGGAAAAAATTTTAGTGAGTTTTATCAAAATTAAATATATTTCTTAGAGGGTTTAAAAAGAGTTTTTCATCATCCTTTTATTTTTGTAAATTTAAAGAACGGTTGGTTTTAAAAGGTTTTACACCTTTACAATGTCTTTAAGGGTTCTGTTTTTATCATCCTTTTATTTTTGTTAACTAGTTAAAGAACTATAGTTTGTGTATGATTCTATGATGCGTTTAACGGATTTGTTTTATGTGAAGTTTTGTTAACATAACTTTTCTAAATATTTAATGTTTTCACATTCACTATAGATGTATTTTTACATTTTTAGTGTGTGTATGTATGTGTGTCTCTTTGGGAGGTTTATAGGTGGTAAAATATTTAAAGTAAATAAGGGCAATGTCTTATGGTTGGTTTATTTCACTTACCTTTTTATTCAAGGGTAAAAACGGCAAGCTTAGACAAGAGCCGTTTACACATATAAATACACTTTATATATTATACGTTTAATTGTATATACTTATGTGTATTTTATAGGCGGGCTTAAAAATAGATATAAGAGCTTGTGTATGTGTACTTTACAAGCCGAGCTTGAGGCGAGCTTTATTTTGTTTAGCTCTAACGAACCGAGCCCGAGAATGTAAAACATGATATGAGCTGATCTCGAGCTAAACAGATGAGACTTAAGAAACAATCTATAAGGTTACCAAACGGAGCATCTCGCAATAGTCAATCCTAAGAAGCTAGTCCATGTACTGAAAAAGTTTATGCTTATTTACTTAGCATGAAAATGTAGTTTATGTGATGAAAAATAAAACCCACAAAAACAAAAATACTGGGTATGTTAGTGGTAGTAGCAACCTAGCACTGCAGAGACAAGCACTAACGTTGTTGTACGAAAGGAAATAAAACCCCGATTGCTTTATTGTCTCTTTAGCCAGCTGTCCCATCCACACAAACACAACATCTCCATATATACACCCATAAACCCTCTTCTTCAAAACACACACACAAATATTATCATTCACACACTCATTTTCAAAACAAAACACGCACTCTTTAAAAAAAACAGGAACAAAAATGGCAACATGAATGCCAAGGATGGTAACACAGTTCAAACAAATACTTATGAGGCATGGGAAGAAGGATCTACCACATAAAAAGAGACATATGCCTATTATGAGGGGTATGATATATTATTAAAAGTTTTAGAAGTTATTTTAGGTCTCTTACCAAAAATAAACAAACTGTTCTTTTTTACATTTTTATCGTGTGTGACTTTAGTATATGTTTTGTATATATCTTTTCTGTGAGTGGAAAAAATTTTAGTGGGTTTTATCAAAGTTAAATATATTTCTTTGAGGGTTTAAAAAGGGTATTTCAACATCCTTTTATTTTTGTAAATTTAAAGAACGTTTTATGGTTGGTTTTAAAAGGTTTTGCACCTTTACAATGTCTTTAAGGGTTCTCTTTTTATCATCATTTTATTTTTGTTAACTAGTTAAAGAACCATTGTTTGTGTATGATTCTTTGATGTGTTTAACGGATTTGTTTTATGTGAAGTTTTGTTAACGTAACTTTTCTAAATATTTAATGATTTCACATTCACTATATATGTATTTTTACACTTTTAGTGTGTGTATGTATGTGTGTCTCTTTGGGAGGTTTGTAAGTGGTAAAATATTTAAAGTAAATAAGGCAATATGTTATCGTTGGTTTATTTTACTTACCTTTTTATTCAAGGGTAAAAACGACAAGCTTATACAAGAGGCGTTTATACATATAAATACACTTTATATATTATACGTGTAATTGTATATATTTATGTGTATTTTATAGGCGGGCTTAAAAATAGATATAAGAGCATGTGTATGTGTACTTTACAAGCCGAGCTTGAGTCGAGATTTATTTTGTTTAGCTCTAACGAACTGAGCCCGAGAACGTAAAACATGATATGAGTTGATCTCAAGCTAAACAGATGAGACTTAATAAACAATCTATATGGTTACCAAACGGAGCATCTCGCAATAGTCAATCCTAAAAAGCTAGTCCATGTTTTGAAAAAGTTTATGCTTATTTACTTAGCATGAAAATTTAGTTTATGTGATGAAAAATAAAACCCACAAAAACAAAAATGCTGGGTATGTTAGTGGTAGTAGCAACCTAGCACTGCAAAGACAAGCACCAACGTTGTTGTACGAAAGGAAATAAAACCCCGATTGCTTTATTGTCTCTTTAGCCAGCTGTCCCATCCACACAAACACAACATCTCCAGATATACACCCATAAACCCTCTTATTCAAAACACACACACAAATATTATCTTTCACACAGTTATTTTCAAAACAAAACACACACTCTTTAAAAAAACAGAAACAAAAATGGCAACAAGAATGCCAAGGATGGTAACACAGTTCAAACAAATACTTATGTGGCATGGGAAGAAAGATCAACCACATAAAAAGAGACATATTCCTATTTTGAGGGGTATGATATATTATTAAAAGTTTTAAGAGGTTATCTTATGTCTCTTGTCAAAAATAAACAAACTGTTCTTTTTTACATTTTTAACGTGTGTGACTTTAATATATATTTTGTAGATCTTTTTTGTGAGTGGAAAAAATTTTAGTGGATTTTATGAAAGTTAAATATATTTCTTAGAGGGTTTAAAAAGGGTTTTTCAACGTCCTTTTATTTTTGTAAACTAATTAAAGAACGTTTTATGGTTGGTTTTAAAAGGTTTTACAGCTTTACAATGTCTTTAAGGGTTCTGTTTTTATCATCCTTTTATTTTTGTTAACTAGTTAAAGAACTATAATTTGTGTATGATTCTTTGATGTGTTTAACGTATTTCTTTTATGTTAAGTTTTGTTAACATAACTTTTCTAAAGATTTACAATGTTTTCACATTCACTATATATGTATTTTTACACTTTTAGTGTGCGTATGTATGTGTGTCTCTTTGGGAGGTTTGTAGGTGGTAAAATATTTAAAGTAAATAAGGCAATGTGTTATGGTTGGTTTATTTCACTTGCATTTTTATTCAAGGGTAAAAACGACAAGCTTAGACAAGAGACGTTTATACATATAAATACACTTTATATATTATACGTGTAATTGTATATACTTATGTGTATTTTATAGGCGGGCTTAAAAATAGATATAAAAGCATGTGTATGTGTACTTTACAAACCGAGCTTGAATCGAGCTTTATTTGGTTTAGCTCTAACGAACCGAGCCCGTGAATGTAAAACATGATATGAGCTGATCTCGAGCTAAACAGATAGGACTTAAGAAACAATCTATATGGTTACCAACCGGAGCATCTCGAAATAGTCAATCCTAAGAAGCTAGTCCATGTTTTGTAAAAGTTTATGCTTATTTACTTAGCATGAAAATGTAGTTTATGTGATAAAAAATAAAACCCACAAAAACGAAAATACTGGGTATTTTAGTGGTAGTAGCAACCTAGCACTGCAGAGACAAGCACCAACGTTGTTGTACGAAAGGAAATAAAACCCCGATCGCTTTATTGTCTCTTTAGCCAGCTGTCCCATCCACACAAACACAACATCTCTATATATACACCCATAAACCTTCTTCTTCAAAACACACACACAAATATTATCTTTCACACAGTCTTTTTCAAAACAAAACACACATTCTTTAAAAAAAAAAAAAAAAAAACCAAAATGGCAACAAGAATGCCTAGGATGGTAACACAGTTAAAACAAATACCTATGAGGCATGGGAAGAAGGATCTACCACCTAAAAAGAGACATATGCCTATTATGAGGGGTATGATATATTATTAAAAGTTTTTAGAAGTTACTTTATGTCTCTTGTCAAAAATAAACAAACTGTTCTTTTTTACATTTTTATCGTTTGTGACTTTAGTATATGTTTTGTATATCTTTTTTGTGAGTGGAAAAAATTTTAGTGGGTTTTATCAAAGTCAAATATATTTCTTAGAGGGCAACATCCTTTTATTTTTGTAAATTTAAAGAACGTTTTATGGTTGGTTTTAAAAGGTTTTGCACCTTTACATTGTTTTTAAGAGTTCTCTTTTTATCATCCTTTTATTTTGTTAACTAGTTAAAGAACTATAGTTTGTGTATGATTCTTTGATGTGTTTAACGGATTTGTTTTATGTGAAGTTTTGTTAACATAACTTTTCTAAATATTTAATGATTTCACATTCACTATATATGTATTTTTACACTTTTAGTGTGTGTATGTATGTGTGTCTCTTTGGGAGGTTTGTAGGTGGTAAAATATTTAAAGTAAATAAGGCAATGTGTTATGGTTGGTTTATTTTACTTACCTTTTGATTCAAGGGTAAAAACGACAAGCTTAGACAAGAGGCGTTTATACATATAAATACACTTTATATATTATACGTGTAATTGTATGTACTTATGTGTATTTTATAGGCGGGCTTAAAAATAGATATAAGAGCATGTGTATGTGTACTTTACAAGCCGAGCTTGAGACGAGCTTTATTTTGTTTAGCTTTAACGAACTGAGCCCGAGAATGTAAAATATGATATGAGCTGATCTCGAGCTAAACAGATGAGACTTCAGAAACAATCTATATAGTTACCAAACGGTGCATCTCGCAATAGTCAATCTTAAGAAGCTAGTCCATGTTTTGAAAAAGTTTATGCCTATTTACTTAGCAAGAAAATGTAGTTTATGTGATGAAAAATAAAACCCACAAAAACAAAAATACTTGGTATGTTAGTGGTAGTAGCAACCTAGCACTGCAGAGACAAGCACCAGCGTTGTTGTACGAAAGGAAATAAAACCCCGATTGCTTTATTGTCTCTTTAGCCAGCTGTCCATCCACACAAACACAACATCTCCAGATATACACCCATAAACCCTCTTCTTCAAAACTCACACTCAAATATTATCTTTCACACAGTCATTTTCAAAACAAAACACACACTCTTAAAAAAAACAGAAACAAAAATGGCAACAAGAGTGCCAAGGATGGTAACACAGTTAAAACAAATACCTATGAGGCATGGGAAGAAGGATCTACCACCTAAAAAGTGACATATGCCTATTATGAGGGGTATGATATATTATTAAAAGTTTTTAGAAGTTATTTTATGTCTCTTGTCAAAAATAAACAAACTGTTCTTTTTTACATTTTTATCGTGTGTGACTTTAGTATATGTTTTGTATATCTTTTTTGTGAGTGGAAAAAAGTTTAGTGGGTTTTATCAAAGTCAAATATATTTCTTAGAGGGTTTAGAAATGGTTTTTCAACATCTTTTTATTTTTGTAAATTTAAAGAGCGTTTTATGGTTGGTTTTAAAAGGTTTTACACCTTTACAATGTCTTTAAGAGTTCTCTTTTTATCATCCTTTTATTTTTGTTAACTAGTTAAAGAACTATAGTTTGTGTATGATTCTTTTATGTGTTTAACGGATTTGTTTTATATGAAGTTTTGTTAACATAACTTTTCTAAATATTTAATGATTTCACATTCACTATATATGTATTTTTACACTTTTAGTGTGTGTATGTATGTGTGTCTCTTTGGGAGGTTTGTAGATGGTAAAATATTTAAAGTAAATAAGGCAATGTGTTATGGTTGGTTTATTTTACTTACCTTTTGTTTCAAGGGTAAAAACGACAAGCTTAGACAAGAGGCGTTTATACATATAAATACACTTTATATATTATACGTGTAATTGTATATACTTATGTGTATTTTATAGGCGGGCTTAAAAATAGATATAAGAGCATGTGTATGTGTACTTTACAAGCCGAGCTTGAGGCGAGCTTTATTTTGTTTAGCTCTAACGAACTGAGCCCGAGAATGTAAAACATGATATGAGCTGATCTCGAGTTAAACAGATGAGACTTAAGAAACAATCTATATGGTTACCAAACGGTGCATCTCGCAATAGTCAATCTTAAGAAGCTAGTCCATGTTTTGAAAAAGTTTATGCTTATTTACTTAGCATGAAAATGTAGTTTATGTGATGAAAAATAAAACCCACAAAAACAAAAATACTTGGTATGTTAGTGGAAATAGCAACCTAACACTGCAGAGACAAGCACCAACGTTGTTGTACGAAAGGAAATAAAACCCCGATTGCTTTATTGTCTCTTTAGCCAGCTGTCCATCCACACAAACACAACATCTCCATATATACACCCATAAACCCTCTTCTTCAAAACACACACACAAATATTATCTTTCACACAGTCATTTTCAAAACAAAACACACACTCTTAAAAAAAACAGAAACAAAAATGGCAACAAGAATGCCAATGATGGTAACACCGTTCAAACAAATACTTATGAGGCATTGGAAGAAGGATATACCACCTAAAAAGAGACATATTCCTATTATGAGGGGTATGATATATTATTAAAAGTTTTTAGAAGTTATTTTATGTCTCTTGTCAAAAATAAACAAACCGTTCTTTTTTACATTTTTATCGTGTGTGACTTTAGTATATGTTTTGTAGATCTGTTTTGTGTGTGGAAAAAATTTTAGTGGGTTTTATCAAAGTTAAATATATTTCTTAGAGGGTTTAAAAAGGGTTTTTAAACATCCTTTTATTTTTTTAAATTTAAAGAATGTTTTATGGTTGGTTTTAAAAGGTTTTACACCTTTACAATGTCTTTAAGGGTTCTGTTTTTATCATCCTTTTATTTTTGTTAACTAGTTAAAGAACTATAGTTTGTGTATGATTCTTTGATGTGTTTAACGGATTTGTTTTACGTGAAGTTTTGTTAACATAACTTTTCTACATATTTAATGTTTTCAGATTCACTATAGATTTATTTTTACACTTTTAGTGTGTGTATGTATGTGTGTCTCTTTGGGAGGTTTGTCGGTGGTAAAATATTTAAAGTAAATAAGGGCAATGTTTTATGGTTGGTTTATTTCACTTACCTTTTTATTCAAGGGTAAAAAAGACAAGCTTAGATAAGAGGCGTTTATACATATAAATACACTTTATATATTATACGTGTAATTGTATATACTTATGTGTATTTTATAGGCGGGCTTAAAAATAGATATAAGAGCTTGTGTATGTGTACTTTACAAGCCAAGCTTGAGTCGAGCTTTATTTTGTTTAGCTCTAACGAACCGAGCCCGAGAATGTAAAACATGATATGAGCTGATCTCGAGCTAAACATATGAGACTTAAGTAATAATCTATATGGTTACCAAACGGAGCATCTCAAAATAGTCAATCCTAAGAAGATAGTCCATGTATTGAAAAAGTTTGTGCTTATTTACTTAGCATGAAAATGTAGTTTATGTGATAAAAAAATAAAACCCACAAATACAAAAATATTGGGTATGTTAGTGGTAGTAGCAACCTAGCACTGCAAAGACAAGCACCAACGTTGTTGTACGAAAGGAAATAAAACCCCAATTGCTTTATTGTCTCTTTAGCCAGCTGTCCCATCCACACAAACACAACATCTCCATATATACACCCATAAACCCTCTTCTTCAAAACACACACACAAATATTATCTTTCACACAGTCATTTTCAAAACAAAACACACAGTCTTTAACAAAAATAGAAACAAAAATGGCAACAAGAATGCCAAGGATGGTAACATAGTTCAAACAAATACTTATGAGGCATGGGAAGAAAGATCTACCACATAAAAAGAGACATATGCCTATTATGAGCGGTATGATATATTATTAAAAGTTTTAAGAAGTTATTTTATGTCTCTTATAAAAAATAAACAAACTGTTCTTTTTTACATTTTTATTGTGTGTGACTTTTGTATATGTTTTGTAAATCTTTTTTGTGAGTGGAAAAAATTTTAGTAGGTTTTATCAAAGTTAAATATATTTCTTAGAGGGTTTAAAAAGGGTTTTTCAACATCCTTTTATTTTTTTTAACTAATTAAGGATCGTTTTATGGTTGGTTTTAAAAGGTTTTACAACTTTACAATGTCTTTAAGGGTTCTGTTTTTATCATCATTTTATTTTTGTTAACTAGTTAAAGAACTATAGTTTGTGTATGATTCTTTGATGTGGTTAACGGATTTGTTTTATGTGAAGTTTTGTTAACATAACTTTTCTAAATATTTACAATGTTTTCACATTCACTATATATGTATTTTTACACTTTTAGTGTGTGTATGTATGTGTGTATCTTTGGGAGGTTTGTAGGTGGTAAAATATTTAAAGTAAATAAGCAATGTTTTATGGTTGGTTTATTTCACTTACCTTTTTATTCAGGGTTTCAACTAATTTTCTATAGCATGTGTGTTTTGATAAGGTTTTAAAAATCTTTGTAAAAATGTTCGAGTAAATATTTTATGGTTGGTTTATCTCACTTCTTTTTTATTCACGGGTTTTGTCATTTTCTTATTAATAAGAGTGTTTTTTTAAGGTGTTTTTTACAACTATGTAAGATTTTTATAAGTAAATAACTAAATAATGTTTATGGTTGGTTTATGTGAAGTTTTGTTAATATAACCTTTGTAGAACTTAATATGTTGTTTGCATTTAGTGTTTGTTTTAACCTCTCAGTGTTATGTCTTTATTTGGAGGTTTTGTGGTTATTACAAAGTTTATTGTGGTTATTTGTGGAGGGTTTTAAGAGTGTGTGTTCAAGTTTGTAACAAGCATATTTCTTAGTTGTAGATCTAGTAAAAGGATAAGTGCATTTTGTTCTTACACATTATTTTTAGTTAATTTATTTTTTTTTTTTTTTTTATTTTTTTTATTTGTGAGGTTAAAGTTTGTGGGTGATAAAAAGTTTAGTGTGTTTATTTAGAGGGTTTTAAAAGTGTGTTCAAATTTGTAACAAGCATATATATATATATATATATATATATATATATATATATATATATATATATATATATATATATATATATATATATATTTTTGAACGGCAGTTTGGTGCGATGGAGTATCTTGCGTGCCACCAAGGCACCAAGTCTTTCGACCCGAGTTCGAATCATCTCACGAAGAGAATAACAACCCCTAGCCTAACCATCCAGTTTCCCATTAAGGGCTTCAAGGCATCGTACTGGATTGAACCGGTGCCAATTCGGGAAAATCCCCACATGGGGAATAGTGAACTCCTCACCTCCCACACATGGAGACTATAACCGGATGCATCAATCCAACTGGACATCACTTGCAACAAGCATATTTCTTAGTTGTAGATCTAGTAAAAGGATAAGTGTATTTTGTTCTTACACACTATTTTAAATTAATTTTTTTTATTTTTTTTATTTGTGAGGTTAAAGTTTGTGGGTGATAAAAAGTTTAGTGTGTTTATTTAGAGGGTTTTAAAATTGTGTTCAAGTTTGTAACAAGCATATTTCTTAGTTGTAGATCTAGTAAAAGGATAAGTGAATTTCGTTCTTACACACTATTTTTAGTTAAAAAAAAAATTACCATAGAAGAGGAATCTGGCAATTATACATGACCAAACTTAAGTCCATATATGTTCTGAAAAAGCTGGTTTATATTGATTTAAAAAATATTGATTTTGAAAATATTAAAGCTAGTAAACAAGCTAGAGTATATTGTTTTGGTGATAAGAAGAACCCTTGCATTAGAGGTAACTTGGGTTTTTGTACACATTACCAATTAAGGTTAGTAGCAGAACCTCTTACATTGTCAATGCACCTGCATACTACCTTTTTGTAAGACAATGTCAACCTGTTGGGTTCGGTAAATACAGAAACCCCTTAATATAGGATTTGAATAGAAAATAGCCCAAGTGTTTAGTCCGTTAAGCACTAACAGGTCACTATTGCATAGTCTCTCAGTGAGTCATCCTCAGGATACTCAGTACGAGGCGAAGAAGAAGTCTCTCCACTCGGTGAACTTAAAGGGTGAAGACGGAGTCAAGAAGAAGATGGTGGATTCAGTGAGTGATGACAATAACTCACTGAATCCATAAGACTCCTCTCCAACTACTTACACTGAAGACAAACTGAAGTAGAAGACGGAAGGATGTAAAGACTGAAGAAAGAGCGGGACAAAGCGGATAAGTTTGAATCGAGATAAGACGAAGTCCTTATCAACCAAAGTCAACTTTCCCTGAATGGCAAAAGATCGGGCTCAGTGTCATCACTGAACTTAGGAAAGTAGTCTTGTCTCTTACCTAGAATAGTCTTTGTAAATAGAGACAAAATACATCATATTTTGTCTTCTATATGATGTCGGTTGTCACTTAGGAAAGAGTTAAAAATCATACATGTATAAATAGCATAAGAGATGGAGTGAAAAGGTTAAGCTTGTGAATTGTAAAACACACATACACGCAAGCCATCTTTTCACTCCTCCAAATACAACTTAGTTCCTCAGATAGCTCATTGAGCTCTAAGAGTTGTGCTCAGACTTAGCCTGAGCTTAGAGAGGAGTCATCAAACTTTGTCATTTCAATCCCAAGTACTATTCCGCAAGTACTTGGGTAACGTGTTCTTTGTTGATTTATTTCTAATAAGAATATGATGTTGAAAATTACTTTGTGTTTTACTTATGTTAATTTCAGTCATAGTTCACTATTAACTTGTTTTATATACTTAAACTATTTTAAACGATAGTGAACGGGAAACAACAAGTCGTATCAGAGCTCGGCTAATTATAAAACTCATTTTTTTTAGGCCGCTCTAAAAGTTTTTAAATTAGGATCCTAAATGGCTGAAATTGATGTACCCCAACTAGTCGATAAAAAGGGTGGAGCTTATTCAGCTGTTGCCCCTAGACTTGAAGTTGGTAAATTCAACAAATGGAAAAAGCGTATGCTTTGCTATTTGACTGGGATAGAACCTTATTATATCAAGTGTATAAATGAAGGTCTATTTGTCCCAAAAACTGCTGAAGGTTTGCCTAAACACGAGCTCGGTGGACTCGAGGATGAGAGAAGAGTGGTCAACGGGACCAAAGACTCAAAAGTATCATCATATCATGCCTTCTTGATGATATTATGGAGTCTGTTATAAGCGTAGTACAACCAAACAAACTGGGATGACCTAATTCATAGCCATGAAGGCCCATCGATACCAAGGAAAACAGGATAATAGACCGAACTTGAGTACAACACCTTGAGGCTAAGGACTCGAAAACTCTCTCTCAAACTTACACCCGATACAAAACTCTTTTAAATGAACTTTCAAATGATGGTGTTAAGTTGTCCAAACATGAAATCAATGTTGGTTTTGTCAATAGTCTCCCTGAGAAGTGGTTAAATTTCTCTCAGGGACTTAGGAATGCTAATCATATCCAGAATCTTGAACTTCCCGAAATTTATGGGAAATTTGTCTATGAGGAAAACCTCATTAACAGACGATACCACGACTTAAAGAAGTATCGGGAAGTCAAGAGTCCCGACCACCACAGCACCCATATCAAGCGCTTTCTTCTCTAACAATGTGGTTCAAGATTTTCAAGAAAATTCAGATGATGAACTTGATGAGAGATCAAGTGAGGAGTACCTTAATGACTGAACGTGAATTTAGGGAAAGGCACTCCTTGCTAACTCTCGAAGATTTATAAAAACAAAAGGTTTTCAAATGCTAAAGCAAATGAGGACACTGAATGCTTTAAGTGTCATAAAAAGGGTCATTTTGCAAAAGACTATTTTTCTAAAACAATTTCAGAACCCTCTTACAAACCATCAGGGTCAAATCAGTCCTCAGGCTTTAGCAAATTTCAACCAAAAATGTATCAGTCTCATCAACATTTTCAAAACAAATATGATAATAACAAAACCATTGATTATGAAGCTAAGTATAAGAAAGCAAAAGCTAAGCTTGCATTGCTTGAGGCCAGTCCCTCAGAAACAATAAAAAGTGTTCAAACTGTGCAGGGTAACAACAAGGGCCTCCGTTCTTTGCGACCATTGGGATGAAGAGCCAGTGTCATCAGATGATGAAATGGTACATGTCAATGCACTGATGGCCCTCTCAGAAGAGGAAAAGCTAGCTGTTGGAAAGAATCATGCTAGAAATGGAGAATGGGTAAATATCACAATGAAGAAGGTAAATATCTTACTTTCTATGGATGATGACTCTAATTGGAAGTCTTACATGAATTATCTTAATGTTGACCTTAAGTTCGTGGAAGAGCAAAGACTGAATCTTTTTTCAAAATACAACAAGCTAAGTTTTGAATTAAACAAGTGTAGGGATGAACTACTTATTTTAAAACAAGCCAAGCTTGAGGTTGTCACTTTGCAAATTCAAAACACTGAACTAGTTAAAAGAAATCAGGATGTTCAAGACGAACTAAAAAAGGTTCAAGATATTCTTGATAGTTGGACTGCTAAGAATCCTAGGGTCTTTGATGCTGTGGGAGCCCCCAATAGTAAGAAGAGAGTCTTAGGTGAAGATCATCTTCCGACTCTGCAACAAAGACCGGGGTCCCAAGCCATTTGTGTCCGGTGGCATGATTACGTATGTTGACTAGTCCCAAGCCCGATGATTGGATTGAACGGGTTAATCCCGAGTAAGCTTCCAAACTTTGATTCGGAAGAATTCTAGAACCGAAAGTCAAGCTCTAAAGAGCATGCTTGGACTCCCGATGTGCCCATAGTCTGAACACATCTCTGAGTCCTTTGAATCTCAAGCACCACTTCCACCTGGAACCTCTTCAGTCTTGCTCCCTCGAGAGCTTACTCCATTATAATACAATCCACACTCACCAAAAGAAAGGTCTGGACTTGGTAGAACTATCCTCAAAAGACCATCAAAACCAACTCAACAAGAGTGTACCCCCATTGAAACTTCCACATCCTCTATCCCCAATGAGCACTAAATTCAGCAACTAACGAACTTGTGAGGAAGCTAACGACAAGATGGAATCCATCGAAAAGGTCCCTGAATCATCAAGGAAACAAAGTCACTTCCTCTAGTACCTCAAAGTCAAAAGCAACCACCAAAACAAGCGAAGTGTGATCTATGCCACTATACCGTCCACCACTGACAAGCTGTTATAGAATCCTTTTTGTATGATCGCAAAAGGATGATCCAGAATCTGCTGATCACTTACAATATGTAAGTTCTCTTAGTAAAGCAAACTACACCAAAGTTGGTCATCAGTATGCTTCTACATCCAAGTCTGCTCAAAAGTTTAGAGCAAAATCTTTTCCTCCTTGCCCACACTGTGGCTTTAATGATCATCATTGATCTTATGAACACATGCTATGATATTTGTGGTAACACAACTCATATGACATCCCAGTATGACAGTGTCATCCATGCAAGGAGAAGTTCCAAGCAACCCAAAATTACTGAGTCATCCTCAGTCTCTAAATGCAAAACCTGTGGTAGCACAATGCACTCAACCACTGACCATGAGTCGATTGCTAAATTCAAAGAGACATTGATATCTAAGCCCACTAGTAAGTGGGTCACTAAGAGAAACTAATTCAGTTTACTACTTGTGCAGAGACACGCCAGGGAGCCTATTTGGCATCTAGACAGTGGATGCTCAAGAAGCATGACTGGTGTGAAGGAGTATCTGCACAAGTATGTAAAGGAACCAGGACCCAAAGTAGTATTTGGTGATAACTCATCATGTCCTACTGAAGGTTATGGTTCAAGGCTGCAATGGAATAGTTTTCTCTAGAATAGCTTATGTCAATGGTCTCAAATACAATCTCATCAGTGTCAGTCAACTATGTGATGCTTAATTCATTGTACAATTCAATGACAAACAAGGTACCTTTTTCAATGTCAATAAAGAATTTATTTTGATAGCTCCTAGAAGAGATGATGTTTATGTCTTAGACATGTCTACTCTTTCTCAAGATGGAACCTGTCTCTTTGCCAAAGCCACTGAAACTGTCAACTGGATATGGCACAAGAGACTCTCTCACTTAAACTTCAAAAACATCAACAACCTGGCAAAACAAAACAAGGTCCTTGGCTTACCATCACTGGTTTTTGCAAAAGATAAACCATGCTTAGCCTGTGAGAAAGGCAAACATCAAAGAGCATCTTTCAAAACAAAACAAAATTTCTCCATCAAAAGCTGTCTTCACCTCTTGCATATGGATCTCTTTGGACTAGTCAGTCCTAGATCTATCTAGCATGAGAAGTATACACTTGTCATTGTTGATGAGTTTTCAAGATACACTTGGGTACACTTTCTTTCCAAAAAGAGTCAGGCAGCTGACACAATAATGTCATTCATCAGGAACATTAAAAACCAGAATGACATTACGTAAACAAATCGGAACTAACAATGGTACTGAGTTGAAATGATGAACTTGAGAGACTCGTGATGAAAAGGGAATCTCCCAAAAATTTCATCTCCTTACACCCCGAACAAAATGGGGTTCTGAAAAGGAACAAGAACTCTCATTGAGGCTGCAAGAACCATGTTAAATGGCTCGGCTCTCTCTAAGCATTTCGAATGAAGCGGTCAAAACATCCTGTTACACTCAAAACAGGTCAATCATTGTCAAAAGACATAATAAAACCCCATATGAGATATTCAAAGGTAGACTTCCTGACATCAGCTACTTTCATGTGTTTGGATGTCCCGTGTTTATTCATAACCACAAGGATCATCTAGGCAAGTTTGATGCTAAAGGTGATGATGGATACTTTCTAGGTTACTCACGATCTCCAAAGCCTGGGTATTTAACACAAGGAGACAACAAGTTGAGGAAACCTTTCATGTCACCTTTGATGAAAGTGTAGAAAGCATCAGGTTCACCAACACCTCAGTGGAGGAAATAGGAATTGATAACTCATCAAGATATCCTCCTGATGAGTATAACACTGAAATCAATTCCACATACCAAGCCAATGCTGACATCTCATATTATGTCTTGCCTCACAACCTGTCACAACCAACTATCAGTGAATTCATTGATAATCAGTCAGTCCCTGCTGGGATAGGAAACACTGATCCAAATGATCAGGAACCTGTAACTCAAGCACCTCAACCGGAACAAGACATCTCAACAGATGATCTAAATGATTCTGTGGCTCTTGCACCTGAACTCACACCTGAACTCCCAGTGAAATCTTCAAGCTCAGATCCTAGACCACAAAGTAAGTGGACAAGATCTCAGGATATTGAGCTTGTAAAAATCATTGGTGAACCCAGGGGCATGCTCACTAAAAGCATGGTGCTAAGTTAGCTGCAGCCCATTAATGAATGCCTATATGCTGATTACCTCTCGGATATAGAACCCAAAAGTGTCCTTGGGCTCTAAAGTACCCAAGCTGGGTTCAGGCCATGCAAGAAGAACTTCAACAGTTTGACAAAAACAAGGTCATGACCTTGATCAAATGTCCTCAAGATGTCATTGTCATAGGAATGAAGTGGGTTTTTAGAAACAAAACTGATGAAAACGGCACGTCATTAAAAACAAATCCGGACTTGTAGCCAAGGTTGATCAACAAGAAGGCATTGACTATGATGAGACATTTGCTCCTTTTGCAAGAATGGAAGCCATCAGGATCTTCCTTGCATATGCTACCTACATGAACTTCAAAGTTTACCAAATGGATGTCAAAAGTGCATTCCTAAATGGTGAACTCAAGGAAGATGTTTATGTTCAACAACCTCCTGGCTTTGAGAGTAGTGAATTCCTGACTATGTGCAAGCTTGATAAAGCCCTTTATGGACTGAAACAAGCTCCCGTGGCATGGTATGAAACTCTCTCAGCCTTCCGATTCAAAACAAGTTTGTCGAGGAAGATAGACAACACATTGTTAATCTATAGGATGAAACAAGATGTGATACTGGTCCAAGTATATGTTGATGACATCATCTTTGGCTCAACAAACTACACCCTTTGCAAACAGTTTGAAAAACTAATGACAAAAAAGTTTGAAATGAGTATGATGGGTGAACTCACATACTTCCTTGGACTATAAATTAGGCAAACTGATAAAGGAATCTCCATCAGTCAAGAGAAGTACACAAGAAATCTTTTGAAGAAATATGAGATATCGGCATTGCGGTGAAGACTCCAATGGTCTCACCTAACAACCTTGGACCTGATCTCACTGGCAAATCAGTCAATCAAACTCATTTCAGTGGGATTGTTGGCTCATGATGTATTAGCGCTTCAGACTGACATATACAATTCTCAGTCACGTCTAATAGCAAGATATCAGTCCAATCCCAAAGAATCTCACCTCAGCAGCCAAAAATTCTCGGTACACGAAGGGAACACCAAGCCTTGGACTCTATTATCCAAAATGCTCGGGGTTCGATCTCAAAGGTTACTCGATTCTGATTATCTTGGCTCGCAACATGGACGAAAAAGTACCTCGGGGTCCCGTCAATTTCTTGGAAGAAAAGCGGTATGTTGGAGTGCTAAAAGCAACAATCGGTGGCTATTTCTTCACTGAAGGCGAGTATGTAGGCTTTGCGGGATCTTGTGCCAATGTTTTATGGATGAAAAGTCAACTCGGTGACTACGACATCCATTACAAAATGGTACCCATCTTCTGTGACAACACCGGTGCAATTGCAATCTCCAACAACCCTGTCCTCCATCAAAGAACCAAACACATTGATATCAGATATCATTTCATCAGGGACCACATAATGAAAGGAGACATAGAACTCGATTTCATCCTAATGAATACCAATTGGCGATATCTTCACCAAACCATGGATGAACCTACCTTCGAGGGCGAAAGTTGAATTGGGGATGCTTGACATTGAAAGTCAGGCATCTGAAAACCAATCTCAGTAAGTTCTCTGAAATGGTTCATCCTCCTTGAACACCCAAAACAACCCCCTCACTGAATGAGTAAGACTCATTCAGGGACCCTGACAGTTAATATTGAGCATCGAATGAGTAACCAAATGATCCAAGTATCAGTTACTTAAATGTCCTAGGTTGGTAACTATGCCAATTTAATATAGGAATATATGCCTCTTTATCTTCATCAACAACATCAAAGGGTCCCTCACAAACTTACCTCACCCCCACTTGGCATTAAATGCCTACTCTCACATAAAATATCCTGGATATTTTATTCTTTACAAAAGTGCACTTGCCTTTGCAAGCTGTATCCTTGAAAACGGGATTTTCTTTGCGGGTAGTGGAGTGGTGGCATTAAATGTGGAAATTCAAAAAGTTTTCACAAACTGACTTTATAAATTCCCATTTATGCACATTTTACCCCTCTCACCACTCTATAAATACCCTCCTCTAAACCAAACACACACACACAAATTATTTTCTGCAACAAAACTCTGCCAAAATCCTTTCTCAAATCCAGAAAAATTTGTGTGTTCTCAAAAACTCTTCAAACCTTCTTTTGAAAAACCCTCCTTGTAAACATTTACAAAAGTTGAGAGATCTAAAAACTCATTGATTGTTCTAGTTAAAATATTTTTCTTCAAAAAAAACCCTAATTTTTTAATGGAAATGGCTAGAACACAATCTCTCTAGTTTTCTTCTCAATGGGTAGGGGATCTTACAAACGTTGATTTTAAAACAAATAATGTCATAGGCAATTTTGAATACCCTGAAATGTCCCAGCCTATAAAGACTTTATGAAATTTTTGTTCAACTGCCCACTCAAAACGGCCTTTGTGAAATGTCCCTCAATTCTGTACCAAAACCTCCTCAGGGAGTTTTGGGCTACAGCCACGGCCTATGACCCGACACCCTCAACTAATGAGATTGACCTACGACCTCTCAGGGAGTATCTCATTAAGTTAGATCTTTTCAATGGGGACATCACTAACCCCGGATTATAAAACTTTTTGCACTTCAACAGGGTTAGATTACAACAACGGAGTCTATGTTGCCCATCCTGAACCCTCGATGGTTAAGGATGGGTTAAAAAATTGCCTTAGATCCAAACTTTTGGGAAGAACCCTGTCACCAAGAATTCATTTCTGTGGCTTGGAGGATCCGTTCACTTTTGTGATTCAGGTCCTCGGCGGAACCATTCGTCCCTGAACAAGTTAATTCTATTCATTGATGATGGCTTCTTGCTGATGAATGGGGTCACTGTCGACATAGGAAGATCATTTACAGTGATCTCGTAACCAAGCTCTTGGAGCAAAACTAGGGCGAAAATACGTTTCGTACCCTAGGTTTGTCTCATGTGCAAGGATTACGGTTGTAATATCCTCGTGGAGTACAAACATACTGCTTTACCTAGTACCCTGAGTCAATCTAATTTTCGAAAGGACCCATCCCAAGTCTCTAATATTGAATTGACGGTCCATATGGTTGCTGTAAACAACCAGAGGGATTCAGTGTCTCCTAACCCTGATCCTAAAAAGAGAAAGGGGAAGTCTCAGACTGGGACTAAAACCAAACCCAAGTCTCAGGGCCCTGAGGCTTCAGGAGCACAGCCTAAAAGGCAAAGAAAGCCCAAGACCGATTTGCCACCCAATGGAGACCAAGAAACATCCACCCAGGTGACAACGAAGGACACTGATAAATCACAATCAGTGCCCTTGGTCGCAACTACTACTCCCCAAGATCTAGAGGGAATCAAACAACCCGCTGGTAGGGGAGCGCCTTCCACAATGCCTGATGATGACATTAGCAAATCAAAGCCTTTTTCTGAGGGCACACTGATCGATCCCCAAGACTTAGAGGGAACCAAACAACCCGATGATAGGGATACAACTATCACGACTCGCCAAAGGCCTGGGAAACACCCACCGGTGTCTCGGGGGTCACGGGGACAAAGACTCGGAGGGAAAGAAACAACCGCCCGATACGGAACCCAAAACCAATCGACTCGAGAAGGCACGGAAACTCCCACCGGTGTCAGGGGTCCACGGGGACAAAGACTCGAGGGATCAATACCACCGCCGATATGGAACCCATCACCACCCCCTTGCTAACTAGGCGAGGTTCTTGAGTTACTACTTTCTGATGATGAACCTGCTGAAAGTGATGAAGTAATTTTATCAGCAGGGGAAGACGTGGACGCTGAGGTTCAATCTGAACAAGAACCCAGCCTGATCCACAGGAGCATACTGAGTCACCCTTTCTACCTGAAGACAATGACTCAGCCTCCTCATCCAGCTCTGGTGAATTTAATCGTTTTGATAATATTCTTCCACTCACTGAAAGACAACTGGTTAAGTGGATCACTAGAGCTTCAAGGAAGTTGTATTCTGGGGTTACTGATAAATTATGGGATCAACACACTGAAGCTGCTGCCAGTTATGCTAATCTTAAGTCCGATGTGCTCACCTTCAATGAAAATGTTCACGAACACATGGATCTTATGTATCAACAAATTGACACACAGAATGCAAACCTGAGTAAAATTCACGAGTATCTTCAGAAGTGTGGTTCATCGATTGATGATATCAAGGAGATTGTCAAGGAGGACCCAACACTCAATTCTAAAGTCTGGAAGCCACTTGAAGTTTATATGAATTCCTCTCGTCTCTTGACTGGTTGATATGCTTCAGTCTGCCAATGTTCAGGGCCTACAGAGTTCTGTTCAGTCCCTTCAATCTACATTGAATTCTCTTGATGCTCAGGTGGCTAATCTGACGAGGGCATCATCCTCCATGGCTTGGAATCTTGGGCCTCGGATGACTGCCTTGGAATTATCTCAGGATAATTTGGAAGCAAAGGTCACTGGCATTCAAACAGATACCTCAGACATGAAGGCAATGATCACTGAAATTTATCAGGCCTTTCAAGGGTCAAGCAGCTCCTTCCCCCTCAGCACCAACACCAACTCTTGCCCTCACGGCCTTCACGGCAACAGCGGTTGAGGGGAGAATCTGCTGAAGAAACTCCTTCACACGAGGGGAGCCAACATCATCGATATCTGCAGCTCCAACATCATCATCTGCACCAGTCTCAGCAATACCCATCTCATCACTACCACCACAAACATCAACAAAAACAACAACATTGACAGTCACAACACCAATCATGACAACAATACCACCCTTGGTTGCACCTTCTTCTTCAGGCCAGAACAAAGGCAAAGGCATAATGACAACAACTGAGCCTGAGAAGATTCCCTACAAAATCGGTGACACAGAATACCTTCTCACACCTCAACAGCTAAGTAAATATCTTGCTAAAGAATAAAGGAGATTGAAACAAGCTGAGGAAGATAAGAAGAGTAAGGAAGCACTGGTTAAAGTGATTGCCGAAGAAGCTGAGAATGTGGGAATTGATCCAAAGAAGCTTCAAAGGGGTCAGGGACAAAAAGTTTAAGGATGCTCAGCAGCTAAGATGGTTTGAAATGAAAAAAGCAGTTGGAAGAAAAGAACAAAAGATCTGCGCCATCGGAAAGCAAGTTAGCGACTACTGGCGGTGATGACCGAAGGCTTCTGAAGATCATCGATGTCAAAATCATTCCCAGTCTAAACCACGGCTATGAACGTCTACAGGGGGATGATAAAAGACACTTCGAGGTTCATGATCCCCTAAAATTCACTCGACTTTGGGATCATGAACTCGATGAACTCATCCAATAATTGAAAAGAAGAGAACAAGGTTGTTAACGGCGGATGAAGATGCTCGAAAAAGATATGAAAGGTGAGGGATGCACCAACTCAACGGGAATTCACTGCCTTAACAAGACACCTCAAGGATCTCAACCACAATCATCCACCGGCAAAGGAAAAGAGTTGAGTTCCAGCTGAAATAAAAGTGCACGGTTTCGAGTGCAACAGGAGTCCTGAAGGTGTTAAGTTTGTGAACTGTTTGGTGATTGAGAAGCCTGAAAGAGGGCTATTCTTCATTGATGAGTATGGAAACCCAGCGTTCCAAAGGTGGAGCGATATTGATAAAGCGAGTTGGCAACAATGTGAGCTACATACCATGGCTTCTCAAATTCAGACTCCGCAAATATCAGTTCGTGTGACTTAAATGCCAAGATAAAGATCATCCTGGTAAACCTGATCACAAAGAAAGTCAAGCTTTAAGCACTGGGAATCCATATGGACTGATCATGTCTAATTTATCCTTTTGTACTAGTGATAGGAGCTATGTAATATGATCAATAAAAGATGTATGTTTTGTTAAATTGCTAAGTGTTCCTTAATATATTCATTAGTACATTCAGTGTAAGCCATTTGCTCACTTACAGCGATCAAACACTGAGCTATTTGTATATCCAAATAGGGAAGCATTGGGTTCGGTAAATACCCAAACCCCTTAATCTAGGATTTGAATAGAAAATAGCCCAAGTGTTTAGTCCGTTAAACACTAACATGTCACTGAGTGCATAGTCTCGTGAGTCATCCTCGGATACTGATGCGGCTAGAAGAAAAAGTCTCTCCACTGTAGGAACTTAAAGGGTGAAGACTGAGTCAAGAAGAAGATGGTGGATTCAAGGAGTGATGACAATAACTCACTGAATCCCTAAGACTCCTCTCCAACTACTTACACGAAGACAAACTGAAGTAGAAGACGAAGGATGTAAAGAGAAGAAAGAGCGGGACAAGGCGGGATAAGTTTGAATCAGATAAGACGAAGTCCTTATCAACCAAAGTCAACTTTCCTGAATGGCAAAGATCAGGCTCATGTCATCACCGAACTTAGGAAAGTAGTCTTGTCTCTTACCTAGAATAGTCTTTATAAACAGAGACAAAATACGTCAGTATTTTGTCTTCTATATGATGTCGGTTGTCACTTAGGAAAGAGTTAAAAATCATACATGTATAAATAGCATAAGAGATGGAGTGAAAAGGTTAAGCTTGTGAATTGTAAAACACACATACACGCAAGCCATCTTTTCACTCCTCCAAATACAACTTAGTTCCTCAGATAGCTCATTGAGCTCTAAGAGTTGTGCTCAGACTTAGCCTGAGCTTAGAGAGAGTCATCAAACTTTGTCATTTCAAAGTACTATTCCGCAAGTACTTGGGTAACGTGTTCTTTGTTGATTTATTTCTAATAAGAATATGATGTTGAAAATTACTTTGTGTGTTTTACTTATGTTAATTTCATTCATAGTTCACTATTAACTTGTTTTATATACATAAACTATTTTAAACGATAGTGAACGGGGAACAACATGACCTAGTACACACACACACAAAAACATTATACAACCTCTTCATTCACTATTTCTCTCTCTAAGAAAAACAAAAATGAGTTCAATGAAGGGTTTGGGAAGATGTGTGTTAACAATTATGGGTAGGTTTTATAGTTTTGTTATTATCAGATTCAGATGCATGCTTTGTTTTAGAAGTTGATGTTTGTTAAGTTTTTTAATGTAAAACAAGAAAGATAAAAGTGTTGTTTGATAGTTTTTTATTGCAAAAATACAAACAAAAACTTCACTAGATATATTTGTTTATGCCTCTTAATCAAATACACATGTTTATTTTTAGCTTATTAATCATGTTTAGTTTTGTGAATAATTTTTTTATTCAGTTTGTGGTTGTTTGGTAAAATATACCAAAGATAAAGTGATATAAACTTGTTTTTAATCAATATATTTTTATTCGTTATCTATACTACATATAATAGAAAAATGGTCAAAGGTGAAAAGTTGATAAGTTGAATTGTTGAAATTGATCAAATGAGAGAGAAATGCATAGTGTAATTAATACTCTTATTAAAACACTCCATTACTTATAAGTACAATAATTTATGCACATTGTACAACCAATTAAAAGCACACTACCAAATTAAAAACAACCAATTAAAACACCTCTTACTAAAAAGTACAATAAAATTTTGATAACGTACAATTTAAAGAAGCTACAACATAATCCAAAATATAAAATAATTAAACACACTAATTATTGATATTTTTAAAACACCTAAAATGAAAAGTACATGTTATTATACACATTATACAAATTAATAAAGCACACAAAACTTCATACAAGCTAACAAGTTGATTACATATAGTTTTGAAAACTGGACTGGACCGAACCAACGTGTTCAACTGGGAACTGGTGTCGCTACCGGTTTTCGGCTAACCAATTAAAGCCATCCGAAAACGAACCAAAGAGGACCCGTTAAAACCGATACAAACTGGTGAATCGGGTCTCATCGAGATCTTTTTACGTTCTATTTTGAACATGAAACACTTACCACAATGTCGCATATCGTTAATTGTCTGCCGCTAGAAACCGATGCCGCTAGGCACGGGTACTCGTCTAGTCTTTATAAATGACTCTCAAAGTACTTTCAAGGTACGTTGTTTTTTAATCAATATATTTTTATTTTTTGCTTTTAAACCATGTTTTATAAAAAAGTAAATAAAAAGAACCCAGGTGTATGAGATACTTTATTTGGATCTATCTTCAAAAGAATGTTAAAAAACAAACTATTTTTTTGCTAAAGATAAGTCCAATTTGTTTTTACTAACTACTTTTAGTTAAAAAAAACATTACCATAAAAGATGAATGGCGAGTACTGTAAAAATGAGAGTAATTTTTTTTGGAAGTAAAACCTTGAAAAGATAAGGCCAATGCTAATGGCTCGGTTGGTTGCCACCCCAACCGAGCACATGACCGAGTTAGTGCCACTAGCCCAACCGGGTATGACCGATCAAAACCTCAACCTTTTCATTGTTTCGGTTTGTCAGCCAACCAAAACAATTGAAACTCTTCTCTAGCAAAATCCAAATTACCCACCAAATATGTCACCTTCTTCCCCACAAATCTAAGTAGCAACTTTTCTTCTATGTTACAGGAAACGCCGTCGGGGTGCAACTTTTCTTTCGTTCAGTAAAAACAGAAAAACAAGAGAAAATAAACCTACCCGAGACTTTGCTTATCAAG
The DNA here is from genome assembly GCA_910596185.1 of Chrysanthemum makinoi. Taxonomy (NCBI): domain Eukaryota; kingdom Viridiplantae; phylum Streptophyta; class Magnoliopsida; order Asterales; family Asteraceae; genus Chrysanthemum; species Chrysanthemum makinoi. Next base: position 252,120,237 of record OU343217.1, on the reverse strand, counting down.
TCTTTGTGGTTCGATTAACATAAAACAAAAAGAAAGGAGGAGTTTATTTGAGGTGGCTCTGTTTTAGGTTAAAGAGAAAAGTAAAGTGTGTGTGGACTGTGGGTGGTTTGTTTTTTAACTAGAGTGAAATTAGGTAGTACTAAGATTTTCATAGGTTTGTGTTTTTCGTCTGTTGGACTTGGGCTACCCAATTTGTGATCCAGGATTATAAAGAGTTGAGTAATATAAATGGTCAAATGGTGTATTTTTTTTTGGTTTTGTTAAATTATAAGGATTAAAAAGGAACGATTTGTATTAACTAAATAGGTTTATTTCATTTATTATTATTTTACTTATGAATGAAGTTTTAATTTTTTTAAGGAAAAAAGTTACGGTTGTTATTGCGGTTATTATTAGCAAATTATGGTTGGGGTGTAGTCTTGGAGAGAGAAAGCTGTCACAGTGCGAGGTGGCGGACATGACCACAAAAATTATGGTCACCATTAGCATCGGCCTAAGAAAGTACACAAAGTCAAAGACCCCCCACACACATATAAAAGAGTCAAATAACCACAAACCAATCTTAACCATCCATGTGTGTTCTGTAAGTTGTTTTTCTCTGTTTATACTTTGTTTTTAGGAGTGGGATCCTCTCAAGTTGAGTCAAGTTAAGGCACTATGAGCCAATGGCTCAAATCAAAGTTTTTGTGTTCTTACAACTAGTTTTTGTGTGATTTATGTTTGTGTGGTTAAATTCTTTTTTCAAAGTGTTTGAGGGTTATACTTTTCAAAGGTTTTAGGGCTTATTTCTAGGTTTATTAGCATATGTGATTTAGGCTTATTTTGAGAATTGCAGGAAAAGCTTATGAAAAATAAGTGTGTGTGTTTAAATCATATAAATTTTGGTTTTGGAGATCATTTGCTGTTTACATTTCTAGCTGTTAATTTTAGTAAGAGTAAAGTCCAAAATACATCCCTGTGGTTTGCCCTGTGGAGCGGCTTACATCCCTAAACTTTTTTTTGGCACAAAATCATCCCTCCGTTAGTAAAGTTGGCACAAATACATCCTTCCGTTAGTAAAATCAGTTAATGAGGACTAACGGTGCAAATATATCTCCGTTATCTCACATTCGTTTAGAGATATTTACGTAAATCGTCCTTGTGGCAAGGAACAAATTGCAACCAAAGTCCCTATTTAAAGTTAAAGTTATTTGCATAAATGGTCCTTGTGGTTAGGCCAGTCAAGTACCACGTGTCACCACCAGAGTTTATCTTGCAAACCACAGGGATGTATTTTGAACTTTACTCTTTTAGTAAAGAAGATAAGTTTATCTTGTTTTTGCACTCTATATATAGTTAAACATTATTTATTAGATGAAAATATAAAGTATAAGTATGCCTTGTTCAAAAAGAGTTAACTGTATGATAATGAGAAATCATAAGAATGTCCTTGTAGCACATGTGCTTATGGTTGGTTTGAGAGGTTTATCTCTCTTTTTGATTAAAAGGGTTTTAACATAATCTTTTTTAAAATTGTAGATGGAGTGAGGATTGAGGTTGATTCTCTGAAAAATAAAACTGCTAAACTGTTGGTCTAACCAGATGTCGACTTGGGATTTATTGTCTCGGCTATTCAAAAGCATGCCATCGAGGGCGGCAAGGTTCTCTTGGTTTACTACAGAGGAATCCGAGTGATTTTTGTGCCAATCACCGCAAAGGAAAAACAATTTGGGAAGGGCCAGGAAATGGGGACGAAGCGATTTGTGCCATACTTTGGGAAAGACCCTACAAAAATGGGGAAGATGTAGATCCGAAACATGAGTATGATAAGGTGTACATGATCTTACCCGAAGTTGCGGAATGACGAGGCTACCGTGGAAGATCATAAAAATTTTGTTGAAAATCTTTCTTCTGGGTCACCTATGCTCAAGGAAAATGGTGTCATAAAGGTGTTTCACCTTGACTCTTGGGATATCAAGGAATTGGCTAAGAAATGTGATGGGAATGTCTAGTGAAAGAAAAATTCGACAAGAATACATATCCCGACTTCTCACCTAGGAGGGGTGGAACTGATGAGAAATTTGATCTAACAAAGCATCTTTGTATACACATTGAGTTCTTAAGAAGAAACAGGAGGTTAGTCTATTATGATTATTGCTAATTGGAAAGTTCAATAAAAAGTGGCCATTCATATTATCAAAGCCGCATTCTTAAATAAATTAAGAAAGTGCATTCATGAAAAAATCTATTTTTACTGTCATTGGCACCTCTATAAAACATGGAGATTTCTTTGTAGCTTGAAGTTTACATATTCTTGTGGAAAAGATGTAGCTTGAAGTTTTCAAGTTTAAATTTCACACCCGAAACTGCAAGATGTAGCAACATAGGAAAATATGTTAATTTGATTTCTATCAACATAGCTGAAGATAACTACGGTTTTGATAAAAACAAAATTTTAATGGACCAAACTTTATTAGAAGGTCATGGTAATTAAGAACATCAGTTTCCGCATTATAATTTTTTTTTGTCAAATGTCCTGCTTCGCTATAGTGTAGGTGTTTGCTATTGGTTTTGAAGTGATTATCCGTTTATGCGTTGTGAAGTACTAGCAAATAATCAGTTTCAAGTGTTTGGGTGTAGTTTTATAAACGGATAATCACTTGAAAACAGAACACACGCAAGCGGCCACTTATCAGACATGTTTTCTTACCTCTCATTACTAATTCCAAATACTTATTATCAGATAATCATTTTAGAATCAATGTCTAGCCCGCCCACAAATTATATAATGATCAGTTTGACCAACAACACTCGAATAAGCTGTGATTATCCTAATCTCAAAGACGTAATGCATCCAAACGATACGCCCTGTAGCGGTTATGTTACCTTTCCCTACTAATTTCAACTACTCTATATATTATTTCCACCTCTCAGGTGAGACGCCACCTACCGGAAAAGGACTCTAAAGGAAAGAAAGATTGAAGGAAAGCGAGAAAGACTCTAAAGGAAAGAAGAAAGCCCATGAGTCGCAACTAAACACGCGACCCATTTGTTTGCTTGATTGAAAATGTGAAGAAGGTAAGAGAAAATGGATAAAAATGTTGTAGATATGGTGGTTCAGGGCTTGGCCTCAACTCCTCAAGTGACTAAGTACAAAAAGCACCGGTTCACTTGTATTATTTGTTAATTAACCTACCCATTTTCTACAGAACATATTTTCTGCATTATCTGCCCATTTTGACCCGTAACATGACACACCTATTTCACACATTTATGCACTGTGGATGCTCTCAGAGGTTTGACTTGTGTATGATAGTACAGGTGGTAACTTCCATGGACTTGTATTATTTGTTAATTAACCTACCCATTTTCTACGAACATATTTTCTCGCATTATACGGCCCATTTTGACCCGTAACATGACCCACTTATTTCACACGTTTATGCACCGTGGATGCTCTCGAGGTTTGACTTCTTTATGATACGGGTGGTAACTTCCATGGACTTGTAATATTTGTTAATTATCCTACCCATTTTCTACCTGAACATATTTTCATTTTGACCCGTAACATGACCCACCTATTTCACACGTTTATGCACCTGTGGATGCTCTCGGAGAGGTTTGACTTCGTATGATAATACAGGTGGTAACTTCCATGGACGTGCCTCAAGTGACTGAGCACAAAGCCCTTGTATGTGCACATCCACATAGGCATGAAATCATTCAGGACTTGTACACAAAGTCCAATGATTCTAAGAGAGGTGCCATTCATGGAGGTTTGGTCAGGTAAATAGTTAACCCCTTTTAAAATGGGTATAAACTTTGGTCTTGAATTAAGTTTAGGATAAAGGGATCCTTGTCGTTTCCATTTGTTTTCCTGCTACATTTTATTCTTTCAACATGATGATTCTTACAAGTTACTGGTATTACAGAAATGGAGTTAGTGAGGGCATATTCAGTAAGGTTATGCCGTGTGAGATTGAAAAGATCCAAAAGGTACTTTTCTTTTTACATATCTTGTTTTGACTTATTTAACTCGTCCGTTTCCCTTTTACAATAAGAAAATGTATGTATCTTTTACCTTCAGTGTGCTCCTTTATTTCGTCGTATTATTGCGTACACATATCATTCTTACATTTTGTTACTTTATTTTGAAGGCTTTCGACCCCCAAGCATTGATTCCAGTGTATTCCGCCATGCCTCACAACATTGAGAAAGCCCTAGTTGATGTCACTCATCCTCAGCCTGGAGAGGATTCCAGCCCATTGATAGCTGCTGTAAGTTGCTATGAATACGGTTATTTATTTTATTTTTTTCTTCATAATATAGAAGGTAGCAGTTTCTACCCTTTCGAATAAAAAATGGTTTCATCTGGTAGTGAGTGTTGTCAATTGTTGATGAGTATAACTGAATTTAAGTCGAGACGTCCTAAATTGAAAACGGGCAAAATGTTAGAACTGGTAAAATGAAGTGGTTAACTAGCTCAAACAAGTCGAAGGTACTCATAGTATCTTCAAAAGCTTAAATGATACGGTGTCTAAAGTTCCTCTGTAAGAGTTTAATTATAAAACCATCATGGTTTTTTACAATGTGTAAAATTGCCATCCGGTTGACTAGAATATAGTTTGATATGGGTTTAGTTAAATGTTGAATGAATTTAACTGAAATTAAGCTGAACGTCCTAAATTGAAAACGGGCAGAATGTTCAACCTTTGTAATATGAAGTGGTTTAACTAGGTCAAAAAATTTAAGTGAAACAGTCTCTAAAGTTTCTTTGTAAAATAATTAGATCTGAAACCATTAAGGTGTTAGTGTCCTAAAGAGGTTAACTGTTAAGGTGTTTATAGTTTTTTCTTATATGATACTTTGATACATTAGCAACTTACTATTTACAAATGATTAAAAAAAAAAAAAATTTTCTCAGCACCAGCCTAATTTGACCATATCAAAAGTGACGCAGTCTGACGTGTGCATATATTCTGTGTTAATTGACCCACATATTTTTTTTACCCACCTATTTTGACGTATTTATGTAATGTTGATTGTCTTAGAAGTTTGACTCCTGTATTATCATACAGGTGGCAGCTTCCATAGACTGGCCTCAAGTGACCAAGTACAAAGGCCTTGTATCTGCACAGCCACATAGGCAGGAAATCATTCAGGGTTTGTACACGACCTATAATGATCCTAAGAGAGGTATCATTCATGGAGGGTTGATCAGGTAAAGAGTTAACTCCTGAATAGAGTATTCGTTCGGTATTGAATTAAGTTTAGGATAATAAAGGGATTCTTGTCATTTCCATTTGTTTATCTACTGCACTTTATTCATTCATCATGACGGCGATTCTAACAAGTTATTGGTATTATAGAGCTGGAGTTGGTGAGGGCCAGTTCAAGGAAGTTCTGCTGAATGAGATGGAAGAGATCCAAAAGGTACTTTTCGTTTTGCATGTCTTGTTTTAATACTAATAAACTCTGTTCCCCATTTTAAAATATGTTATTGATGTTTCAGGCGTGTATTTCGTTGGAGAACTACATGCCTCCTGTGACATTCATTGTGTTTCAGAAAAGGCAACATGCTCACTTCTTCCCTGTGAGGCATGGCGACATTGCTAGCACTGATAGGAGTGGCAAGATTCGTCCAGGTTTATAAATTTCTGATTTGCTAACTGCTGTATACATTATACTGTTAATTATTATTTTATTTACTTTTTTAATTCTTTCTCTTATAAATTTGTGTACGAATGTATAAGCAACACAAGATGAACAATAGAACCTTTATTCAAACCTAAGCCACAATAGTCAGCTTAGATTAAGTTTACAATAGTATCCAAAATGTTACAAGGTTAGATTAATGTCAATGAGACAATAATCATGTAAGTACAAAGACAAGACAAGATCAATGAAATGATCAGAAAGAAGAGAAGAGTGTGATACAATGACTGCACACACAAGTGTATCTAACGCTAGATTAAGGGACTTATTAAATAGGAGATTAAGTTACACAAAGACCCCTCTAACGGCTATAAATGACTCATCAGCAGAAATGAGAATAGCTTCAGCAGAAATGAGCATCTTGGAACTTTAAACATTTTATTCTTTGTCCATGATTAACCCCTGTAGAATCTCTGCAATGAACATAACTTGAAAGCCATTAGCAATTGATAGAATGATATGTTTGCCACAGATTGATACCCCAAAATTTAACATTCCCCCTTAATCTGATGGGCAAACATATCAAACAATATCAATTTTTCACACAAAAATTTATGCTGATAGACAGGGAGGTTTTTAGTGAGTATGTCAGCAATTTGGTTTGAAGAGCCAATCTTTTTAGCACTTATAACACCTCTAGCAATTTTTTCCCTGATGAAGTGAACATCAATTTCAAAGTGTTTTGATTTTTCATGGAAAACAGGATTGACAGCAAGTTGTAAAGCAGATTTGTTATCACAAAAAAGATTAACAGGGATATTAATATCAACTTTTAGATCCTTTAAGATTTTTGAATCAAATGATTTCACAGCAGCGTGGTAGACATAGATCTATACTGCTTCGTGGAAGATTTTGAAAGAGTGTTTTGGTTTTTACTTTTCCATGAGATCAGACAGTCATTAAAGAAAACACAATACCCTGTGACAGATTTTCTGGTTTTCTTGCATTTGGCCCAATCAGCATAACTATATCCTTCAAGATGATTTTCAGAGTTGCTGAAATTGTACCTTAGACCTTTTCCTGGAGCTCCTTTTAGATATCTCAGAACATTGAGGGCACATTCCAGATGAGATTTCAAGGGAGAGTGCATATATTGTGCCAGACAATGAACTGAGTATGAGATGTCAGGTCTTGTATGGGTGAGATAGATAAGTTTCCCAAGTAACTTATGATAACCAGTGATGTTGACAAGTACGGGATCATCTGCAGTGGGAATGTATGGAAGGACAGAGTTGGGTTCCATAGGAGTGGACACAGGTTTGCACCCAAGAAGGCCAAATTCTTTGAGGAGTTCAAGACAGTATTTTCTTTGGGAGAGACAAATGTCATTCCCAGTTTTTAAAACCTCAATGCCAAGAAAATATTTTAGATTTCCCAAGTCTTTAATATGAAATTTTGATTTTAGAAACTCTTTGAATAGGTTTATCTCATCAATGCAGTTTCCAGTAAGGACAATATCATCCACATAAACAAGCAGAGCAATAAACTTGTTATTCTCTGTTTTGGTGAACAAAGAGTGATCATTAACAGATTGAACAAAGTTATTTTCTTTTAAAACACTGACAAGTTTTTCATTCCATTTCCTGGGAGCTTGTTTTAGGCCATATAGAGACTTGACAAGTTTACAAACTTTATTCTTATTGTTCTCATTACAGAACCCCTTGGGGATGGTCATATAGATATCCTCATCAAGATTTCCATACAAGAAGGCATTGTTAACATCAAGTTGAAAAAGAGGCCATTTGTTTTTTACAGCTAAGGCAATAAGACATCTAACAGTAGACATTTTCACAACAGGAGAGAAAGTTTCATCATAGTCTATTCCTTCCTTTTGGTTATAGCCTTTGACAACTAATCTAGCCTTGTATCTATCAACTTCACCATTGGCTTTATATTTGATTTTAAAGATCCATTTGTAGCCAATAGGAGTTCTATTAGGAGGTAGATCAGTTATGTCCCAAGCATGGTTTTCATTTAAGGCCTCAATTTCAGAGTTCATAGCATCAACCCAATTACTATCAAGGATAGCTTCTTCATAACAGGTAGGTTCAATAATTTTATTAAGGCTAGACGCAAAGCAGTAATTATCTTTGTTAAGATTAGAATAATTAACAACCTTTTCAACACCATATTTGACTTTTCCTTCTATAATAAAGTCGTTAAGATTACTGGGCAACTTAGAGACTCTGGTTGACCTTCTAGCAGTAGTGGCTGGCAAGCCTCTTTCTTGTTCAGCAGAATCAGGTGTTGTATCAGTAGAATCAGAAGATGCATTATCATCTATAGATGTTGCAACCGGTTCGTCAATCCTAGTAGGATGACTTACCACTGTGCCATCATCATAGGATGTCACTCTCCCTTCATCATTGGGACTTATTTGTGAGTCAAAGAAATTTTTGTGATTTAAATCTTTTGGCACAAAAGTTTCAACAAAAGGTTTTGACAAGGTATTTTTCATTTTGAAGGGAAAAACAGTTTCATAAAATTTGACATCTCTGGAGTAAAAGATATTTTTTGTTTCTAGGCTCAAGAGTTTATAGCCTTTTTTTCATTTGAGTAACCAATAAGGACACTTTTTTCAGATCTACTACCAAATTTATCAGAGATGTTGAGAATAGTGGCATAGCATAAGCAGCCAAAGACTCTAAGGAGAGAGAGTGAAGGGTCATGCCCATACACAAGGAAGAAGGGGGACTTGCCAAACAGAACTGAAGAGGGTAACCTGTTTATGACATAGGCAGCAGTTAGAACACATTCAGGCCAAAGATATAGAGGTAATTCCCCCTGAAACATAAGGGATCTAGCTACATTAACGAGATGCCTATGTTTCCTTTCTGCAATACCATTTTTTTGTGGTGTATAAACACAAGAGGTTTGATGTAAAATTCCTTTTTCATGAAAAAAGTGTTGAAGTTTATTATTGACAAATTCTGTCCCATTATCACTTCTAAAAATCTTAACATTGTGTTCAAATTGATTTGATAGCATATGAGTAAAGTTAACAATGGAAACATAAACATCATCCTTTCCCTTAAGCATATAAACCCACACTGCCCTGGAATAGTCATCAACTATGGTTAAAAAATATTTGTAACCATCTCTGCTAGTGACTTTATATGGTCCCCATACATCAAGATGAACAAGTTGACCAATTTTAGTTGATTTATGTTCACTTAGAGGAATGGTTCCCTGGTTTGTTTAGCGTTATTACAAGTATCACAGAGATGATCAGTTTCAGATGTACTATCAAATTTAAGAGTGGGTTTAAGTATGTGTAGGACTTGGTCAGAGGGATGACCAAGTCTTTGATGCCAGAGATTTCTAGAAACATGACAAACAGATATGCAGTTATTAGAAATAATCTTACATGTAGAATCAATATCAAACATATATAACCCATTGTATTGTTTACCAATCCCCACAATCCTTTTTTGATGTAAATCCTGTATATAGCAATTAGATTCATTAAACCCAACAAACATCTTATTGTCTCTAGCAATTTTATGAACAGACAGCAGACTAACATTATACTCAGGAACAACTAGAACATCAAAAAGAGTTAGGTCATTATTGACCTTTAAATCACCAATTTTAGTAATTAAGGCCTGAGTGCCGTTGGGATGTCCAACAGTTAAGCCAAGATTTGAAATGTTAACAACATTGATTAAAAAAATTTCAGACACAGTCATGTGCTGATTTGCACCAGAGTCAACAATCCAACCAAGACTGATGTTTCCAGATAAGGATTTTGTGTTGTTGTTAAAAAATTTGTTGAAGTTTACATTAAACTTGACACTGCCATTAAAGAAGGTTCCTGAAAAATTTTTACCTGCCAAGTTGGCATTAGCAGATGACACATTGTTGTCATTGAGAAGACTCATAAGTCTTGAGAGCTGTTCATTAGACAAGGAGACAGGAGAGTTGCTAGCACTATTATTAGTGATATGATTAGTTTCAGCAGAAACATTGTTACTGCTGAAAGGTTTACCATTGAAATTCCTTTTAACGTATCCAGCAGGATAACCAACAAGATCATAACATCTATCAACAGTGTGACCAGGTTTTTTGCAATTAGTACATTTGAGATTCATGTTTGGTCCTCTGCTATTTGAGCTGTTACCAGAATTAAAACCAGAAACTTTGTTGTTAAAACCTTTTTTGTTATCAAAAAATTTTCCACCATCAGAAGTTTTTGCAGCAAAGGCTTAGCATTGGGTTTAGCAGAGCTATTCCCAGATGAAACATTTCTGTGAGATTCTTCTCCAGAGACTACAGAGAAAGCAGTTTTGACATTAGGTAAAGGATCTCTGGTTAAAATATTGCTTCTGATGGGGACATAGGAATCATCAAGACCCATAAGAAATTGCATTAACTTGATTAGCTGATTGTGTTTTTCAAAATGTTTTGCAGCCTCACAAGTTCAGGGAGGCAAACTAATCATCAGATCAAATTGTTTCCATAAAGAATTAAGGCTTTATAATAATCACAAGAGATGACCCATTTTGACTAAGAGAGTTTATATTTTTATGCAAATTAAAAATAGCTTAACCATCAACCTTATCATAAGTATCTTTAAGATCATTCCACATTTCATAAGCAGTTTTAGCATAGATAGCACCAGCAAATAGTTCAGGGCTGAGAGAGTTAATAATCCAAGTAACCACAACAGAGTTACAAGTATCCCATTGATTAGCAAGACTAGGGTTCGAATCATTTCTTATGCAAGTACCATCAATAAACCCTAACTTATTATGGTTCCTTAAAGCAAAGGTCATGGCCATATTCTATATTTTATAATTTTCAGTTCCAGTGAGTTTAATAGAAATAATGGGAGTACCATTGGTATTGTTGGGGTGTAAATACAAAGCATCACCAAAGGATAAGCTTTTCTCAGTGGAAGAACCACCACCACCAATATTATCATCACCAATAGCCATAATGCAAACAATAAAATAGACAGATATAATAAGACAGACAAGGAATCACAGACAGAGATAATAATAAGAGCAAATAGACAAATAAATAAGACTTTGTATATAAGAAACAACAAGCACCAAGCCTGTGGACTAGGGTAAACCAGAGCAGGTATTCGTACCACTCAAAGGTGGCAGATCAAGATGTTAGTCTACCCGTTTGCACCCACAAAGACTTAAGTACTGTATGTTTGAAGAAGAGATAAGACTTAGACTTACAGAGAAATATGCAGCGGAAGAACAAATCACAATTACCCTAGATTCACTTAGTATAGGGCTAATTGTAAGTAGAAGATAACCAGTGATTATGCCAATAGCAATAACTCCAAACCACCAATTTGTTGCCGAAGAGAAACAATGAGCCTGAAGCTCTGATACCATGTACGAAAGTATAAGCAACACAAGATGAACAATAGAACCTTTATTCAAACCTAAGCCACAATAGTCAGCATAGATTAAGTTTACAATAGTATCCAAAATGTTACAAGTTTAGATTAATGTCAATGAGACAATAATCATGTAAGTACAAAGACAAGACAAGATCAATGAAATGATCAGAAAGAAGAGAAGAGTGTGATACAATGACTGCACACACAAGTGTATCTAACCCTAGATTAAGGGACTTATTAAATAGGAGATTAAGTTACACAAACACCCCTCTAACGGCTATAAATGACTCATCAGCAGAAATGAGAATAGCTTCAGCAGAAACGAGCATCTTGGAACTTTAAACCTTTTATTCTTTGTCCATGATTAACCCCTGTAGAATCTCTGCAATGAACATAACTTGAAAGCCATTAGCAATTGATAGAATGATATGTTTGCCACAGATTGATACCCCAAAATTTAACAATTTGTCAGGAACTGTTGTGGACACAAAGATTTGTCACCCTACTGCGTTTGATGTTTACCTTTGTATGCTTGTTGCACCCAAACTGTCTCCATTGGTATGCCCTTTCTTCTTTTTTTCATCTTTCAGTGTTTTGCTGTTTACATGTTGCATTTAGTATATCAGTACATTGTTTCTAAATGAAACTTGTGTTTGCAGGCCCACCCCCTGCTTTCAGAGCTCGGTCTTGCAAGGAGGGAGATCAGTTTCAGTGATTCCCGTTTTCAGCGTCCAACACTGGATCATGTGGCAGAAGTGCGTTCTCTCCCAGTCATTGATGACAATGTGAAGAGTGTCATGATCTACTGATACATTCGTGATGGCCTTTTTGAACCTTAAAACTTTTGAGTATTTTGATGGTAATTGGTCGTTGACTTTAACTAATGGAATATGGGGTTTTTGTTGCTTTATTATCCCCAATGATGTAACTAATAGTATGGATTGCCAAACAAAGCTTAGAGCTTTTGTTTGTGCATGATTGTTGGTTTTTGAGATATGAAAGTTAACTTCTGCTACCATAACTCTCTTGTTATGTTTTGTTTGAGATGTTTATATCATGACCTTTTATGCTGCAGCTTCAATTCCTACTTGGACCCATTGATTTGTGTTTACCAATACTTGACCCATTGATTATGGATATTCTTGCCATCCCTAGTTGAAGGTAATCTTGAACATGTTGCTTGGAAGTATTGTTCCAAACGATGTTTTGGCATGGTTGTTCACCAAGGTGCATATGCATATGGAAGAATTTATAAGCTCAAGTCATTAGAGAAGATTTAAACTAACGTAAGGTTTAGTATTGTGATGTTCGAAAACAAAAAAAATGCTTCTTGGTATTGTGTGAAACGTTTAACTTGAGTTGACTGGGATTATTTATTTAGCGATCTTAAAATATTCACTTCACTTGTAAAGTACTCAACAAATGTCTAATAAATAAATGACTTAACTACTTAAAGAACATCAGGAACTTAAACCAACTAGCATTGTGTTTAAGATCCGGAACTTAAACCAACTAGAATTGAGGTAGTAAAGGTGACAATTTAAGATCTATAGGTGTAAATAAATTGTAAGTCAAGTTAGTTAAATATTTTTGATGTAATCGGTTTTGATTAGCAAATATTTGTTGGAAAATGGTGTTTGCAAAATGATTTTTGCAAAATTTTGACACAATTTAATATATGTATATGTTATATATATTTATATTTCTTGGTAGCTTGCGTTCTTCTTGACGAGAGCTTCACAACGAGCTAAAATGTGTCAAAAATAGAGTTAAAATAAATGAGATATCGTGTCTCAAAGTGAGGCACGTGAAACACAAAAAAAAATTGGAAAAGAGGATGTATCCCACATCGCCCAAAACAAGAAGTGAATGGTTGTTTATAAGAAAATCATAGTATTGGCTATCAATTTCTTATATGGATTTATACTCTTATTCCTATATGGTATTACCTACCTCACGCGTGGGGTAGCGTGTGAGTCATACCCTCAATAGTGAGGGCTCACACCCATCACTTCCAGCCTTATAAAATGCCATTTTATATGATTTATAGAATTCAAATCACGCATCAAGTTAGATAGATACTGCAATGAATAAGTGTTATTGTACTCTATGCCTTAAAAAATACGACAACTATGTACATTTATACATGTCGAAATCAGTCTTAATACTCACACCCATCACTTCCAGCCTTATAAAATGCCATTTTTATATGATTTATAGAATTCAAATCACGCATCAAGTTAGATAGATACTGCAATGAATAAATGTTATTGTACTCTATGCCTTAAAAAATACGACTACTATGTACATTTATACATGTCGAAATCAGTCTTAATAAATTTGAAATATGGTATTAAAGTGTCTATAAATATCATCTAAAACTTTTAATACAAGTGTGTTTATATAAATAAAAGTTTTTAAGCATATAGCATCAAATAGTTGTGCATTTTTAATTAACCTTAATGGACCTAACTTGTTTTTTCTTCTAATAATCAAATTACAAGTGTTTAGGCATATAGTGTAATATAACTATACATCATAATTTTACTCTCATGAAGGTAATATCAACCTCCTAGAGAGAGCGATGTGCATAGACCAGGTGAGTAGGGATGCAACTTCGTTGACCGCTCGTCGGGCCTGATAGGTGGTGGTATCACACCCTTCTTATCGTTTTATTCAAATAATCAATATACAAATTGTTAAGTATACAGTACAACTGAACTAAGCATCATAGAATTTTATTTCTAAAATAAGATAAAGAATGCGTGTATGGACAGTGTAAATTATGATTGAGCATCGGGCCGAAACCGATCCGTCCCAAACCGATTCCGACCCATCCTGAAACCGACAAGCTGAAAAATTTAACCGAATCCTTACCCGAGTCTAGTTCGGTTTGTGTCAGTCGGTGTCGGTTTGTATGGTATTCTTTGTGTTTTCTCGGGTAATCCCGACTCCCGACCCGAGTCCCGACAAGTTGGAAAACCCAAACCGAGTCCCGACCCCAAGGGCGGACTTATGTATAACAAGGTGGTTCCCAGGAATCACCTTAGGAATCGAGGCCTTTTAGAAGAGTCATACATGAAAAATATTATGACCTACCTTAAATTAGATCGAGAACCACTTTGGATCGAAAACAAGAAGGAAGAAAGAAAAAGAATTGGTTGGGAAAGCAAAAATAAGAAACGAAGCTGCTTGTCCCCTTTTCATGAAAGATTGAGGTTGTGAATCTGATAAGGAAGAAGACTCGAAATTCAAAATATATAACATTATTTAATGATTTTTTTTTAATTCAAAACTCTATTTAACCCCTCCACATTATATAAGGTTTCATTTTCATACCCATTTTTAGGCTTTCATAAAAAATGCTAAATTACAAATATTATACTGTTATAGAACTTTTTAGCATATCCTCTTGTTTTACTAGTAAGTAATTTTGTTATTTTATTATCTTAAGAAAAAGGGTTTGTCTAACATGTGCCCTAAGGCACATGTTAAGCATACTAAAAGGACACCGGGTCCCACAGAAAAGTACACAGGAATCACAAAAAAGTACACTTTTTGTGGATCCCCGTGTGTTTTTTTGTGGGACCCGGTGTCCTTTTAGTGTGCTTAACTTGTGCCCTAAGGGCACAAGTTAGGAAACTTAAACAATCCTGCAAAAAACTTAAACTACATCGTGAACTGAAAATGTTAGTTAGTATCCGTATTAATCGATGAAAGCATATATAACATGTTTTTAAGTAATACTGTAATGGCTATCAAAACTCAACTATTACTGTATCACTTTAACTATTACTCCTCCTTTAAAATGTTTTCGTTGAATTTTATATTAATGTAACTTTGTTAAACTAGACCCGACCCGACCCGACCCAACTGGTAGATACATTGGTTATTGCCAAGTTAACTTTTGTGTCTAGGCTAAATTAAAAGGGAACCACCTTAGTTTTTCGGCTGGGTCCGCCACTACCGACCCGAGTCTTGTTCGGTTTGTGTCGGTCGGTGTCGGTCGGAGTCGGGCGTCGGTCGGTTTTGCTCAGCCCTAGTGTAATTGTCGTTATCAAAAGATTGAGTTTGTGGGATTATCATCTTTGTGTATATATATTCCATTTTGCATGTTTCCGTACATTGTTGCAACACACTACTATACAATGTTTATCCATCACATTCATTTTTTTGAGTTTTTACATGATGTGTTTTCTTATCTTTAAGTGTAACAATATAATTTAGCAAAGACAATTAGACATGTATATTATTAATAGTAAGGAGTAAAATTTTGATAATATGACGCACTTGGTCAAACTAACTAAATACCGTGTGCTGAAATCAAATATCTAGCGCCAATAAAAATTGATAGACGACTCGTTTGGTTGTCATATATAGATAGACTTATTGGCGAGTTATGCACAATTTTAAACCAAAGCGAAGCATCTTGTATGGAGATTTCTTTTGGAAAATATTCTTGGTTTGGAGCTAAGAATCTCTCAACTGTATTTTAAATTCATGTTTTTGGAAGAAAAAGTTGAGTGATTTGACCATTTATAGTTAGCATAAAATAAGTATATGGTTACAGTGGAAACATTATCATTTTAAGGTTAGTATTAGTGGCTCTACTTAATTACTTATACATACGGATGGCAATAGACTGATCGAGTCGTGCTCATGTTAATTTATTCGAATTCGCGGGTTAATATAACCATTACCGCAAACACGATCTATTTTTTAATCGTGTAAAAAAACTCAACCCTAACCTAGACTTGTATAACATGGGTAAACCACTTGTGACCCGTTTAACATGTTTAAGAAAATAGGGTCACATGGTGAATAAGGTTGTTGGTTTGTCGATTCACCTAGTTTAAATTCAAAATTCATATGACTACTTAAAAATTGATAAAGACATAACATAAATAGCTATACAACAATTTCAATTGCAATCGTAATTCAGTTTCATATTAAGCGTATAGGAAACTATATCTAAATAAAGTTTGAGAGACTTACATACTTAAACGGATTTACGAGTTGACCTGTTTAATATTTGCTCAACCCAAACACGACTCGTTTATTAAACGGGTTGTACAAGTTGACGTGTATTTTTTTAACCAAACTCGTTTATCTCCAACCCAAAACTTGTTTAACTTCATATTAGATTCGTATCGATTATTATGTTATGTCAAAAATTGTCGCCCCTCCTTATAAATATCCATTAACGTCACTCCGAAGTGATAGTGTATAGGGGGGCAAATTATAAAAAGAATTCAGATATTTTAAAAAATTTACTCTATAATTTTTTGCTAAAGAGACACGTGACCCCCGAAGCGCCTCCCTATCTCCGCCCAGGCATTAGAATGCAAATCCGCAATGCTTCCCAAAAGATTATGTAAATTACATCTTTCAAATTTTATGCATGTGAGTCTATTTAAATAAACAATTTACAACATTTAGAGCATTTAGTACTATGCAAGGAGGCATCCTAAATTTACCTTTATGATCTAAATTTACCCTCCGAATGAAAGAGAGAAACATTATTTTCTCTTTTCTTATAATATTAAAGAAAGAATTCCTACATATTGTTGGCATACATTAGTCAACCTAGCTTGAACAAACTAACGTCACTTTGGCTTCGTAATCAATTGTGGGATAAAAAACCAACAAACTTTAAAAACTAACGTAAAAGATTAATTCAAAGTAACCACACACATAACCCCAAACATTTACATAAGCTTGCAAATCAAGCAACAAATTTCCTAATCTATCTACAAACATAAATATCTATTTAACTAAATAATATTAAACCTCTTTATTATCGTCAAAGTTACATTTAAACTCTCTTAAGTATTGCCGCTAGATATAGCATTTACCTTATATACCTCTGAATCGTGAATTATGCGATCTTCCTCCTCTGAAAATGAATGATAGAGATATACATTTTTCTCTTTAATTTACACTTCCAATCGTTAAGATTACTTTTTGTGCTCTTGTTGTAAGAGTAACTACATCACACACAATTTTTCTTTTAAATTACATTTCATTTTTCTCTTTAATTTACACTTCTTTTGATATTCTTTGATGTGTTTCGCATACGTTATATGTTTGGTTAGGAATTAAATTATATACAAATGGTTGAAATCATATATGGAATTTTTTTTTAATCCAAAGACATTGTATATTTTGGATTGTTGCCGGACCCATTAAACGTTCTTCCTCAACTCACGTTCATGGTAAATTGGATTTCTTGAAAGTGAACTTTGAGCTTCTTGTTGTTTCATCGATTGAAGGTTGTCGTACGCATTCATCGCTAGTAAATGATCTTTATCGGAATCGTAGTCGCCCATATTACATAAAGAGAGGGAAATAGAAATGAAAATGTAATTTGTATGCGAAATGTAAATAAAACTGGTTAAATTGTAGGTAGAATGGTTGTATTTAAGGGTATATTATATAACGGTAAATTTTATAAATCTTTTTCTTTTTAGAAAAGTAGTAGTTGGAGCCGTAGTGATAAAAAACGGTCATTTCTCGCCATAGCGACATAGCATACGACATTTAAGTGGCGTCCTCGATCACACATGGTCTTTAACGTGTGGGGCGGTGTTGTGGTGAGGCGTTGGCGTGCACCATTATTGACCTAACACCCTTCACTCGTGATGACACCCTTTACTCTAGAAGTGTTTAGTATTTAGCCTTAATTTTTATTACTGTCGCAACTAATTTATTATGATATGTTATTATAAAAAAGGTAATTTTTGGCTAATCGCGTTACTACTTTGCTATTGTTGCTAGATGTAGCCTACTAGAGTACTAGTATTACTGCTTGGCAAGTGTCTCGATCTATAGACCGGGACTAGGGTTAATAATTATTTTACATCTTTCAATTTCAGCATTAGATTCCTAAGAAAATATTTTTTTCAATATTTTCTAACATTCCATATGGCATGTCTAACATAAAATCACTAATCACATAAGTGGTTGAAACGTCACAAAACATTGATACGATAGGGTTAACATGAATTTTGTAGCTGGCTAGAAAATATGCTAGAAAGTGTGAGTTATACAATAAATGAACTTATATTTTAGCTGCAATTAATATACCTTGAAAAGATGGGCAAGAAAACATATACGTAGTATGTTATTCTTTACATTAATAAATGAGCTAGCATAGAGTTATGGCTGATGATTGCAATATTTCACAAGTACTCGTAATAAAGACATGCATGTTTTGCTTAGAAGTAAATGAGGATCTATTAAATAAGGTCTATGTCATTAATAGCTTCACTAAAACGTATAGTAAAGGAACGTTGATCATAAAGTCTACGAAATCATATAATCCATTAAGCCTTTATGAGTTAGCGGACTGAAGATATATCACATGCATATGAGGCATGAACATAATTAAAACCACGTTGTTTTTATTCTCCATACTTAAAGTATGATACTTTCATATGATTAAACATATGTTTTGCATAGATTTTATAAGCATGAAGATGGTTTGAGGGATAAAACAAAGTTATAGATGTAGCCTGGATGGTAACTGAGATTCTACCAATCATGGCGTCGTAGGTATTTTTAGTGGAATAACACAAGAGAAAGAGTAGACTTTTGTTCCAAAATATCTCTTGTACATAACTTTCTTAACGAGACCAAAATCATCTACATCATTGTTTAGACTTTAGAGAATAACAAACCAATAATTTGACGACTGATGATTGCAAATATCGTAAGTAATGACTTATGACACGTGTTTATTACATGCATTATACTCTCTCCGTCTCAAATTTTAAGTCCAGTTTGACTTTTTGACTCGAACTTTAACCTTAAATATTTTCGTTTGTATTATATAACACTGATGAAAATTATACCAAATGAAAATACATTTAAAACACAATCTATTTATATATTTTGCATCAAATATTATATAATACAAACAAAAATATTTAAGGTCAAAGTTTGAATCAAAAAGTCAAACTGAACTTATAATTTGGGACGGAGGTAGTATATAACATCGCTTTTAGAAAAAGCATAAATGGCCGTTGCTTTGTTTTTCTTTTGGTAAAATGTTTTCACCCGGTAAAATATATTATTTTAAAAAGACGGTTAAGTACAATGAAGTGTGGTTAAAATACGACATTAACTTCAAGCAACCGCTTGAACAACGATTAAATCATTCATGACATGTTACAAATGATCCAACTAGCTATACACAACTAGAAAACCAAAACAAAAACAAGCATAAACTAAGATACATCAAATTTATGCTAACTAAAGGAAAAGCAACCTATCCAAGTTTAATGCCATGGATGGCAACAACCTTTAATTGGGCCGCAAATAGACCACAATCATCAAAGTAATCATCATCATAATCGTTGGAGTCATAGTACTATCTTTCCATTGCTCCAAAAGACTCATCTCGTTCCCTCCACTATCGAAATAATTAGTCTCGTTAGGATATTTCAGAACTTTAACACCGTCATTCTAAAAAACAACCACATTACCACCTTAAAGAATGGATTACCCACCTTGGTTGAAGAAGTACACGTAGAAGAAGAGATACTATGCTTAGTAGCCGCATCCTGCTCATTCTCTTTCAAATCAACCTTTTAAATGTTGCTTTGTTGAAATTCTGATGAAACGAAATGCCTGTAAATTAATATTTCCTTGCAAGCTTGTTAGAGAATCTTCTAGCATCATTGTGTTATTCTCTCAGATTGTGTCAATTGTAACATTGTTCTCTACTAACGTATTAGTCCATGACTTTGGGTATTAGTGAGTTAAAGATCAATACAATTTATGAGGATAAATGAACAAAATATAGGATCTCAATTCTCATAACTCTAATTTTTTTAGAAGTTTTATATGAGAGAATAACCAAACAGTTTATTTTAATCATATACTTGTTAGTTGTCACACTTGATTCACACACACTTTGGTTATCACACATGCACCAAAATGGAACATGTTACTTTTCTTTACTTTATTATATACACTTATTTCCCTCATAACTCGAAATTATAAAGATCATATCATATATACTCTGATCACATCATTCACAATCAAATATATAAACACGTTGGCTGAACATCAAATCAGATATTGACTTCATAAAATTATTAAGCAAAGACACGTTGAGTAAACATTAAACGTCAAATCAGAAGTTGATTTCATAAAATTAATAAGAAAAGACACCCTCTTAATTTTCTCTCAAATAAGTAGTGTTTTCATATGATGTATATATAAAGATTAGGCATAACCTAAGTCTCACATGTCTTTCCAAAAGTTGAGCTATAGGAAACCTAAATCAAAATACCACCGTTGCAAATTCTTTTGAGAGTTGTACATGGATCTTAAAACTAGACCAACCGAGTGTTTCGTGGTTCAAAAATGAAGAATCTCATCTCAATCATCATTTATCAGGACTCTTCGGCGTAAGTTCCTTGGTTTGGATAGGGCATTTAGTCCATGCCGCTATTCCCGCATCCAGAGGGGAGTACGTTCGATGGAATAATTTCTTAGATGTGAATTTAGGTAACAAATCAACGACCGAGAAAACATAAACGCTTAAGCTTATAATGGCAGTGTAAAGGTTGGTTGTAAATGAGGCAAACCGCTCGTGACTTACTCAAGATCGGCTAGGTAAAAGATCGAAACGAGCCTATCCTAAGCAAACACGAGTCACCTATTTTGAAGTTTATATATCTAACGAATTTGAACCTAGCGTGCTTAACTAATCGAGCTTGAGTCGAACCTTTTTTTTATTTATGTTTATCATAAAAAAATAATCCGAGCCTTGACATGCAATTTTTTTCACGCAACAAACTCGACCAATACAAATAAGACTCAAACAAGTTCGAGCCCAAACTTGAGCTTTACAATAGAGATGAGCCGAGCTCGAACTGGGTTCATGTTCGAGTCAACTCATTTCGACATGTGAATTTATTTTAATAATCAAGTTAGAGTATAAGTTCCTAACCATTTGGTACTACCTTGTTGAGCATATGGTTTTTCTATCTAAACAAATGATGGTCTACACACTCTCTCTTTCTCTCTCTTCTAATCGCTTTTCCCGCGCATTTTAACCATGAATATACACAAAAAAGCTTTAATTTCAGTCCTTATTTTAGCTAAAATTCATTTCTAAACCGTACAATCAAATTATTAGTTTAGATTACATACTTTGATATGTTTGAATTTCATTTTTCTGGTTATTTTATCGCTCAAAACCCTAATTTTACTAGTCGTCTTTTCAATTTCTAATAACGATGGACAAACGGTCCTCTAAACAACAATTGAAAGTTTCGACGATGTTTGCTAATAATGAAATGAATAATATGAGTCAATTGAAGAGTCTGGTTGAGGATGAGTCGGTTACTGATGATGCTAGGGCGATGTCAAGGGAAGAGGTTGAGGAAATTAGGGGAAATGATACAGGTAGTTTTAACCTGTTCCAAGAAACAATAAGCTGGTACCCTCAGATTGGTACTTTTAACCCAAACTTGAATCCTATAATGGTAAAGTCAATAGGGTGATGTCAGGGGAAGGTGTTGGAACAGGGTCCAAGGATGGTAAACAATAAGCCTTTATTTGTCCAAAGGTGGAACCATGAGATTGGTATTGTGAAAACTGAGCCTTATAGGATTCCAATTTAGGACAAATTGGTCAATGTTTCATTTGAAGCTTGGAGTATAGAGGGTATAAGTGCATTAGCCAGTAGTCTTGGTAAACCTTTAATCATGGGCAACGTGACTGCTACTATGTGTCAATATCGGAAAGGTAGACTTGACTTTGCCAGAGTATTGGTAGAAGTTGAAGCTGTAAAAGAATGTAGGGATAAAGTAGTAGTTCAATATAAGGACAGTGATAATAATAAGAAGGATACTAAAGAAATCAAGGTGGAGTATGATTGGAAACCTACTTGTTGTAAAAAATGAAGAGTGTTTGGTCATGACTACAAGGAATATATTAAGAGAGTTAGAACTGTTGAAGAGGTAGAGGATATCAATATAGTAAATGATGCAAAAGAAAAAGAGAGCAAACAGAAGGATGGTGAAAGGCAAAATGTTGCTGATGGAGCTCATGTAAAGAGGATTTTGGGACAGAAATATGTTGGTAACTATGGGAATGTTGATAAAGGTGGTTTTATGGGACAAAAGAGATATGTTAGGAAAATGACTGATAAGTATGATGAAAGGAATGGGAAGAATGAGAAATCACATGCACGGAATGGGAAGAATGAGAAACCACAGGCACATAATGGGCAGAAGGGCAATAATGATAAAAAAAATAGTAGAAAGTGAGAGTGGAGGATGTGGAAGCTTTAAGAAGATCCGCTAATAAGTATGTTGCTTTGGATGGCCATGAAGAGGGGGAGAGACAAGAACTAAATTTAATGAAAGATAGAATGATTTTTGACTTATATCTAAACAAGAAGTTGCAACCAACCATGGAAGAGTTAAACATCTGATCAAAAGATATGGCTCACTACTTTAAGACACAATGCGAGGTTGATAGGAATAAAGAAAAATAAGACCCACTAGAAGAAATTGAGGAGGCTATGGAGAATACTTCAGAGGCTGGTAAAATGCTAGCAGCTGATGAAATTCAGGGAAAGGATAAGGCTTATCTAAATTGACAGCTTTTGTTCTAAAAATAATTGTCTTATAGAGTTAAAAATAGTTTCATGGAATATTAGAAGTTTGAATCCTAAGAAAAAACAAAAAGAAATGGTGAAATTGATAAGAGAGGAAAACTTACAAATATGTGCAATCCTTGAAACTCATGTGGAACTAGATAAGTTGTCTAAGGTTGTTTAGAAGGTGTTTGGAAGATGGAATTGGGTATCAAATATCTCTGACAGTCCAAGAGGTTGTAAATCATGGTAAAGAGAGGAAGAGTTTGTCAAATGAATTGGAGGTGAACAGAACTTCTGTACAACAATTTCCATGGATACTAATGGGTGACTTTAATGTTACTCTCAAAGCTAAAGAACATTCTGCAGGTACATTTAAAATCACCGTTGATATGATTTATTTTTAGGATTTTGTTAATGCTATTGAGGTAGAAGATATATGTTGTTCTGGTTTGTTCTTTACTTGGATTAAATCCCCATCTAATTCCAACACTAGCAACCTAAAGAAGCTGGACAGAGCTATGGGGAATGAAGAGTTTATTGATAAGTATAGTCATGTTAGTGCTAAATATATGCCATATTTGATATCTAATCACAACCCAATGGTCATGAATATCCCCAATGGGCTTCCTAATGTGAAGAGATTTTTTAGATTTTCAAATTTCATTATAGACAAACCAGATTTTATGGATACTGTGAAAGAGATTTGAGAAAATAGTATGGATGGTCACTGTATGTATATGTTGGTTAAGAAATTAAAGATGTTAAAGAAGCCCTCTCAATAGAATTTGTTAATACAAATAAACCATAAAAACGTTTGTTTATATTTAGCGATCTCGTTATGTTTTGTTGATAATAAATATAAAGTTATCATAAGTAAAATTATAAGAATACATGTTGTTTTTGCAAAGTATGTACTTTTGGTCATTTACATAAAATGTTGTAATATAATATGTAATAGGATGGGTAATATTCAAGACCCATGACCCAAGCCCATGGAGCTAATCCATAACCTATGACCCATTGCATGACATCATGCGTGAAATCATGTTGGGTATTATCCATGACCCATGACTCAATGTCCATGACCCATGACCCAAGACCCATAACCCATTATCTAGATACATTGTATCTTTTTGGATACACATGACCCATGGCTCATAACCCATAAACCGGTTTGCAACCCATAATCCGGACTGTTCTGACCCAGATTGCCAGATCCTTGGTTTTGCACTAGCCGAATCCCTTAGGTGAGGGATCCGCCAGAACCATGGGACGGAAGGATTTTGTGCCTATAAATAATGAGCCATTTCTTCATTGTTTCTCACCCTTCTTCTTACAACTCTCTCATATATTATCTCACTCTCCTAACCTCTGATCATTTGATCATTCTAGTATTTCTTCTATCTTTTGTTATGATTCTCATATAGGTCCTTCACAATGGCGAGATCATGCTATACTACAAGTCATCCAAGCAAAGGGTCCTTGATTGATTTGTCCATCAACAAGATTTCTGTAGCAAGATCTTGTAATTCATATTTCACACAGTTGTTGTATAATAGTTGTGTAAAGGTTTAGTTCTACATTGTGGAAGAACTCGGTATTTAGCTTTGTACCGGAAAAAGTGTAAGTGACGTTGTGAGGCTTCTCAGCTAAGTTGAAGGAGCTTGTTGACATAGTGCTTGAACTCTCGAGTGGGGTACTCGGGGAATGGAGTAGGGAAAGGAAGGTGTCCTTGTAGCCGAACCACTATAAATCACTTGTCTCTCTACTTTCTATCCGTTTACTTTACTTGCTTTCTTTACTTACTTTACTTATTGATTTATACTATCTATCCATCCATAAGAGTTCACATAAGATCGAATCTAAATCTTTGAAACTTAAATTAAAATCGGTAAAACTATTCAACCCTCCTTCTAGTTTTCCACAGAATTAATTGGAAGGAAGTGAATGTCTTTGAAAGAGTTGAAAAATTAAAGGTGGAGCTTAAAGAATGCCAGAGACTTGTTGATTCCAATCCTCACAATGCCAGATAAAACTTAAAGAAACTGAAGTATTGGAGTTATACAATGAAGCAGTGAGTGATGAAGAAAATTTTCTAAATCAGCAGGCCAAGATTGATTGGATAAGTAAGGGAGATAGAAACACCAAATACTTTCATCACGTGATTAAAAGCAAAAAACATTATAACAAAATTATGAGCATTGAGGATAATGTTGGGATTTCTTATGAGGGGTTAGTATATCTGAATAGTTTGTCAAACATTTTGAGTCTTTTTTTTGGGAAAGGTGTGGCAGTGGAGTCTATGTCAGATGCTAAGAGTTTGTTCACCAAGAAATCGTCTACTGATGTGGCAAATAAGATGATTGAGGATATTAGTGATAAGGAGATAAAAGATGTCATGTTTGAAATAGGGGAGAATAAAGCTCCAGGGCCTGGTGGTTTTACCTATGTATTCTTCAAAAGTTCTTAGGATACTGTGGATAATGAGCTGTGTTTGGTTGTTAAGGAGTTCTTTCAGAAAAAGAGGTTGATGGGGGAATTAAATGCTATTAATTACCCTTGTTCTAAAAGTGTCTAATCCTAGTAAGGTCACTGAATTTAGGCCAATTGCATGTTGTAATGTTGTTTACAAATTCTTCGCAAAATTGTCTAACAGATTAAAACCAGGCCTGAAAAACCTTGTCAATCTCAATCAAAGTGCTTTTATTGAAGCCAAAGTGATTCAATACTATATAATGCTTACTCAATAATTTTTGAAAATATATAATAGTAAGGGGATCAAAAGATGGTGTTTGAATATAGACATTGCAAAGGCTTATGATACAGTCAGTTGGAGTTTCTTGAAGAAACTTTTGGAGCAATTTGGTTTTCATGAGGCTATGGTTTCCTGGATCATGAAATGTGTGACTACTCAAAAGTTCTCTATTTGTATCAATGGTGAAAGGTGTGGGTATTTTAAAGGTGGGAGAGGTCTAAGACAAGGAGATCCCATGTCTCCCTAGCTATTCATCTTGCTAATGGAAGTTCTAACCTTAATGATGGCTAAGAATGTTCAAAGGAATCCTAGTTTTAAATTTCATGTGGGATGTTGATACTAGTGGTTAAGGGTTATGTGTGGGGATAAATCCTTAATATCAATATCAAAAATAATCACGAAGATCGATTCAAATTCTCTTAGGAAAAAGAATAATAAATCAAATCCCGTGTGTGATCGTGTGTACGGATTAGTCAACCCGAATCGTTTTCCCAACGAGGCGTGAATTGCCAACGTCGTTCTTGGTTTGGAATTTAATGATCGATGTTTTGATTTGTTTGTTTTAATTATTAAACTACGGGAATGGGGAAAGTAATTAAGGGAATCTATTTTACGGGAAATCCTAAATGCGATTATAACTAAAACGTAATTAATAAACGTAAATAAAATGCAACTACGTCTAGATTAAACCCTAAAAATGCCTAAATCTACTTTTATGCTAAAAATGATATTAGAAAACTAATTTAGAATTAAAACTAATTTTTTTGGATTTTTCTGAATTTAATTTAAATTAAAACTAATTTTTAACTAATTAATCTAAATTAAATTCTAAAAATTATGAAATTTAGGGAGAAAAATATGAAACTACTTTCTAAAAATCTAAATTATCACTAAAGACTTTTTAAAACTATTTTTATATTTTTCAGATTAATTTCCTATTTTCTACTAATTTAAAACTAATTTAATCTAATTTAAATAGTGAAAAATATCAAATAAAGGGGAAAAATATGGAAAAATCTTTTTTATGCTTTTTATATTTTTCTTAAACTGAGAAAAATGAAAAATTAATTTTTGGAACTTTTTCTCAATTAATTGCAATTAAAGCTAATTAAAAATGATTAAAAACTAGTTTAAATCTAGAAAAATAGAAAACAGTGACCAAAATTAATGAAAAATTCAGGGAAATGCTAAAATATATATCTGGTTCTATGAAAAATAAGAAATGTGGTGCTTATGTGAGAATCAAGAGCAGTAGTGTGAATGGAACTATAATAAGCACTTGAAAATAAGCAAAAGCTTCTACACTGAATTTAAGCTAAGGGGATCTTAAAGTAATCTAGAAATGACAGTGTTAGAGCTATGGGAGCATACAATAGGCTAGTAATTAAGGAATGATTAAGCTAAGTGGAAAGTACTTAAGGAAAGAAGCTAATAAGCTAAGGGATCATTCAAATAAGCTATATATGAAGGGAGACCTAATAAGCTATCTAAACTAAGGTATCTAGGAGAACTTTAAGCTAATCTTAAAGTCTAATAAGCTATATAAGCTATCTGTGATAACTGAGATTCCAACAGAAAAGAAAGTGGGACAACCTTTGAGCTTATTTTTAAGCTACCAAACCAACTGAAACTCCTAATACCAGATTACAGAGATCAAGTCCATGTGCCAAAGAACAAAAATACCAAGTTTGAAAGCTTTTGGAGCTCATTAAAGTGTTTAAATCAGATCGATATCAGGGCCCAGAACTGAGTCAGGTATGCACTTGTTGAGACAGATTTGGACAGATTTGAAAGACAAGATTTAAGCTAGTAAAAGTTGTTGGAAATTCTTGAAAATTGATTATAAGCTAACTTTAACTGCTAGACTATACTCAAAACTAAATTTTTTGTGTTTTAGAAATGATTTGGACAAAGGAAAATGGCTAGAGAATTTGGCTTAGAAATCTGTTTTTGACAGAAAATGGAGACAGTGAGGTTTTGACCAAAACCTTATTGAAACTAATTGACACTTAAACCAGGGCTTGCACTAGACTCAACAGGGACAAAGTGACTCACAAAATGACTCACACAAGAGTTTAGACAAATGCTAAGCTAGAAGTCAAGTGACAGCTTAGGAATATCCAAAACTGGAAATAGCTCTAAACTTTGTGAAACCTGATTAAATTAACCACAAACAACACTCAGAATACTAACTTTAATGATCAAAACAGTTTCAACCCAAAGAGTACCTTAAAATGGGTCAAGAACCCTTTATACCAAACACTCCTTTATGAAGGGTGTTTGGTACAAATTTGTTGGTTTTACCTCTTGCTTGGGTTCAACTGATGAAATAGAGATGAAAGCACATCCCTTTCATGATGAAATAACAAATTTGTAAATAAGCAATCAAAATAAGCAGTTTGACTTTCTTTTTGACTTTTCTTTATTTTTGTAAAAACTGAATAGGACTTAAAATAAGATGGAAAACACAAGCTCACATAAGCTATTCAGAGCTTATATGAGCTAAAACTAACAATGACAAAAGCTTGAATCAATGTAGGGTACGGATTAAGATCAAACAAGAAATGAAAATACTTGAAAATTTTTATTAAACTAAAAGTGAGATTACAAAACACTGAGAATAATAACTTTAAGATACCATTACTGAAAAGCTTAAAAGATACAAGAAATGAAAATTGAAAGGTAAATTGCTAAAAACTACACGAATTACAATGTGAACAAAGGGGCCTTTTATAGCAGTGGAGAGGCCTTGGGATGCCCTTGAGAAGAACCTAGAAGCAGAATTAGAGCCACTCATTCCTCCATCATCACTTGGTCCAATCACATAGCTTCATATAGCAAGATGAGGTGTTTCGTCCAATCCTTGTGTGACAGTTGTCCACGTGGCACTCAATATCTGACTTGTCAGCTGGGATAAGGTTTCTAGAAGGATAATAAGATTCTAGTACGAGGTTTATTGTTTGGGAGGTGATGTTTGTGGGAAAACGGGTGTGTTTGGGTGCGTTTGGGGAAGATGGGCATGATTTAGGCGCGTTTGGTTATTATATTATAACTCAAATATGTTGACCGGGCATAAAGGGTTGACTTGGGTTAAAATACTCGGGTCTTGGGTGTGGAAATGGGTATACGGGTCTGGTGTATAGCCGGGTGTAGGATTTGGGATATTGGATTGGGCCGAATGGTTTATGGATTGGATTTATGACTTGGATAAATAGGATAACATTGGACTAGTATAATAATGAACTAGTAACCATAGGGACCAATGTTGTAAAAGTTGAAATTCCAAGGACTAAACGTGCAACTTCTGAAAGTATCTTCAAAGGACCGAATTTGCCAATCTTCAATAATCTAGGGGCTGATTTGCAAATTTCTGAATCTTCAAGGGTCATTTCGACAATTGTGAAACTTGAGGGATGTTTTGACATTTCTTCAAACTTTGATCAAATCTTCACAGATCATCCTCAGATATTAGAAATCTTCAAAAATGCTCAATTCTGACCTTCCGGCTCAGCTTAAGCTCTCTTGATCTCTCGTGCTCGGATTTACGTCTGATTTGAGTCTTTTTTGCGTGTTTTTACATATCCATACCTGCACAAGCACAAACTCAAGAAAACCACAAATATTAGCAATAAACGGCTCTTTCTTGGTTATTTTGGGTCTATTTTGATACAGAAAAGGTATGTGTTTTAGCACATACCAAAATACCCCAGACGAAACTATTGCCGTGTCCTCACGCAATGCAATCAACTCACGCTTCTAAAACCAAGGATTTCAATCTCTTTCTACTAAACCATCGATATGTCTAAACCATCAAGTTATCTCACACAAGCTAGCCACTTGTGAATGACTAACCGTAAGAAACTTCAAACGGCTCAGACACATCAATTAGAGAAGCAGTAGTCAATGTTCCTCAAAAGAGATTAAGAAAGCCTTAATTCTAAAAACGCCCCGTTTACCTTTTAATTCACATATATAGATATAACGATTAAGCACATTCCGGTTATGAATGACGGTTTGTTGAACTTTCATGTCGATCAATAACTCCAACATTTTTCAAACGACACGTTAGGATCACAGAGTAGAAAACACAACACAGCGTGAAGTGACCATACGGATAGAATACATCGTCCCTGATTTTTCACAAGTCCCAAACTAAGCGTAAAACCGAAATCATTGTTACATACGACTCTAGATGCTAACACTACCCATGGAAGTTACTTGTGTAAATACCTTTTGTTCCCATTTTCCTATTTTCCTCTAGATTTTTTTATTTTTGTGAGAAATGAATTTCTTCGAATTCTCGTTTCGATAACTTTTATTCCGATAAAGATATGAAGCTAAGTCGATAATTAGTTATCAATCTTCCCTCGAAAACCGTTGCACACAAGAATGAGGTCCACATCAAGGTCCTAATTTCACACGATTTAGGGAGAATATCCTTTTATGGCGGACGAGACAACTCATCTACGAGTCCAGAGACGAAGCTTTATTTAGACATCTCCGGATTCAAAGTTTGGCTTAACACTTATTTCAGGACATTTGCATTTTTGCAATTTAGGCCCTTGGTCTTTTCAACCACTAACTCAACGGGATTACCGTTTTATCAGAAGTCTTATTATGACTTTGGATTTTCCTCAACCTTTATAGAAGTCCATGACAACCGGGGTACCGTCGGACATAGAAAACTTTTATGGCTTTGGATTTTTCAACTTTAATACATTTGGGCTTTATTTCATGTTAATTTTGTGCCAAACTCCAAACCCTACGGCTTTTATAACAATAGAAACAATAGCAGGAAACTATCAGGAATCAGTTGTCTATTACACCGCAACACTGACAGTACCTTGATGTGTACCCAACTCTCATAAACAAGGATTCTCTAAAGAAGATAAAGAACTAACTATCGTCAAAAACTCGACATCTCTAATTATTTAGACAGATATGGGGTGAAACAATTTTGTGGGAACAAAAAGCCATAAGTACCTTCGATGGGCTCTAAAGAGAACCAACTACTCCACGTTTAGCATCTAAACTCATAAGTAACTCTATCATTTCTCGATCTCTGCAAATTTAAAATCCCAAATAATGAGATCCGCAGATGCTTAGCCGATAATTTTTAGATTATCTATGGTTAAGGGAACAAGCTAGGGCTCAACACGCCCGGTCAAGTCAGAATTCCATTCCTACTCTCACCAGCGGAAAGTCAACAAGGTGTCAAAACATATATTAACTTAGCAAATGTTTCGTCTAATGAAATCAAGTCATGCATATTTAAAGTCACTTAGGGAAACTTTGCAAAATCTTGGCCTTGTGAGCTAGAATTCGCATTTTATAGCTTCTAATCTAAGAGACTAGCAAACTTTTCAATCAAAAAGACTTAACAAAAGCTTGAAAAATTTTTAAATTTTGTCATTTTTGCACAATTTTTCATTTTTCTAAGGAAAAACGGGGTTACGAGAGAAACACAACAGAAATAAGCAAGTGCGGTCAAATCAAATCGAAGATTACCCTACCCCAGACTAGAACGAAACATTGTCCTCAATGTTTAAAGCAAGGGTATCACGAAAATCTAAAAGCCGTTTATTAAGTATGCTCAAAGATAAACGTTAGTCGATAAGATTAGGATATCGGAGTTCCATCAGCATCGATCATGAAACTCGAGTGGAGAAATGACAAACTTCGAGCACGAGAGTCTTCATATCGGGAACATCCTAAACACAACATCACAAACAACCAAACACGAGAAAACGAAGAGGCAGACCCTTCGCCACTTATTAGAAAGTAGAAAGAAGATAGATGGATAAGCATGGGGTGCCTCCCACGAAGCGCTACTGTTTTTGATCACCAAGTCGCTAGCTTGACTCGATCCCCGAATTTAATTGTCCATGGGGAAGAAAGTTTGGAGATCCGGGACAACCATAGATGGGATGTCCCCTCCAAAATAATGTTTCACACGATGACCATTCACCTTGAAATTGGGGCCATCGGGCTGAGATAGTTCCACCGTTCCATACGGGAAAACTTGAGCGATGGTGAATGGTCCTGACCAACGGGATTTGAGTTTGCCCGAGAATATCTTCAATCGAGAGTTGAAGAGGAGAACTTGATCACCAACGTTGAAAACGCGGTTTTTGATTTTAGCATCATGAATCCTCTTAGTCTTCTCTTTGGAAATCAAAGAATTCTCGTAGGCCTGATCCCTAAGCTCGTTTAATTCATTCAACTGAACTTTTCGGTGATCACCCGCGGTCTTAAGATCGAAATTAACATGTTTCAAGGCCCAGAATGCCTTATGTTCGAGCTCGATGGGCAAGTGACAAGCTTTTCCATACACCAACTTGAATGGGGTGCACCCGATGGGTGTCTTGTAGGCGGTGCGGAAAGCCCATAATGCATCATCTAACTTATCAGCCCATGAAGCTCGATTCTCTCCTACGGTCCTCTCTAAAATCCTTTTCAAACCACGATTCGAGACCTCAACTTGTCCGCTCGTTTGCGGGTGATACGCGGTAGAAAGGCGATGGGTAACTCCATATTTAGCCATAACTTTAGCAAATTGTTCATTACAGAAATGGGTACCGCGATCACTGATAATAGCACGAGGTGCTCCGAATCGGGAAAACAAATTCTTCAAGAACTTAACAACCACTCAGGCGTCATTGGTGGGGCGCTTCGCTTCAACCCATTTGGACAAGTAGTCGACGGCCACGAGGATATACTTATTTCCTTTAGATGATGGAAATGGCCCCATAAAATCGATGCCCCACACGTCAAAAATCTCACAGACTTGAATAGCATTTTGTGGCATTTCATCCTTCTGTGAAATTTTCCCTTGACGTTGGCAAGAATCACAAGATTTGACTAAATCATGGGCATCTCGATATATGGTCGGCCAATAGAATCCGGAATCAAAAACCTTCTTAGCGGTGTAACTTGCACCATGATGGCCACCAGTGGGTCCGTTATGGCAAGCATCGAGAATATCAATAGCCTCTTGGCCATGAACACACCGCCGGATTACTTGATCCGCACAAATCTTGAACAAGAAGGGGTCGTCCCAGAAATAATGCTTAACATCTTTGAAAAACTTTTTCTTTTGTTGGGACGACATCCCTTTGACGATGAAATTCCCCGCATGGTAATTTGCAAAATCGGCAAACCATGGGGTGTTCGGGTCTTTCTTAGAAACCATCCCAAGTGTCTCAAGAGGAAATGTTTCCGTAATCTCCTTTTTCTCGAGCACACTTTGATGGGGATTCTCAAGTCTAGAAAGGTGATCGGCAGCAAGGTTCTCCGCTCCTTTTTTGTCAAGAATAGTAACATCAAACTCTTGAAGGAGGAGAACCCACCGAAGTAATCGTGGCTTAGCATCTTGCTTTGCCAAAAGATACTTTAGGGCAGAATGGTCGGTATACACTATGGTCTTCGACAAGACAAGGTAGGGTCGGAATTTCTCAAAAGCATAGACAACGGCCAATAATTCCTTTTCAGTAGTTGTGTAATTGTGTTGGGCCTCAGACAATGTCTTACTCGCATAGTGTATGGGCTGAAAATGTTTCGACTTACGTTGCCCCAAGACTGCCCCAATTGCGTAATCACTAGCATCACACATGAGCTCAAAGGGCAAATCCCAGTCGGGGACAACTAAGATCGGTGCCTCAGTCAATTTCTTCTTAAGAATATTGAACGCTTCAATACATTCGTTGGTGAAGATAAACGGAGCATCCTTTTCGAGGAGATGGGTCAGAGGGCGGGCTATCTTAGAGAAATCTTGGATGAAACGGCGATAGAAACCGGCATGACCCAAAAACTCCGAATACCTTTGACGGTAGTGGGATGAGGGAGTTTAGCTATAACGTCGACTTTAGCTCGGTCGACCTCAATCCCAGATTTCGAAATCTTATGGCCGAGGACAATGCCCTCTCGAACCATGAAATGGCACTTCTCCCAATTCAAGACCAAGTTGGTGTCTTCACACCTTTTGAGCATGTGGTCTAGATGGGAGAGGCAAGAAGTGAAAGAATCTCCATAAACCGAGAAATCGTCCATAAAAACTTCCATAGACTTTTCGATCATGTCGTGAAAAATAGCCATCATGCACCTTTGGAACGTACCGGGAGCATTGCATAGCCCAAAAGGCATGCGTCGGTAAGCAAAAGTTCCATAAGGGCACGTGAAAGTGGTTTTCTCCTGATCCTTTGGATCGATCGGGATTTGAAAATAACCGAAGAAACCATCGAGAAAGCAATAGAACTCATTCCCCGCTAAACGCTCGAGCATCTGATCCATAAAAGGTAGCGGGAAATGGTCCTTACGAGTAGCATCGTTCAACTTTCGGTAATCAATACACACCCTCCATCCGGTGATGAGGCGTGTGGATATCAACTCATTTTTATCGTTAGCGACGACGGTCATTCCCCCTTTCTTAGGGACACAATGGATAGGGCTAACCCATGAGCTATCGGAGATGGGATAAATGATTCCGGCGTCGAGGAGTTTCAGAACTTCCTTTTTGATAACATCATGAATCTTTGGGTTAACCCTACGTTGTTGTTGAATCACGGGTTTACAATCATCCTCCATCAGAATTTTGTGGGTACAGAAACGAGGATTGATTCCTTTTATGTCAGAAATTTGCCAAGCAATTGCATTTTTGTGTTTACGTAGGACATCCAAAAGTGCGGTCTTCTCCTCATCTTTCAAGTTTTTAGCAATGATAACGGGAAATTTGTTCGGTTTTTCAAGAAAAGCGTATTCAAGATGAGGAGGTAAATCCTTGAGCTCGGGCTCCGGAGGATTTTCATCAGACGTTTGTATTTCTTTGATTTCGTCAATCGTGATTTCTTTCGGAGGGAGTGACGGTAATGGATCTTCGTTCAACAATTGTTCAAGATAACGGATATCTCCCTCCGAATCATAAACACCATCATCAATTCCCGGTGGAATCGATTCATCATCAGCAAGAAACTCATCGATCTCTTCCAAAATGAAGTCACCTCCCTCGAACGGAGTGAGAGAGGGGGAAGAGTCGGCAATAATAGGCTCAGAAGATGGTTCAATATTTTCAGAAGGAATGGTGGGATTGCCACCCATAAAATCAAGAACTTCTTGAGCATACTCCTCCGTAGCAAGATCGAGAACGTCGATTCGATTAATAGAGGCATCATCGTAGTTGGAGGAGTATCTCGAAGGATGGCTAATATTAAATGAGACGGTTTCCTTGTTAGCTCGTAGAGTGATTTCTCCTTCATAAACGTCAATCATCGCACGACCCGTTCTTAGAAAAGGCCTCCCGAGAATAAGAGGTACTCGGGGGTCAGCATCAAAGTCAACGACAACGAAGTCGGCGGGAAAATGCAGTGGTCCTACTTTCACATAGACGTCTTCGGCGATTCCTCGCGGAATAGAGGTTGAACGGTCCGCGAGTTCAAGAGTCATCTTAGTAGGAGTGAGTTCCGGGAGAGAAAGTTTGTTGTAAATCGAAAGAGGCATTAAGTTAATACTCGCACCAAGATCGGCCAAGGCGGAGCATTTCACTATTCTCGGAAACTCACAAGGGATAAGAAATTTGCCGGGGTCTCCTAACTTTTCGGGAAGTTTCTTGAGGAGCACCGCCGAGCAATTCTCATTCAACGGTGTTTTTGCTATTTCGGCCAGCTTTTCTTTGTTACTCACTAAATTTTTGATCATAGCGGCAAACTTCGGCATGAGGAGTAAAGCATCGGTGAAACTGATGTTAAAATTCAAGGATTGAACGATTTCAGCAAATTTCTCCATTTGGTTTTCGGTTTTATCACGGAGCTTTTGATTATGAAGTCTTGAAGGATAAGGAAGTGAAGGTTTAAGAGTAGTCTTCGGAACATCGGGTTCCGGAATCGGAGTCTGAACGACCGGAGGTGGTACGGGTGCGGGTTGCACATTTTCTTCAACAACCTCGGTATCTTTTTCCTCCTCCCTTATCAGCGGAGTAGGAGATGAGGGTCCATCAATAGCCTTACCACTTCGTGTGGTTATGGCTTTCAACTCACCCTTCGGGTTGGGAATAGTATCACTCGGAAGAGAACCCGAAGATGAGGGTTGGCTGACTTTGCACAACACAGCATTCAACATGTTTTCGAGTTTATTCTGTGAAGTCTCCAATTTGTTGTTCTGAAGTCGAATCTCATTCCTAAACTCAGTGCTTTGTCTAGTTATCGAAGATTGAAACTCGTTCCTCAAACTTGCAATCTGATTTTGCATAGTTTGGATGGTAGAATTGGTGTTTTGAACATAAGTTGTGAAGTCATTTGGAGGTAGAGGTGAAGCTTGAAAACTTGGGTTGTGATATACTTGATTGTAGTTAGCTCCTTGATTTGGGTATTGATTTGGTGGAGCTTTGAATTGGTTTTGAACATTCGGTCCACGAACTTGATTCTGATTGAAACGATTCTGATTGTTCGATGGAGAAAATCCCGGAGGTCCCATTTGATTACTAACACGAGGGTTCGTTTCAACTTGAGGACGGTATTGGGCACCTCCGGTTACGGCATTAGATTGGAAAGGATTGCCATCGGTGGCGGTACAATTGTAGTAGGCATGCGGGCCTCCACAAGTAGTACAAGTCGTTTCCACCGCTTTGACTTGAGCGGGTGG
The DNA here is from genome assembly GCA_910596185.1 of Chrysanthemum makinoi. NCBI lineage: Eukaryota > Viridiplantae > Streptophyta > Magnoliopsida > Asterales > Asteraceae > Chrysanthemum > Chrysanthemum makinoi. The sequence goes on along the minus strand of OU343217.1, from coordinate 252,084,174 downwards.
AGAAGAATTACTCTTAACCAAAGCATGGATCAAATCCGCAAGCTTATCAATCTTAGCATCGGTGCTAGACGTATTTCCGTTAGACGAGGATGATGGTGTATCATTCACTCGGGCAGCAACCGATTTGCTACGTGAGGAACGAACTTTGGATTTGTTCTCAATAATCGACAAGGCATCTCTCGTTGATCGGGTCAACAAATTACCACCCGCGGCGGCATTTAGAGAGTCTTGATCATTCTCATTCAAACCATTGTAAAACGTATCAAGTGGTGCAACTCGAAAAACCATGATGGGGACATTGCCTAAGCAAATCTTTGAATCGGTCCCATGCCTCACTAAATGATTCATCAAATCTTTGTGTGAATTTTGTTATTTCATTTTTTAAGCTTGTGGTTTTAGACGGTGGGAAGAATTCGTTCACGAATTTTGAAACTAAATCCTCCCACGTGGTTATCGATCGAGGGGGTAGTTTTTCGAGCCAAATCCGGGCGCCCCCCTCGAGTGAAAACGGGAAGAGTAGTAGCTTGATGGCCTCTTCCAGAACGTTACGGTACTTGATCGTAGACGTGAGCTTGTTGAATCGTCGGATATGAGAGTGAGGATCGTCTCTCTCGAATCCGTAAAATTGGCTTGACGAAACCAAATTTATCAATCCGTGTTTAAGCTCGAAGTTATCGGCAACGATTGCCAGGACGACGATGGCTTCTCCATAACCCTCGGTGGGTGCTTGGAGTTGCTCTAGCATAGATCGGTTGTCCTCCGCCATTTCGATGATGGGCGGGGCTTGATTAGTTCGAATCTCGGGTTCGACTAAGGGAGCACGTCTATTTCGCCTTCGTGGAATTGTAGCGCTTCGCGATCGGTCTGTAGTTATTAGAACGAAGCGCATGCACTTTCAAAACCAAGGCAATTAAAACGAACGGTATTCGAAAACACAGTGAACTTTACCAATAATCCCAAGTGAGTAAATCACCTCTATAAGACAAACGCACAAGCGAGCGGAGAAGCTTTTTTAGGTCAGGCCGTCCTTATACCCACCACACAGTTTGTTTGTCCGATAGAAATAAATAAATCCACAAGCGACACAAAGGCAAGTTTTTGATCTTTAGTTCGGGAACTTATTAATGATAACACCTCCGTTGAGAATGTTATATAATTGGTGTCTTCTATTTATTAGCAAAAACAAAGAGAAAATCTTTTTGTATTTTTAATCTGATATATATATACAAAAGAAAAAGGAAAATATTTTTTTACTTTTTTATTTTATAGAAAAATAGTAACTTCACGAATGAAGGATCTCGAGCCACTAATCGTCAAACCTCAAACGATTTTGTTAATGCTATTGAGGTAGAAGATATATGTTGTTCTGGTTTGTTCTTTACTTGGATTAAATCCCCATCTAATTCCAACACTAGCAACCTAAAGAAGCTGGACAGAGCTATGGGGAATGAAGAGTTTATTGATAAGTATAGTCATGTTAGTGCTAAATATATGCCATATTTGATATCTAATCACAACCCAATGGTCATGAATATCCCCAATGGGCTTCCTAATGTGAAGAGATTTTTTAGATTTTCAAATTTCATTATAGACAAACCAGATTTTATGGATACTGTGAAAGAGATTTGAGAAAATAGTATGGATGGTCACTGTATGTATATGTTGGTTAAGAAATTAAAGATGTTAAAGAAGCCCTCTCAATAGAATTTGTTAATACAAATAAACCATAAAAACGTTTGTTTATATTTAGCGATCTCGTTATGTTTTGTTGATAATAAATATAAAGTTATCATAAGTAAAATTATAAGAATACATGTTGTTTTTGCAAAGTATGTACTTTTGGTCATTTACATAAAATGTTGTAATATAATATGTAATAGGATGGGTAATATTCAAGACCCATGACCCAAGCCCATGGAGCTAATCCATAACCTATGACCCATTGCATGACATCATGCGTGAAATCATGTTGGGTATTATCCATGACCCATGACTCAATGTCCATGACCCATGACCCAAGACCCATAACCCATTATCTAGATACATTGTATCTTATTGGGTACCCATGACCCATGGCTCATAACCCATAACCCGTTTTGCAACCCATAATCCGGACTGTTCTGACCCAGATTGCCAGATCCTTGGTTTTGCACTGGCCGGATCCTTGAGGTGAGGGATCCGCCGGAACCGTGGGACAGAAGGATTTTTGTGCCTATAAATAATGAGCCATTTCTTCATTGTTTCTCACCCTTCTTCTGACAACTCTCTCATACATTATCTCACTCTTCTAACCTCTGATCATTTGATCATTCTAGTATTTCTTCTATCTTTTGTTATGATTCTCATATAGGTCCTTCACAATGGCGAGATCATGCTATACTACAAGTCATCCAAGCAAAGGGTCCTTGATTGATTTGTCCATCAACAAGATTTCTGTAGCAAGATCTTGTAATTCATATTTCACACAGTTGTTGTATAATAGTTGTGTAAAGGTTTAGTTCTACATTGTGGAAGAACTCGGTATTTAGCTTTGTACCGGAAAAAGTGTAAGTGACGTTGTGAGGCTTCTCAGCTAAGTTGAAGGAGCTTGTTGACATAGTGCTTGAACTCTCGAGTGGGGTACTCGGGGAATGGAGTAGGGAAAGGAAGGTGTCCTTGTAGCCGAACCACTATAAATCACTTGTCTCTCTACTTTCTATCCGTTTACTTTACTTGCTTTCTTTACTTACTTTACTTATTGATTTATACTATCTATCCATCCATAAGAGTTCACATAAGATCGAATCTAAATCTTTGAAACTTAAATTAAAATCGGTAAAACTATTCAACCCTCCTTCTAGTTTTCCACAGAATTAATTGGAAGGAAGTGAATGTCTTTGAAAGAGTTGAAAAATTAAAGGTGGAGCTTAAAGAATGCCAGAGACTTGTTGATTCCAATCCTCACAATGCCAGATAAAACTTAAAGAAACTGAAGTATTGGAGTTATACAATGAAGCAGTGAGTGATGAAGAAAATTTTCTAAATCAGCAGGCCAAGATTGATTGGATAAGTAAGGGAGATAGAAACACCAAATACTTTCATCACGTGATTAAAAGCAAAAAACATTATAACAAAATTATGAGCATTGAGGATAATGTTGGGATTTCTTATGAGGGGTTAGTATATCTGAATAGTTTGTCAAACATTTTGAGTCTTTTTTTTGGGAAAGGTGTGGCAGTGGAGTCTATGTCAGATGCTAAGAGTTTGTTCACCAAGAAATCGTCTACTGATGTGGCAAATAAGATGATTGAGGATATTAGTGATAAGGAGATAAAAGATGTCATGTTTGAAATAGGGGAGAATAAAGCTCCAGGGCCTGGTGGTTTTACCTATGTATTCTTCAAAAGTTCTTAGGATACTGTGGATAATGAGCTGTGTTTGGTTGTTAAGGAGTTCTTTCAGAAAAAGAGGTTGATGGGGGAATTAAATGCTATTAATTACCCTTGTTCTAAAAGTGTCTAATCCTAGTAAGGTCACTGAATTTAGGCCAATTGCATGTTGTAATGTTGTTTACAAATTCTTCTGCAAAATTCTGTCTAACAGATTAAAACCAGGCCTGAAAAACCTTGTCAATCTCAATCAAAGTGCTTTTATTGAAGCCAAAGTGATTCAATACTATATAATGCTTACTCAATAATTTTTGAAAATATATAATAGTAAGGGGATCAAAAGATGGTGTTTGAATATAGACATTGCAAAGGCTTATGATACAGTCAGTTGGAGTTTCTTGAAGAAACTTTTGGAGCAATTTGGTTTTCATGAGGCTATGGTTTCCTGGATCATGAAATGTGTGACTACTCAAAAGTTCTCTATTTGTATCAATGGTGAAAGGTGTGGGTATTTTAAAGGTGGGAGAGGTCTAAGACAAGGAGATCCCATGTCTCCCTAGCTATTCATCTTGCTAATGGAAGTTCTAACCTTAATGATGGCTAAGAATGTTCAAAGGAATCCTAGTTTTAAATTTCATGTGGGATGTTGATACTAGTGGTTAAGGGTTATGTGTGGGGATAAATCCTTAATATCAATATCAAAAATAATCACGAAGATCGATTCAAATTCTCTTAGGAAAAAGAATAATAAATCAAATTCCGTGTGTGATCGTGTGTACGGATTAGTCAACCCGAATCGTTTTCCCAACGAGGCGTGAATTGCCAACGTCGTTCTTGGTTTGGAATTTAATGATCGATGTTTTGATTTGTTTGTTTTAATTATTAAACTACGGGAATGGGGAAAGTAATTAAGGGAATCTATTTTACGGGAAATCCTAAATGCGATTATAACTAAAACGTAATTAATAAACGTAAATAAAATGCAACTACGTCTAGATTAAACCCTAAAAATGCCTAAATCTACTTTTATGCTAAAAATGATATTAGAAAACTAATTTAGAATTAAAACTAATTTTTTGGATTTTTCTGAATTTTATTTAAATTAAAAACTAATTTTTAACTAATTAATCTAAATTAAATTCTAAAAATTATGAAATTTAGGGAGAAAAATATGAAACTACTTTCTAAAAATCTAAATTATCACTAAAGACTTTTTAGAACTATTTTTATATTTTCAGATTAATTTCCTATTTTCTACTAATTTAAAACTAATTTAATCTAATTTAAATAGTGAAAAATATCAAATAAAGGGGGAAAAATATGGAAAAATCTTTTTTATGCTTTTTATATTTTTCTTAAACTGAGAAAAATGAAAAATTATTTTTTGGAACTTTTTCTCAATTAATTGCAATTAAAGCTAATTAAAAATGATTAAAAACTAGTTTAAATCTAGAAAAATAGAAAACAGTGACCAAAATTAATGAAAAATTCAAGGAAATGCTAAAATATATATCTGGTTCTATGAAAAATAAGAAATGTGGTGCTTATGTGACAGAATCAAGAGCTGTAGTGTGAATGGAACTATAATAAGCACTTGAAAATAAGCAAAAGCTTCTACACTGAATTTAAGCTAAGGGGATCTTAAAGTAATCTAGAAATGACAGTGTTAGAGCTATGGGAGCATACAATAGGCTAGTAATTAAGGAATGATTAAGCTAAGTGGAAAGTACTTAAGGAAAGAAGCTAATAAGCTAGGGGATCATTCAAATAAGCTATATATGAAGGGAGACCTAATAAGCTATCTAAACTAAGGTATCTAGGAGAACTTTAAGCTAATCTTAAAGTCTAATAAGCTATATAAGCTATCTGTGATAACTGAGATTCCAACAGTAAAACAGAAAGTGGGACAACCTTTGAGCTTATTTTTAAGCTACCAAACCAACTGAAACTCCTAATACCAGATTACAGAGATCAAGTCCATGTGCCAAAGAACAAAAATACCAAGTTTGAAAGCTTTTGGAGCTCATTAAAGTGTTTAAATCAGATCTGATAACAGGGCCCAGAACTGAGTCAGTGTATGCAGACTTGTTGAGACAGATTTGGACAGATTTGAAAGACAAGATTTAAGCTAGTAAAAGTTGTTGGAAATTCTTGAAAATTGATTATAAGCTAACTTTAACTGCTAGACTATACTCAAAACTAAATTTTTTGTGTTTTAGAAATGATTTGGACAGTGAAAATGGCTAGAGAATTTGGCTTAGAAATCTGTTTTTGACAGAAAATGGAGACAGTGAGGTTTTGACCAAAACCTTATTGAAACTAATTGACACTTAAACCAGGGCTTGCACTAGACTCAAAAGGGACAAAGTGACTCACAAAATGACTCACACAAGAGTTTAGACAAATGCTAAGCTAGAAGTCTGTGACAGCTTAGGAATATCCAAAACTGGAAATAGCTCTAAACTTTGTGAAACCTGATTAAATTAACCACAAACAACACTCAGAATACTAACTTTAATGATCAAAACAGTTTCAACCCAAAGAGTACCTTAAAATGGGTCAAGAACCCTTTATACCAAACACTCCTTTATGAAGGGTGTTTGGTACAAATTTGTTGGTTTTACCTCTTGCTTGGGTTCAACTGATGAAATAGAGATGAAAGCACATCCCTTTCATGATGAAATAACAAATTTGTAAATAAGCAATCAAAATAAGCAGTTTGACTTTCTTTTTGACTTTTCTTTATTTTTGTAAAAACTGAATAGGACTTAAAATAAGATGGAAAACACAAGCTCACATAAGCTATTCAGAGCTTATATGAGCTAAAACTAACAATGACAAAAGCTTGAATCAATGTAGGGTACGGATTAAGATCAAACAAGAAATGAAAATACTTGAAAATTTTTATTAAACTAAAAGTGAGATTACAAAACACTGAGAATAATAACTTTAAGATACCATTACTGAAAAGCTTAAAAGATACAAGAAATGAAAATTGAAAGGTAAATTGCTAAAAACTACACGAATTACAATGTGAACAAAGGGGCCTTTTATAGCAGTGGAGAGGCCTTGGGATGCCCTTGAGAAGAACCTAGAAGCAGAATTAGAGCCACTCATTCCTCCATCATCACTTGGTCCAATCACATAGCTCCATATAGCAAGATGAGGTGTTTCGTCCAATCCTTGTGTGACAGTTGTCCACGTGGCACTCAATATCTGACTTGTCAGCTGGGATAAGGTTTCTAGAAGGATAATAAGATTCTAGTACGAGGTTTATTGTTTGGGAGGTGATGTTTGTGGGAAAACGGGTGTGTTTGGGTGCGTTTGGGGAAGATGGGCATGATTTAGGCGCGTTTGGTTATTATATTATAACTCAAATATGTTGACCGGGCATAAAGGGTTGACTTGGGTTAAAATACTCGGGTCTTGGGTGTGGAAATGGGTATACGGTTGGTGTATAGCCGGGTGTAGGATTTGGGATATTGGATTGGGCCGAATGGTTTATGGATTGGATTTATGACTTGGATAAATAGGATAACATTGGACTAGTATAATAATGAACTAGTAACCATAGGGACCAATGTTGTAAAAGTTGAAATTCCAAGGACTAAACGTGCAACTTCTGAAAGTATCTTCAAAGGACCGAATTTGCCAATCTTCAATAATCTAGGGGCTGATTTGCAAATTTCTGAATCTTCAAGGGTCATTTCTGACAATTGCTGAAACTTGAGGGACTGTTTCTGACATTTCTTCAAACTTTGATCAAATCTTCACAGATCATCCTCAGATATTAGAAATCTTCAAAAATGCTCAATTCTGACCTTCCGGCTCAGCTTAAGCTCTCTTGATCTCTCGTGCTCGGATTTGATTTGAGTCTTTTTGTGTGTTTTTACATATCCATACCTGCACAAGCACAAACTCAAGAAAACCACAAATATTAGCAATAAACGGCTCTTTCTTGGTTATTTTGGGTCTATTTTGATACAGAAAAGGTATGTGTTTTAGCACATACCAGATGTAAAGAGCTTAAGTTGACACATATATGTTTTGCTGATGATCTGCTAATATTAAGTCATGGGAATGCAAGTTCAGTAAAAGTGATCAAGGAGACCTTAAATGAATCCAATAAGTGTTTTGGTTTAATTTCAAATATGGGCAAGAGTACAATTTTTTTTGGAAACCTTAACATTTCAGAAAAGCAGCAAATTCTTGATATTTTACCATTCAGGGCAGGTACTTTACCTATGAAATATTTGGGTGTCCCCTTAATTACTAAGAGGTTAGGTATAAATGACTGTAAAGGTTTGGTTGAAAAATTGAAATCAAAGGTTAATGACTGGAATAACAAATTCCTTTCTTTTGCTAGAAGACTGCTGCTGATTGCCTCGGTATTATCTTTAATGCAAATTTACTCGACCTCTCTTTTCCTCATCCCAAAAGAAACTGTCAAAGAGATTGATAAAGTCCTGAAATCTTGCTTATGGTATCAAGGTGAGTATGTTAATGGAAAAGATAAGGTAGCATGGAAAATTGTTTGTACTCTTAAAAAAGAGGGAGTCTGGGTCTTAAACCATTAGCAGGTGGAATGAAGTTTTACTGATGAAGCAAGTGTGGAATATTGTTACTAAAAAGAATCCTTATGGGCAACTTGTGTAAATGTTGTGAAATTAAGAGGTAAAAGTATATGGAATGAAAAAATTAAGAAGAATGATAACTGGATCTGGATGGTATTAATGGGATTAAGAGATAAAATTAGGCCTTATATGATTAATAAAATTAGAATTGGAAAATCTACCTCATTATGGTTTGATAAATAGGGTGACCATGATCTACTAAGTAACATTGTTCCTAAAGCTTACACATATGCTGCTAGAATGGATGAAAATTTAACTGTTGCAGAAATGATAGAGAATGTTAGTTGGATATGGTCAAATGGATGGGTTCAGTCTATTCCTGGGTTAGCATCAGTTAAAGCTCCAATTTTGAATGATGATGTGCCTGGTATAGTCCAATGGAAGAAAAGTAATGGGGAGGTGTCAAATTTTAGTGTTAAGACTGTTTGGGAGGATATGAGAAGTCATGGTCTGGAAGTGTAATGGGATAAACCGGTCTTGTACTCTCAAGGAATTCCAAGGCATTCTTTTATTTCGAGGCTTGCTATAAAAGAGAGATTACAAACACAAGACAAATTAATGTTGTGGAACTCAACTGTGAATCTGGTTCGTCCATTATGTTCAAAATGCAGTGATTCTCATAGCCTCTTATTCTTCAATTGTGATTATTCTAAAGAGGTATGGATGGTGTTGAAAAAAAGAATGAAAGTCAAAAATGTTGATAATGAATGGAGAATGTAATTTATAAGCTGTCTGATTTGCCTTGCAATAGAAACATCAGAAGTGTGGTTAGGAAAATGGTGTTGGCTACAAGTGTATATTATATATGGAGAGAAATAAATGCCAGAATTTCACAACTGAGAAGAAAAGTTCTATTGAGATTGTTAAAGTAATTGAAGACAATGTAAGAATGCAACTGCTAAGTATTCAAGTAAAAATTTTGAGGTTAAAGCTTTGACATAGGAATGACGAGTTCACATGAAAATCCATAATCAGAGGAAGGTTTAGGAGGTATATTGATGGGGTGAGTTTTTTGCTGAATGTGGAGGTATACAAAGAAATTTAAGGGGTGTTTGAATCCTGGTTTTACAACAACAGATTTTTGGCTGTGAATTCTGTCTTCATGAATTTTATATGCATTCCATTACAAATAGAAAGGTGCCTTGTATCTTGGAGTTTTACAGGTGTGGCTATACTCACTTTAGTCTCGTATTCTTTTCCAATTTGGCCGAGGGAGGAAATTGGTTAGATATGTTTGACTAAGTGAGAGGCCTAATTCAGTGAAATGTACAATAAAGTAGGCCTTCATTTATGAAGGGTAAATGGTCTGGGTGGATGATGCATGTTGGATGAAATAGAGATGTATGAAAGATGAACCTTCTTGGTTATGCACAATCAAAGGAGGAAAAGTTGGATCTATCTAAGGATGTGTGTTCCCTTCATAGTGATGCCTAGTATTTTGTCGTAAGTTCAATTCAAGTGAGGATGGAGCTGCTTGATTGGATCTTGGAATGAATTGCTAGGAAATGTAGCTATGTAAGCCATAACCCCTCTTATAGTGTGAATGAGGGCTATATCTCACTTGATGATGCCTGCTCGATCTCTATCCCTTATTACTGTGGATGTGGGTTGAGTGATGTGTGTATATATTGAGTATGGAAATGTAGTCAAGTGGATATGGTCCTTCATGCATTAAGGTGAATACTCATTTCCAGCAGGAGTTGCTGTATATAGGTGTAAACCAGTGTTTGATTTAACTGTTAGAGAAAAGGGTTAGTGCTTTGTCTGATATTAGTCATAGAATCGTTTGGTTTGTCCGATATGTGTTGAATGTAGCAAGTTTAGTTAGTTTCCTTATTTGAGCCTATTTAAATTAGCTGTATATGATGTAATATAGGTTTGTGGTCGTGATGTTTTCACGTATTCTTGCTTTGCAAGTTTTCAAAATTGTTGTACCACTACTATGTCTCTTGCACGCTTAACATTGTTGTACCAATCATGTATGTCCATCCATTTAATAATACTAATTTATGGACTTTTTGCATTTTTTGTTTTATGCTCAACTGGTATGCACAAGCATTCCATATGCTTCAGGTATGTCTGGCTAAGGGGACGTCGACTATACAAAGAATATTAGCATGACTTCTGCGGGAAAAAATAGCATCGCCGAGTAATGCAATGATTTAGATCAAACCACAACATCTCGTATAGCGATTTTATTCGGATCATATTCTCGTGTTTGACCAAAGAATCTCGCAACTATACATAATCAAACTTAAGTACACACTACAAAATAAAATTCATTTACTTACTAAATGTTTTGCTGACTAATGAAGCTAAGACACTAAAACCATCTTTATAACCTTTGCTGACTCAAGCTTTACTGAAGATAAAAAGTAGGCAATTTTTTTTTCGAAAAATTAAAGGTATATAATGCACTTCCCACGTGCCCAAAGCTCATTCTATCCCCTCATTCTATCCTAACTAGATTTCTATATGTCACCCCTCCCCATCTCTAGCCATCTGTAACATCACCGGCCACTAGCACCACAATCGTCATACTCACCGGCCACCGTCATTGGTCACCATCACCGTCATCCTTTTCGGATTTACTTATAAGTGATCAAACCCTAGATTTTTCAAATCTAACAGATTTAATTGTTTCACTCTTGTTCAAGCAACAAATCAATCGATTTGTGATTAGTTCAATTTAGAACTTGAGGTAATTTTTACTTATCTTGTTATTGTGGTTCTACGTATATAATCACATTTTTTTTGTGAAGTAGTTATCTTGGGGTTCATAACTCATAGTCTCTTTGTAATGAGTCTAAACATTTGAAGCTTATGAGTTCGCAATATGTGACGCAATATGTGATCAGGAAGTGTTTCTCCCTTTGTTCTGATTTTGTAATTTTTAATACAAATAAGCTGTAAAAACGTTTATTTATATTTTACGATCTTCTAATGTTTTGTCGATAACAAACGTAAAATCATTTTAACGAAACAAATAAAATACGTAAATGGTTTGAGCCAATAGTTTACTAACACACCTAGGTTTTCACATAAAACGCTAAACAAGTATTAGTGTTTTCATGATTTAATAATACATATGTACAACAACTAGTGTTTACAGATTGGGTAGATATATACATAATTAAGTATGTATTATAATGGGTAGAAGCTTAAGTATTTGACCCATTGACCAAATACATTGAATGTAGTTGGGTATAACCCAAAGTCCATGATCCATACCCATGGAGCATAACCCATAACCCATTGCATGGCATCATGCATAAGTTATGAATGGGTATTATCCATGAACCATGGATTTAACCCATAACCCATAGACTAGATGCATTGCACTTACTAGATACATTGTATCTACTTGGATACCCATGGTCTAAAGTCTAAGACCCATGACCCATAACCCATGACCCAAAACCCATGGGCAAAGTGGAGCATCCCACGGTTCCCCCAGTTTACACTGGACGTATCCCTCAAGTAAGGGATCAGTGGGATTCGTGGAACAGTAGCTTATTTTATTCTATAAATAGTGAGCCATTTCTTCATTTTGGGCAGCTACTTCCACACATACTTTCTCCTAGTATTGTAAACCTTCTAACCTCAGATCCTAAGGATCTCTCTATGTAGTTTGTGTTTGTTTTTGTGTGAATCTCTAGGTTCCTCTTAAAGGAGAGATCACCACCTCTTAAAGTCGAGCAAGCTCAAGTCCATGAGCTGCCATGCTTCGTCATCATCAAGACTACTGAGGTTCTCTTGTTGATAGTTCTTCCTTCCTCCCTATAAGTGTTGTGTCAAAGGCATTAGTGAAAGGCGCCGAACATCCGTGTCAAAGGCATTAGTGAAGGATGCTGAAAGAGTCAAGACGAAGGCATTAGTGAAAGGTGCTTAACGTCCTTGTCAAAGGCATTAGTGAAGAATTTCAAAAGAGTCAAGACGAAGGCATTAATGAAAGGTGCCGAACGTCCGTGTCAAAGGCATTAGTGAAGGATGCCAAAAGGGTCAAGTCAAATGCATTAATGAAAGATGCCGAGGGTGTACAATTGATATGGTGTATCGATGTACAAATAGAGATAGGTTGTATCCAAGGATATTTATATCCTTGATGAAGTTGTAATAAGGAGTGGGTCTCCTTTGGGATAGGAGTTGTGTAGTGTTGGGTAGTAGTTCCTCCTTTGTAATGGAACTCGGTATCTAGCCTTGTACTGGATAAAGTGTAGGCGACGTTGTGATAGGAGTGGTTCTACTTGGTGGAAGAACTCGGTGTCTAGCCTTGTACCGGAAAAAGAGTAGGCGACGTTGCGAAGGCTTCTCCGTTATAAGGAGTTGTGTCGTGTAGTGATTACGAACTCTCGAGTAGGTGACTCGGGGAGTGGAGTAGGGCAAGGAAGGTGTCCTTGTAGCTGAACCACTATAAACACTCGTGTAGTGGTTTTGTGTTTTTTACTCTTTATCTTTCCATTACATATTTACAAATCTATCTATCAAAGTCCAACATACACATCTAAATAGATTGATATAAGTAGATCTAAATATTTTAAAACAAAGTCTTAATCGGTAAATCTATTCAACCCCCCCCCCTTCTAGTTTTCCACAATTTTTATCAGAGCTTCGTTACTAAGTTTCTTAAGAGTATATTGTACTTTTAAAACTTGACACGATCTATGTATGTTTGAAAACTACAAGGAAGGAACTTCCTTAAAAACAAAAGGCCACGTTTTAAAATCATCACATTTTATAATGTTGGACAATGATAGATCTTTCTAATATTTTCCTTGTTGAGAATTCTCCATTCTAGGATTTGGGCATCCTAAGAAGATCATGAAGAATTTCTCTCTAAATACTTCTTTCCTGAAAAAGAATATTTAGCAAAGGTATGATCTTTAATAAATTACAAATAACTTTTTCTCGTTTATATTTTTTTTCTAGATAAATTAATACTGTCATTCTTTTTGTTTAATCATGATTAAGTTCTAGTAGTATCTTTATGCTCTCTTAATAATCACTAAAGTAGTTATCTATATTGAACTCATCATCAAGAATGGTATTCTTCATTGATCTCTATAGACAAAACTACAAACTAGTGATAATGATATTTCGGCTATTCGAGAGACTTGATCATCACTCCTCACATAAGGATTATTGATATTCCACCTATGTCTATAAGTATCCATGTGAGATTTCTCATATTGTGATAAAATGAGATTTTATCATAATCTTTGAAAACTTCCCCAAGAATTATGATTTATTCATAAAAGGGAAATTCGTCTAATAGGACTAGTATAACATGTCAAAACCCCAAACCATAAGTTATAGAGCATAAACATCAACCCTAGGCAATAATTAGAACCCCCAAAACAAAATTATCAAGGATCACTTAAGCTGTCAAATTGCTGATATGCCGGATCCTTGTACTTGAACTAGCCGGATCCCTCATACAAGGGATCCGTGGGATCCGTGCAACAGAAGACAGCATAAGAAAGAAATGATCATTGTGGAAGTTCCACTACCCACTTTACTCTATCAAGACTCACGAACATAAACCTATTTACTGTTCACAGGAGCAAATTGATCATCTTCTTCAAGCAAACAATCTCTTGTGGAAGTATAATCTTCACTACATTGTTATTTCCATTCCTTGATTCATAGGATTACAATTTTCATCTTTAGAAGTTGAGCTCAAATGGGTTTGTCACAATTTGTTACCACATTGTTTTCTAAGATAATCTAAATCAAATAATTAACATTGTTAATACAAATTAAACTCATTCCTTGAATTCAATGAAGATGTTTTGAGCAAAATTGTGATCAATCCCATTATGTTACTATTCACACAATTAACACCACATTGTGGTTTTGATGTATAGGAACAATCATGCCTAGCAACCACCAACAAGATTACCATGATACTGCCCACTACATCCCAATGTACCATCGTAAGGAAGGCCTAAGCCAGGAGGATAGGAAAGCCTTCAAGATGTTAGAAAAGAGGCTCTTCCATGAAGGTCGAGTGGTTGAACCATCATTCCTCAACAACACCAACATTCGACAAGTCTTTGGAGGAATTAAATTTGATTGCCTCTTGGATATTAATGAGCAAATTTGTCCGGTGTTCTTGCTTGAGTTCTACAAGACAATGAGAATCGTTCAGAATGAAGACGGAACCATCTCAATAGCCTTCATCATGAATGAGCATGAGTACACCCTCACTCTTGTAGAATTTGGAAGGATACTCCGGTGTCCCATATGAAGGAGTGTGTATGTACTCTAATGAATGGTCGTTGGCGGAGCTACATGACATGGTAGATGATCATGAAGTATACTTCACGGCCATCCCGGAAGCAACCACGTTAAGGGATACCGTCTTCATGGAAAGAGCATCTCCATCAAGGGTCATGAGAAACTCCAAGGTGATCTATAGGGATCCATTTCAAATGGAGCTTTCAGAAATGTTCCCTTTGTACAAGAAATGGGAACTCGTGGTAAGGGAGAACGTGCTTTGCTTGGGAGGGAACAAAGATCATCCCAATGCGTGCTTGAGCTTCATGATTTATTGCCTTGTGACCGGCACTCACTTCAACCTCGCTTATTACATGGTAAAAAGAATGGCGAGTGTGAAAAGCATGGACAAGATGGTACTACCTTATGCAATGCTCCTGACCCTTCTAGCAAACTTCATCTTTGCTCTAGATCCTTCTCCTTATTCCTTTGACCATAGTTTTTGCAACAAGGTCATGGTGCCTTTATTCGATGGAAAGACTACAAGGATCATGGTGGATGGCAAGAGACCTCACCCACCAACGGATTCATCGGATGAAAGAGAAAGACAAAGAGAATGAGAAGGAAGTAGCAACCCTCTTGGCAACACCGATCTCGACCCTTTAGCATACATCAATCAACTGCCGGATATTCCAAGCCCTTCACAAGAGTGGCAACAAACTAAAGGGATATTCAAGTGTTTTGCTAACTTCTTGATGATGAAGAAGAAGTAGAGATGGTGGGATGAAGAGTGAAGGGGATGGAGATGGAGATGAAGATGAAGACGGAAGTGAAATGGAAGGAGGTGTGGATGGAAGGTAAGGTCATAAGACCTTAATTTGTGAAACAATTTCTTAAACAATGGTTTGTAAACATCTTAACAATATTTATGTAAATTAGGATGTATCTTGTAGGAGTTGCCATGATTTGGCATTAGACACTTTAACATAGGAGCTAGTAAAATAAGATTTTACAACGACTTGATCTCATTCAAGTATTCGTTGTCACTCATTTTTTATTACATTTTAGTCACCCCCACTTGCTATGCATTATATTTGTTGTTTTTATGTGTTTACTGATTATAGAAATGATTAGGATAAGCATTTTCTAAGAGTGCAAAAACTACACAATTGTTGAGAAACTACTGGTCAGCAGTAGCCGGATCCCTGGGCTATAACTAGCCGGATCCAGGCAAACAGATATCATATACATACCCTTTTACATCAAACCAGTCCCCTAGATCACATCATACTAGCTAAACATGATTCTTTAAGACTACTTAAGTCTTCCTCAAGCTCGGTAGGTTTCACACTCACCCGTAGCTAACTTAGGATCAAATTCAAAGTGCTTCTGATTTATCAACTCACCAAAACTCACCATATTTCCGCTCCAATGCTCACACATTGTTCCTCACATCTCAAAACACTTAGCTTGATATTTCTCTCAATTTTATCAAATTGATTTTAGTCATCCTTACCTTAAAATAGGCTTAAAACTAGTTTTTCATTTCTTTTTATTTTTTAAGAATTTTTCAAATTTCTATTAAGTCATCATCTGATCTCTAGGATCAATTGCCATCATTTGTTATTCTCAAATCAATAAGTATCTTCCTCAAACACTTAGTCACACTCTCAAAAAGTCCACTTCTCTACCCAATACCATCATTGAGTATCCTCACTCCTTATGGTTGGGCATTTAAGTCATCTATCACTTAAGACATATAAGAAAAGTCAAACCCTCAAGATTTATAGGTATTAGACCTTACAAGAGCATAATCACTTCACCACTTTTCTGTTTGACAGATGGACCCTTGTTAATAACCAGACGGATCCCTAGTGAAAGGGATCTGTGTCTACAGAAAGCTTCTAATCAGCTTTTCTTTCAAAATTCAAACCATCTTTGGTAATCTAAACACTTTTGCTTACCATTTAATGATTCCCTAGAGCTGAACAACACCATAGTTGACCTTGGTGCATGCCAAATTTTCTTAGTGGTCATGAATTTAATTCATTAACCCAAATTCATCCTTTATAAACCAAACACTCTTGAGAGCTTAAGTCACCATTCTTACCACAATCCTAAAAAATAGTAGTTGAAGACTCCTACTACATCCTCAACTTCACTATGACTAAAGTGTCTAGCAAGAACTCTTCAACCAAAGGTTTATCCAAAAGGAATACTCATATGGTCCATGAGATATCATCCACCGAGTCATCACCCGTAAGAAGTCCAAATGTTAGAATCCCACCTCAACAATCTCAATCAACAATAGCCAAAAGAACCGCAAGAATTAGTATTAGACCTTTTGAGTTAGAAAAGGCTTCATCAAGCTCTAAACCAAACGCACCTAGTTCTAGTAAAACACCTAATCCTTCATTTCTAGAACCTAGACCACACTCCTTTACCGAACCTCTCTCCCATCCAAATCTCTACTGATTAGAGCACTCACCACCAAGGACTTCCCATTCACCAACCTTCTCGTTAAATAAGGAACCACCTACATCACCAAATAGTCCACCTTTGGAGACAAGGAATCACCAAAGATCTAACCATATAGAAGACTCTCCATTACCACCACCAACTCATGCATCATCACCTTCGTTCTTAGTAGAACCTCATCCTACATTGCTCAATGTACCTCCACCATCTTTTGTGGAGCCTCCTCAAGACAACCAATCTCCTCCGGTTCCTAGTCATGACAATAATTTCTCTAATTGTCAAATCACCCAAGGACTTGTTTAAGAAGTACGAAATGAGTTGCATTTCATGTTTAATCATCTTCTTGAACGATTGGACCAAATCAACAAGTCTACTCATCCTTAGATTCGAGCACATTGATGCTTCTTAAGTTTTTATTCACTTATTAGAATTAGTAGAAAATGTATTACATGTTTAAATCATTCTCTTAGTTTTAGAGATTTGTAGATCATTTCTCGTATTTTTATTGAATGAATTACATGTTTTATGCCATTTTGTCTTGAGTATATGCTTGGTGCCTTATTACATATCTCATTTCGATGTTGACATCATTTGTTCACATCACCATTGTTGTCTTATACTTTCAGACAGACGGATCCCTCTGTTTTGCCTAGACGGATCCCTCCAAAGAGGGAACCATGGGATCCGTGCAATATAAGACTTGTTTACTACTAACTTGAGTCTTTTTTGCAGGAAATTAGGCATTATATACTTGTTTTCTAACCTTTGTATTGTAGATTTTAAATATATACATGAAGACTTTAACACCCTTAGCTAGGGGGAGTTTCGTGTCAAAGCAAAATATTGCAAAAATTATTTGCAATATCATTCACATAGGATTACATAACATCCTCCTTGCAAAGTTGCAATCATCAAGGGGGAGCATATTCGTCACAAAGACGAAACCATTGTCAAACATAGCTCCAATGCACTAGTTTAGTATTTCTTCTTACTTGACGCCCTCACAAAGGGATGGACTCGTCAAGGGGAGCTAAGTCGAGAATTCTTCTCCTCACTTACTCTCTATTTTTCATATTTTTTTCACATGTTTTTCTTAAAACAAGGTGTTAGTTTCTTTTCGATGCTCTTTTTGTTTTGACAAAAAGGGGGAGAAGAGAGTAAAAACTCCAATTCAAACTTTTACGAATTTTAGTTTTTCCTTAAAATAATCTTATGTTTTGTCATCAACAAAAAAGGAGAGATTGTTAATACAAATAAGCCGTGAAAACGTTTATTTATATTTTACGATAATCTAATGTCTTCTCGATAACAAACATAAAATTATTTTAACAAAACAATTAAAATACGTAAATGGTTTGAGCCAATAGTTTACTAACACACTTACGTTTTCACATAAAACACTAAACAAGTAATAGTGTTTTCATGATTTAATAATACATATGTACAACAACTAGTGTTTACATATTGGGTAGATATATACATAATTAAGTATGTATTATAATGGGTAATATAATTGGTAGAAGCTTAAGTATTTGACCCATTGACCGAATACATTGAATGTAGTTAGGTATAACCCAGAGTCCATGACCCATACCCATGGAGCATAACCCATGACCCATTGCATGACATCATGCATAAGTCATGAATGGGTATTATCCATGACCCATGGATTTAACCCATGACCCATGGACTAGATGCATTGCACCTACTAGATACATTGTATCTACTTGGATACCCATGGTTCAAAGTCTAGGACCCATGACCCATAACCCATGACCTATGACCCAAAACCCATGGGCAAAGAGGAGCGTCCCACGGTTCCCCCAGTTTACACTGGACGGATCCCTCAAGTAAAGGATCCGTGGAACAGTAGCTTATTTTCTTCTATAAATAGTGAGCCATTTCTTCATTTTGGGCAGCCACTTCCACACATACTTTCTCCTAGTATTTTAAACCTTCTAACCTCATATCCTAAGGATCTCTCTATGTAGTTTATGTTTGTTTTTGTGTGAATCTCTAGGTTCCTCTTAAAGGCGAGATCACCACCTCTTGAAGTCGAGCAAGCTCAAGTCCAAGAGCTGCCATGATTCGTCATCATCAACACTACTGAGGTTCCCTTGTTGATAGTTCTTCCTTCCTCCCTAGAAGTGTTGTGTCAAAGGCATTAGTGAAAGGTGTCGAACATCCGTGTCAAAGGCATTAGTGAAGGATGCCGAAAGAGTCAAGACGAAGGCATTAGTGAAAGGTGCTTAACGTCCTTGTCAAAGGCATTAGTGAAGAATGTCAAAAGAGTCAAGACGAAGGCATTAGTGAAAGGTGCCGAACGTCCGTGTCAAAGGCATTAGTGAAGGATGCCAAAAGGGTCAAGTCAAAGGCATTAGTGAAAGATGCCAAGGGTGTACAATCGATATGGTGTATCGATGTACAAATAGAGATAGGTTATATCCAAGGATATTGATATCCTTGATGATGTTTTAATAAGGAGTGGGTCTCCTTTGGGATAGGTGTTGTGTAGTGTTGGGTAGTAGTTCCTCCTTTGTAATGGAACTCGGTATCTAGCCTTGTACTGGATAAAGTGTAGGCGACGTTGTGATAGGTGTGGTTCTACCTTGTGGAAGAACCCGGTGTCTAGCCTTGTACCGGAAAAAGAGTAGGCGACGTTGTGAAGGCTTCTCCGCCATAAGGAGTTGTGTCGTGTAGTGATTACGAACTCTCGAGTAGGTGACTCGGGGAGTGGAGTAGGGAAAGGAAGGTGTGTAGCCGAACCACTATAAACACTCGTGTCGTGGTTTTGTGTTTCTTACTCTTTATCTTTCCATTACATATTTACATATCTATCTATCAAAGTCCAACATACACATCTAAATAGATTGACATAAGTCGATCTAAATGTTTTAAAACAAATTTTGAATCGGTAAAACTATTCAACCCCCCTTTCTAGTTTTCCACAGTAATTATATATTTTTATGTGCAACTAAAGTGTTTGATGAAATGCTTGAATGAAATTTATTTGTTTAACTGGTTGCAACTTGCAATAGATTCACATATTGGTTATGGGAAAATGGTTGGCTGATTCCCGTATTGGATAAACAAGACTCAGACATGAATCTATTGTGATTAGTTTATGATCTAGTTGACGAAAACTACATAAGCAGACTTAGTTATATAGCTAAATAACTAGATGAAAACGAGACTCGGACATGAATCTATTATGGTTCAATTCTTGATAGTGGTCATTTAGTTTAGAATCATATGTTTATGTTGGTTCTTTATTACCATTTGATTAGCATTTTGTAAGCAAATCATATTGCTGCCCTAACATCACTTAATAACATGTAAATTTCCTACTAAAAGTGGTGTGAGAGGAAGACAGTGAGCTTGATTCTCATTCTTAGGTGATGTAATTACACCAATGTACTTACTTTGTGTGAAATAGGCCTGAACACGACTTCATGTTGAGGTAAACTCTCATAAATTATCCATTTCTCGCTTTATAACAGTCAATGCAGATAGTAGTTGTTTGCATAACTTTCAATTATGCATTGTTATTCGAATGGCCTTCAACCAAAATTGTTTCTACTGCTGGTGCGTTTTTGTGACAGAAAAGGTGCAGAAACAAAAAGCTTGTTTGGGACAGTTTTTATGTAACAACAAAATAGAAATAAATATGCTATGTAAATAGAATTTATATACTAATTGTACTTGTATTGAATTGATGAATTGTTTACAGATATCTAACATATATATACTTACTGAAGCGGCACTAATAGAAGGAATGATACCGTTTCTGTAAAAGTAAACGACACCCAACTTCTTAACCGTTGTATCCTAAAAGACCTAAACGACCCATTTGACCCAACCCATATTCCAAGTATGTTTACAGGCTTTTCTTTCATATTGCATAATATATAAACTATATACTAATACTACACCTATCTTTGCTTCTATAACATTAATGGTCCTACATTCACCCCCTAATGTTATAGACGGAAAAGTCTTCAATTCTTCAAAGTTCTTTTATAGCAATGGTGCAGCAACTATTGGTTCATCATCTTCATATTGTGCGAAGTTAACTTCTTCATCCTTCTTTGTGCATTCATGTTTATAATGTCCAAATTTTTTGCACTTGAAGTATTTTATGTGACTCTTATCCTTTTGTAGTTGATTACCATCTTTATTCCAATTTCTTTCGCGGCTTCTTCCTTTGTTATCCTGATTCGACTTCCTATAACCACAACGTTCACAGCTATGTTGTTTTTCTTGTTCCTTTTCGACTGTGTTGGAGTATAGAAGTCTATCATGTACATCTTCTTTGTTTGGCTTCTTAATGCGTTTCTCATATGCTTTTAATCTTCTAGTAGCTTTTTGAAATGTCATGGTATTTAGATCAGCAAATTGTTCAATTGCAGCAACAATCTGGATAAACTTTGTTGGGACAGATCCTAGAAGTTTTCGAACCAATCTTTTGTTTTCAGTTGTGGAGCCAAGACTGCTTGCTTGTGACACGAGTTGACTAATCCTTCCGGTGAATTCATCAAGTGATTCAGAGTCTTTCATTTTCAAGGTTTCAAATTCTGATTCTAACATTTGTAGTCTAGCCTCCTTGACTTTGTCTATACCCACGAATCGAGCCTTCAAGTCCTTCAACATATCAGCAGCCTTCGTATAATGAGCAACTTGTAATGTGAGTGGTTCGGGAAAGTCTTGAAATAGATAAGCAATAGCCGTTGTGTTTTTCTTTGTATCCACTTATCCTTATGGTTCGAGTGCTCCCCATATTCCATAAACATTAAATAGTGCTTTAATTTTTACGGCCCAAATAGTATAATTTGTAGAATCCAGAATTGGGCATTGGAATGTCATTGACATCCCTCCTTCGTCTTTCTTTCATGTTCCAGCAACCATTCTTCTTTAGAGTAAAAAAAACTTTTCTTTCTTGTTTGCGGGGCGAATCAACAACTATCTCTCACAGTTCTTTGGTTTTTCTAATTACCGGGAAAATCTAAAAATGCTTTTTTCTCCTGTTTGCGGGGCGAATTAAACCAACTGTCTCAGCAGTCCTTTGGTTTTATAATTCCCGGGCAAAACCAAAAAAAAAATTCTCCTATTTGCGAGGCGAATTAAACCAACTGTTCCTTTGGTCTTATAATTCCCGGGAAAACCTAACTTAATCGGCTTGGGATCCTAGACTATGTCTATCACAAACGAATTAAGGTTTCCTAAATATATACAAACTATTTTCTAAACAAAAAACTAATAAAAGGAAAGTGCAGATTAAAAGGAAGAGGATCGTATCTTTGTGATTCTTCTATAATCGTTACACTACTTGCAATCGTTCTTCCCTAATCAATCATTCGGCTCTGATGCCACTGTTATTCGAATGGCCTTCAACCAAAATTGTTTCTACTGCTGGTGCGTTTTTGTGACAGAAAAAAGTGCAGAAACAAAAAGGGTGTTTGGGACAGCAATTATGTAACAGCAAAACAGAAACAAATATGCTACGTAAATAGAATTTATATACTAATTGTACTTGTATTGAATTGATGAATTGTTTACAGAAATCTAGCATATATATATATATACTTACTCAAGTGGCACTAATAGAAGGAATGATACCGTTTCTGTAAAAGTAAACGACACCCAACTTCTTAACCGTTGTATCCTAAAAGACCAAAATGACCCATTTGACCCATCCCATATTCCAAGTATGTTTGCATGCTTTTCTTTCATATTACATAATATATAAACTATATACTAATACTACCCCTATCTTTGCTTCTATAACATTAATGGTCCTACATGCATAACATATTTAGACCTCCACGCTTATGTTTTTAAGTAAGGACTGTGTCAATGAGGTTGAATCGTTTTATGGTGCAAAAGTACGTCTTTAATCTAGTATTTTGTTCTGCTTCTTCTTTCTACTGTTATTCTATTAGCTTCAGAAAAGGATTTTCATATTTACCGAAATCGTGATGTATTTAGCTTTGGTTGTCGATAATAACACTGAAAAGTTGCTATAATTGATTAAAAAAATGCTAAAACTATTAGTAATATAGGTTCGAATTTTAGTAGCCTGTTGCTAGAATTAGAAATGAGAGTATTATATTATCTTATTCGTATTATGAAAGTTATCTTTTTTTTTTGGGTAAAAGGGCCTTAAAACCCCGGTAAATATATCCAAAAAACTTTGAAGTACAATTGACATAGGTGACTCCCATGTCCTCAGCCCGTTACATAGGCGATTTGACTCTACAAATGTAACAAAGCAACATACATCTGCTAAACGCAGCAACAAACACTAAACTGCTAACAACAGAATAGAAACCGATTACATTTAAACAAACAATCTAAATGTAAGACGACCAGGTTCATAGAACCACTTCCATGGTGAGTGACTATGTCTTCAATGTTCTTCATTGCTTGACCTCGAGTGCACCACCAACTTCCCAGCTGCAATAGCAGCAAACATACACCCCAACCAACTGAAAACCAGCCACAACCAACGGCATACTTTGCATGGATCCCACAATCCACCCAAACCCTAGCCGTAACAAACTCTAGCGAGTACCTTGCAGCCATGCGATCCCAATTAGCACCGCAACCACCCAAGGACCACCAGCAACTTCCAGCTCTTGGTAACAAAATCTTCACCAAGAACCACACACCCACAACATGCTCACGGCTGTAACCACCACGACCAGAACCTTATGAAACCCTAATGGTACGGCTAGGGTTTCGTTATAGCATTCAAAGAATCGATCAACCAGATGTGACAATCAATAAAATTGAACCATGAACCTTCAGATCGCCACCACCACAGCAAGAACCACATACGTAGCCACACACCAGACGACATCCTATAGAGGAGATCGTTGATTGAAGATCACGGTAAAACCCTAAACGAGGATTAAACCAATGTGCAGCAGACGCCATGTATAATCAAGCATACACAAATAAACAATAATAATCAGTAAAATCCAACGTAAATATCCAAAAGAATATATACACTTGTGCAGCAAGATAACAACCCATTAGCGTTTGAAAAGATAAGCATAGAATTAAACCCTAACAACCAAAACAGGCCGGTTGTATAGGAGATCTAAAACGCCAAAAAATAGCAGCGATCTCATAAAAAAACGATATGAAGAATGCGCACGCCGCCTCTAAAGAACACACATCCAATAGAAACCGATTGCATACCTATGGAGAGGTAGAGAGGCGGTTCTATGGATGTATTTGGCCGGAAAAGAGGGTAGGAGGCTTTATTATGAAAGTTATCACTATTTAGTAATAGTGCATTTTGTACCTATATTAGCAAAGTCACTAATCACTCTATAAATTTGCATTTTGCTTAGATAACCTTAGCACATCTCAAGGATCAACCAACAAAGTCAACATCAAATGCGCCTCCAATGCAGCCAAGCTCAAGCTATAGTGTTGCAAGAAATTGAGTAAGATATGTGACATTAAAGATCTTAGGAAGCAATGGCAATGGGAGTCGAATGCTTAAATCAGAAAAGCATATAAAGATATTTGTATCATGTATAGGTTGTATCGTAGAATACACACATGTTTCTAGTTTAAACAACATCAAGTTAAAATACAACATAACACAACCATGGTGGAAGTAGAATAGTTTTATACATTATTCATCGACCAACTAGATGCTTAGTTCGATAATACAGTTGTTGCTTGTTTAAATCCCTTTAAGACTGTGTAAGTTGGCATCACAAGCAAGAAGTATCATGTCATCATCTTCGCCCCTGTATTCTAAACGAACCCTTTTATTCTGTAACTTAATCCTTTGTGCCACATCAGTTTCTAGTTCAAGCAGGCCCAATGAAGCAGGGAGCTGGAACTTTATAATATTATCTTTGAAGGTTGCCTTAATTGTCACCTTCCTTATATCTGAGACGACTCTGGCCACAATCGGCTTTGGATATGCATAAACAGGACTAGACCTTTGGTTTATTATTATTTTTTTGGTTTTTCGGTGCTATCAGTCAGGTGATCTCTGTTTTGCATTGCATGCCTGATTGAATTCTTATTTTTCCACCTTTGGTAAGTATGTTGTCTGCGGGTTCTCAGGTGGGTTCTCTTGGTTTGGGTCGTTGAGTTCATGAGTATATTGGTTGTAATAGTTTAGATGTGAATAGTACAGTCGCTACTTCGTTGATTAACTTTGTTTTGGAGCTATTATAGTGGTTAGCTGATCCATACACTATTTGTATCGATAAGATGTTAAAATGTGTAAATTGAGGTATTTCTCATGTACGTTATGTTGCTAGCATGCTCTTCGTAATTCAAGATTTATATAAAGCACTAATATACATATTTTTATTTAGTAAATGCAGGTTACAGAGACATAGATGGTTTTTTTCAGTTCTAGTTACAGAGACCAATTTTTCGAGTTACAGAGTCCAATTTTCTAGTTGTAAATGCAGGTTACATAGACCATTTTTTTTAAAGCTAGGTTTGGGTAACTATACAGAGTTCTTTTCCAGTTACCATATTTCGTACATTTGAGATTTGAGATTGTTTTAGAGATTGATGTGTTTGAATTTAATTTGAGAAATGCAATTTTTAATTGTGCAATAATTGTTTTGTTTTGTTGAGAAATTTTGTAATTGCAAAGCCAGCTTTTGCTGACTGAATTTTGCAATAAATTTGTGTCATTTTAGAGATTTTGTAGAAAGGTGGTGTACCCATTAGTGACTAACAAATTTTAGTCACTAAACTTTTTGAACTTTTGCTCACTAAAATTTTAATGACAAAATACTTTTAGTGATTCTTTTGTTACTTACTCCTTTTTTTTTAATAGGAGTTAAGAAATTAACATTTAGTGACTATTTTCTTATCTTTTATTCGTACTTTTTTTAGTGAGTAAATGTCGTTTATTTTGTAATGCCATATATATGTTCTCAAAAAGTTTATATTGATTTCAAAAATATTGATTTTGAAAATATTAAAGCTAGTAAACTAGAGTATTGTACACATTACCATTTAAGGTTAGTAGCAAAACTTCTTACCTTGCCAATGCACGTACTTGTACACCGGCCACCTTTTGTAAGAAAATGTCGCCCTAGTACACACAAACAACAATTAATACATAGAATCTCTTTCATATCCTTCATTTTACAACTAAAAAAAACAAGTGGCTAGTTTGAACTAACAACTTAATAGCGTGTATGAAATAAAATAGAATATCCAACACCGATAAGAACTGTAAATTAATCGACCCGTTTGATTATCATATAAAGATGGTATGACAAGTTATTGAAAATTTTAGACCAAAATGAAGCATCTCGTATTGAGATATCGTTCGGAAAATATTCTCGTTTCAAACTATCAACTTTATTTTATTATAAGTCCATGGTTTAAAAAAAAGTTCTAGTCATTTGAAAATTAAAAAGAAATGCAGTGGAAGTATTACTATTTTATTGTTAGTATTACATCACTGTAGAAGTAGACACTGCATATAAGCTAGGTTTCATAATTATGCAAATTTTCACAAAAGCTTTCTGTAAATTACATCTTTCAAATTTTAATATGCTTGCATATGACTTTATCTAAATAATCAATTTACAACATTTTCAGCATATAGTACTATTGTATGTATGCATCCTAAATTTACCCTCTACTGAATGAATGAGAGAAACATATGTAGAGTTTTCTTTTTTTTGTATAATATTAAAGAAATAAATTCTACCTTTATATATGATATAAAACTATAGTGATTTGACAAATATTCAGTTAGCATAAAATAAGTGTTTTGTTTCTGAGATAGCAAGGGAAAATTTTCCATTTTGAGCTTAGTCTTACTGGCTCATCCATTTTCTTTGCACCTGCAGCACCTTTTGTAAGAGAAAAAAAACTTAAGTTGCTTTTTGGTTTAGCAAGTTTAGGATCCAAAAGTCACGAGTAAATTGAAGAAAACTTTCAACATGGTAATATTTATTGCGTCTTAAGTTAGTTCATAGGATTTTGTGAACGAATGATAGAGCTAAGTACAAGTATTATAACAGAATGTAACATGTATCATGTATGCATAAAAATCAAATCCTAGTACTAGTTTTATTTGAAAGTATGATAAAGTTTATATTTCCAAAAGTTTGTTTTATCTCAACAACTAGGAGACCAAAAAGCAACTTACAATACTACTTCTAGCTTACCCAAAATGGTAATGGTAGCAGGAAATACAAGTTTTATCTTCTTATCACTTAATAATGCTAAGGAAAGGGGTGTTTTTTGAGATTTTTGAACTTAATTCCAAAGTTACTTATTCACTTGAGTTAAAAGCTGATTTGATTTTACATGGTATCATTTGGTCAAGAAATTCTCATATTCATGTGAGTGTCAATATTCGGTCAATGTGTATAATTAAATCATTTTCTTTGTTACTCATGCATTGTCCAAGTTAAATGATCTTTATTAGTGATGTATAGATCCAATTACAAGCTCTTTCTGTTAAGGTGACTGTACGTGATCGATGTTGTTTGGCTATTATGAACCGAACTGAGAACGTAAACTGCTAAATACATGTAAAAGAATATGTCGTTCAAAATCAATGATTAGTTGTGTTATTGTACTCCGTTGTAGCTTAACTAGTTTTTTCTAGTAAGAAAAAAATGACTTGAAGGCTCATGAGATTGTTAAATTCTTCTAGATTTGCCTTACTTGGTGTCGATGGATCCATGTTAGCCTACTGAAGCAATATTGATGGTTTTCTCATACCCTTTAACCACCCATTGGTCGTAATCAATCTCTAGTGGAAATTATATAAAGTCAATAAGATTTTCCTTATTTAAAAAGTATACAAAATTTGAATAAAAACTTAATTTCTGAACGTTTGATTAATTTTATTACTATTTATTTGTTCATAATTCAACAAAATCTCTTTTTAGCAGAACATAGTACACATGAAAATGGTGTTGAATTTTGATTGGTGGAGAAGGTGTGAGAGGTAGAGACAAAGTTACAGATGTAGCTGCCCCCAGACCTCTGACTCTATCCACTGTGATGTTGTAACTAGGTTTTAGTGGAAGATGACAAAAGGATATGATATATTTTTCATTCCCATTTTAGCCTCTTATTTATGGATGTTAATAATGATTGGTTTGCTAAAACTTCATACCGTTGAGTTTATTAATTACTCAAAATAATTAGTTTAAACGAGATCTTACGTGCTCGAACTTAATAAATAAGTTAAGGTTTTCTTGACAATCTAGCTCGAACTTTATTTATAAAATCGACTAGGCTTCCGAATTCCGATAACAACCAAGACTTTTAAACATATACGTATCTATTTTGCGTGTATGCATAACCATATATAAATGAACACAAATTAAATAAACAAGCTCGAGCATAGTATATGCTTTATATAGTAGACCAAGTTTGATTCAAGCTTCATTTTGTTTAAATCTGTCGTCATAAAAATGAGCCGAGCTCGAGCTTGGGAACTTTTCACGAGTTGTGCTCGTGCTAAAAATATAAGACTTAAAACAAGCTCGAGCTCTATATTTATAAACAAGATAAGATCCAGCTCTAACAAGCTCAGGCCTTTGACTCGTCTCCACCGTTTGGCACATTAGCTCGACCTCTACTACAGTTTTAAGTATTAGTCACCACTTTGTCACAAGTATCTAGCAATCAATAGTTAGCAAAATAATAGTAAGATTGTTTATTTAGAATAAAAAAGATAGTAATATCATGATTAAGTTATATAGTAGAAATTAACTCTTTTTGTAATAAAAAGAAAAAACTAGAGACAATTCATTTTAATGTTATAACTGCTACATTTGCTGGTTTAAAGAAAAAATGTTATAGTTAAGTACTCACACTATATATGCTATATATGCTGTATAAAAAATAGAACATGACTCACAATGGTCATGCATCATCGCAAGCTTATAAATTAGAACATTTTTACACATTTGTTTTATTATCCGTTTATAGTATTACTTATTTACTTGTTTATCAGTTAGAAAACACCCTTATTTTTATGAAAGAATAATGCTATGGTAATACTTTTTGTCTAATACTCATAAATGTGTGCTCAATGTCCTGACATCGATTTGACTAATGACATCGTTCATTCGATCATAAACTAAAATAAGTTATATACTTTGACATGTCTAATCGATCGATTATATACCTAACATTGAAATTTAAAAAAAACGAGTTGTCTTAAAAAGAGATACCAAACCAAAGGAAGTCATATATATGGATTGGGTTGTAAACAATGAAAGCTTTACATGAGCTGAGAACTAAAATGAACTCGAGCCCCGAGCTCTAGCGTTGCCCAATGCTCATTTAAAAAACGAGTTTGAGCACGAGCTTCATACTCAAAACGACAAGCTTAGACAAGAGGCGTTTATACATATAATTACACTTTATATATTACACGTGTAATTGTATATACTTATGTGCATTTTATAGACAGGCTTAAAAATAAATATGTACTTTGCAAGCCGAGCTTGAGTCAAACTTTATTTTGTTTAGCTCTAACGAACCGAGCCCGAGAATGTAAAACATGATATGAGCTGATCTCGAGCTAAACAGATGAGACTTAAGAAACAATCTATATGCTTACCAAACGGAGCATCTCGCAATAGTCAATCCTAAGAAGCTAGTCCATGTTTTGAAAAAGTTTATGCTTATTTACTTAGCATGAAAATGTAGTTTATGTGATAAAAAATAAAACCCACAAAAACAAGAATACTGGGTATGTTAGTGGTAGTAGCAACCTAGCACTGCAGAGACAAGCACCAACGTTGTAGTCCGAAAAGAAAAATTGTTAGTTACATACTTATAGGGTTACGATGTGGATTTTGGAATTCTAGCGAGGATTTTATCTTGTTCAAAGCGAGGCGAGGAATGTTACATATGTTGTTTAAATATTTAAAGTCGAATGATAGCATAAAGTTAGGTTTGCCATAAAAATCACCCATATGTGCTTACATAGCAGTATAGCATTCATGTCCAAGAGTATACGGAATAAAATGTCTAAATATGGGCAAAACAATGGAATATAGATGAAGTTTGACTCTTTTGGAGAATCAACAAATTATGTGGTGTTATGTATTTAGTCTCTATATTAGCTTACGAGTGTCTAGGGGATTAAGCGTTAAGTTTCCTATTAGTCAACTAGTCTTAGGATATCAATAAGGGTCGTTGGGTCGGTTTGTGTCTCAAGCCCAACCCGTTTCTTTTCAGCATGTTAACCAACCGAACTTGTGTCCTTGTACAAGTCGGTTTCCTCCCCCTCATCTCTATAAAAGGAGGTGAGGGGGGAGGGGTTTTGTACGTTATTCTTTCAATACTAATCATTCGATTAGGGTACTTACTTGTGCATATTATTTTTCTGTCAATCACGTCTTCAAGATCGAGTTATCCGTTGCTAGTAACCAGGTTGTTAGTCGATCATATACTAACAAGTGGTATCAAGAGCTTTGGTTCGAAAGTTTTTCTGGTTATCTAGGATCGATCGAGAAGGTTCTTGGGTCTTCGTCTTCGTTGGTTTTGGGTGTAGGTGACAAGATCGGAATTTTTTTTTTCTGGTGGTTCGTTTCAGACGAAGAAGAAGGTGAACAGGACCACTGGTTGTTGGTTTCCTTGTTGTGTTAAACGAAGAAAGAAATCCAAGAAGAAGAAAGAAAGATAAAGACATTAAACAAAGGAGCAGGTGACTTTAATAAAGAAAAAAGAGAATGAATGACACCACGTGAAGGTGTCTAGGTGATTGTTTCTTTTTATTTATTTTAAAGTCAAAAGTATTTTTATTATATTAATACTTTGGTAATATAATAAAGGGTATTGCACAAGGGACTTTGTTAGTTTGTGATTGTGAGGTTTTTTCACAAGGTTTAGCAAATTAATTAAGGGATTAAAGAATGACGGGAGCCAAGTTTGAGATCGAGAAATTCGATGGAACTGGTGATTTCGGGTTATGGAGAGTTAAGATGCGTGCTTTATTAATCCAACATGGATGTGAAGCAGCTCTGGAGGTTTTACCCGCGACTATGGATGCTACAGCAAAAGCTGAGCTAAACAAGAAAGCTCACAGTGCCATGATTTTGTGTTTAGGTAACAAGGTTCTGAGAGAGGTTACCGGGGAGACGACTGCAGCGGGGGTTTGGACCAAGCTCGAAACTTTGTACATGACAAAGTCCTTGGCCAACAAGTTGTACCTGAAGAAGAAGTTGTACACATTCTACATGCCGGCTGGACGAACGATTTCCGAGCATATAGATGAGTTCAACAAAATCGTTGTTGATTTAGCAAATATTGAGGTAAAATTCGAGGATGAAGATCTTGCTTTATTATTACTCACTTCTTTACCAGCATCATACGAACACTTTGTGGATACCTTGCTTTATGGACGGGAAGCTTTGACTTTGGAGGATGTGATGGCCACACTGAATTCAAAGGAAATCAAAGAAAGATCTAAGGCGAAGGGGGATGATGGTGAAGGGTTATACGTGAGGGGAAGATCTGATCGCAGGAATTCGCATCAGTCTAGGGGAAAGTCAAGATCGAAGTCTCGAGGTGGAAGACTCAAGTGCTATATTTGCCAATCTGAGGAGCACTTGAAGAGAAACTGTCCGAAAAATAATCGCAAGAAGTCAAATGGTTTTGTCAAGAAAGATGATCAACCAAGCTCCAGTGGTTCGATTTATGACGGTTCTGAGGTGATGATGGTTATGAGTGCAGAGGCTCTGCTAGATTGGATCATGGATTCAGGAGGTTCATACCATATGACACCAAGGTTAGATTTATTTTTTGATTTTCTGGAATGCGATGGGGGCAGGGTACTGTTGGGTGACAACAGGGAGTGCAAGATCAGAGGTATTGGCAAGGTAAGGGTACAACTGAAAGATGGGTCAAGTTTTGTATTACACAATGTCAGGTATATTCCTGAATTGAAAAGAAACTTGATATCGCTGGGAACTCTTGAAAAAGAGGGATATACCGTAAAATTGCAGTCAGGCAAAATCAAGGTGATTAATGGTTCCAGGGTTGTTTTATCTGGAACCCGAAGGGAAAATTGCGTATACTCTTTGGATGGCCATGCAGTGGCGGGTGAGCTTAATGCTAGTGTTGAAGAAAAAGACAGTCTTGCCGGGTTTGGCACAAAGACTGGGACATATCATGAGGCGGGACTACAGTGTGCTGGAAGCGGGAGTTGTTTGGCAAGAAGAGTCTAGGTAAGCTCGATTTTTGTGAGAATTGTGTTCTGGGAAAGTCACATCGAGTCAGTTTTGGTGTAGGAAGGCACACTACTCAGGGAGTGATAGACTATGTTCATTCAGACTTATGGGGTCCGTCTCAGGTGGAATCATTGGGAGGTAAGAGGTATTTCTTATCTATTGTTGATGATTATTCCAGGAGGGTATGGGTTTATATTCTCAGGTTCAAACACGAAGCATTTGGAAAGTTCAAAGAGTGGAAGCAGTTAGTAGAGAATCAGACTGGGAGGACGGTTAAGAAGCTTAGGACGGATAATGGTCTTGAGTTCTGTAATCGGGAGTTTGAACAGTTTGTGCACGAGAGTGGGATTGCTAGACATTTGACAGTTGCCGGGACGCCGCAGCAGAATGGATTAGCAGAACGGATGAATAGAACTCTCATGGATAAGGTACGCTGTTTATTAATTCAGCTTGGATTGTCCAAGACCTTCAGGGCGGAAGCGGCATGTACGGCCGCATATCTCATAAATAGGTCACCATCGACAGCGATTGAGAAAAAGACTCCTATGGAGATGTGGTCGGGACATCCAAGTGATTATGGGATGTTGAGGATTTTCGGCTGTGTCGCATATTCACACGTTAAACAAGGTAAGCTCGAGCGAGAAGCAGGTAAAATGCGTTCTTTTGGGGTATCCTGAAGGTGTGAAGGGGTACAGGCTATATAGGCTTGATAATGAATCACCTAAAATAGTCACTAGCAGGAACGTGGTCTTCAATGAAAGTGTCATGTACAAAGACACGTTGAAGAATTCTGGTGCAGGTACTGATAAGTCTGTTGAGGAATTACAGGTTGAGGTGGAACTGCAAAGGTTAAATAATCATACGCTTGCGGAAGATCAGACAAATGATCAAGAAGATCAGACAGATGATCAGGAAGATGGCGATGATGAAGATGCAGGGGATCAGGATCATGATCAAACACCGGATCTCACAGATTATCAGTTGGTTCGGGATAGAGAGCCAAGGACAAGAACGAAACCTTTGAGGTTTCGGGATGAAAGTAATATGGCTGCTTACGCGTTTGCTGCAGCAGAGGAAGAAGATACTCATGAACCATTAACATACCAGGAGGCAGTTGCTTGTGAAGACAGTTCTAAGTGGAAAGCTGCTATGGATGAAGAGATGGATTCTCTGAGGAAGAATAAGACCTATGAGTTAGTAGATCATCCAGCTGGGCAAAAGCTGGTGAGCTGCAAATGGCTGTTCAAGATAAAGGAAGGGATTGAAGGTGTTCAAAAGCCTAGGTACAAGGCGAGGTTGGTGGCTCGTGGATTCACACAGAGGGCAGGTATTGACTATAATGAAGTATTTTCGCCGGTAGTTCGACACACATCTATTCGGGTTATACTTGCATTGACTGCGTGTAGAGATTATGAGCTGGAGCAACTTGATGTAAAGACGGCATT
The DNA here is from genome assembly GCA_910596185.1 of Chrysanthemum makinoi. Lineage (NCBI taxonomy): Eukaryota > Viridiplantae > Streptophyta > Magnoliopsida > Asterales > Asteraceae > Chrysanthemum > Chrysanthemum makinoi. The sequence goes on along the minus strand of OU343217.1, from coordinate 252,050,818 downwards.
TTTACATGGTAATCTTGAAGAAGTGATCTACATGAGACAACCACCGGGTTATGAACAAGGTAACAAGGTATGTTTGTTAAAGAAATCCCTTTATGGATTGAAGCAGTCACCTAGGCAATGGTATAGGAGGTTTGATGAGTATATGCTGAGCAACGGGTTTAAGCGTAGCAGTTACGACAGCTGCGTGTATTACAGGAGTTATGCACCAGGTGAGTATATCTATCTACTGTTATATGTAGACGATATGCTGATTGCTTGTAAAAGCAAGGCTGAGATTGGGTCTATCAAGTCTTTGCTTAAAAGGGAGTTCGACATGAAAGAGCTCGGGGAAGCAAAGAAGATTCTTGGTATGGAGATCATCAGGGATCGGAGTCACAAGATTCTGAGGGTGTCACAATCCGGGTATGTTTCTAAGATTTTAAATAATTTTAGAATAGACAATGGGAAATCGGTTAAGATGCCATTGGGTGGGCACTTCAAGCTGTCGTTGAAGGATTGCCCGGTTAGGGATTGTGATGTTGAAAGGATGAGTAAGGTGCCGTATGCAAATGCGGTTGGGAGCTTAATGTACTTAATGGTGTGCACGAGGCCAGACATAGCGTATGCGGTAAGTGTAGTTAGCAGATATTTGGCGAATCCGGGTAAAAAGCATTGGGAAGCAGTGAAGTGGATTTTGAAATATTTGCAGGGCACTGCAAACGTGGGTTTGGTGTATGGGACAAATCGTGGCAACCATGTGGACGTAACAGGTTTTGTTGATTCAGACTACGCTAAGGATCCGGATAAAGGTAGGTCTATCACTGGTTACGCGTTTTTAGTACAAGGATGTGTTGTAAGCTGGAAGGCAACGCTACAACACGTGGTAGCTCTTTCAACTACAGAGGCGGAGTATATGGCCCTTACGGAGGCTGTGAAGGAAGCTATTTGGCTAAGGGGACTCTTGGAAGAGTTGGGCGTGGAGCTTAACGATGTGGCAGTTAATTGTGATAATCAGGGCGCGATTCACTTATCGCGGAATCATGTTTTTCATGAAAGGACTAAGCACATCAATGTGCGTTATCACTTTATCAGAGAGGTCTTGGAAGCAAAGACGGTTGAAATTCTGAAGGTGGGTACTGAACACAATGCTGCAGATGCCTTGACGAAGGTGGTACCTGGACTGAAGCTTCAGCACTGTTTGGAGTTGCTGAGTGTCGGAGTAGGCTAATATAAAGCCTAAGGTGGAAATTGTTATGTATTTAGTCTCTATATTAGCTTACGAGTGTCTAGGGGATTAAGCGTTAAGTTTCCTATTAGTCAACTAGTCTTAGGATATCAATAAGGGTCGTTGGGTCGGTTTGTGTCTCAAGCCCAACCCGTTTCTTTTCAGCATGTTAACCAACCGAACTTGTGTCCTTGTACAAGTCGGTTTCCTCCCCCTCATCTCTATAAAAGGAGGTGAGGGGGGAGGGGTTTTGTACGTTATTCTTTCAATACTAATCATTCGATTAGGGTACTTACTTGTGCATATTATTTTTCTGTCAATCACGTCTTCAAGATCGAGTTATCCGTTGCTAGTAACCAGGTTGTTAGTCGATCATATACTAACATGTGGCATGAACGTTAGATATATATAGCCTACTAGTATTTCAGCTTGGCAAGTGTCTCGATTTAGTTATAGGGTTAATAATTATTTTAGTTCTTTCAGTTTTAGCATTAGATTCCTAAGAAAAGATGTTTTTCATATTTTTTGACATTCGATATGGTATTTCTAACATAAAATCACTAATCACATAACTGGTTTGAAACCTCACAAAACTTGTTGGGATTTTAGAACAAGTTAACCAGTAACCTCTACGAGTACGCAGCGAATAAGGATCTAGTAATCGCAATTAGGTTAACCACGTAATTAATAAACAATTAATTAATAAACAATTAATTAATAAAAGAGATAAAAGAAAACCTAACCTTTCGTGGCTATTTGAACGCAAGTGAAACGGACAATAAAACCACTACGAAACTAAGCACCTAAAATAGATGCCTCAATGAGTATCACACACAAACACTTAAACCAAGTACGTTCGATAAACGCTAGTCGAGAACGTTTAAACCAATCAACCCTTGAATTACTTGAACAAATCACGAACAAAGAAAAACCCCAAGAATAATATTCTCCATCTTGCCCGAGATCTAAAACTGTCCTAGAACAGTTAGTTTTCGACCACCCGATATCAGACAACAATGTCCAATATCTTATCCCTTAGTATTGTCCAAGATTCATCATGAAACAGAATCTAGAAAACAATGCTTCCAATCATTTTTCAACTTGGAACAGGAAGCAAGTAGATCAATATTACAAACTTTAAACCACTTGGAAGGTAATACGTAGCATGGTTTAAGTTTTATCAATAAAGTAATCGGATATAATAGGTCCGATTAGATTCGATAGATAGATCGATCACTTTTGGTTTTAAGGAATAGAAAAACAAATGTTTACAACGTTTGTGATTTAGATATATTGTAACAATCGTTTTCTTTGGATGCATGTGAGTTTATTTTATAAGCACATAAATTAACTCAAGCTTGGGCCTTTTTCTTGATTGACAAGCAACAAAACAAATACCCACCAACCCGATCAGTTAGAAGTACTAGGCCCAAGGCTTCTTCTAAATCGACCCAAATAGAATATGGAAAAGTCCATGGGTCGTTTGATGGATCGGATATTCATGCATGCAAATCGGGTCTAATATATATACGAACAGGTCGTATGTAATTCAAGTAGTAAAACATTCATCACGTACTCTCGTGTTTAACGTGTGTGCCCCCATAGGCTCACACACTTCTAATCGTTTACGTGTGTTTTAAACTCCCACAAACCAACAGCTCCCACTTGGGAGTTGGTGTGTCGAATGGCACACAAAACTAACGACGGAAACGCCTAGCAAACGCTCTCACTCGCTTTTTAACTAAAAGTGTCTGAGAGAATAATTTCGTAAAAGTTTCTCAGTAGCATGGTCATTCAATGTCTTGCTCTAATCATCCTTTGTTATAGATACCGTTAAACCATGGATTATGGATCTTAAATCATTCCATATAGTTTAACCATTTAGAATCTCGTTATAGATTTTAATTCAGATATACCAAATGTAATCAAGAATCATCTTGTATTACCCTTTGGGTCTGGCCAGACAGTTATCTGATTAAATCTGGAGAGGCGCCATGGTATCTTTCTGCACATATCAAGTGGAGTAACAAATCCTTTATTGACTACAAGTGTTGTGGATGCTGCTTCACATCACTCCGAAATATAGCTTTTATAACTACCTTGTTCAGATAGCGTTTTGCGTATACTTACAAAAATGATATCCACACATAACAGAACTTGCTTGTATCTCAAGTCTAAGGATGAAGATAACAAACCATTTTCAATATTTTACTTATGACAATGATCCAAAAGTAAATGTTTGAAAGTTGGGGGAATCCAAATTCTCGTTAAAATATATCCAAATTCTCGTTAAAATATGCATCTCTAGTGAATACATATGAGTTTGGTGGGAACAATCCGAATTCTCGTTAGAATTATAACCAACACTCACATTTGCCTTATCATAACAATATTCCCGTATTGTTAACCGACAATGGACATATTTAAAATAATAAAATTATTCAAGGATTAAACATGCAAATATAGGATAACAATTGTTATATGAATGAATAACAAATACCAAGTATCTTTATTCATCATAAAGTAAAAATTGTCTATCAATCCCAATTATCCAAATACTAAAACAGATATGCATGAAACTCATTTAGTAGGTTGAACCCTAATGTTTCCAACATTCTCAACCTTTCTTTTAGAAGAAAACTAAATAGTTATCTGAGTAAACTTTCCGAATACTTATTTCAAATATTACATATAGTGAGTGATCTGAAATATAAGATGAGTGTCTTATCTCATATGCTCATACTATTGCAAGAATTATAGTATGGAGATGTTGTCTTACCTTGCATGAGGTAGTAAAAGTCAACAACATACTGACAGTCATTTTTACAGTTTCTAAAAGTGTAAAGTATTCTCATTCATTAATGTGTAATGCAACAATGCTCTATGTTGAGCATAGCTAGTTAGCAGATTTATCATAAAAGATGAAATCCTACTACAACTAGTATTAATAATTCTCTAGCATCATTTGTACTTATACAACACTATGCTTTATAATTCGTAAATTTTATAAAAACAATAATCTAAACACTCTCAATTAGATATTGTTGTTGTCAGCTCATTTTGTTCTTGTACAAAAGCAACAACTAGTCTTATACACAGTATATTATATACATGATGAACCCTTAGTTTAAAAACACAAGGTTTCCATCCATGTAAATTATTCCATGTGAAATATATCATTGAAGACTTGCTTGAATGATATATTGCATTTGTGTCAGACTTAATTTTCCGCATTTGTTTATTCCATATAAACATCTATTCCAAGGTTGTTTGTTTTATTTCCTAAATTCCAAGTGAATTTTCATTCTAAGCTTAAGGATCAATATCTAGCTTAAATAGAATGATATATTCAACATGTAAATTTTAAGGATAAACATAATGCTCCCACTCAATGTCAGATGTACTCAAGAGATATCTTAATTCACTCAGAATCATATTGTAATTAAATTCAAGATCTCAGCTCTTAGATGCATGATACAATCCAAAACTTGGATTGCTCAAATTTTGTATACTTCATAAAGATAATATAGATTCATAACCCTTTTGATTACATACCGTCCTCGCAAAAGGTAATCATAAAGAAAGAGTTATAAAATCTAATTGTCATATTCAACATACAAATCACATGTATGACAATTAAATATCTTTATATAATTTATGTGTGTATTATATAAGAAAATGTAATCATAGTCAATTGCTTAAGTTTGATTAAAAACTTCTTATAAAATGTCATGCATTAATATGCATACAATTTTCGTCCTTGTGAGTCTTTCTTCAAAAGAAACTCATTCCAACCTCATAGGTTAACTGTTAGGTGAAATAACAATCAATCACAAAACTTGATTTGCCTTTTAAGGACTGCATCTTGTCATTCATAGTTCTAAAATATTTATCAGATTCAAGATGTGATAATGTATTTTAGTAGTTAGCTGATTTACAATGATCTTCTAACTTATATCCCTCAGCATTGATATAAAATATCACTCAAGTGATGAGGCATCCTTTCGGATTTATGAATAAGAGTAATCATTATACTTCGGTCAACATTTTCATGTTTAACCTTAGTATGACATTAATAAGTGGATTTTAGAAGGTTTAAGTATTTTGTTCTCAAAAACTTTGAGATATGTATATACTCCCACTTACTTTTGTAAGTAGAGACAATTCTCTAAATACTAAGTATTTAAGCAACAATAAACTATTCCTTATGGAGAACCACAAAATACATTTTAAGTTCTCATCTCAAGATTTGTTAATAAAATGCTTCATAAGACTTAACAAATTCAGAACTTAAATCAAGACATAATGGAATTCCTTCCAACAACTCAAATTAGGGTTTATAGAAAACTCTAATTTAGTATCACTCTTTAACAAAAAGTTCTAGCAATAGTTTTGTGTTTCGTCAAGCTGGGAAGAACACCAAAACTACAATCTTCAAGCTAGGAAGTCTATAAAAATCAAAAATCCAAAAAGGTTTATGATTCAACTAGTTTGAGTAGTAAAACCTCAAATCCCTAATGAATTAGGGTTTTTAGTTACAGGTTGTCTTGAATACCTTCTAGGTTTGAACTCTATTGAGTGTATCCATAACACACGTAATTTCTAACCTTGATATGTTTTGGAGGTAAAACAATTAAAGCTATCATGAACCAAACAATGTGAATAAGGTTTGATTCAACACATTAGACATACCATAATGAAGTGGTATCCTATGAGTTATTAGAATTGTGAAACTATATCAGAATTCTGTAGATAACTTAATTCTCTTTGGACCAAATACTTGTCAATTGGGTCAAGCCAAATTGCATATAAAGTATTTACGAACCAAGTGCATACAATAATGTATATTCATTGAACAATACAAGAACCTTATGTTCACGTGTTCACAAGAAGACAGAACTGTTCAAGTATTATATGTTCATGTGTTTACATGAAAACAGAACATGTCAATAATACATTATTAAGTCTTTGAATAATTCAAAGGCCTTATGTTTATGTGTTAACTAGAAGACATAACAATTTTACTATATATACTTTATGTTATAAGTCATTGATTAATTCAAGGATTTTATAATTATGTTTTAACATGTAAGCATAATCATACTAACAAAAGTAATCATGAACGCAAACTATTGAGTTCTATAGTAATTTCAAGATAATTATATACTTCTGAATTATGATCATTATCATATAACCATAATTATGTTGACTAAAACATGTAGTCTAATGTTGAAGTATCTATACACTATATCATGACATTTGAATGTAGTAGGGCAACAAACATCTAGCTTGTTTAAGTCCTAGTAGAATCATTATTAGAATGTAGTAGGGCAATAAACATTTCATGTGTTTAAGTCCTAGTAGAATTCTTATTTACATGTAGTAGGGCATTAAACATCTAACATGTTTAAGTCCTAGTAGATTTATTAGTTTTCTTACCTTGCGGTCAAGAGATACCAATAATCTTGTTATTCCTTGCACACATTTTGAGATTTCTCCCACTTGTGTAAGGTACAACATCATATTATGAAAATAAACAACACGTGATTGATTGTTCAAACGATATGATAATTGTCATAGATATCATAAGTAGTTTTAGAACCATAAACTTTAATAAGGAATTGTGGATTATTATTCTATAGATAACACTTCAGGAAGCGACAGCAGGAAGGCAACGTGTTATCTTATAAAATAAAATGCAATTTTCCTTTAAGCAATGGTTGTTCATATTCGGAAAGTAATGGATTATTTCAAAGCAAGTTTGAAATGATATGGGTGACTAACAAGAAATAAATCCCGCAGCTCCCACTGAAATTGACAACATTACATGAATGATATTTCAGTAATAAAATGCAACTGCTCCCACTGGATTTGTCAACATTGTAAGTGTTACATTTCCAGTAGAAAACATATAGCAGTTTTACATACTTTCCTATTCTCTTCAATTGCCTACGAGTAGCATGTACTTAGGTATTGAGCAGAGTATATGAAGTTCTACTTATGTAGACAATGGACTAGCCATTATATTATTCAATTAACTTGAATCTTTAGCATGCATTCCTCCTTTATCGTCTACATAGCCCCAAGGGTAATTAGCACTTTAGGAATAATAAGAGTCCAAGAAGATTACCTAGCATATGCTAGTAATTCCTTTACTCTTTGCGGTTTAAACTCATACATCGTGACAAGTGCAGGATGTTATTTATTTTGGTAGCTCTAAATACAATGTTTCCAGTTACACAAAATATTCTATCTTTCAATTAACTCTAGACCACAAAAGGGTAATGAAAGATCATTAATGAGTTTACCAATTAGTAATCCTATCTTAGTTTGTCAACTAAGGAGAAAAGATAGGTATAAGTCTCACTCTTCTTACTAGGAAAAGAGACTAAGTTTGTCTTTCAAAAAAAAAATTTTGTTTACGAATTATGTTACAATAACACAATTAATCAGAACATAAAAAGTTCAAATCTAGTATTTTCGATAATTACATTCTTAAAAGAATTAACTACCCAATTAATTACTAATAAGACTAAGATCCAACTTGCAACCCCATTAAGTACCATAGGTCTGACCAGTGTGTAAAAAAATAGGACAAGAGGTAAGCGACGAGCGTTAATTGCAAAATGCAACTCTTAGATTTATGAGACTGTTTAAGGCATTAATATCAAGTAATAATGTCAAAAGCATGTTTAGTTCTCATCTTATGCCTCGGGTCCGAGGTCTGACCAGGTAACTCGATATAAGTCGACCAAGTATGAACGTGTAAAAATAACCAGAGGTCTGACCAGTGAGAAATAATTACCATGGGTTGGAAAGGCCCTTAGGTCTGACCAGAGAAGTCAATCCAAGTGCACGTGTTCATAGTTGGGTGGCATAGACTTAATATTAACAAATAGGTATGCACATATAAATGTGGTAAAAGTCGTGTACAAAGAAGCATGCAAAACAACTTTGTAACACTAATTTTAAAAACTTTTGGTAATGACACTGTAGTGATCATCATGGTTCACGGTAGCTCCAATCGAACGCACAGGGAGGCAGAGGACCAGGTAAGCGATGAAGCATAACCTTAGACATCCTTTCAGTGAGACTGTGCTCACTTCTTTAAACCCCCTTTCTAGTTTGTTCTAGTGGGTGAGCCGTACATCCCAAGTGTCCATAGCGTCTAGTTTTTAAATTCTTGAAAACGTGTTTCATATATTAGGTCACTTTATTTTACAAAAACAATTTTCCACGAATCAAATAGCAGGTCACAATGAGCATGGTATTTTGGCGTGTAAATAAAAACCAATATTAATGTTATGGTTACGATATGTATTATTCCATATTGCATATAATTAGGTGTCAAAGCAAGTAATAATGCACATATAGGAATCACAAACATACAAGCATAAACATTAATATAAATAACCACATATTGTTCCGAGTCCTCTTGCGAGTCTTCCCCAAACGGAGAACCATAAGACCGTCACTAGGATGCAGTACCTAGATCGCCCCATACATCACTTAGAAAAGCAATTGAGTGGGTCTTGTGGCCGGAAAAACACATAAAAGCATGGCAATCTCAATTAACAAGTAATTCCGCAATATATGTATTTAATCAATATGTAATTCTAATTATCACAATAATTCTAATTAACAATTAATAAATACAAATTAACTTTTAATTCTAATTAGCAAGTAATTATAATTTAACATGAAATTCTTAATTAACAATTTAATTTTAATTATCAAAGTAATTATAATTCACATGTAAATTAAATTCTAATTAACAAATTAATTCTAATTATCAATATAATTTTAATTTGTGTGTGACTAGTTATTATTTATTAAAATTGACAAGTATTGCATGTAGTTGTCAAAATTAAAATAAAACAAAATAACTAAACTAGGTTTCATGCAGCCCTTTTAAAACATGTTTATTAATATCAGAAACGTGTAACCCATAATCGCAAAAACGAGATGGCTCGTGATGCCACTGTTGGGATTTTAGAACAAGTTAACCAGTAACCTCTACGAGTACGCAGCGGATAAGGATCTAGTAATCGCAATTAGGTTAACCACGTAATTAATAAACAATTAATTAATAAACAATTAATTAATAAAAGAGATAAAAGAAAACCTAACCTTTCGTGGCTATTTGAACGCAAGTGAAACGGACAATAAAACCACTACGAAACTAAGCACCTAAAATAGATGCCTCAATGAGTATCACACACAAACACTTAAACCAAGTACGTTTGATAAACGCTAGTCGAGAACGTTTAAACCAATCAACCCTTGAATTACTTGAACAAATCACGAACAAAGAAAAACCCCAAGAATAATTTTCTCCATCTTGCCCGAGATCTAAAACTGTCCTAGAACAGTTAGTTTTCGACCACCCGATATCGGACAACAATGTCCAATATCTTATCCCTTAGTATTGTCCAAGATTCATCATGAAACAGAATCTAGAAAACAATGCTTCCAATCATTGTTCAACTTGGAACAGGAAGCAAGTAGATCAATATTACAAACTTTAAACCACTTGGAAGGTAATACGTAGCATGGTTTAAGTTTTATCAATAAAGTAATCGGATATAATAGGTCCGATTAGATTCGATAGATAGATCGATCACTTTTGGTTTTAAGGAATAGAAAAACAAATGTTTACAACGTTTGTGATTTAGATATATTGTAACAATCGTTTTCTTTGGATGCATGTGAGTTTATTTTATAAGCACATAAATTAACTCAAGCTTGGGCCTTTTTCTTGATTGACAAGCAACAAAACAAATACCCACCAACCCGATCAGTTAGAAGTACTAGGCCCAAGGCTTCTTCTAAATCGACCCAAATAGAATATGGACAAGTCCATGGGTCGTTTGATGGATCGGATATTCATGCATGCAAATCGGGTCTAATATATATACGAACAGGTCGTATGTAATTCAAGTAGTAAAACATTCATCACGTACTCTCGTGTTTAACGTGTGTGCCCCCATAGGCTCACACACTTCTAGTCGTTTACGTGTGTTTTAAACTCCCACAAACCAACAAAACTTTGATACGAAAGGGTTAAAACGAATTATGTAGCGTGGCTAGAAAATATGCTCGAAAGTGTGAGTTATGCAATAAATGAACCTACATTTTAGCTGCAATATACCTTGAAAAGATGAGTCAGCAAATTACATATATGTTAATACTAGGGTATTTTGGCTGATGATTGCAATATTCACAATTACTCGATCGAAATAAAGACCAAGACGCATGTCTTGCTTAGAAGTAAATGAGGATCTATTACTATTTACTACTTGTATTAAATAAGGTCTACGTCATAAATTACTAAACTAAAATGTATTGTAATTAAAACCACGTTATTTTTATTTCTCCGTACTTTCATATGACCAAACATATGAAACGATCTGAACTTATTAGAGCTTGAGCTAAACTCGTTTATATAAATAAAGCTCGAGCTCGGCTGCACGGGTTTGAGCTTGGCTCGTGAATATTTTCACATGTTCGAGCCCGGCTCGGCTCAACTAACTTATATAACGTGTTGATATAAATAAAGCTCAAAAGCTTGTTAATCATACTAGGTTTGAGCTCGTTTATATACATTGTTATATAATAGACAATATATATACATATATATTTTTAAGGTTTGTTTAGACTCGCGAACTAATCGATCTTTATGTATAAAGCTCGGGCCCGAACTCGATTATTAAATGAGCCTAAACTTAAAATCGAACTCGGATTTAAGCTCATTTATGCTCGACTCATTTAAACTTTTTATCAATCCGATCACGAGCTTTTCACGAACTACTACACTTGTTTCCACCTCAAGTTTTGCATAGCTTTAAAAAGCATGAAGATGGTGTGGGGATAAAACAAAGTTACATATGTAGCCCGGATGGTAACTGTGAGTCTACCAAGGCGTCGTAGGTAGTTTTAGTGAAATAGCACAAGAGAAAGAATTGACTTTTATTCCAGAATTACACTTTTATTTATGGATAATAAATCTCTTGTACATAACTTTCTCAACTAACGATTGGTCTAACAAAAATCATTATTGTTTAGAGAATAACAAACCAATAATTTAAAGACTAATGATTGCAAAATATGGTAAGTAATGACTTATGACACGTGTTTAATATATAATAACAACCCCATTTCAATAGTATACGCATTTATGCATTAGAGTGCTCGGTATACTACTTTCTTTCGGTCCGTCAAATGCCCCAAGCAACAACGCATGAACGGTGCGTCATATTACACCGTTCGTCTCGCCATTTGTCTTCGGCTTTTAGCAATTGCACCTACATACGCAATTTATATTTAATTTTTACTTTTTTTAAATCTTAATGTTATGTAACGGATCAAAAAAATAATACCGCAATTTTTTTATTATAAATACTCACTTTTAACATTTCAAACATTCCAACCATATCATAATTTATATACATTTTCATATACATTTTCATCCAGTTTCAATATTTCATACATTTTTTCGTAACAAAAATCTTATGGCTTGTTCACTTTTAGATACCGTCGATAAAACCAAAGCTGATGATCAGAAATTAATTGATGGGGATACCATTCGTAAGGAAACGATTATCGACTTAGCTGTGCAGTTTAGCAACGCACAAAAAGCTAAAGATAATCTGAGTAAAGCATACACGGAATGCAAAGACATTCCGTAAGAAAACTAGCTTTGATTAAAACTTTTTTAAAAGACAAAGCTTGGAAAGATTGGGAGATGCATGATGGTTTGTTTAAAAAATGTCTGGAACAATATAAGATAACATTACTACTAAAGTTAGATGGATGCATTCAGAATACAGATAGGGCGTTGTTTTTTTGTTTTGTTTTGTTTTTTTTTTTTTTCTTTTTTTTAATTGTCGTATTTTATTTTACGCATTGTAATTTAAGTTTAGTTTAATAATAGTGTTTGTGTTAATAAAATTTAAAAAAGAAAAAAAAAGGAGCCACAAGTTTAAACGTTCTGTAACGGCTAAAAAAATATACCTCACTTTTCACTTATAAATACCCACTTTACTAAATATTTTTTATACATTCATCACAAATTATAATTCAACTACACTTCCATTTTTTTTATAAATATGTCACAACAAAACACCAACAATATATTTTCTCCGTCTTCTTCGTCCGCTAATTCTTCACAAGGGAAAAATCCAAGACCAAAGAAAACCGACGTTATACCTACTAGTTTGACACAAGCGGTAGAGTTGAAGCTTCTTAGTGTTAAAAGTGACGAGATGAGTCTGAAAGATGCGGCATGTATCGAAAAAATCAAAAGCGCTATCCGAGCAAAACATTTTGGCTCAAATTAATATGTTTATTTGAATGTCCCGTATTTTATTTTACGTTTTGTTATTTTAATTTTAGTTTAATAAAATGTGTTGGAAAAAAATAGGACCCATAAGTGGTATCAATAACATGTTATTAGTTTTTTGTTGGGAAGGTATTTTAGTTATTAGTGTGTTGTTAAAAAGAGGATGAAATGACGTTGATGTGATAGACGAATAATATGTTATCCGTCGCTAGTGTACCAAACACTCTTATATTTAACATGGCATAAAGAAAGGAACGTAAATGACTGTTGCTTTTTGATGACATTGACTATCCTAAGCTATCAAAACTCATTGAAATAATGATGAAACACCCGTAAAATAATATTTCCTTGCAAGCTTGTTTCATAACCTTCTAACATCATCGTGTTATTTTCTCATATTGTGTTAGTTATGATATTATACTCTACTAACTTATGAGTCCATGACTTTGGGTATTAGTGAGTTAATGATCAAAACAATTATGAAGATAAAGGTACAAAATATAGGATCTCAATTCTCAAACTTTAAATTTTTAAACGGCTAGAATGTTAAAAAAGAAAATAAAAAAAATCAAAAAAAAATCAAAAATCAAAAAAAAAAATCAAAACCATTTTTTACTACTATAAATACCCAAATAACACACTATTTTTTTTCACACTTCCATCATTCAAATTCAGGTTTATATACTTCCTCTCTATAACAAAAATAAACCTTGTTCATTCTCAATGGATGTGAATCAAATTGATGAATTACCTCAGCAATGGTCAGACGTTGATGACGAAACTGACTTCGATTTTATGATGGCCGCGTACAAGTATCAGCAACAGTTGGAATAAGAAGCATCTCAACCTCGCTTCACTCGTAACCATGTATATCGTGAATGTGAGCTTGCAGAAGAACGTTTGCGTAATGACTATTTCATTCAAGGTTGTAACTTCTAAGTATTCGAACCGGAATTTTCGAAGAAAAATTCGTATGAGCCGGAAACTATAATCTTATACTTCCGAAAATATTCCAGATCATTTTAAATTCTTTAGCCAATCACCCGATTGTACGGGTCGAATGAGTTTAAGTATTCTTATAAAGTGTACGTCTCCCATACGCCAATTGGCGTACGGCATCTCACCCGATGTGTTTGATGAATATTTTCAAATGGGTGAGCATAATGCGTTATTGATTTGTTTATGTCGGAGTATTTAAGAAAACCAACATGGGCCGACATTCAAAATATTTATCAACGACATGAAAAGTGTCATGGTTTTCCAGAAATGCTTGGTAGCATTGATTTTATGCACTAGGAATGGAGAAATTGTCCGGTGGCTTGGCAAAGGAAATTTGGTAGGGGTGATAGAAAATACCCAACAATTATGCTTGAAGCTGTTGCTTCTCAAGATTTATGGATTTGGCATGCATTTTTTGGGATGGCGGAGGCGAATAACGATATTAATGTTTTAGACAACTCTCCGTTATTCGAAGACATTCTTGCTGACACTGCCCCAAATGCCCCTTATATGGTTAATGGAACTAGGTATGAAAATGGGTATTACTTGGCTGACGGAATTTACCCACAGTGAGCAACTTTCGTCAAATCCTTCTCGTCAACAACTGACGAAAAACATACTTATTTTAAAAGAAAACAAGAAAGTGCCCGAAAGGATATTGAACATGCTTTTGGTGTGCATCAAGGACGTTGGGGTATACTACAACAACCGGCACGTCAAATGAAAATTGTCAAGATACGTAGAATCATGTATTCTTCCATTATTTTGCATAACTGATACGCTTACATAGCGCGTTCGGGGTCAAAGGAACTTCCTTTTCGTCGAGCAAGTTTTTCAACACCCTAGGCAGTGAACCTAATCGTTGTAGTGTAGTATTAGGGTAAGCCACGGGTATTGATATCGTTCTCTAGGGGAATAGGAATGCTAGTGAGAAGTTATTACGCTAAGCTTGGGGTTGAGGAAGATTATTCTTTATCTTTTTTTATATTTTTTTGGAAATGGAAAGGTACGAATCTCGGGGTTCGGATTTGGGAGTTGGTATTTCTACCGATTACTCTACTATTATCTATTCTAATTAACTAAGCTAAGCGGTAGTCTATGTCTATTGTTGTGTGCTCGTATGATGATTAAAAATGTGTTTACTTAGATTTTATTACTCCCTAGTTATCTCCTATCGATGGTTGAATTGTCACGTCCTTATTCTTAACGCGTTGTGTTTCTAAGGTCGTAGGGTATGCGTTTATCCCTAACTCTTTGAAGCTACCAAAGGTTAATGACTACGAAATCTCTAGGATTCATAAACTTAACACTAAGGTATTCTTTGGATGTTTAGCCTACAATTCCACTAGTAACTATATGCTAAGGTTCAACAAAGATTAATCAAGCATTAATAGAACAACGAATGACCTATCGCAATATTTAATAACTAGGTTTCATATTACCTAAGCAAACACACACAAAAATTAGCCGGACATTGAGAACATGCAAGCATACACACAATCAATTGAAGACATAATTGGATTAATGAAGTAAAACACTTATCTTGATGTAAGATAGGGTATGGAACCCTAAAATACTGTACAAGACAGCCTTGGTTCAGTTTAGGTTTTTACTCCACAAAACTACACACTGAAAACTGAAAAATTCGGATTCTATATATAGTGTTACAAACTGCGACGGTGTCACTCTTTAATTGTGACGCCGTCGGATCGCCGTCATTAGGTTTTCGTCTTGGCCACGTTATCATTGTGACGGCGTCACCTTATGCCCGTGACGCCGTCCCTTTCAGTCTCTGACGTCGTCTGGATCAAATCTAGGCCGTCTGAGCTACGACGCCCTACTTTTTTAAAACCTGATGCCGTCACTTGTAAATAAGCAATTTGGCTACTGAGTCGTCACAAAACTTGTTCCGACGGCGTCACAAATAACACCTGACGCCGTCCCCTTTCAATTCAACAGCTTGAGTGTCTCGATTCTTGACTTTGGCCATTTTCTTCGTATATTCGCGCCTTTTCGTCCGAATAAGTGTCATTCCAGCAATTTGCCTTCAAGAGACCTAAAAAGTGAAAAGGAACGAAATTAAGTAGTAACGGATACAAAAGTGATCAATTAAGGGCTTAAATGACCCCTCAAAAGGTACCTTTTAAATCCTTATCAAATATCCCTACACTTGGTATTTGCTTGTCCTCAAGCAAATGTGCTTTTAGCCAATTGATTTATAAATTAGGGGTCATGAAGCATTAGTTTAGAACGATCCACAACACATATAAGCCCCAAAAAAGTCATAACAAGCACGGAAAATACATACTAGCACCTCACATGGGGTGTTTGGATACTCACATCTCTCGGGTGTATATGAAATATAACAAGTTGGAAATGGAAGATAAACACTCATTAATCGGTCCTAGTACATAGATTACCATAGGCTTGAGACTAGATCAAACCTCCATCGCTTTGGCGTAAGCACCTAGGAAAGACTATCCAAGAGGTCTTTTAAAGGGTTGCAATGTTAGGCTTACGGTAGGGAAACAAAGGGTTTGGTGGGTGTTAGGAATTGGAAATTCCATGTTAAAGTGTCGGTCACCCCAATTATGGTCTAGCATATGTTAGCTCGTAGATGTGTCGTTAGTTACGTTATTCAGTAGTTAATTAGTTAGTTAGTAGCGTAGAATAGTTTAGTGTAACACCGTGGAGGAAGGACGGGTCTTTTCCCACTGTATGCCTGATCCACAGTCCGATACAAGGACGTAGTATTTGTAACTATAAATACCCCTTCCATCCTTGAAAGGGGTGGTGCTTTTCTCATAATCTAACATTTCATTTGTTAGTTTCTCTCTCTAGAAAACACCCTCTCCTCTCTTCATCTCTCTAACCATGGCTATCTTGTTTAATCATCTACCTAGACCACCCGAATCATCTAAACAACATATTATTTACGATCCTACAAATGGTACCTGAGCCTAGGTTTTGTTGTTTTGATGATTTGTATGGTTTTTTATGTGGTTCATTGATGCGGCTTGTTGTTGTTTGTTGCGGTTTGTGTTGGTTGTTGATATGTTGATGTTTGTTGATTGAATCATGCTCTTTTAATAATGTTTGTTACAGATTTTTAATGAGTCATCATGTCATAAGTCGGTTAACTGTTTTCATCATTGTTTTCATAAAATGAAATTGATCAATCTGGTATCATCGTGTCTTAAACTGTTTCAAAGTCTGCACCTTTAACGAGATTTTTGTAAGCGATTTGAGTGTGTTCATCCATGCGGTTTGTTATGCAAAATCTGACCAGATTCAATGCACTTGGTGCATTTTGTCAAAAGAGCATTTTTCTTTAAAAAGTCAACTGTAGTTCTATATATGTCATGTAGCGACTTGTAATGTTTTTTTTAAAAAAGCGATTTGTCCTCCGAGTTTTGACTCGGATGCGGTTTGTTAAGATAAGGTCAAAATGTCAACTGCTGCTTATGAGTGCGCGGTTTGTCATTTCAAATCTGCATGCGGTTTGTCCATATGAAGTCAATAAGTCAGTAGCGATTTGTGTACTTATGAATGTTGCGATTTGAGTCAATAATGTATTAAAATTGCAGTTTGCTAAATATTTTTTGCATTTTGATGCAAAGAAGCGATTTATTGACCAAGAGTGTTGATACCAGTCATGTTGTAAAGCAAAAGAGGTTTGACGAGTTGCGTTTGGCTCTAATACGTTTTGATATAAACTACCAACATTGATTCAATATCATTTAATCAACATTCATCAACATACTACATCATTTCACAAGTCTCATACAAAAACAAATCACGATCTTGTAGTTAATTAGTTAATTAGTTAGTCAGTAGCATAGAATAGTTTAGAGCAACACCGAGATAACGTTTCATCATTGATCCAAGAGCTTTGATTATGTATGAATATAAAGAATCAAGGATATAACATTTTCGTTATTCCTTGTTTCTTTGTTTCGATTAATAATATAAACTACCAACACATAAATAATGCTTACCCGAGACCTTGATTAATCATGATCTTGAAACCTTTTCAAGCACTATACCATCCCTGTGGCATCGAAGGTCCTCTTGCCATCCCTGTGGCGAGGCCTTGAGTTAATCGTTGCTGTGTTGTGAGCATTTTTTAAGGATGGAGGCGTACTGATAAATTTTTAGGGCTAAGGTGAGAGTGATTAAGAAAGGGGGCGGAATATTTGAGAAGTTAGGGTTTGATATGACTGAATTGTTAAGGGGTTATGTGTGATACGGATGTTAAATACACGGATATTTAGGGTTGCGTGGATATGGTGGGTATTATCATTGGGGGGCCGAGTTGTATTAGGTTATTTTTGTGGGTATTTGCTATTATTGGGCCGAGTGGAACACGGGCCGGGTAATTTACATATTGGGCCTCGTCTTTAACTATTTGACCAGATATGAAACTACGCATTCTACCGGTTATTGTTTGTAATTGGATCGGGGCGTATCATACTAGGCTCGAGTATTGTGGGTTGAGTATTTCAATGAAATATCTTTGGACTGATACTAATTATGATGAACATCAGGCTACACCAAAATGTTACATCTAAATTAATTGGGCAAAAATGAATTTATTTAATACATTATATTGATTTTGGTGTAATGTTAGAAATCGAGTGGTATTTTGGTATAAAATTCATGGGGATAAACGTTTAAGGATATGTTGTGATTAGAGTTTTCACATGGGCTTGAACAGATTTATTGTTGTTTTGAAAAGAGAGTTGTTCAAATGGGCCGTACACATGATTGAGACGAATGGGCTTCTCTAAAAAATTGGATTGATATATTATGAGATTTGATTTGAGACGTGAGATTTGATGATGAGATCCGTTATGTTATTAGGTCTGGTACTTTGGTGTATTCATCTTTCACTAAAAAATATTATGTTGTGGCTTGAATTGATGACTGATCAGAGTTGACTACGGGGTTGTTTGGACGGTATTTCTTATTTGGATTTGAAGTGCAATTTTTCCGGGCATAGTTATATATTTTGTCTTCTTTCTTTCTTCCCTTCCGCGAAGATGGCTTGTTTGGGCATTTACAGAGTGTGATAAAGACTTGGCTACTTAGTTACTTTTTTGATTCTTTCTCGCTTAACCCACAACGTTACTATCACTTCGGTGTCTCACGCTGTTGAGGATACGTCAAGAGTTTTTGTACATTGGGTACACCGTTTCTTCTTCACAAGGATTAGTACAAGTTTAAGTAACAAATCTGGGGAAGTTCACTTCATGATCAAGTTTGGCATATCGGGTTTACTTCACTATGTTGTCACTGCAATAGCCGACAGAATGCGAGAATGATATGTTTACCAAAGTGCTTATTAGATGGTTGATGATATTGTTGATGTTGGATAATGAACCGTTGATGAACCGCTGCATGTTCCCCTTAAACAGATATTCACTGAAATCAAAGTTGTCATTACACATTCAAGCTGATATTGTTTATGGTTTAGTCTTGATTTTGTAAAATCCCGCGAAAGAACCTATTTCTCGGTTTAAATCAAAGACTTGTAAAATCCTGTGACAATGGAAACATCCTGGTAATTGTAAAGTGCATTTCCGGATCTATCTTACGGTTTATTCTTGGTTTTGTAAAATCCCGCGAACTATTTCTCGGTTTAAACCATAGAATTGTAAAATCCCGTAATGATGAAACCATCCTGGAGAAAGGAAAGTGTATTTCGGGATCTTATTTGATGCTGGTGCTACGGTTTCTACTTCGAAGAATGGATAAAAGGGTGTACTTCATGAATTGGATGTGTGTTTGGATATTCGTCATGGCAGTTTGGTTATTACATGGTTTTACGGGGTTATGTGCTTTTAACCATGGTCGGGATGAAACCATTGTCATAGTTCACTTAAAACGTCAAAGGAGGCTAGATTTGAGTTTTTAACCAGAAGATGTGACAACGGGGTTAATTCAGTATTATTTATTTGAGGTTGAAGTGAAATCTCACGGGCGAGTGTACTTAGTATCTGAAGGTATCGGGGATGGTTGGATGAAGATTCTTCAAGATCCTTGTTCAAACTTATTATCTAAAACGAAGACTTGGAAATCTAGTTATTGTTGGGTAACTTTTTCCTTTTCTTTTAACACTTGGGGGAATTGGGCTCGTACCACCACAAAATAACTATCACTTTAAGGAGTTACGTTGTAGTGCTCAGTGTCACATTCAATTGTGGATTTTCAAGAGGTGATGTACGTCTTATACTTGATGGTTGGTTGGATGAAGAGTATAGAGTACTTAGAGATTCAATGGAGGATGAAGTCTCGGCACCGCTCTTTATTACATATGTGCAAGTTTAAGTCATGAGTTCGGGTTAGTTTACTTCAGGGTCAAATTCATCATATTGGGTTTTCTCCATCAGCTGTCACAACAAAGAGCCTACTGAATGATAATGGGGTGATTACAAGTTTTGCCAAGAGATGATGAAAAGAGAGAGATTATGACGTATGAACACAACAGTTCATGCCTCATACTCTAAGGAAAAGAAATGTGTACATTTCAGTGCGCATTATCTTTGAAAGAAAAGAAATCTTCTTATGACGTTTGAACACAACAATTCAAGCCTCGTACCTCAAAGAAAAGAAATGTGTATGTTTCAGTGCGCTTTATCTTCTGAAGAAGAGAAATCTTCTCAATTATGACCATTCTCATCAACATGCTTCATGCTTTTTCCATGCGCTTTCAAACATCAAGTGAACAGAACTACCGTTGATTGTTTTCTCATTCCACTTGCTCAATTATAATGACGATGGCGACATCATGTGCTACCTTTGAAGGGGAGAAGTGTGAAGAGACTACATTATGAAGATAATCACTTGCTTAATCAAGAATGGCATCTCCGTATGCAATTCTTGAGGGTGGGGGGAAGAAGTGTGAATTTACTGCATGGTTGATTGATATCTGAGAATGAATGGTCATACAGCTCCTAACTCATGTAAGAACCGAGCTTCTTCTTATCGTGTCATCTTTACATGGTGTTTCTTCTATGAGCCGCTGGTTGACATCTTCTCACCGGCTGATATGATTAATGACAAAGTGCTTCCAGTTGCGAGGCGGATTTTCTTGATGAACATCTTTCTGTTTTTGTTTGATTGGGAGGGATTTGAGTTAAGGGGATTTGCTATATATAAGTTAACGGGAATGCATTTGGTGAGAAGAAGATGTTGACTTTATATTCCCCAATTGGACAATCTTGAAGAAGGTCGAGTCTACAGTCTGTTCTACATTTTCCGTTGGATGTTAGAAGACTAAAGACGAGTTGCACTTAACAATCTAAAGACTTCTTCTTAATCCGGGCATTTATCAAACAGATTGTCGGTTTAAGGGAGAGCACTAATTGGGGGAGGGTGAAATGTCTGATTTAATCCCCAATTAGACTTGCTCATATTCTTCAGCAAGTTGATTCTCACAAGAGTTCAAGTGTTCTTCTCAACAGATTTCTAGTATACGAGCTTATTATGTGTTGCTGATTCTGAAGCATCAAAACCAGCAAGGGGGAAGGAGACACGCATCTAAACGCGAGTAAACATTGATGAACTTAATACTTCTAAGTGATTGAAGATATCCCGGGAAGACTAATGTCATTGCCGCAGAGAAACTCAAGTTTTGACTCATGGCGTTTAGTGTTTTTATTCCAACTATGTGGGGGAAGAGATGGAAGAGTTAGTTTCTGAAGATGAAAGAGGTACACAAGTGTGTGATGATTTTGATGTTATCGCAATCATCAAGGGAGAGATATTGTGTACATTTTGGATGCTCAGCTATTTTACTTGAGGGCGTAATCAGTGATTCTGAGATATAATCACTTATTCCGGAGTTGACATCCGCAGAGATTGTCATCCGTAGAGATAATCAGTGATTCGGCCTGCTTCTTCAATGTTATCGATTATTCTCTCTTTGGGCATTCGGGTACTTCGGGTTCTTGAGCTTCATACACTTCCTTTAAGGGAGATAAAAGTATACATCGGGGTTATTCTTTGGCTATTGGACTTAATCTGCTACTTCGATGGTATAAGTTTCTCTGTCTTCGGGTTTATGTGTATTCGGGTTCGTGAGCTCTAGTCTAAGAGACTGACTGCATCAATTCATCTACTTGGGGGAAGTGGTCTCTTGACAACTTTTTAGGGATGCATCGCTTCAGACTTCAGTGGTAATGAAATATGAGAAGAAATTTAAAGAGTGGGATGATACGGTGCTGTTCTTGTTGATGATATAACCCCGAACGAAGAATCTCGACTATCGTTCTTAAAAGAAGCAGCGGGATTTATGATAATGGTGTTGTTAGGACCAAAGATATATCAACCTTATGACAAATACCCACTTAACGAACACAAGTATACCACGTTAAACCAACACTTTATGCGTAAATAATAGGAAAGGAAAAGATGAAGAACTTGGTGACTTGAATATGAATTCGTGTATGTTAGAGAGATAGAGAGAAGAAAGATGAAAACAATAAGTTGTATATTGCTTCAAGGAAAAACACACACACACACACTCAAGCACACCCCTCAAATGACCATTTGAGGGGTATTTATAGTAAGAGAGATGATGCCCTAAGGCTTGGCCATGGGCCGTGAGATGGGCTTGGACATGGATTGGGTTACATGAACTTATACAAGGCTAACTTAACTAAACGTCTAACCATTTAGCTTAGCCCAATCCATGAGCCCTTTGACTATTCTAGCACGATATCTAACACACGTTACAAAGTTCCTAAATGTGAATGACCATCACTTCTAATAAAAACTATTAAGGCTAACAATCTCCCCCTAAGGGGTGGTCATTCAAATGATGCTCCACTTGATTAGGTCTTTACTTTTCTTGAGCTCGAACTTTGTGTGTAGATATAGAATAGTCTTGTTTCATTGTTCCTTCATGCTTTGTGATCAGATAATATGGTTGTCTGCCGTTGTCAACTTCGTTGGTTAGGTATCTCCACGTCTTTCTCCACCATGCTCACACTTCTATTTGTCTTTGAGTTTCCAATGATGAAGTTCTCGAGTCTTTACACTTTGTGTTTTTGGTATGAGCATGTGGCGAGTCTGCACGATCCATCCGCTCCGGAGCTTCCATAAGAAGAAAACATAAAACAGGTTAGTAATAAGCGGATTCCGGCACTTACAAGTTTGAATTTCGAGGGTGTTAACAGCATAGTGTGAAAACATGTCTCTTATTCTCACAGAGGCCGTTCCTGAACTGGAGTCCCACAAGTGAGATAACGCGATATACCAAAGTACATCTACAGTTCAGATGAGTCGCTGAGGTACACCGAAGTATCACCTCACGACTGTAGACCGTTTGAGACACACTAAGCGTAATCCATGGAGAATTACCAAAGTGACCTGCTGTCAGGGCTGCTTGATGTTGACCCTGGCAGGAATTTCCATTCAATCACTGAGGATTACTGTTGTAACTCCCCTCATAAATGTTCTGGCAGATTGCTAAGGTCTGCGTAGGACTCTAGAATATATCACTTGTGTCCTTATTGATGAACAACAAGCGATGTCATGTCAAGTGTTCCTATGAGATCTTTTGATGAATCTCGTGGCTCTAGACTCAATAGTGCATTTTGGTTTTCCTGAGCGGAGACTAGGGAGAGGGTCTCCTTCTTCAATATCAACTATCTCTAAGAGAAAGTCGATAGATTATGTAGGGTTCCCAGTGAGAATGAAACAAATCCTTTTGAGACGAATTGAGTGGCTAGAAGGTTTAGTGTAGTGCGTCACTGGGTCCATGACGTCTTTGTCTTCAATACCAGTGTCATCTAGTGACAACCAGTAGCATATGAATTGAACCCGGTGTCTGCCCTAAGTTGAATAATCTGGAGGGCTATTTCTTTTCACCATTTTCTTTGCATTTCTTTATAATTCTTCAACCCCTTCTTTCTCCTTTCTCACATTACTGCTTTTTTCAATCATTCCTAAGGACTTCTAGTTCTAAACTATTTGTGATGTCCTTGGTTAGATCCCTCTGGCTCTGGCGGATCATAGGACGGATTTACTATCCTTAGACACCTTATAACTCCATGACTGTCCTATTGTTGCCATAAAACCATTTTCTTGAAAATCTCTCAAAGTGTTTATGATTATCAAAACATTTTGTTAACACCTTGAGAGTTTTGTTTTCAGAAACACTCCCCCTTCACATATGCTTATATTGTTTTAACTGAAATCTGCATAGAGAGGGTAGAGTTCGCACTTTTGAATTGATCAACTTTCAATAGACAAGACCGATTCGAGACACGTTTACATCACTAGTGAACTAGCTTGAAATTATTACCCAGCCTGGTCAAGTCCAAAGAAAGTTTCTCGAAATGGTACATTCTACTTAGACAAGTCCTATTCGAGACACGCTTACATCACTGGTTAGACCAGCTTGAAATTATTACCCGTCCAGGAACAAGTCTTTTCGAGTACTGACTTTATATTATCGTCAATTCATTGGTTACGACTGAGTCGAGCTCATTTGAGATTCAAACACCGATCATAAAACATTTTTGATCACCTTTTAATCACGTTTCTCCCCCTTAAAAATAGCATATCTATGATGTTTTTGAAACAAAATGATTAAAAGATATGTTTTTCGGAAAGCATTTGGAGAGAAACTGAGTTAGCATGAATTTTGGAACAACTTTGGTTTAATACTCCCCCTTAACGAAAGCATATTTTTCATACAGAAAATTTAGAATCAATTAAGGGTTTAGAGGGAGTTATCTTGGTACCAAATGTGAGAGATTTTGAAAAATCTTTTTGAAAAATTTCGAATCAATGGTACTCAAGATGATGAAGATTTTGAAAATCTTTTGAAGATAATTAGAGAAGAATTATCTTCATTTGATTTAGGATAAGTGCTCGATATTTATGAAAATCGATTTTGCGTAGCACTTTCCTTTCTTTAAAGATCGGGTTACAGTCTGAAGTAACTGCAAGCCATTATGATTTTAAGGAATAGTGCTTTAAAAAAATATTTAACAACCTTTGATTTTGATAAGCACTTTCCTTTCTTTGAAGCGCGGGTCCTGAACTGATGTGTTCAGAAGCCATTATGTTGAAGTCCGGGTTTCGTACTGAAGTATACGAAAGCCATTATTTTTTAAGAAATTTTGAGAAACGACATGTTTTAGAAAACATTAAAGAACTCTCGCTCAAGCATCTGTACATACCCGTATCATTGTTGAATGACATTTCTAGAAACGTACAGAATATCGATTATACGAGAGACATGTCGGAGAAGAATATTTTTGATTTTTTGATTTTATATTGTTTTTGTATTTTTTGAAAATTTTCTATTTTTGTATTTTGCTTTTGTTGGTTTTATGAAAGAAATGGAAAATCAAAAATAGAAGAAAGGGAGAATGAAGAAGAAGAGTTTACAGAATTAGAACCCTCTGATGAGCTGGGTTCTGAGATATTTGATTCACCTGCAACCAAAGAAGAAGAGTTTTCACAAATAACAGTGTTAGAAGTACAAGATTCCTCACGGTGAGGGTGATCACTATCAACGGTTGTAATGGTTTCTACTTCCTTATCCTGATGATTGTCACTATTATCTGTGTTGGTGCAAGTATCAAAAATCTTTCCTGCGGGAATCCATCTAAGACCTACTTTATTGAAAACTTTTCCCGTGGGTATCCACCTAAGGTAAGATCTAGGAGTTGTTTTCTTATCAGATGCAGCGGAAGACTCATTTTTGGAAAAACTACGTCCTAAAGAGATCCACCTATTAGGTTTCCTGTTCATCATGTCAACGGGTTTGTTTCTATTTGGTGTCTTAGTGGATTGTTCCTTGGCACGAGAATTATCTTTCTTGAGATATTGTAAGACACATGCCTCATGATTAGCTGAAAAGACACATTTTTTACATGTAGTGCAGACAAATTCAATATTCTTGTTTAAAACAGCAGCTTTAACTTTGTCACTACAGTCTTTTGGAAATTGATTCTTGTTCGAAAAAGACTTCGAATTCCTAGTGTTGTTTTCTAAGGGCATAGCATTTTCTTTTGCGCAACTACTCTTAGATGCAAGCCAATCCCTAGTCTTTTGTAGAGTGTTCCTAGGTAATGGTTTACTACTACTAGCAGTGCCTTGAAATCTTGTAGAATTCATCACCCTAGATGTTGCACCTAGAATTCCGTCTTTTCGAGTCTGTGCCTTTTTTCTAGCTTCTTCTAGATAGTGATTGTTGACCATGTCGTTAGAACCGACAGATTCTTTAACTGGATTTTTGGTCACATTCCGTGTAGTATTCCTAGAGATGCCAGGTGTAAACACTTTTTCTACCTCAAAAACAGGTTTTTCAAAAGCTTTGATAATTCTCTTTTTGATAGGCAGGGACTGTGGAGTGACTGTTTTTGACAAATCATGTTTCTCATTGACTTTTGGAGGAGGCTGAGAAATAGACATTTTTGGTTTGAAAACCGGTTTTGGAACATTTGTATTCTCCTCAGTCAATGGTTTTGCAAACTTAGTATCCACAGCCTTTCCTTTTAGACTTTCCAGCTGAACTCTCAAAAGATCATTTTGCTCTTGCATGTCCTTGTAGGCACGCTCATACGACAGTTTTTCATACTTGCATTCCTCGGTTTTTCGATCAAGCTGTTTAAAATATGATACATTTTCTTTTTCAAGTTTTTCAAGAGCATTTTCATATTTTGAAACAATTGCGGAGGTCTCAGACTGGAGTCTTTCATGATCTTCAACAGAATATGTTTGCAAAATGATAGACATAATATCAGTAGTCAGAACATCTTCGAAGAGTGAATCATTTAGATTTTCCAAAACTTTGATGTGTTCAAAACATTCATTAGCTTGCTTTACCAGGGATTTATGGTCCTTGACAAAGTTAGTTGTTTCTTTCAAAAGTTCTTGTTCAACATGAATTACCCTTGCACTGATGGCAGTTAACGGAGGTTCAATTTGAGTTTCAAAAAACTTTTTCTGTTCAATATCAAAACTAGAGAACCAGATGTTTGTTGTAATGTTGGTTTTAGTTTTAACAGTGTGTTGAAGATACCCAATTCTAGTTTTAACGTCATCTAAAATGCTTCTAGCATCACTTGTGTTAAAAGGATTGTTTGAAGACATTTGTTCGATTTTAGAAAGAGATTTGGAAACTACAACTGGTTTTGAAACTGATTTTGAAACTGGTGTTGACACTTTGTTTGAAACACTTGGTGTGATGGAAAACTTTGACTTTTCTTTTTGATTAACAAAAGTAATTCCATTAAGTTTGTTCCATTTGTTATAATCAATCGGTTTAAGATCTGGATTCTTTTGTTTCATTTTTGATCTACTAACCTCAGATAGTTCCAACGTTTCAAGAGAATCACGAACAATTATGGGTTCATGCAAAGGTTGTCCATTGTTCAACACATTCTGAGATTTCTGAGCTTTCTTGAGGAACGAGGAAGGGTCGTTACCAAGTGCCATCTTATGTGAAGTATGAAAACGTGGATTTACTTGGTTAGAAAGCATCTTGTTTGATTTAGCTGAATGACCCGTTGTAAGAAGCAAATTGTCCAAAGTTTTGCTTTTTTCCGTTTTATCAAGAATTTCATCAAGAAGAGAATCTTCTCGTTTTGAAAAATCAGCAATCAACTGTTTCTTCTCTTTTTCAAGATCAGAAAATAGTGCTTTTTGTTTAGAAAGTTGGTCATTTAGATCAGAAATTTCCTTGTTTAAAGATTTTATATTCAAGTTCAGATTCACATCAAGTGTATCGTACTTGAGTTTTAATTGTTTTTCTCTTAAAACAGAATCTCGATAACCAATTTCTAATTCGGACATTTTGTTAGTATGAAATTCAAAAGCTTTGGCGTGCTCCTTGTAACTCTCAAGCTCAGTGGTCAATTTAACATTCGCGGCCTTAACTTCGCGATTGACCTTACTCACTTTTTCAATTTCAATGCCACATTGATTGATTAATGATTCAAAATAAGCACGTGTTTCCTCATCAGTCTCAGTATTTTGTGCCACACAGCCTCCACTAGGATCCACATCTGGAGTTTCAGAGTTAGTATTGCTACAACTCGGATTGTCCAGGTATGTATCATAAGTAGGTGCTGGCGTCACAGAATGCTGTTCGTCATGAGTAAACACATCACATATGACATTGTTATAGCATGGATCAATGATTGGTACCTTAGATACTGCATTTGCGTCATAGACAGGAGGTGCGTCAGAGTCAGTGTCGTACTTAGTCTCCTGAAGATTTGCCATGAAGACGCAGTTTGCATTGATGTCCTCTCGGTCTTCCAAATCATCCATAATAGCGAAAAAGTCATGTTCCTCAGCACTCAACTGCATTCCAGATTCTGCCTTTTGTGCTAACAGCATAGCTTTCTGAAGATACGCAAAATTCTTCTTTTTCGGCTTAGTAGGACAATTCCTTGCCATGTGACCCACTCCTTGACAGTTATAACACTTAAACTGATTCCCCTGATTCACATTTCCATAATTCCCAACGACTGGAGCTGCAACATTCCCATTCTGATTACCCACTGCTCTATTCCCAACATTCTGTCCCATCTGATTTCCAACATTCTGACCCAACTGATTACCCTGATACGGAACCGGCTGATTACCCATGCGATATCCAGTAGCATATCCCTGCTTATTCCCAATTACTCCAACCATTTGACCTTGATTACCCATATTCACACCCGGCTGTACAATTTGCCTGTTTCGAGTGTTTGATGAAATCCGTTGGTTGTTTTTAGTTGGTGTGGAATAGCGACTTTTTAGTGCGTTACCCAATAAAGAGTATATCTGATGCAAGGTCGCTTCTGGGTCAGTTTCAGGATCAGTGATTCCTTGTTCCTGGTATTGTTGATCTGGATAGAATTGTTGTTGTGGTTGTGGAATGTATTACTGCAAGTTGTTGTTGTTGGAAGATGATGAAGCTTGTTGTTGTGTATTCACTGAAGTTTGAGTCTTTGCAATAAGTGCCAATGGATCATGATTCTTTGCCAATCTTTCTTTCCTGACTTCATTGACTTCAGCTTGGTTTTGTTTCAGAAAATCATTCAGTTGATCAAAGTTCACCTGATGAAGGTCTTTTGTTTGGTTGACAATAGTGACATATCGTCCCCATTCTTCTGGAAGATTGTTCAGGAACTTGATGTTTTGAACGATAGTTCTGGGTGTCAGCTTGTTCCTGATAAGCTCATTCATCAAAGTGCAAAACCTTCCATAGTAGGATTCAATGGATTCTCCTGGTGTAGATGTGAACTTTTCCCATTCAGTTAGCAACTTGTTCTCCATGTCTTGTTGACCAATTTCTGTTCCATGACACAGCCGTCTAACACGTTCCCACATATCGAGGGCAGTTTCACAACTGTCTACCGCAGCAAAGATGTCTATTGGTAAACCCAGTTGGATAATATGAATTGCCATGTCATCTGCTTCGACTTGTTTCTGATCCTCTGCAGTGTATTCAGATTCGTATTGAAGACGAGAAGATGGTTGGACGGGAGGTGTTGCATCTGCATTTCCAGGTACATGAACTTTTCGAGGCTTGAAGGGTCCATCCTGAATGGATTTAATCATGAGTTTTCCATTAGGTTTGGTCTTGATGTAACGAAGCATACGACTTGTCCATTGAAGATAACCACCTTTTGCCAACATAGGAGGACGGTTTTCGGCACCGGCTGCATGAATGTCTTGTTGAGTTGCCATTGATGAAGGTATGATCTGATAAAGTTGATGTAGGATCGATTCAACGATAAAGGAGTTGTGGTTGATGAAGATTAAGCTCGGTTGAGGTGTTTCTGAAAGTTGTACTCGTAACCTTGGTTCTAAAAAAATTTTCGCCCAAAATTTGAAATTCACTATAAAAATCAATTCTAAGGTCGTATGAAAATTTTGAGTTATGACAATTTTGACGCCAAATTTGACCCGAAAAATTTGAATTTAGGCCCAAAAATTTGAATTTTTGACCAAAATTTTCACAGTTAAACCAAAATTTGAATCTCGCGTAAAAATTTGAATTTTTTTTTTTAAACCTTTATTCGTAGAAAGAGCTTAGGCGTAGAAACAGAAAGTTACGAGTAGACGATGCTTAGGCGTAGAGATTGTGCTTATGCGTAGGATCTTATGCGTAGGATCTTAGGCGTAGTCAGCTTAGGCGTAGGATTCTTAGGCGTAGGATTCCTTATGCGTAGACCAGTATCTTACGCGTAACCTTAAGCTTATGCGTAGACAAAAAGTTACTCGTAAACCTTACGCGTAATTGTGAAGTTATGCGTAGAGTTACTCGTAAGCTTTTAGCTTATGCGTAAACTATGGTTAAGAACCAAAAATCCTTTACACTGTCACAGCGTAAGGGATATCCACAAGTCGAAGTGTTCCACACACTTATCCAAGTGAGGGAAGCACTGAGTAACCGTTATAGCTCGAAGATTCTTCACCAAAAAGTTATGCGTAGAAAAACTAGGGTTTTGACTTTTTGACTTCTACGCGTAAGACATTTCCAATGATTCAAACGATGTCTCTTGCACAAATATCCTTAAAAACACTCGAATAACCCAAAAATGTTGACCTTTTTCACCCAAAGTGCTTAGAAAAGTTACGAGTAGAAATGACCAACGAACCAAAACGTGTTCAAAAATGAAGAAAAACACGTAAAGCTTCAAACTTTTTGCAAAAAACTGAAACTTTAGCACCAAATATACCTTAAACCACAAGAATCTTGAATTTTTAAGTGCAAAAATTAAAGCTTTATGCGTATCAAAGATGTAAAACGTGAGCTTAACGCGTATCTTACCAAAACTTCAAAACAAACACAAACACTCCTAAACCATTGTTAGGCGATTGATACCAATTGTAATGACCTAAGATATATCAACCTTATCACAAATACCCACTTAACGAACACAAGTATACCACGTTAAACCAACACTTTATGCGTAAATAATAGGAAAGGAAAAGATGAAGAACTTGGTGACTTGAATATGAATTCGTGTATGTTAGAGAGATAGAGAGAAGAAAGATGAAAACAATAAGTTGTATATTGCTTCAAAAGAAAAACACACACACACACACTCAAGCACACCCCTCAAATGACCATTTGAGGGGTATTTATAGTAAGAGAGATGATGCCCTAAGGCTTGGCCATGGGCCGTGAGATGGGCTTGGACATGGATTGGGTTACATGAACTTATAAAAGGCTAACTTAACTAAACGTCTAACCATTTAGCTTAGCCCAATCCATGAGCCCTTTGACTATTCTAGCACGATATCTAACACACGTTACAAAGTTCCTAAATGTGAATGACCATCACTTCTAATAAAAACTATTAAGGCTAACAGGTGTGCTTCTCTGTGCACCTGGCTAAGGCAAGCTTGAAAAAGAGCTTCGAATCTGCTCAGCTAAAGGATTTTCGGTTTGGGGGGAAGCTGCCAAAGTCTCGCATTCTTAAAGGCTCAATGTCTTATTTTCAAGAGCCTCGGAAGCTTTGGTGGTGGATGTTTAAGAGATGACGATTTCTATCTTCTACAACGGGGCTGTTTGATATCCTTATCTCGGTACTCGTATCATCATCTTCTTAAACTATATCATATTCTCTATCTTTGTAAATAATTATTAAAAACCAAAATACAAAAATATAAAACCAGAAAAAGAAAATAGAAAATTTTAAAACCAACAAAAATCCATAAAAATCAGAAAATTTGAAAGATACCAAAAATATTGTTTTCTCAAGACATGTCTTCTGGTATCGATAACATCTGCGGTCTTAGAAATGTCATTCAATAATGGCACGGGACCATAGATGAAGTTCGAGCAGGAGGTGTAAATATTCTTTTCCAAAACATGTCTCAAAATATGGCTTGCAGTTATCTCAGACCGTGACCCGTACTTAAACCATGGTTTGCTATTATTTCAGATAGCAACCCGTTCTTCAAGAAAGGAAAGTGTTGTGCTAAACTAATTTTCAAATATTTCGTGCACTTATCCTAAATCGAAAATGAGGAAAGTATGTCGAAGGACTGTTGTCCCTACACAAATGTTTTTCCGTCTAAATTTCTTCAGAAAAATATTTGTTGTTCAAGATGGTGGAAAATGAGTTGCTTTAAAAATCAATCAGATTCAGAGTTTTTATAAAATTTTCAAACTCAATCAATGACTTCGGCGCTTTTAAACTTTTCAGAAAATGAGTCATTGATTGAGGGGGAAAATGTTTTCAAATCTATATCATCTAAAGAGCTTATCTAATTATCCTATATATACTTAAATGCAAAACATGTTAACCTACGTTGAAGGACTAGGTGCCTAGGATATGATTGTTAGGATTAGATGATTAGAGTTTGATGAACACATTATTCCCATGCCTTTACATGATCTAATTGATATATTGGATTGACTTTTATTAGTCGATGGCTGTTTGGGTGTTGTTGACCACCATATATCTGTTTGTATGTCCACTAACATATGCAGATAAGATGGTTTAAAAGAATATTCCCGATCCGGATCCCACATATGAAGATGATTGGATGCCGAAAGGAAAGGGTAAATATTTCTTAGGTCGACAATGAAGAAACGGAGCTTAATTAGATCTCCTTGGAAAATTGGCATGAAAAAATGCAACGTAAGAGGTCTCACTGCATCAGCAGATGGTTTTCTTCATCATCAAATGAAGAAACGGAGCTTAATTTGACCTCTATGGAGAGTTGGCATGAAAAAATGCAACGTATGAGGTCTCACTGCATCAGCAGATGGTTTTCTTCCAGCCCAACAACAACAACAAAAGCTTCTCAACCACCTAACGTATCTTTGTGCAGGGATAATAGTGATGATACCATTTTTCTAAAACTTTGAAAAAAATATTGTTTTGAAAATGGAAAATATTGTTTTGAAAATTAATTGGACTTAATCTTGAAAATCACCGGACTTCATTTTATCAAAACTTAAGTCACTCAATCATCGACTACGGTAATCGATTGAGGGGGAGAGTGATTTAAAATAAAATATTTTCAAACGATATTTCTTCATAAAAAGTCCGTTTGTACAATAATAAGTGGTGATCTAAAGATTTAATGTTATGTCATGGTATGATTTTTCTTTTGAATCAAGGTCTTTCAAAATAAAAAAAATTATGTTCTTGTTTGATTGTGAAATTGTTTTATTTTACTTAAAGATCTCTTAAAACTATCATACCTGACACTAACAATCTTTAATGTCTAAATCTGTTCCTATCTATCATCTTTCAAAATTAAATCAGGTCACGTCTTTCCCTAAAATTTTCTAAATTA
Organism: Chrysanthemum makinoi; assembly: GCA_910596185.1. NCBI lineage: Eukaryota > Viridiplantae > Streptophyta > Magnoliopsida > Asterales > Asteraceae > Chrysanthemum > Chrysanthemum makinoi. Next base: position 252,017,993 of record OU343217.1, on the reverse strand, counting down.
TTTAAATCAACTGGGATCACAAATCTCAATTGGTTTGAAATTTTTGATCGGGGGAGAGATCGTGATTTAAATTTCAAATCTGTTTTAGTCCTTTAAAGGCACTCCTGCCTCCATGTGCCAAGCGATTTCAATATACACAATGCACATGATTGAAGAGGAGCATTTAGCCAAAAAAAAAGATGAGTATTTAAACCAGGCCACATTTTCTCTTATTTTTTCTAAACCTTATTAAATCACTTGGGATCCAAAATCTCAAAGGGTTTGATATTTTTGATCGGGGGAGAATTTGTGATTTAATATGAAATTTGATAAAAGATGATCGTTTTGATTCAAAGTGCAAGTTCTCTCTAATATGTGCCAAACTCTTTCGTATATCGATGCCCATATTGAGGGGGAGCGAATGGTTTCTATTGGCGATCGTGAATGTACTTTAAAAGAACTCTTTCCTCTATGTGATAAAATGATTTCAAATATCCTATGCACATTTTGAGGGGGAGAATTTACCAAGAAAATCAAATGGCTTTTTCTACGGAAATTGTGATCAAGAAATTATTTCAAAGAACTCTTGCCTCCATGTGCTAAACAATTTCAAGATCATATGCACATGTTGAGGGGGAGCATTTCTAAATGATCAAAACTATTAAGGTACACAAAGCTTTGATCTAGTATCACAAGTACCTTGATTGATTTTCCAAATGATTTTTCAAGTGGTTTCAAGAAGGAAAGAACAATACCAAAAGACCGACCAATTTACTTTATGCATGGTGTTATAAGGATGGTTAGGTTAGGTATTTGTTCCCACGATCCCGCCAGAGCCGGAGGGATCTACCCAGGGAAAATCCACTAGATAGTGTAGAGTCCTTAGGTATGATGAAAAAAAGGAGAAAAGTGAGAAATGGGAAGAGTGCGGACTGAGATAGAGCTAGAACTGAAATAAACCCAACAAGGTTATAGTAATGAAGTCTCAGTAAGCACTTAAGGGGTTGAAGAATGAAAAAGAAATGAATGTGAAAAGGGTGAAAAGAAATAGCCCTCCAATAATTCAACCTTAGGGAAGAAACCGGGTTCAATACATATGCTACTGGTTGGTACTAAGGTAACTCTGGTATTGAAGACAAGACGTCATGGACCCAGTGACGCACTGCACTAAACTTCCCAAGCTACTCAAGTTCCTCTTAAAAGGACTTGTTTCATTCTCACGGGGAACCTACATAATCTATCGACTTTCTCTTAGAGATTGTTGATATTGAAGAAGGAGACCCTCTCCCTAGCCTCCGACATAGGAAACCAAAGTGCACTATTGAGTCTAGAGCCAAGAGATCATCTACAATATCTCATTAGGACACAAAAATTAATGAAGACTTGCTGTTTCACACAATGTGGAAAGTAAGAATATATTAAGAGTCCTACGCATTATCCTTGTGGTAATTGCCAGAACATCCGAGTGATATGTAAAAGTATTCACGATGAAGATGGAAATCCTTCTAGAGCCAACATCAAACAAGCTCTTGGTGGGTGACATGTGAGATCTTTTCTAAAGATCAAGCTTGTGACAACTGGACAGAAATGATGGGGCGATTCATTGTTGAATTCACCTTGGTCCAGGAAATGAATTGACGAATACTTTTGGAAAAACCGTTCGATGTGCAAATCTTCTTTTCTCTAGCACATCGAATGTGTATTCATTTTCAAACTCAAAAAGTATCTCTGATTGAAAAAAATACTTTTGGAAAAACCGTTCGATGTGCGAATCTCTTCTTTTTTCTAGCACATCGAATGTGTACTCTTTTCAAATACAAAAAGTATTTCTACTTGAAAATTGATCTTTCTCATAAAACCTTCGTCGTATTGCAAAACTCTTTCTTCTAAGCAATACGCGATTATTTTCAAATCAATGTTTCATCAATCAGTGAATCTCAATTTGCTGGTTCACTCACTCCGTGTTGTCTTCTTTGAGACGTTCCAGTTTGAGAACAGCTAGAATAGCTGCGAAACCCTGTCAAGGAGATTCTTCGGAATTATACCTGATCACAGGCAGTACTTGTACTGATCAACGGGGAACCGTGGGCCGTGTACCTCAATTCAACAAAAGTGATCAAAGACACTTTCGTGTGTTTTATTGCTAACTGTTGTTTGCAGGTACATTTGGACGGTTGCAACTGATCAGAATTGAGAAGTCAATCCAAAGCCGCATGCTCACAGCATCCACACTTAATTGAAGAAATCATGACTGGTGCATATCTACATAACCTGGCTCTGATATTTTTATACTATGCTTCTGCTACGCTGCTGCAAATATCATGAACCAGTAAAGCTTCCGCTACTCTGATGGAAAGATGTCATGATCCAGAAAGTGTGAGCATGTCGGTCCGAAAGTCACAACATCACATGAAGGCAACACAACAAAGGGTGATCCAGAGATTTACTGTGGCTAATGATCTCAATGAAAGCTCGAAGATCATCAAAGATGTGGATCAGTTAAAGGCCTCCACTAAAAGTACAAATCAATGCGGACTTTGAAGATTCGCTACTAAAGCACAAAGATTGCGGAACTTGAAGAATAGAAGTCTACGACCTCAGAACTAAAGAAAAAGATAGAATGCTAGGATGCAAAATGTATTTCATGGGGTGACCTCCCTTAGGGGGAGATTGTTAGGAATTGGAAATTTTCATGTTAAAGTGTCGGTCACCCCAATTATGTTCTAGCATATGTTAGCTCGTAGATGTGTCGTTAGTTACGTTATTCAGTAGTTAATTAGTTAGTTAGTAGCGTAGAATAGTTTAGTGTAACACCGTGGAGGAAGGACGGGTGTTTACCCACTGTGTGCCTGATCCACAGTCCGATAGGAGGACGTAGTATTTGTAACTATAAATACCCCTTCCATCCTTGGAAGGGGTGGTGCTTTTCTCATAATCAAACCTTTCATTTGTTAGTTTCTCTCTCTAGAAAACACTCTCTCCTCTCTTCATCTCTCTAACCATGGCTATCTTGTTTAATCATCTACCTAGACCACCCGAATCATCTATACAACATATTATTTACGATCCTACAGTGGGATAGGCGATTTAGTGGTGGCAAGTCAAAAATCTTTATGTTACAAGCATACGAAGAATGGCGTTGCTAAGCCAAGACTCGACACTCTAAACTCTAGATAACTGAAACAAACAAACATAAATTTATAGATAGATGTAGGATGGTAGCCCGTATATTTTTTTCATATTTTTTTTTCAACACTCTATTTTTTTCTTTTTCTCTTTTTTCTATTTTTTTCGATTTTTTTTTCATACACTTTTACTCTACCATCCTCTACGATAACATCAAAATAATAGGGATTTATAGGCACATCCCTACACTTGATTTTTTATTACTCTAACACTAATTTGACCCGAATTGAAAAGATCAAAACACTTTGAGTACATTGATATGGGTGAACAAAACACGTCAAGCTTACTCACACAAGCTAGCCACTTGTGAATGACTAACCGTAAGAAACTTAAAACGGTTCGGACACTGATCCAATTATAGATGAGAAGTGTGTAGTATGGGTAACTCAAACGTGTTAGGTTTGAGCACCGAGATCGTTCCGAACGAGGGTTGAATGGAATTTCCAACTCACGTCTCGATTATCGGGATTCGAATAAGAGAAGGGGATAAAATGATATTATCTAAACTACGGGATAAGGAAAGCATATAGGATTAAAATCTATGGGGAAACCTAAGAACTAAGACAAACTACGCAAATCTATACTAAAACGCAAATACGGGATTTAAACGAAACGCGAACAAAATGCAACTACGTCTATTCTAAGTCCTAAAAATACCTAAAATTACTTTTATGCTAAAAATGATATTAGAAAACTATTTATGAATTAAAACTAATTTTTAGGAATTTTCTTGATTTTATTAAAATTAAAAACTAATTATAGACTTTAAAAATAAAACTAATTATCTAAAAATTATGAAAAAGAGGGGGAAAATTATGGAATTACTTTTAAAAAATCTAAAATATCATAAAAGACTTTTAAAAACTATTTTTTTATTTTTCTGATTAATTCTCTATTTTCTACTAATTTAAAACTATTTAAATCTAATTTAAATTATGAAAAATACCAAATAAAAGAGGAAAAGTAGGGAAAAATATTTTTTATGCTTTTTATATTTATCTTAATCTATTAAAATTGAAAAATTAATTTTTGGAACTTTTTCTTAATTAATTGCAATTAAAGCTATTTAAATATGACTAAAAACTGATTTTAATTAAGAAAAATACTAAACAGTGACCAAAAATTATGAGAAATTCAGGGAAATTCTAAAATCTTATTCTAAAGCTATGAAAAATATAAAACATGAAGCTTATGTGGAAGAAACTGAAGCTGTAGTACAAACTGAAGGAAATAAGCACTTTGGAATAAGCTAATAAGCACTAAATTGCACCAAACCTCTACAGAAGGTAAGTTATGCTAAAAATACTCTAAAGCAACTAACTACAGCTACTCCTAACCTCTAATAAGCAAATTACCAAAGATTAAGCTAACTGCCACTTTAAGCTAAATAATATTCTGACCCCCTACTTTAAGCTGATGAAACTGCTTATCTAAAAAGCTACAGAGAAAACTAAAAGTGTGGTCCTCAAGACCACCAACCAGAGATCATTTATCCAAAATTTCAGCTAATAAGGACCTAAGGTGAAGAAGTTATGGATCAAACAAAAACTGGCTAAATGGGATACAAGGCTGCTGATGCAGCAGACTGTTATGACAGTTATACATTTGACTTTTATGAAATTTATAAGCTTCCAAATTACTGAAATTGATATAATAAACTAACCTAAGACATGGTTAAGCTAACTAGACTAACTCTTAACCTATATAATGGCTTATGCAAGCTTATAACTAACTGATGTGCAGCAGAACTAGTGGAGCAGATCAGGCAAATAATGAGCAATATTGAGCAATCTAAATACTACCAAGCATCACTGAACTGAAAATAACTGAATTAGGTGCACTAATGACTGTAACCATTACCTAAACAAGCTTTAAAACTGATTGAGACCTCCTCATGGAATGTGGAAACAGACTGTTTGGAACAGGGAAGTAACATAAGACTGTTTTGGTTTTTAGGCTAAAAACACAAAGATGAACTTGACACTGAAAAGCTTTGATTAAATAAGTCTTAAAACCAGGAGCTAACGCTAAACAAATCAATTTCTACTGATCAAACCCTTTTTATCTTCAAAATAAAGCCAAATCCAAACATACCTTTATACTATCTAAATGCATTTTAACATTACAACTTTGATGAAAACTGACTAATACTGATCTGTATTGGAAATATTAGCATCAAACTCAACTTTTTAACACAATTGAACTGGAAATTAAACTGAACTTGATTTGACTCTCAAATTTGACCCGAGTTGACTTTTGTTGACTTTCACCAAAACTTGAAATTTGAGCAAATTGAAACACTAACAAGCTTACATAAGCTTCAATAAGCTTATGTAAGCTCAAAATATCAGAATTAGGATGCTTGAAAACAGGAAATTGATCAATTCTTAAGACAAGTTATTGAAAGGTAAAAGGAAAAATTGCATTAATGAAGAATGATTACAAACTTAAATTTAAAAGCTTACACTAAACAAAAACATGTAAATGACAAGTAATAAAGTGGCCAAAATTCCTTTAAGACATAAGGAATTGGACAAAGTGTTTTGTGACTGAATGGGGCTATATATAGCTAAAGAGGAGCCTTGGGATGCCTTTGAGAAGCGCCTAGAAGCTCATCCACAGCCACATGATTATTCCATTGTCACCATAGCCACTCACAATGCTCCATTTCATACTATGATGTGTCACGGCCAATCAAGGGGCTCCATTTGTCCACGTAAGCACTCTTATCTGACAAGTCAGAGGTGGATAAGGTTGGGAAAGATGCTTAGTACTATGTTTGGTGTTTGGGTGGTGGTAAAATGGTGGAAAACGGGTGTTTGGGATTTGGGGAAGACAGTGTACTGTGGTAAGGGCGCGTTTGGTTATTTTATTATTAATCAAATTCTTTGACCGGGTCTTGTGGTTGACTTGGGTTAAGGATACGGGTTAGTGGGTAAAAGGTGGCCGGGTATTGGGATTTATATTGGACGGGTTGGGTTGGTTTGTAGATTGGGCCGAAAGGTTAAGTGAGTTGGACAATGGATTGGATTATTAGATTGGTTTAGGACTAGTATAAATGACAAAGGCTACCATAGGGACTAATTTTGCAAAAGCTGAAACTCCAAGGGCCAATCATGTAATTCTGAAATCATCTTCCAAGGACCACTTTTGAAAATCTTCAAATAGACCAAGGGCTAAATTTGCACTTTTTGAATCTTGAGGGTGTTTTCTGTCATTTGCTGAAAGTTCAGGGACTATTTCTGACATTTCTTCAAACTTTGATCAAATCTTCACAAATCATCCTCAGAGATTAGAATTCTTCATAAATGCATAATTCTGACCTTCCGGCTCGGCTTAAGCTCTCTTTAATCTCTCGTGCTCGGATTTACGTCTGATTTGGTTCCTTTTTGCGTGTTTTTACATATCCATACCTGCACAAGCACAAACTCAAGAAAACCACAAATATTAGCAATAAACGGCTCTTTCTTGGTTATTTTGGGTCTATTTTGATAACAAAAAGGTATGTGTTTTAGCACATACCAAAATACCCCAGACGAGACCATTGTCGTGTCCTCACGCAATGCAATCAACTCACGCTTCTAAAACCAAGGATTTCAATCTCTTTCTACTAAACCTATGAAGAAGTAGCAAATATTCCTCAAAAGAGATTAAGAACCCTTAATTCTAAAAACGCCCCGTTTACCTTTTAAATTCACATATATAGATATAACGATTAAGCACATTCCGATTATGAATGACGGTTTGTTGAACTTTCATGTCGATCAATAACTCCAACATTTTTCAAACGACACGTTAGGATCACGGAGTAGAAAACACAACACAGCGTGAAGTGACCATACGGATAGAATACATTGTCCCTGATTTTTCACAAGTCCCAAACTAAGCGTAAAACCGAAATCATTGTTAATTATGACTCTAGATGCTAACACTACCCATGGAAGTTACTTGTGTAATTACTTCTTGCTCCCATTTTCCTCTAGAATTTTTTTATTTTTGTGAGAAATGAATTTCTTCAAATTCTCGTTTCGATAACTTTTATTCCGATAAAGATACAAAGCTAAGTCGATAATTAGTTGTCCGCCTTCCCTCAAGAACCATTGTCGTAAAAATGAGGTCCACATCAAGGAATTTTATTAACTTATACTTTTGATTTTTCATTTTCATTTTTCAACATTTTTTTTTTAATGAAATAGAACTTAGACTTTTACGTGTATGAGCTATGAACCACGGAGCTTCACGGGGTAATTCCAAGACTATAGGCTTCATGAAATGAGGATCCCGGCTGGCTAGGCTAAGACCTCACTCAATCCCGGCTAAAGATCCAAGGGTCCGATCTCGACACCGCAGCTCACAACTTTACTTATTACATTATCACTTAGCACTGATTACTCATTTATTTATTACGGATCCTTGATGTGTACCCAATTTTTAAAACAAAGATTCTTTTAAGAAGATAAAGAACTAACTATCGCCAAAAACTCAACATCTCTAATTATTTAGACAGATATGGGGTGAAACAATTTTGTGGGAACAAAAAGCCATAAGTACCTTCGATGGGCTCTAAAGAGAACCAACTACTCCACGTTTAGCATCTAAATTCATAAGTAACTCTATCATTTCTCGATCTCTGCAAATTTAAAATCCCAAATAATGAGATCCGCAGATGCTTAGCCGATAATTTTTAGATTACCTATGGTTAAGGGAACAGGCTAGGGCTCAACACGCCCGGTCAAGTCAGAATTCTATTCCTACTCTCACCAGCGGAAAGTCAACAAGGTGTCAAAACATATATTAACTTAGCAAATGCTTCGTCTAATGAAATAAAGTTATGCATATTTAAAATCACTCAGGGAAACTTGCAAAATCTTGGCCTTGTGAGCTAGAATTCGCATTTTATAGCTTCTTATCTAAGAGACTAGCAAACTTTTCAATCAAAAAGACTTAACAAAAGCTTACAAAAATTTTTAAAATTTCTCATTTTTGCACAATTTTTCATTTTCTAAGGAAAAACGGGGTTACGAGAGAAACACAACAGAAATAAGCAAGTGCGGTCAAATCAAATCGAAGATTTCCCTACCCTAGACGAGAACGAAACATTGTCCTCAATGTTTAAAGCAAGGGTATCACGAAAATCTAAAAGCCGTTTATTAAGTATGCTTAAAGATAGACGTTAGTCGATAAGATTTAGGATATCGGATTTCCATCAGCATCGATCATGAAACTCGAGTAGAGAAAATGACAAACTTCGAGCACGAGAGTCTTCATATCGGGAAAATCCTACACAACATCACAAACAACCAAACACGAGAAATCGAAGAGGCAGACCCCTTCGCGTCACTTATTAGAAGATAGAAAGAAGATATATGGATAAGCATGGGGTGCCTCCCACGAAGCGCTACTGTTTTTCTTAAACGAGTCGCTAGCCTGACTCGTCCCCGAATTCATTTGTCCTTGGGGAAGAAAATGGTAGAGATACCAGGGTCAAAAACGGTGTCCTCATTCCCGAAAGAATGAGACTGGGTGGGTTGGGTGGAGAAGAAAATGGGTGGATAAGACATATGATGTAAGAAGGATCCATCATCCGGTGGTTTTGCGGGCGGACGAAAGGATGACGGATCAAAGTGAGAAAACTCCAAGAAAGACGGGAGCTCATGGTAAGAGATAAGATGTTTAGGCTCACAAATGAAGGCATCCATCCGAGGATCCTTATCTCCAGAAATGATTTTAACAAAAGGCTCATCAATGCATATCCCGGGTTTAAAAATTTTGTCTTCACATGTGTGCTCAACGGGATAAGTGAGGGTCGACTCAACAGAGGAGGTAGAATCATCATTAAGCAAGCTTTCAAGAAAAAGGATATCTTGATTAGAGTCGCACCCGTCACTCTCAATACCCGGCGGTATTGGATCATCAAGAAATAAGTCGATTTCTTCCATATCAGAATCATAAGGCGAATCATCAAGAATATCGTCTTCAACCACTTTAGTCAATTCATCAATCTCCATAATATCTTCAGTGTCGGATTCATCACTTTCTTCGTCTTGCGTAACATCATATGACGGGAGAGAAAGGTCGGAACACAGAGATGGGACAAATGGTGTGCTCTTAGAGCTAGCAATATCCACCACTTCCGTTGTGGTCTCTGAATCGGACTCAAAATCTTGGTCGAAAAGAGGATTAACTTCACAAAAGGTGTAGTCATCTTTGAGTTCAAAAAGAGGATTTGAGAAAATCCCTGAAGTAACCTCGGAGATGTCAAGAGAATCACATAAAAGCGAATCACAATCACTGTCAGGTATATCCTCGGAATCGGAAAACATCTCATCATGATCATTCGAAATATCAAGAGAAAGCTCATCACAAATATCATCTACAACCTCGGACTCTCTTGGGATTGGGATAAGGCTCTCAACACAAGAAGATTCCGTTTCCGGAATAGTACTAAGAGGCTCGTCCCCCATTATGAGAGAGTCAACGGGTTCAACAATGTTTGAAGAAATAGAATCATCGACCTCTTCCAAAATGACGTCACTTCTCTCAACCGGCGTGAGTGAAGGGGAAGGGTCAGAAATGAAAGGCTCAGAAACGGGAGTGGGTTCAACCGACAAACTTTCATAATATTCTTTCATTTGGATGGAATCCTCATCATCATCATCAATGTAAGTCTCGAGCCATCGGGCACGTCTTTTAAGTGCTTGCTCCTCAATTCGTATTACTTCAAGACACTTTTCAATCCGAGCTGCTCGTTTTTCTTCTTCGAGTAATTCTAACATAGATCTTTCGTTTCGAGATGCTCGATCTTCGGCATGTTCATTAACAAACTCTTCGAGTATTTTAAAACATCTTTGAATTTCTGGAGAAATTATCGGAGGTTGTGGTTGAATTTCTTGGTATTGTGGAGGTGGGTCATAAGAATAGTCATAAGGAACTTGCTCGTAAACAATTGGATTCTGCATTTGACAATCGGAATTAAAGTGCGGACCTCCACAATACTCACAACAGTATGATTGTTGTGACGGGTTTGGTGAAGTATATGGATAAGGTTCATAACCAAAGGTTGTATTGTTAAATTGGGCTTGACATTGAAAACCTTGGTGAGGACCTCCACAGTACTCACATGAGTATGACTCCGTCTCATGGTATGGGGATTGGTTAAGGAAATCGGTCGTATCATTGTAGGGATGTTGGTCGTAGACAAACTCGTTTCCCGTATTCACAATGCTACAACCGGGACAATTCCCACCATTTTGAGGTCCCCCACACCATTGACAACCATAATGGTAAGACGAAGACATCGAGAATAATTATACGAATAAGAGGGTGAAGAGATAAAGAATTGACGGTTCAGAGGGTAAAGAAGAATATTTTTGGGTTTTTAATAAAAGCAAACATAAAAGGAAAACAAATTATGAAAAGGAAAATTTTTTTGGGTTTTTATAAAAGGGATATTTACAAAAACGACAGTAACTTCACTCGGGGAAGGATCTTCAAATGCACGCGATTCGAGACGGAATACGAAAACTCGCTACAAGCCCTCCCCGGCAGCGGCGCCAAAAATTGATATGGGTGAACAAAACACGTCAAGCTTACTCACACAAGCTAGCCACTTGTGAATGACTAACCGTAAGAAACTTAAAACGGTTCGGACACTGATCCAATTATAGATGAGAAGTGTGTAGTATGGGTAACTCAAACGTGTTAGGTTTGAGCACCGAGATCGTTCCGAACGAGGGTTGAATGGAATTTCCAACTCACGTCTCGATTATCGGGATTCGAATAAGAGAAGGGGATAAAATGATATTATCTAAACTACGGGATAAGGAAAGCATATAGGATTAAAATCTATGGGGAAACCTAAGAACTAAGACAAACTACGCAAATCTATACTAAAACGCAAATACGGGATTTAAACGAAACGCGAACAAAATGCAACTACGTCTATTCTAAGTCCTAAAAATACCTAAAATTACTTTTATGCTAAAAATGATATTAGAAAACTATTTATGAATTAAAACTAATTTTTAGGAATTTTCTTGATTTTATTAAAATTAAAAACTAATTATAGACTTTAAAAATAAAACTAATTATCTAAAAATTATGAAAAAGAGGGGGAAAATTATGGAATTACTTTTCAAAAATCTAAAATATCATAAAAGACTTTTCAAAACTATTTTTTTATTTTTCTGATTAATTCTCTATTTTCTACTAATTTAAAACTATTTAAATCTAATTTAAATTATGAAAAATACCAAATAAAAGAGGAAAAGTAGGGAAAAATATTTTTTATGCTTTTTATATTTATCTTAATCTATTAAAATTGAAAAATTAATTTTTGGAACTTTTTCTTAATTAATTGCAATTAAAGCTATTTAAATATGACTAAAAACTGATTTTAATAAAGAAAAATAGTGAACAGTGACCAAAAATTATGAGAAATTCAGGGAAATTCTAAAATCTTATTCTAAAGCTATAAAAAATATAAAACAAAGGCTTATGTGGGAAATATGAAGGCTGTATTACAAACTGAAGGAAATAAGCACTTTGGAATAAGCTAATAAGCACTAAATTGCACCAAACCTCTACAGAAGGTAAGTTATGCTAAAAATACTCTAAAGAAACTAACTACAGCTACTCCTAACCTCTAATAAGCAAATTACCAAAGATTAAGCTAACTGCCACTTTAAGCTAAATAATATTCTGACCCCCTACTTTAAGCTGATGAAACTGCTTATCTAAAAAGCTACAGAGAAAACTAAAAGTGTGGTCCTCAAGACCACCAACCAGAGATCATTTATCCAAAATTTCAGCTAATAAGGACCTAAGGTGAAGAAGTTATGGATCAAACAAAAACTGGCTAAATGGGATACAAGGTGCTGATGCACAGATGTTATGACAGTTATACATTTGACTTTTATGAAATTTATAAGCTTCCAAATTACTGAAATTGATGTAATAAACTAACCTAAGACATGATTAAGCTAACTAGACTAACTCTTAACCTATATAATGGCTTATGCAAGCTTATAACTAACTGATGTGCAGCAGAACTAGTGGAGCAGATCAGGCAAATAATGAGCAATATTGAGCAATCTAAATACTACCAAGCATCACTGAACTGAAAATAACTGAATTAGGTGCACTAATGACTGTAACCATTACCTAAACAAGCTTTAAAACTGGTTGAGACCTCCTCATGGAATGTGGAAACAGACTGTTTGGAACAGGGAAGTAACATAAGACTGTTTTGGTTTTTAGGCTAAAAACACAAAGATGAACTTGACACTGAAAAGCTTTGATTAAATAAGTCTTAAAACCAGGAGCTAACACTAAACAAATCAATTTCTACTGATCAAACCCTTTTTATCTTCAAAATAAAGCCAAATCCAAACATACCTTTATACTATCTAAATGCATTTTAACATTACAACTTTGATGAAAACTGACTAATACTGATCTGTATTGGAAATATTAGCATCAAACTCAACTTTTTAACACAATTGAACTGGAAATTAAACTGAACTTGATTTGACTCTCAAATTTGACCCGAGTTGACTTTCACCAAAACTTGAAATTTGAGCAAATAGAAACACTAACAAGCTTACATAAGCTTCAATAAGCTTATGTAAGCTCAAAATATCAGAATTAGGATGCTTGAAAACAGGAAATTGATCAATTCTTAAGACAAGTTATTGAAAGGTAAAAGGAAAAATTGCATTAATGAAGAATGATTACAAACTTAAATTTAAAAGCTTACACTAAACAAAAACATGTAAATGACAAGTAATAAAGTGGCCAAAATTCCTTTAAGACATAAGGAATTGGACAAAGTGTTTTGTGACTGAATGGGGCTATATATAGCTAAAGAGGAGCCTTGGGATGCCTTTGAGAAGCGCCTAGAAGCTCATCCACAGCCACATGATTATTCCATTGTCACCATAGCCACTCACAATGCTCCATTTCATACTATGATGTGTCACGGCCAATCAAGGGGCTCCATTTGTCCACGTAAGCACTCTTATCTGACAAGTCAGAGGTGGATAAGGTTGGGAAAGATGCTTAGTACTATGTTTGGTGTTTGGGTGGTGGTAAAATGGTGGAAAACGGGTGTTTGGGATTTGGGGAAGACAGTGTACTGTGGTAAGGGCGCGTTTGGTTATTTTATTATTAATCAAATTCTTTGACCGGGTCTTGTGGTTGACTTGGGTTAAGGATACGGGTTAGTGGGTAAAAGGTGGCCGGGTATTGGGATTTATATTGGACGGGTTGGGTTGGTTTGTAGATTGGGCCGAAAGGTTAAGTGAGTTGGACTATGGATTGGATTATTAGATTGGTTTAGGACTAGTATAAATGACAAAGGCTACCATAGGGACTAATTTTGCAAAAGCTGAAACTCCAAGGGCCAATCATGTAATTCTGAAATCATCTTCCAAGGACCACTTTTGACAATCTTCAAATAGACCAAGGGCTAAATTTGCACTTTTTGAATCTTGAGGGTGTTTTCTGTCATTTGCTGAAAGTTCAGGGACTATTTCTGACATTTCTTTAAACTTTGATCAAATCTTCACAAATCATCCTCAGAGATTAGAATTCTTCATAAATGCATAATTCTGACCTTCCGGCTCGGCTTAAGCTCTCTTTAATCTCTCGTGCTCGGATTTACGTCTGATTTGGTTCCTTTTTGCATGTTTTTACATATCCATACCTGCACAAGCACAAACTCAAGAAAACCACAAATATTAGCAATAAACGGCTCTTTCTTGGTTATTTTGGGTCTATTTTGATAACAAAAAGGTATGTGTTTTAGCACATACCATACATTATTATGGAAATAAAGGGAATTTGAATTTAACGTTCCCTTCCCGTCATTTCATAAAATTTAACTTTTCCCATGAGTCCCAATCGTCCCAAAACTGTGTTCAAAGGATATAACTCGACTTAGCAACTTATGTAAACAACTAGATAATTGAACTAAGGGTTTAGTGTGATAACAATAATGCACTAAAAGTGAGTGCATACAAGGTGGGCTAAGGTGATTTGGGTGTACATTTGTGGTTGGATTGTAAAAAATGCTCTTCATTGACATTCCGGAAAACCGAAACATCACGAGAACCGCGAAAAGGATAGGCTCTGAGGGGTTAACTAGGGGTATCGTGTACTAAAGATGAGTACAACGCAAAGGTATGGGGGAATTACTCAACCGATGTGGAAGAAGTAATTATATGACGGGTATCAAACAAGGGTTATCCTAATGCCTCTTATCATTTAGTTATTCCTAACTACACAAGTGTAGTCTTACTAGCGATCTCGGAATGCATCACAAAATAAGTTCTAGAATCTATTATACTACCGGTTCACACTCTAAGCATTAAATATGAATGCTTTAATTCCTACAAATCTAAGGGAGATCCTCACATTTTGGGTGGAATTTAAGTGGTAAAGGGTTTTTGTGCTAGTCATATAACTTCCTATCCATGAGACGCTTTATTAAGACTAATGGCCCACTCCTATATGTCATGAAAAATTTTAAATTTGGTTCCAAAATTACCCTAACCGATATTTCTCCTGGTTTATTACACAAATGAAATTGGACAAAGCAAATAATCAAGGATAAGCATAGTTTCAAAGTTCCCGTTTTATTTTCCCTCCCTACACTTAAACTGAACATTGTCCCCAATGTTCCCCGAAAGAATCAAAGTTATGATAATGGAAGGTAATTAAAAATGAAAGAAACTAGTACTCCCCTGATTAGCTCGGTAGGATCCGTGTGAAGTGGTGGTTACATTTTTCTTCAAGAAGAATGTTTGCGTGAAAAGCTCATTCTCATCTTATGTATCTTCTTCTTGATAAATTAAACCTGCACACTTGAAGAAAACAAACGAAACCTTCGCATAAAATCGGCGGTAACAATATATATATGACTCTACTAAACTAGGATATAATGCTTGTGGAATGGATTTTTACAGATTTTCTGGAAAATTAAGACCTGGAAAATTCCAAAAATTTATAAGTAGCTCAGAAAACGAGAAAAAGTAATAAGCTGTTTCTGCTCCTCCTGACGCCGTCAGGTTATCCTGACAGAAACTGGTCTGCGATTTTCTGAAAAAAGTTCTGGAACATTTTTATCTTTAAAATCTGGAAAAAGTTCCTGCAAAACATCCATTATGACTCGATACAAGCATTTGACTCGAACAAACACACATGTATATCTTTTAAATAATTGTAATTCTAATGTTTACGTTTCTTTTGAAAACGTGTGTAATCCTCCCTACACTTATCCCTTATGTAAAATACCTTTATATGTAATTAAGACGAGGTTAAAGACAAAATAAAGCATTTTTACAAGTTTAAACATGAGAACATACAATCAATAAAAGATACATGACACAAACAAGCAAACAATTAAGCATGGGTTGCCTCCCACGAAGTGCTTTTCTTTATTTATGAGTCTTGTAGCTAGACTCGAAGTCGTGCCCTTATGTTGTCTCGTTTTGCATCCTCAATGAGAATTCTATCATGTTGACAAAATTTTCATTGACTCTATACCTAGGCCCTAGGGTCAAGCAATCCTTATAATAAAGCCTCCTTCTTTCCCACATGAATTTAAAACCTTTTTCAACATCGTCCTTGCTTTTGTCCTCAAAAGCTCTAATATTATCTTGTTCAAAAAGGGATAGATGGCCATATTCATTCGTCTTCCAAGGCATCCTATAAGTGATCTCATTGTTTCCTTCCTTAAACCTAACCGTTCCATCATACTTGTTATGGCTCATTTTAGACGTTTCAACAAACGGTTTTCCTAGCACTACCTGGGATAAGCTACAGTCAATGACACACCCAATGTCTTCTAGGACCACAAAATCAACTAGGTAGGTGAAATTTCCTATAAAGACGTGTACATCCTTGACTCTTCCCACAAAGTTGCAAACACCACCAGGATACTTAGGGTCTCTCCTAATCTTAAGTCGCTCATTCATAATGTCATTGTAAACAGCTGATGACATCACATTAATGGGAGATTCCGTATCTATGTAAGCATGCTCGACATTCCTACATCCGATCATACAAGGAATTTTGAGGTTCCAAGGATTTCCTCTCCTAATCTTTGGACATATCCTAATGATGGGTGATCGGGGATTGTCTATTATGTATTGGTGGTAAGCAACCTCTTCCTTAGTGGGGTAAAGATTGAAATAAGCACTATCCTCCTCATTCACTAAGCCATTTTCCGAATTATTGTTGATCATGGAGCCAACTACAGAGGAGCTGACCACTTTCTCAACAGCTTCCCTAATTGTGCTATCAAATACCTTTTGCAAATCTTGAAGGTCTGTGTTTCTACTCACATAACGGCTTCGGCGGTTGTGTTGGTCATTGGGTTGGGTTTTGAGTGAAAGTGATTTATTTGGTGGTGGCTTGTTGAGTGGTGGTTGGTTATCACCTTCCAAGATGAAAAGTGATGAGGTTACTAACAAAAGTCACGAAGAAGGGGGATAGACTACAAGGAAGCTAAAAATTGAGAAAAAAGCTTACTTGATAGGAATCAAGCAAGGAAACCTAAACCAGGTGGACTCCTAACTAGCTATTCTATTCCCCGGCAGTGGCGCCAAAAACTTGATACGCTTACACAGCGCGTTCGGGGTCAAAGAAACTTCCTTTTCGTCGAGCAAGTTTTTCAACACCCTAGGCAGTGAACCTAATCGCTGTAGTGTAGTATTAGGGTAAGCCACGGGTATTAATATCGTTCTCTAGGGGAATAGGAATGCTAGTGAGAAGTTACTACGCTAAGGTTGGGGTTGAGGAAGATTATTTTTTATCTTTTTTTATATTTTTTTGGAAATGGAAAGGTACGAATCTCGGGGTTTGGATTTGGGGGTTGGTATTTCTACCGATTACTCTACTATTATGTATTCTAATTAACTAAGATAAGGGGTAGTCTATGTCTATTGTTGTGTGCTCGTATGATGATTAAAAATGTGTTTACTTAGGTTTTATTACTCCCTAGTTATCTCCTATTGATGGTTGAATTGTCACGTCCTTATTCTTAACGCGTTGTGTTTCTAAGGTCGTAGGGTATGCGTTTATCCCTAACTCTTTGAAGCTACCAAAGGTTAATGACTACGAAATCTCTAGGATTCATAAACTTAAGACTAAGGTATTCTTTGGATGTTTAGCCTACAATTCCACTAGTAACTATATGCTAAGGTTCAACAAAGATTAATCAAGCATTAATAGCACAACGAATGACCTATCGCAATACTAGGTCAATCACAATTAAGATAAGAGACAATCAATCAATATTTAATAACTAGGTTTCATATTACCTAAGCAAACACACAAATAAATTAGCCGGACATGGAGAACACGCAAGCATACACACAATTAATTGAAGACATAATTAGATTAATGAAGTAAAACACTTATCTTGATGTAAGATAGGGTATGGAACCCTAAAATACTGTACAAGACAGCCTTGGTTCGGTTTAGGTTTTTACTCCACAAAACTACACACTAAAAACTGAAAAATTCGGATTCTATATATAGTGTTACAAACTGCGACGGCGTCACTCTTTAATTGTGACGCCGTCGGATCGCCGTCATTAGGTTTTCGTCTTGGCCACGTTATCATTGTGACGGCGTCACCTTATACCCGTGACGTCGTCGCCTTCAGTCTTTGACGTCGTCTGGATCAAATCTAGGCCGTCTGAGCTGCGACGCCCTACTCTTTTAAAACCTGATGCCGTCACTTGTAAATAAGCAATTTGGCTACTGATTCGTCACAAAACTTGTTCCGACGGCATCACAAATAACACCTGACGCCGTCCCTTTTCAATTCAGCAGCTTGAGTGCCTCGATTCTTGACTTTGGCCATTTTCTTCGTATATTCGCGCCTTTTCGTCCGAATAAGTGTCATTCCAGCAATTTGCCTTCAAGAGACCTAAAAAGTGAAAAGGAACGAAATTAAGTAGTAACGGATACAAAAGTGATCAATTAAGGGCTTAAATGACCCCTCAAAAAGGTACCTTTTAAATCCTTATCAATAACATGATTTAAAAGATCAAAATTTGCATTAGGTGACTATAACGAGATGTGGGTGGATCCGTCAGCACGTATGAGGCAACAAAGGTGGGTCGAAAGATGTGATACCCACCGTCGCAAGGCAAAAGAAATACGCGACCGAGAAACGCATACTCAACTCCAACTAGACCTTATGGAGCATGTTTGGCAGAACCATCTTGAACGACAACAACAACAAGAGACTGACGCCGATGAATAAGTATTTGCTATGTTTCATTTTTTTTCGTTGTAATTTTTTTAGTTATTTTATATTTCGTATTGTAATATGTTTAAGAATTAATGATATGTTATTTAATAAATGAAGTGTTTGTTTTAGTTTAGGGGTTGAATTTGAAAATATTTGAGTTAAGGTTTAACTTGGGTAAGTTATGATAAGGGGTGCTTTTTTGTTAAGTTAAGGTGAAATGTTAAAGCTGAAGTGGCGCTGATGTGGCAAATGTTAAGGTTTAACCTTTTGGCACCATACCTAAGGCTCTATAAGAGCACTCGGTATGGTGCTAGTTAAAGGGATGTTAACCTTTAACATTTTCAAGTTAAGCCATGTTAACTACACCGTGTGTGGTGTTAAGGGGCGCGTTGTTAATTTTTTTGAATCGAATAATGCAATTTCAGTTTCGAGAAATAACATTGTTTATTTTACTGCTATTTCACGGAATGGTATTTATGAAATTGATATGTCTTGTTCAAATAAAAATAATAGTTCTATGTTTGCTGTTAGCAATAAAAGAGCCATGTATAACTTGGACTCTGCTCTCTTGTGGTACGGTCGTCTTGGACACATTAGCAAGAAACGCATGGAGAAGTTGCAACATGATGGCCTTTTCAACTCAACTGACATTAAGTCATTTGAAAAGTATGTTTCATGCATGTCTGGTAAGATGGCAAGAAAACCTTATACACATCAAGTGGAAAGGGCTAAAGATCTACTTGGACTAATACACACGGATGTATGTAGCCCATTTAAAATTGTGTCAAGACAAGGAGCAAGTTACTTCGTCACTTTTACTGACGATTATAGTCGGTATGGTTATGTTTACTTGTTGAAACATAAACATGAAGTGTTTGAAACATTTAAGGTATTTCAAAAGGAAGTAGAAAACCATCTTAGGAAGACCATTAAGTCACTACGTTCTGATCGTGGGGGTGAATATATGGATCAAGTGTTTTTGGATCATTTAAAGGAGCATGGGATTATTGCCCATCGAACTCCTACACTCCACATCATAATGGTGTGTTTGAGAGGAGAAATCGAACACTGCTTGACATGGTTCGCTCTATGATGAGTCAAACTACTCTTCCAAAGTCCTTTTGGGATTATGCTCTTGAGCCTGCTGCACGCATTCTCAATATGGTTCCAACTAAGAAGGTTGATAAGACACCATACGAAGTATGGCATGGGCAAGCCCCTAAGCTGTCTTACTTAAAAGTCTGGGGTTGTGAGGCACTTGTTAAGCGTGATACACTTACCAAACTTGACAAACCTGAACCCAGATCTATTAAGTGTATCTTCGTAGGATACCCAAAAGAAACAATAGGATATTCTTTCTACCTTCCATCAGAGAATAAAGTTATTGTTGCTCGAAATGCTGAGTTCTTTGAGAGTAATCTCTTGGATCAAGAAGCAAGTGGGAGTCTAGAAGATCTTGAAATTATTCAAGATGAAGATATAAATCCTTCTGTAGACACTAACTTACATCATGATGAGGGTGATCAAGAAACTGATGAACCTCAAAGTGATATTATTCCAATTCGTAAGTCCGCTAGGACACGCCGTGCTCCTGATCGAATGTGCTTATACATCGATGCTGAGGAACATGATTTAGGGGATCTTAGTGAACCCAATAACTATAAAGTTGCATTGTTGGATCCTGAATCCAAGAAATGGCTTGATACGATGAATGTGAAAATGCAATCCATGAAAGACAATGACGTCTAGGTTTTAATTGAGCTTCCTCCTAACTGCAAAACAGTTGGTAGGAAGTGGCTTTTCAAGAAGAAAACCGACATGGATGGTAAGGTATACACTTTTAAAGCTCTTCTCGTAGCAAAGGGCTTCACTCAAACCTACGGGATTGATTATGAAGAGACCTTTTCTCCTGTTGCATACATTAGAGCGATAAGGATTCTCATAGCTATAGCCACGTTCTATGATTACGAGATATGGAAAATGGATGTCAAAACCGCCTTCCTCAATGGACATCTTTACGAAGAGGTCTATATGGAGCAGTGTTGTAAAAATCGGCCATGGCGGCCGATATGGCGGTGCCATGGCGGATATCAGGGGTCCACCGCCACGATATTTTCCAAATCGGTCTAACATGGCGTTTTGGTCAAAATCGGTCAAAATCGGAGCTTGGCGGTCAAAATCGGCCTAGGCGGCAATTCGGTCAACGCCGGTCAACTTCAGATCTAGGGTTTTTTTTTCAAATTCACGGCAATTAACTTTGATTTTATTGATTTTGTTCTAATTTAAGCTAGTTTTTATAATTAATCATGCTAATATTTATTTTTTTAATAAATTCCTTTATAATTTAGGGTCACCGCCTTGGCATCGCCATGGCGGCTATGGCGCTTGGCGGGGGTCAACCGCCACGGTACCACCGAGCGATTTTTACAACCTTGATATGGAGCAACCTGAGGGTTTTGTTGATCCTAAGTATCCTAACCGAGTATGCAAGCTCAAGCGTTCCATTTATGGACTTAAGCAAGCATCTAGGCAATGGAATTAGTGTTTTGATGATGAGGTTAAGAAATTTGGATTTTCAAAAAATCAAGATGAGCCATGTGTATATCAGAAAGCTAGTGGGAGTTATGTCACTTTCCTAATTCTATATGTTGTGACATATTGCTCATGAGAAACAACATTCCAATGTTAAAAGATGTAAAATCCTATCTTGGAAGATGTTTTGCCATGAAAGATTTAGGAGAAGCTGCATATATTCTTGGAATCAAGATCTATAGAGACAGATCTAAACGATTGATTGGTTATGTCAAAGTAATTACATTGAGAAAATCTTGAAGAGATTTTACATGGATAATTCCAAACGTGGAGCTATCCCAATGCAAGAAGAGCCTAAGTTGAGTAAGTCACAAGGTGCTGAGACACCTGTTGCTAAAGAGCGCATGCAAAGAGTTCCTTATGCTTCGGCTATAGGATATATTATGTATGCTGTGAGATGTACTCGTCCTGATGTTGCGTTTACTCAGAACGTGGCAAGCCGATTTCAACAGAATCCAAGTGAACTTCACTGGACTGCTGTTAAGAATATTCCTAAGTATTTGCGCAATACTAAGGATATGTTTATGGTTTATGGAGAGGAGACAAAACGAGAGCTCAGGGTTTCTTGCTACACTGATGCTGGATATCTGACAGATGCTGATGACTTAAAATCTCAGACTAGATATGTGTTCATTTTAAATGGATGTGCTATTGATTAGAAAAGCACAAAGCAAAGTACTTTTGCTACTTCATCTACAGAAGCTGAGTATGTAGCTGCTTGTGATGCATCTAAAGAGGCTGTATGGGTTCGTAAATTCATTTATGGGCTTGGCATTGTTCCCACAATTAAAGAACCTATAAATATGTATTGTGATAATACTGGAGCCATTACTATAGCTAATGAAAGTGGAATCACCAAAGGTGCTAGACATTACCGCGCGAAAGTTCATTATCTTCGAGAGACCATTGAGATGGGTGACATGAAGATATCAAAGGTTTACACAGATGAAAACTTAGTTGATCCATTTACGAAGGCTTTAGCGTATCCTAAGCATTCTAAATTGACTAGAGCATAGGTTTAATACCAGCTAGTAGTCTCATGTAAATCTGTGTGTAATTAGTATTTGGATAATTTGGAATTGTAAGACAGTTATTATTTTCTGATAAATAAAGATACGAGGTATTTGTTATTTCATTCATATAATATGTTATTCCATATTTGCATGTTTAATCCATGAAATGATTTATCATTCTAAATATGTCCATTGTCGGTTAACAATATGGGAATATTATTATGTAAGACAAATGTGAGTGTTGGTTATATTCTAACGAGAATGTGGATTGTTCCCGCCAAAGTCATGTGTATTCACAGAGGATGCATATTGGATACCCTAACTTTCAAACATTTACTTTTGGATCCTTGTCATAAGTAAAATATTGAAAATGGTTTGTTAAGTCGTCCTTAGACTTGAGATGCAAGTAACTTCTGTTATGTGTGGATATCACTTTTGTAAGTATAAGCCAAAAGCTATCCTGAATAACGTAGTTATAAAAACTATATTTTGGAGTGATGTGAAGCGGTATCCACAACACTTATAGTCAACAAAGGATTTGTTACTCCACTTGATATGTGCAGAAAGATACCATGGCGTCTCTCCAGATTTAATCAGATAATTGTTTGGCCAAACCTAAAGGGTAATGCAAGATGATTCTTAATTACATTTGGTATATCTGAATTAAATTCTATAACGAGATTCTAAATGGTTAAACTATATGGAATGAGTTAGGATCCATATCCATGGTTTAATGGTATCTATAACAAAGGATGATTAAAGCAAGACATTAATGACCATGATACTGAGAAAATTTTATGAAACTACATCTCATACACTTTTAGTTAAGTAGCTAGTGAGAGCGTTGCTAGGCGTTTCCGTCGTTGGTTTTTATGTTATCTGCTACTCCAACTCCCAAGTGGGAGCTGTTGGATTATGGGAGTTGATTCGCATTGAAACGACTAGAAGTTTGTGAGTCTATGGGGGCACACACGTTAAACATGAGAGTTCGTTTTTATACGTTTAATACTTGAACCGTTTACACGTATTACTAGACCCGGTCCAAGACTCAATGTCGGTCACCTATGGGGTCGTTTGGATTGCATATGGGCTAGGAGGAGTTGGTTTTGAATAAGGAAAGGGTGTTAGCTTGTGGCTCAAGTTTGAAGCCCAAAAGAACTAGGTTTCCAAGTCTATATATACCCTACACCTTGCATTCAAAACACACGATTTATATACCCATTTCTCAGCCATAACATAATCGATCTATCACCACTAAAATCAAGAAACTCGATCAGAAATCCTATATCCGATTAGGGTTTGTTTAGTTTTCTTTGAATCCCTAAACTTGCATTACTTTGATCCAAGATTGTTTTAGGTTTTTCGTTTGGTGTTTTCTACTCGTTCCTGGTCGAATAAGAAAGCAAGAAAAGGTGGGTTTTTTTTGTTTGGTTCGTTCTCGGACAAAGAAGTAGAAAGTCATCGGGTAAGTTCTGCCCGATATCAGATAGTGCTGAGTTTTGGTTCTCGGGTTAGTAGCAGTTCTCGGACAGAAAGAAAAGAAGGTGTTCAAGGGTTTCTTGGTTCGAGGTTGGTCAAGTAAAGACAAGGGTTGTTTGGGTTAAATGTTCACGACTAGCTTTTATCGGGCGTATTCGTGGTTAAGTGTTTGTGTGTGAACTCGTAGAGGTGTTCGTTTTGATCACCAAGTCTCTTTGTTAGTTAAACTTGCGGGTGACTATGAGGGTTAGTTTTTCTTGTTCCTTTTACATCTTTATTGTTTATTAATTACGTGTTAACTTAATTGCTTAAACTAAATCTATATTCCGCTGTGTACTCGTAGTGTTAAATTGGTTAACTAAATCTAAAATCCTAACAATCAAAACTCATTGAAATACTGATGAAATGAAACACCCGTAAAATTATATTTCCTTGCAAGCTTGTTTCAGACCCTTCTAACGTGTTATTCTCTCATATTGTGTTAATTATGATATTGTACTCTACTAATGTATTAGTCCATGACTTTCACTACAACAATCGTGTGGACGGGCGAGGAGACTTTCGCCGGGGACGGAATGTCCCCGGAGAAAGTCGCTAAACGACAAAATCAAAGCTGACGTGGCACATGAATACGCTGACCTGTTGAAGAAAATTCAACCAACCTTTTCACCGGGGACATGTCCCCGGGGAAAGTCTGTTGACTATTTAGTATTCTTTGACCGCCCAGTCAAAATTCAACAGTACCTTTTGCCGGGGACATGTCCTCGGCGAAAGTGGCTTTCACTTTGACGAAAATTTGACCAGAGCCAATAGCATGTTAATTGTTCCCGCCTTTATTCCCGCCAAAACTTTCCCCGGGGATATGTCCCCGGCAAAAATGGTATTTACAAAAATACGCTTAATTATATGTTAAAAAAACACAGCTTTAAATACACAACTAAAACCCCGATTAAATGTTTAAAATATGAACTTAATTATATTGTGGTTCATTCAGATGTTAAAATGACCTGCTAGTTAAACATACGTATTATTCCAACAACAACATTAACAACATCAACAACAACTAACACAACTACAAGAACAACAACAACAACTACAAGAACAACAACTACTACTACCACTACATACAAAGATTTTCCATGTCACCTAACAGCTCACGAAGTAATGCATCCGACTGACATGCGTAGTCGTCAGGAATCCTTGCCATTTCAAGTCTTGCCTCCAGCTACCTTACTCTTGTCTCTAGCACCTGTTTTTGTGATTCCAGCAAGTTTATCCTAAGATTTTTGGTATTGCAGCTCGAGCACTCTGTTGGTGCAGATCCAGAACCTTGAGATGTTGAACCTGAAGAGTTGTTCTTAAGTACTCGTCAAATTCAGTCTTCCACATAAAATATCCGCACCCATTATCTTCTTTTCTGGGCTGTTACATAATAAGAAAATTATAAGAGATTACAACCCAATTATTTGTATATTTACATAAATAAGAAATGTATGATTGTTCACCTTCGACAGAGGACATGCATAATATTGTCGTCCAGATGAATATTCTCTATGTGATGTTCTTAATGTTATATTTTCTGCTCCACAAGAACACATAAAAGGATTAAATGGCTCCATCTCAGGTTTTGAAATTTGTGTGAAGATAAGAGGTTGTGAGGTTGAGTGGTTTTGAGGATAAGAGGTTTCGAAATTCGTGTGAAGATAAAAGGACTATATAATGTGTTTGTCATGTTGGTGGGAAGTTTTGGCGCCATTTTTTTTGTGGGAATTTTTGGCGCCTTTTTTTTGTGGGAAGTTTTGGCGCCGGTATTTTTGGAGGGAAGTTGAGGCCAGAAGACAACTGCAAGAATTTGGACTTTACTTGTGGGTCACTGCAAGAAGTTGAGACCAGTAGACAACTGCAAGAATTTGGACCTATGTAATAATAATAATAATAATAATAATAATAATAATAATAATAATAATAATAATAATAATAATAATAATAATAATAATAATAATATAGCACCTATACTTGATCTTTTAACATGATACGTATACCATAGCACATATACTTGGTCGTTTAACATGATACGTATACCATAGCACCTATACTTGGTCGTTTAACATGATACGTATACCATAACACATATACTCGGTCGTATAACATGATATGTATACCATAGCACCTATAATTGGTCGTTTAACATGATAAGTATACCATAGCACATATACTCGGTCGTTTAACATGATACGTATACCATAGCACCTATACTTGGTCGTTTAACATGATACGTATACCATAGCACCTATACTTGGTCGTTTAACATGATACCTATACTTGGTCGTTTAACATGATACGTATACCATAACACCTATACTTGGTCTTTTAACATGATACGTATACCATAGCACCTATACTCGGCCGTTTAACATGATACGTATACCATAGCACCTATATTTGGCCGTTTAACATGATACGTATACCATAGCACCTATACTCGGTCGTTTAACATTATACGTATACCATAGCACCTATACTCGGTCGTTTAACATGATACGTATACCATAGCACCTATATTCGGTATTTTAACATGATACGTATACCATAGCACCTATACTTGGTCGTTTAACATGATACGTATACCATAGCACCTATACTTGGTCTTTTAACATGATACGTATACCATAGCACCTATACTTGGTCGTTTAACATGATACGTATACCATAGCACCTATACTTGGTCGTTTAACATGATACGTATACCATAGCACCTATACTTAGTCTTTTAACATGATACGTATACCATAGCACCTATACTCGGTCGTTTAACATGATACGTATACCATAGCACCTATACTCGGTTGTTTAACATGATACGGTTTAACATGATACGTATACCATAGCACCTATACTTGGTCGTTTAACATGATACGTATACCATAGCACCTATCACCTATACTTGGCCGTTTAACATGATACGTATACCATATCACCTATACTTGGTCGTTTAACATGATACATATAATTTCTTAAGTTATTCAAATATGATTCAGAAAATTTTTAGGTTAAATTTAAATTGATTTGTTATTAATTTTAGTTATTGAAAATGATAATAAAGATTCTTTTTAATATGAAAATAGATTAAAAATACCTTTTGCCGGGGACATGTCCGGGGAAAAGTTTCACGAATTTTTTATTTTTCCCTCCCCTCTTTTACTTTATCCCATTACTTTCCCCGGGGACATGTCCCCAAAGAAAAGTCTTGCCACCATTAACCCCACATCATTCGCCACCATTCCATCACTATCATTACAAACTCTTTCATCTATCTTCTTATCATCTATGCTCTCTCTCTGTCTCTCTCACACACACAGAGTTTCACACCAAAAAACACACACACAGTTATTAACTCTCAAAGCAAGCTAAACCCTTTTGTACGACCTTTCTACCCTTCAAGATTCGACTCTCATCATCAGGTAACCATAACAAACCGTAACAAGAAATGGGCCGTACATTTTCCTGTGTCTACTGGACCAAGAAACCGTGTACCTCCTCGCCATAAACCATCAGAAAAGCCACGTGTCACCGCCGCTAACTTCTTTTTTGTTGTTTGATAATATATGAGAGAATTTTTGGTGAATTTTTTGGAAGATCAATGTAAAAAGGAGAATGAAATGATGTCAGGAAATGGTGTAATAGCACTTTAACTAGACACACTAACACCATTCTCATGTGTCACCAACCCTCAAACCTAGACACACTGTTCAAAAAGTCTTAAGCAAACATGATCAAATCTTTTGTATCACAAGCAGATGAAACAACATGATCTCATTAACCTAGTTAAAGTGCTATTACACATGAAAGGGGGTGGACCCCAACACCCTGCCAAGATCTTGGTTTAGACTATCTTTATCAACAACCCATCACAACCCAATCTCTTAATAAAATATTATTTTCTCTTTCATCCACCTACACAACCAATACATACAACCAATCTATATTTTTTTACCATTTATCAACAACCCAACCTAATAACATAAAATAATAAGTATTAAAAATGAAAAAGAAAAAGAAAAAAGGAAAAAAAGAACAACTAACCATTTGTGAGCTGACATGTGGCAGATTGAAGATTGCCAACTTGGGTTGTCATATGATCTTGGTTGGATAGGAAGATTGGATGACTTTATTAAAAAAAATAATATTTTCGTACTTATACCATTCAGGTTGGGTTGGCAACCCTCTTGATAAACATAGTCTTAGGTCCTAAAATCCACCATCCTACCCCTCCTACCCTAATTGTTAAAATTACCAATTCAACCCTAATGGTTTAAAGGGTCTTTTTGATACCCGATGCTTGGATAGTTCTCATTACCTAAAACCCTAAACTATTTAAAATACGCAGGTTAAGCTTTGGACAAACCCGAAGAAGCAGAAGATATCGGAGGTCAACTGACAAAACCGCCTGGCGAACACGAGTTCGAGCCTTCATGGATCTCGTTCATTATGGATGTGTTTGTAGATAATACATTGGATTATTATGTTAGCGATTGGTGGTAAGCTTATGTATAGTTTTACACGTTATGGATATGTTTGTAGAGAATAACATGGATAGGTAGCTTATGTATAGTTTTGTAGATGATCATGTGTTAACGGTTTTTGAACCGTTTTGGCGATTTTGGAAAAACATGACTATGTTAGCGATTGATGGTTATATATGATATTATGTTTAGCGAATTTGTTTTGTTGTAGCATAAAACATGTTCTGAAAACAGGTTGTTACATTGTAGATTTTTTCCGGAAAAAATCTGAAAATTACCCATTTTGCAGCAATTTTCTGCAAAATGGGTCAGAGACTTTCCCCGGGGACATGTCCCCGGCGAAAGAGTTATAGATAATCTTATCTTGCCATTTTCACCGGGGACATGTCACCGGGGAAAGTATTACCGAGAGGGTATAGCGGGGGACTTTCGCTGGGGACGTGTTCCCGGGGAAAGGCTTCGCAGGGGACATGTCCCCGGCGAAAGACCTTAAATTTCCCCTGCGAAAGCTCACATTGTTGTAGTGTTTGGGTATTAGTGATCAAAATAATTTGTGAGGATAAAAGTACAAAATATAAGATCTCAATTCTCAAACTTTAACTCTTTACAAGTTTTCTATGAGTGAATAACCAAAAAGTTTATTTTAATCATATACTTGTCACACACACTTTGGTTATCAGACATGCACAAAAATGAAACCTGCATGTTACTTTTCTTACTTAATCATATACACTTATTTCCTTCATAACTCGAAATTATAAAAATCATATCATATATACTCTGATCACATTGTTCATAAATCAAATATATAAAGACGTTGACTGAACATCAAACATCAAATCAGATATTGACTTAATAAAATTATTAAGCAAAGACACCCATGAATTATTTGTACGTTCTTTTACAAAGATTAAGTATGCGAAAATAACAAAGGTTAAAAGGGAATATTCTATGCAATATATTTGATTATATATCCTAGACTAGATGCATATATGACCACTAGATGCGTATGACCAATATAGAAGTTGTCTTATAAAATTGTAATGTGACTTATACCCAGTCAATATAATTTTTTTGTTTTAAACATCCTTACTGCAAAGTGAGCACATGTTACAGTTTTCTAAAAATTATGTTAAACAACATGCATGGGACAACTTTATCAGTTGATGTAAGTAAAAAATTTCACATGAGAAAGAGTAAAAAAATTTCAAAACGTTTATGTAAATCACATTTTTTAAACAATATGTAACTGGGTTAGGGGTGAAAACATACCAAGCCATTTGTGACTTACTCGGGATCGATTCGGTAAAAACGAGCCCATCCTAAGCAAGCCCGGGTCGGAGTTCGAGCCTAGTTAGAGGTTCATTCAATAAACGAGCTTGATTTTATAGTGCTTAACTAACCGAGCTTGAGTCTAGCTTTATTATTCCGTTTATGTTTATCATACAAAAAATGAGACGTCGAGCCTCAGCTTGTGATATTTATCATGAAGTACAAGCTCGAACTATACATATAAAATCGACTCGAAGCAAGCTAGCCGATCGATCATGAGCTCGAGCTATAGTGGGCTCATGTTTGAGTCAACTCACATCCACACTTGAATATTTTTAAATAATCAAGTTATAAGTTTCTAGTGGTACTACCTTGTTGAGCACATAGTTTTTATTTTCTGGTATTATCCTTTTATTAAAAAT
The DNA here is from genome assembly GCA_910596185.1 of Chrysanthemum makinoi. NCBI lineage: Eukaryota > Viridiplantae > Streptophyta > Magnoliopsida > Asterales > Asteraceae > Chrysanthemum > Chrysanthemum makinoi. The sequence continues at coordinate 251,988,262 of OU343217.1, read as the reverse complement.
ATATATAATAAAGGATGTTTTCAAAAATTTCATGTTAGAAAAATCCATATATGTTTTCAAAATTTTCATATTGATTTGAAATATTAAAGCTAGTAAACTAGAGTATATTGTTTTGGTGATAAAAAAAAACCCTTGCAGTAGAAGCAAACTGCAGTTTTGTACACATTGCCCATTTAAGGTTAGTAGAAAAACCTCTTACATTGCCAATGCACTAGCATACCAGCTTTTGTAAGAAAATGTCGCCCTAGTACACACACAAAAAACACCTTCAAAAACACACACACACAAACAGCAATTAATGCATATATAGAATCTCTCTTTCATATCCTTCATTTTATCATATACAGATGGCATGACAAGTTATGCAAAATTTTAGACAAAAACGAAGCATCTCGTATGGAGATATCGTTCGGAAAATTTTCTGGTTTCCAACTAGTTAAGAGTCTATCAACTTTATTTTAAGTCCATGGTTTAAAAAACAGATTATAGTGATTTGACAATTTTATAGTTGGCATAACATTAGCTAGTATGCATGTAGTTTTTGTGATATACAGAAAAAACTTTAAAAAACAATGCAGTGGAATTATCTATAAAAAAATTTAGACCAAAATGAAGTATCTCGTACGCATATCGTTCGGAAAAAATTCTCGTTTTCTGTTTACGAGTCTATCGACTGTATATTATTATAAGTCCATGGTTTAAAAAAAAGTTTCTAGTCATTTGAAAATTTAATTTAGAGTTAGCACAAAAAAGTTTCTAGTCAATTGAAAATTAAAAAGAAATGCAGTGGAAGTATTACTATTTTACTGTTAGTATTACATCACTGTAGAAATAGACACTGCATATAAGCTAGGTTTCATTATTATGCAAATTCTCGCAAAAGCTTTCTGTAAATTACATCTTTGAAATTTTAATATGCTTGCATGTGACTTTATCTAAATAATCAATTTACAACATTTTAAGCATATAATACTATTGTATGTATGCATCCTAATTAAATTTACCCTCTACTGAATGAATGAGAGAAACATATGTAGAGTTTTCTTTTTTTGTATAATATTAAAGAAAGAATTCCTACCTTTATATATGATATAAAACTATAGTGATTTGACAAATATTTAGTTAGCATAAAATAAGTGTTTTGTTTTTGAGATAGCAAGGGAAAATTTTGCATTTTGAGCTTAGTCCCTCTTTTCTTTGCACCTGCACCACCTTTTGTAAGAGGGAAAAAAAAAAGTCAGTTTGCTTTTTGGTTTCCTTTGATATGCTAGCTGTTGAACTCAAATACATAGACAGAGTACAAAAACACAATACACCAACATACGGTACATGTATTATACACACACTGATACCACTGCACACACTAGTACTCCCATATACATACAAATGAGCAAATACGTATACACAAGTACAAGACATTCTCAAAGTTTATAAAAGCAAAGCAATACTAGTACTCACATTCACATTTAACTGATCATACTCTCTCTCTCTCTCTCTCTCTCTCTCTCTCTCTCTCTATAACATTTCAAACCCTAAAAGTAAAAATGATGAACTTGAAGAACATGGGTCTTAAACTGGTTACCAAAGAGGTTGTTGGTTGTGTAGCTGGGGGCATTACTAGACACTTTGGTAAGTAAAACCCTTTTATTTTTGAAGTTATTTTTGTTTAACAGTATATATATAGTTTTAAGAGGGTGTTTTTGTAAAGATTTTAAGACAGTTTGTGGTTTTTTACAGCAGAAGGTTTTAGCTAGCTTGTTCATAAACCTTTTTTCATTTTTAAGCAAGCATGTTTTGTTTTTATAAAAAAAAAAGCTAAAAACATTTTTCATATTAAAGCATGCATGTTTTTCGTAGATTTTGATAAATAGATCTGAAGTAGTTGTTTTTTTAATAAGGTCTTTCTTGCTATATCATTGTTTGTTGGTTTGCTTATTTATGTGGTTATAGAAAAGAAATCTAAAGTTGCATTTTATTTATTTTTTACATAAATTTTCTTGATGAAAAAGTAGTTATGTGGGTTTTTCTTGTTGTTCTATATAGAAATAAATCTAAGGTAATTTTTAAACACAATCTTAAAAACATATACTGTTAAATAAGCAAACCAAACCAAAAATAACTTGATTTTTTTTTTTTTTTTTTTTTTTTAAATCATTTTTTTAGTGTTTAGAAAAAGAGATAATATGAAGTTACGTATTTTGGTTTTTGATAGACACTTTTGTTAAGATGGCTTTTGTTGTTAAGCATGAGTTGTGGACCTTGTTTAAGCTTGTAAGGCCCAAATAAATGATACTTGTAACTTTTGCTAGTTTTAAAATAAATATATGTTTAAGTTTGTTTTTACTAGTTTCTAACCCATGTTTTGTGACGAGTAACAAAAAGATAAACACACTGTACAGCTTTTTCTTATTGAGGCCCAAACTTGAACTATGAATACTGTTTATGGTTTAAGGTGTATATCTGCTAAAACTCTTGAGGGTTATGGTTAAATTTGATGCTTGGTTAAATTTGCTTATATGCTATCAAGTGCAGTAAAACATTATAAGTATATATTAAAATATATACTAGTAGCTTATCTTTACCACTTTTTTTTTTTTTTTTTGCTATCAAATTTTAATTTTGGTATTGTTTATATAAAAGAAAAATTGTTGCAGTAAAACATCTTTTATAAACACCAAACAAGATAAGTAGTAAAACTCATTTGGGCTTCTGTCAGTCAAGTTGATGGGTAGAACATTTTGGGCTTAGTGTTATCCATTTGGGCTTTGTATTATGAAGTTAAAGTTATTGTTATTCATTTGTGCAGTTATGAATAAGTTTCAAATATTGACACATTTGCTTAATTTTAGTGTTTAAAGAAAGTTTGTATTTGAGGAAAAGGATATGTAAAAGAGTTGTTGTTTGATCACTTTGATGGGCTTTTGGGATTTTTTATAGAACCTTTTGTGCTTAAGGGTTATTTATTTAGGCTTTGTGCTATTGTATTTTTGGCTTACACATTCATTTATGTTTGTTTGTAGGAAAAAAAGGCAACAAAGGGGGGTATGTGTACAAAAAACCTGGCACAAGTGGCCTGGTTCTTGTTGTGGAAGATGTGGATGGGAGCTTCACCAAGTCCATCACTAGGGCAGGCTCTCCAGACAAAAAAGGAGCCGAGAGTGGTAATACAGTATGGTTTATCACTAATGAAAAAGATAAAGGTAACTATCTATAACTGTGAACTTTGGGCTGTTGAAACAGTAGAGTGTATTTTGATTTTTTCTCTTATTGCAGACTCTTTTGACCTGAGATATTCCAAAGGAACAGAAAACCTCAATGCTGCTAGATCTTCTGCTCCAAAGAATGGGTTGATAGAGTTTTATGGGGTGGATCCCACTCTAATGGCTGCTCATCCACTTCTTGGGATAACAAAGTTTCGCCGGATCTATATCATTAATCCGCGCTACACTAACTGGTTGGAACTCTGGAAAAAAGAGAAAGAAGAAGCTGCTGCTGGTGCTATTCAAAAGAAGTTGAAGACACTGAAACAAGAAGAGGAAGAGCAAAAGGAAATAGATGTGATTCAGAAAAACAATAAGTACTTGGAATTGGTTATGCAAAATGCTGTTAAAATGATCGACCGTAACAGTCGAATCATTTTGCTTCATCCAACTGAGGTTCCATACTCCAAGTGGGACTTAGAAACCATTGCCAAAAACTGCAAGCTCAAGTTGAAGTCAACTGAAGTGTTTGATAAAGACAAGTTCAAGGGGTTTGGGCCAAGGAGAGCTGGAACAGATCTCAAGTTGGATATGAAAGCATCTATGTTCTACTCCTATGCTCTTGATGAAGATAAAAAGTAGAGTTTTTGGGTTGTTTTGGATTCTGTGATGTTTTTTGAGAAGGTGTTTACACATTTACTAGTTTTTGGCTTGATATTTGAAATTAGTTGCTGAATATGTAATGAATTCTATCCCTTTAAACCTTATGTTATTTTCCATCATCATTTGTTGTGTGTTTGGTTGATGAAATGAAACTGGATTTCCGTTACCTTTGGTGGTTGTGATTGAACTTCATATGAGACAAGGATCTTGTAAGCTTGTTTCTTTCGTTATTTTCTGTCTTCTTCTTTTATTGTGTGTTTGGCTGATAATATGAGACTCGTGTTTTAGTTACATTTGGTGGTTGTGATTGAACGCGCCTGTTGTTTGAGTTTGGTATTGCCACTATTTTATCAAGTGTAGTCTAACTGCAACACATTTGAGTAATATTTGTGTGCTGGGAAAGGAAATCAAGTCTTATACATTTCTAGATAATTAGCCTATTACTGCAACCTACGGACTTGTTCATTGCATCAAAACCCATGGTGGCAACCTAGGGTCTCATATTACTAGCTTTTGATCTTCTATGTGGCAATTGATCTTGTCTTCAACGCATATCTCATACCATTTTTTACTCATGCCACTTTCAACCCATTTGCAGGTCAATGGTTTGATTTGGGTAATAATGTGATATTTTTAATCACCGCTAACACTATTAAACTTCAGATGAGACGAGGGTCTTGTAAGCTTGTTTTTTCATTAGAGTTAGCATGTTGAAGGCAGCTTTTGAGAACCTCATAGACCAGGCAGGTTCTGAGACGTGGTGCCTCTGAACATGTTAAAAATCGACCCAATTGCATGTAAATGGGTCAAAATTAATACCTCATGCGTCTTGTAGTAGTTGAACTCCCTTATATATGTTGATGAACTTGTGAAGATATCATATTGTAGTGATTTGGAGCAATTTGAGTTTTTTATTAACCTGCAGTAGCTGAACCTATAGTTGGATTTAATTGTGTCATGTATAATGATATGATTATACGACTTTGTCATCTGGTCTTTTTTTTTTCTTTGGTTTGAAACAAACCCCTTTAGCATGGTTCAAACAACTTGTTGAGGGTTCTCATTTTTCGTGCGTCTATGAGCAATAACTACTTTCCATTTGTTTCACACTTAATAGTAATGGAATCCATGTATCTTGAAAGGATATATTGTTCTAGAGGGTGTTACTGGCACAAGATATATAATGCAAGCAACTCCCGATCTCCTTCAACTCAATGTTGTAGAGTAGTAACATGTACTGAGAAGGTGTCATCAAGATGGCATTTTAGATGCTGGCGAGGTGGATGTGCTATTATATAGAGGTTACTTGAGGTACTTCATAGGAGGAATCTTAGATGAGACTTCTACAAAGAGGATGCTATGAGAGGTAAAGATTAACATCAATTGACATAACGAGAAGTACTGAAGTGGATTTGGTATATTAGAGGAATTGGCGTTCTATAGGACTGTGCGGAAGCATGCTATTTATGTCCTTTTGAGTGGAACCAACATATTGTAAATGAGGTCGAACAGAGGCCGTTGGATGCTTCTAAGTAAGGAGACTGTATTAGAGAGGGAAGTGTCTTTTAAAGAGAAGGTGAGTACATCGAACTAATCATCTTCTAAACGATCTGAATTACGATTAGCATTTCATATGCTCTGTTACGTATACATACCTAGAAACCTAAATGTCTGAACCTCTAATTTGTGTATAACCTATGAGAAGTACTCAATTGCTAAGGCCTTAGCTGTGGCTGTGCAGAACACGTCACTCACACTAGGAATCATGAAGATTTTTGTAGCTGCAACATCAACTTAGGAAAAAGGTGTCAGGGTACAAAGATATAAAGTACACGTGGAAGAATAGGCGCTCAAACTAGTTGGGTTACCGGTTAAAACAGGTCAGGTTGAGTTGACTCGGAAACTACCTTTTGTTTAATTTGTATCATAATTAAACAAAACACCAGCATGTTTTGTCACCTCTGCATTTAGATATTTGTTCTTAAAAAACATATGATGTAGTTTTCGGCCACCTGGAAATACATATTCAAAACAGTCAAAAGTTACTCAATTCTTGAAAAACTGTGCGGCTTAAAAATTAAAATATAAGTGCTCTAACGCTTACATATCGGGTGGTTTTCAGTTACTAACCGAATTCATTGTATCTGATTAAAGAACATTACATTATGACAATGCTAAAAACTACCAAATAACGTTTAAACAGTAGATATTAAGCTACAAAAGACTTAATTTCTAACATCAAGAAAGCAGTGATGACGTCAAATATCAGTCGCACAAGAAACAGGCTGCATCGTTGCAGACTTGCAGTTGACTCCATAGGATGCAGCGAATTTGCAGCTAAGTCCACCTGTTCATAAGTACAATAAACGATATGCATCACTGAACATATATAGTTATAGACCTCTGGTTTATGGGCAGTGAACTTCATAGGATAGGAAACAGTAATTCATGAGTAATTACTGGTTGTAGTTATAGAAAAAGTTATTGGCATACAATACTTTTGGCTGCAGCGATCGCAATCTCAATAGTTCAATTTTCACGAACCAATAAGATTGGACCAAAAATTGTGCCGTTTATGCTTTTCATGTCATTAGAAAACAAACGTCCCTAAAGAGCCACCAAGTATAGAAAGCAACTAGCAGGCCCATAATTATTAGTAGGTACATCAAAAGCTCAATCATCATTAGATATTTCGATGTTGAAGATCAAAAAAGTTCAGTTATAGCATATAAGAAAATTTATAAGGAAGTAAAGCCAAAATCCTAAACAGAGATGGTAAGATATTGCCTACCTATCAGTTTAAACGGAATCAACCATAGCTAGAAGAACAGTTTGAATCTGGTTGAAAATTTTAAAAGATCACTCTAATAAGTGATGAAGTTAAATATTACCATCCTTGTGAAGACTTGTTCCTGAAAGCTTTTACATCTCCGCCTGCAAATATATAAACCCCACCTGTAACTTGGTGTGTTCGCCATTGTAACTCTGACACCATTTGACTCATTTTGAGTCACCAAGAAGTTGTTGAAGTACTCAAAGTGAAATAAACCAACCAATCTTAAAAGATAAGCCTAGAAAAAGAATAATCTTGTACGGAGTAATTTTCTTTTAATGGAGCAACTCATTTTATTTCTAATATGCCCGTGTTTGCATATTGCCCATGAGCAGGTGCAAGAATCGTGATAAGTCATCCAAAAGGAAGAGAGATGCTCAAGCAGCAGAAAGCATAGTACCCTGATGTTGTAGTCGCTGATTTGCCTGATAAAACGACATTAGAGAGTGTTGCATCTGATCACTCGTTTACAATAGCCGACTTCATCGATGAACCAGGTCTTTACCTTGCTGTATTAGCATACCAAGTTTGATTCGCCCGGAGATTATGCTTTGGTGTGGGTCCTTTGTAAGCCCTTTGCAATGCGAGTTGAAATCTCACACCTGTCCATGTTGGCTTTCAGAAATTTGACCAAAATGTTTTAGAAATTAACTTTAGAAGACAATGGAAATTGGCTTCTATATCTTTATATACTATTATTAGAAAAAATTATTATTCATTGAAAATATTTACTGTTTAACGTAAGAAGATACTGCATAAGCACTCAGAAACCATAATATATTCTGAAATTAGCCGACTCTGAACAAGAATTGCAAGACAAGAACCAGCCTCACCCATTACATCTTTGACATATGCTTGAATCCATCATTTTCAAGCATTGCAATAACCTAGGGAAACTTAAAGCACATAAAAAAAGGGTCATAACTGATGAAAAATAACTCGTTCGTTCATCCATTAATGGTTGAAAGTATTCGGTACAAAGTTGCAGTTACACAAATCACCAAATGGTAACTATATCAGATAAGTGCATCGTACACATGTTTACATCTTCTAATAAGTATCAATATCAATCTTTGTTGTCTTCAAAGTAGACTTCTGTTTATGTTGTGCATTTCTTCTACATCTAGATTTAGGGCACCAAGGCGGAGGAGGCTTAGCGTGAGATTATTGCTTGTGTGTAGGTGTAAGTAACACCTTTGAGGGTCATTGTGAGCCGCTGCTTCTTTTATCGACATAACGTTCCAGATACCATTAAATCCTGTTCTCATTAATAAATCATCATCAGTAGATAGCAATTGCGTCATCTCTTCTTCAGAGATCAAAGGTGATTTTGAATTATCATCGGTGGGTGGTTTCACGTACCTTTATCCAAAGGCTTGTTTCACAGCAAGTTCACCATTCAGATATCCGTCTTCATAGCAACTTTCTAGTTCCTTCTCGTCTTTTCTTGTACATAAGACGGTATGCGGTCTTTAGACATTTGCAGTGCAACTGTTAGTTAACACAGTTAATGATTAATTTAGAAATCACATCAGCAGGAGCATCACAAGAGATTAAGAGAAAATAAGAATTTACATGTTCATTTTTTTGTAGCAGAAGCGTGTGTCCACAGTGCGCTTTCTCTGAATCCACGTCTTGGACGCCAAGGCTTTGGAGGCTCATTGTGAGAAGAGAAGCAAACGACAATAGCAGTGAGATTATCGCTTGTGTGTAGGCGTAGCGCTTGGTTAATAAGTTCTGTAGCACACCAGTGAGGGTCATTGTGTTGCATTAGTTGTTTCCGAACAAGGCTCGTGGCTTCTTCATTTGACATAACATCCCATATCCCGTCACATCCAATTATCATAAATTCATCATCATCGGTCAACGCCATTTGTGTCATTTCAGGTTCAGCAATCAGAGGTGATTCTGATTTGATGCATCAGTCTCCAACGGCTCGTGTCACAGCAAGTTCATCATTCAGGTACCCATCTTCAAAGTAACCGCCTAGTTCCTCCACTCTCTTCTTTTCTAGTAAATTAGACGGTCTGTGGTCGTTATACACTTGCTTTGCAACTGCTTTCCTAGAAATAACCACACGGCAGTCTCCAGCGTTTGATATCAATAAATGCCTCGCGGAGTACTAAAACAGTTTAAGCCGTGGTTCCACAATAATCACTAATACCGCATTCTTCCTTCAGATCATTGTCAGCTTGTAAAAACGCTTTGCAATGAAATTCTTGTAACTCTTTTAAGTACATTCATCTACTCATTCATCTGATATTGTTGCTTCTGGTAGATCAGAATTCTCAGAGAATAATCTTGGCATGATTTTTGACATATGATGCTGCTTCAGCCCCTCATTTGTAAACGCTACATTTGAAAAATAAAGGACAAATTAGATTGGCATTTGTATTCCACTTCAACATCTTGTCCCGAGATTGTACTATTTTCCATACTTTTTTCAAAGTAAATGGATATCTGACCCCTTTATTCTGATATCTCTCAAACTAGGTATCGAAATGCTAGTAATGACCCGCTGCATATACACTCCTTTTTGTTGTAAAATTGCTTAAAGGATAGCATACTCCAATTATCATGCCACATCGATACAGATGACCCGCGGTCTCTTTTGACCCAAACATAAAGATAGCAACTGAGCCCCAACACCAGATGGATCTGTTATAGGAAGTCAAATGATCAACATTTAACCATGTTTATAAGATTTGAAATTAAACGAAGTAAAAGTGGGATTCTATGAGGTTGAATTTTGATGCTACATTGAAATTTGTAGCAATGATTTAAGTAGACAGATTATTGTGCTAAGTTTTATACTGTAATCTTAGTAATATTGAATAATCGCGCCTTCTCCCCAAAACCTTAAAAACTGCCGAGCCTTCAACCTACTGCTTTTTGTTGCATACTTCTTCTCCTACGTTGGGAACGACTCAAAGACATTTTCCATGACAAATAGGACGCACGTGTGATTCAACTAGACAATGAGATACGCAACATGACTATTGGCAACCTCTCCGTCACCAACTACTTTCAACAAATCAACAATAAAGCCGACTGTCTCGTGAATCTTGACTCCAAAGTAAGTGACTCTAGCCTTGTTATGTATGCCATTAATGGTCTTCACACTAAAATTTTAGTGAGCAAAAGTTCAAAAGATTTAGTGTCTAAATTATTTTAGTCACTAAAGGGTACACCACCTTTCTCTAAAATCACTAAAATGACACAAACTTATAGCCAATTTCAGTAAGCAAAAACCGACTTTCCAATGTACAGATACATGCATTTCTGGCAGAAATACAATTGCATTCTCAAATGTACAGATTGCATTTCAACAAAACAAAAAATTTATTGCACAAATAAAAACTGCATTTCTCAAAGTTCAAACACATCAATCTCTATAACAATCTCAATCCCTAAAACAATCTCACATGTATGATGGTAACTAGAAAAGATCAAAAGATACAAAAAAATTTGGTCTATGCAACCTGCATATACAACTGGAAAATTGGACTCTGTAACTGAAAATTTGGACTCTATAACTGGAAAAATTGGTCTCTGGAACTGGAAAAGACTCTGTAACCTGCATTTACGAAATAAAAATTGGTGTATTAGTATGGATCAGCTAACCACTATAATAACTCCAAAAAAAGTTAATCAATGAAGTAGCGACTGTACTATTCATATCTAAACCATTACAACCAATATACTCATGAACCCAACGACCCAAACCCACCTGAGAACACGCAGACAACACACTTACCAAACTCAACAACCTAAATCCCTCATCTCACAAAACACTCTCCTCGCCAGACCCAACTCATTACACTTAAAAACTAACCAAAGCAGCCTGAACAAACGAATCTGACCCATACCCACAAGCCATCACATGACAATGCACATTCTTACCCAATCCTATAGCAGACAAACTACCACATGCTTTGATCACAGTAATAAACAAATGGCTTGACCACTCTACACTAGCAACATTACAGACTAGCATATGTCAATAAAACATGAGTGAATGATTAGGGAAGCTGTGTTTAGTGGATGTTAATAAGAATATATACAATTTAAACTACAATATTAATTCCAAAATAGCTTATTTGCACTTACAAGTGAAACCAAATGATCACCTTCTTCGGTGAGAAACCCCTCATACACAAAAGCCCTACAAAAACCAACCTTTAACATTAGAAAACACAAATCTTTATATTTTCTTATTGCGACTTTAAATCACAATAATCAGTTTAACATTATGATAAACTGATTATGCTTTTAATTAAGTATATGTTTAGGGGCCAGATGATCTGTTCTAAACTAGTTGCAACACTATTGATTACCCAAGGGTGAAATAAAATTGCTTACATACCCCTTAGGTTAATAGTCTTCGGAACAATATATTTCTACTTCACAGACCGGCTTTACTTTTTTTCAGCAAAGATGCCAAATTGGCCATTATTACGTTTAACAACTAATAATCAGAATATGCGAACCAATGAAACATCTAATAATCTGATTATATCACCTTAAACAGTGGAGACACATCCAAACACTATGGCATGCACCTCTTTGTATAAACAACCATGTTTTTCAGTATTGTTTCATACCTGATCAACATTAGTAACTGGTTGGGCACATTAGAATGTGGTCGCCTTTGTATTCATCCATGAAGCAAAGAGATCAGACACAGACCTCAAACAAACCCATTGCAAACCAGCCATGCGGCCATATCTGTTAATAAACAATGAAGGTGATTAAGTAAAATGTCACTAGTTTGATCCAAACCCAATATGACCGGACTTCAAACGCAAAAGTGCTATATACTATCAAATTTAATCATCCAAGTATATCCCAGCCAGTGCTGGTGTCACGGTCCTGAGACTTGTTAATAACAATTCCTGATTTATAAAACCAGTCAGATGTTTATAAGAATTTGAAATTTGTTAATAACAATTCCTGATTCTGAGATTATTGTACGAGAAAGCTATCAGATCAGAGTTGACAAATCGTAGTAGTTATAGGTTATTCGTGGTAAATGATCTTCCGGTTCCAAGTTTAAACATAATAAGATAATAATCATAATCATCTCAACTAATAGGATCACTTTTATTAATCGTAAGTTGATCATGTAAACACCACAACTTCACATATAACTGTGGCACACCAAATACCTACGCCAAGCGCACAGGCTGCTACTTAATAACCTTTATTTAATCATATCTTCACATAAGTAACAACTTCATCAAACTATAGTCCTACCTATATAACCTAAGATCGTACTCAAATCAATAATAACTTTATCAAACTATACTCCTACTTACATAACCTAAGATCGTACCTTCAAAGCAGTAACAACTTAATCAAACAGTAGCGTGGACTTATATATATATAAGCTATCATCATTTCTTAATTATAGAACAAAAACAGCAAATCAAACTACATAACGTTTGATCATAACTCAACTATGCATCATATATTTTCAAATTTAATTATAATTTCATCAAACTAAATCCTACTTATATAATCTATAATCATTACTCAATCGTCCATAAACATATCTCTACAAATCACTAACAACTGTATCAAAGTATAGTCCTACTTATATAGAATATCATCATATCCTTCAATTTAGTAATAATAATTTCATCAAACTATAGTCTTACTTACACAACTTACTCAAGCATGCATCATTAATCTGTAAATCACTACAAGGTCAGTAAGAGAGTACTCCCTGCCTAAGCCGATTACTCGTTACAAGGTAGCCAACAACTCTAGTACCGCCTAGTGAATTTACAATCATGCTTCAAATCAATAATAAATTCATCAAACCATACTCCAGCTTATATAACCTATCAGTTGTTCATTAATACAAGCTTATATAACCTATCAGAAGATTATCTCAGCTATTGCTGCTCTGTGCATCTCTGCAATATCACAAGCATGGTGTATTAAAGAGGGTACAGAGGTTGTAAATTCATGGACATGTCATCAAGCCTATAACCACTAATGTAGAAAGAAGATGACCTTTATGTTGCTCGAGGAAAGCAGTATTTGCCTCCATCAAAGATTTATCATGCTGCTCACTATAAAACTGAAGACAAGCGTTGAAATTTTAATAACTAATTAGTTGATGAAATGGGGAAACATGCATTAAATACACAAAAGATATACATGAATGATAACTTGAAAAGTTGGTCGTTCTGCTTCTACCACACCAGAAATGAGCTTTTCAGCATCAGTTGTAGGAGCAGACATTGATGCCACTTTGTGGAAGAATCTTATCTGTAAAATCCCACATTTCAAATCAACACTTCTTTTAGAAATGAAACATAACATACAGTTATCAGAGTTATTAACATTGTTAGGTATGAACGACATACCAAGCAGCGATGTAGTCTAATCATAAACTTGTTATCCATAACATTATTTAAATCGAACTAGAACATTCACAAGCAGGTGTATAAATCAGCGTTTTTATAGTGTCTACTTCAGTTAATCAATATACTGTACATCATTCACTGCATATACTATTTGCATACAGTGGTGAAACTGAATCTCAAAAACTAAATGTATGAAGCCCTACAAATTTCGCATTCAGATAGATACATTGGCTTGTAGTTGTTTAATTTAGCATACATACGAAGTATTGTACTTATAGCAGAGCACATGAAAGATACTCTGTATTAGAGATGATTTTAGCATCGCTAACTCAAACGTTAAAGGAATCATGATCTCTAAATGCAAAAAAGTTATCAGAGATGAAATCTCCACAGCAAAGTCTAAGACACTAGTAGCAGACCTACCATTGGATGCCAAGCCTCCTAGCCTAAATTAAAATGCGCCATTCTTCAGGGGAATCCAAATCGTATGCAAATTTTATACTTAAGCTCCTTACACATTCATATTCCTTATTAACCTACCTAGTTTCATGGATTGAAAACATCTATCACAAAAGGTTTCGTTAAGCAAACAGTTATCTGTTTTTCATCTATAAACAATACGTTTCTCATCACTTCTAAAGTGGTAGCACATATCCGACTCTAATATTGACACAACTTATCATGATCAAATACAAACTACTCACTTCAACAACTAATTTGATAGAGACTTACATTACTAAACTCTGCAATTCAACCACTAATTAGTAACAATCAACAAAATAATAATCCATCCATTGATTTATAAACACATAATTAGCTGTAAACAACATATCGATAATATGATAAGTTTTAACTAGCACAAAAATTTAAAATAAAATGTAAATGAATTGTTGTATTATACCAAACTTTATAACGGTGATGGTGACGACGGTGCCGGAGTTAGGGTTTCGATCCAAGACCAGATTGAGACAGAGGTGGTGACGACGGTGCCGGAGTTAGGTTGCCAATAACGACGGTGGAGTTACGGTGCCGGAGGTGGTTACACGGTCGATAACAACGGTGGAGTTAGGGTTTCGATGGTGGTTGTCAATAAGGACGGTGGAGGTGTGTGAGATTTGGGAGGGATGAGTGTTAGAGCAGTTGCGTTAAAGCCGCGTTACCCGGCGTTATTTGGTGTTACCATCGGAACTTCGGTGTTAACGTGGTGTTAAACCAACGGCGTTGATGCCCCAACGGGCGTTATTTACGGGTTTTTTTTTTTTTTTTTTTTTTTTTTCATTTATGCCCCTAAATGAGGGGTTGTTTTTGTAAATTATTGGAAATGTTATTGATGTTATTGGGATGTTATTGTTGTGGGTGTTTTTTGGGATGTTAGTGTTAAATGTTAAATGTTAAAGCTGATGTGGCGCTGACGTGGACGGTGTTATTGGTGTTATTGTTGTAACTGCTCTTAGAGATTTGGGATCGGGTGACTGTTGAGTAAATCTTATTTGGGAAGGATGAGAGTATTTCTTATGTATCTTTATATTTGTTGTTTTAATTTTTATTTATTTATTTTTAATTATTTTGATTTGGTGACTTAAAAATTTTATTGGGCAAAAGTTTTAGTAAGCAAATGTCATAAATTTTGTAGTGTCTCATAAATTGCACGTATTATTCGCCATCGGGAAATTAGTTTCCCACGTTTGATACCATATGGTTTTACTTGAGGAGAGTGACTTACCTAATCAAACCAATATACCATCTTCGTAACTTTCACAACTCCTCCTCATCACCTACTATCCTTGTTGCTGCGGACTCTAGCACTAACCATGCCCACACTGGCGATTGAACAATGTCGCAATTTTCAATGGGCCCCATACGTGCGTACGGGACTCGTTGAACATTCGTGCATGGTTTGCATGATTTTAGGCCAAAACTTTCCAATGTTGCTAATAATGGTTCGTCAAAAGGGAGTACGACAAATACATCACGTGGTAGTAATATCTCTAGTTCTAAAACTCACGAGTTAATTCTCACTTTGTGCTTGTTTTTCAAAACTTAAAAGTGTAGATTTGGCAGGGACACCTCAACCCTGTGTACCTTTTGGTACCCACTCACCCTACCCAACAAAGGAATGAGGCCGGTGAAATACCTGATCGCGATACCCACACCATGGTTTGGTCCGGATTCGAACTCGCGCCATTACAACTAACATGGGTGTGTCCGGATATTTGCGGTAGTTGGTGGCCATCTGCGCTAGACAGATGGTTTTTCAAAACTTGGACAATACTATGCTTGCTTATATATGTTCCCGTTCTATGATTTTCATTTAAATAAAATAAAAATCCCTTTCCAAATACTCTCTCCCATTTTTTTATTTTTTTGTTTGGTCTTTTTCTTCCAAATTCTGTCTTATTTTTATCCAATACACTTTGCAAAAGGGTTAGTTCGACATGTTACTTAAATTCATTGCAATTGATTAACACAGAATGTGCACTTGAATTACACAAAATGATCCAAATCACATTAGGTCTTATAGTTGATGTATACGAGATTTTTCTTACATATACCTATAATTAAACATTGTCATTTTATTCATATCAAGCATTGATATGGATTTAAATAGATTAAATTTGATTAGATGTTATTCAGGTATGCACCATATACACAATAATATAGCTCTAACAAAATCTAATGGTAATTTCTTTGCTAAGAGTTACAGAGGCAAAGATGGACAAGCAGCTAGTTGCTCAAGCCCCATATACACAATAATATATCTTCAAAAAAATTAATGATCGTATTTCTTAAATAATGAAGTTAACAAAAAAGGAAAAAAGAGATCCATTTATTAGTCTTTGATTGAGGTGGTCGGAATGAAGTTTGTGATAAATACATGAATTATAAAATGATAATAGAGTAAGAATTTGGGAGGAAAAGGACAAAAAAAAGGGGGGAGAAGCATAGAATGAGAACAACATATATAAGCAAGTATAGCGTTGTCCAAGTTTTGAAAAACAAACACAAAGTGAGAATTGACTCAAAACTCACCAATACTTCTGGGTCCACAACAGTTACTCGTGAATTCTCCCATGCCAACCAAATAGCAAAAGCAATTGATTAGTCCATCCCACTAGCCCAATCAAATATACGTTATGTATATTTACAAACTGGGTGGGCCAGCTGCACCCTAGACCATCTTCTATCCTGACCCGGCCCAACAGCCTCAGAGGAAACGGTATAGTGATGTCCAAAATTTAGCCATTTAAGCCTATTAGGCATCATTTCGACAATCACACCTTAAAATACCTCTTCACTCACAACTAAACACAACTTGATCATTTGGGCATCCACCCACCCCGAATTTTCTTTTTTTTTTTTTTCTTTTTTTTCAAACAAACTAAATTTCATTCATTAAAATAAAAATACCAAATGAAACTCAAAAATAATACGAAAAAGAAAACATATGAAAAAAAACGTAACGAAAAATAAAAAACATACTAAACTTAATAAATACAATACATTACTCTAATTCATCCCTTAAAAAATTGCAACCAACAACAATATTGCAAAGAATTTTGTGCAACAGGTACTAGTTTACTATACTCGGACATATTTCGAATATTTGGGTAAAAACTTATATGCTTCAACTAAGCACCCTTTCATGTAAACCTAAACCTAATTTTTTAGTTATAAAAGTGCACTACCCTAATAACTCTCACATGTTTAACCTAATCTCACCTTAAAAAGTCACAAATATATACTGAGAATCCACTAACTTTTTCTTGTCTCAAACAAAATAAATCTTGTTTCTTTTTGCTTATGATAAATGAACATGAAACTATAATCACTTTATCTTTTATTTCCTTTACGTAGCAACAAACAAATATTTTACCTTTTATGCTATAAGAGTAAAGGTGGTTATTGTGGTTATTATTTTTCTTTTCTATCGTTTCTACGCCGAGGAACCGGCGAAACTCGATTTGGCGAGCGAGAGCGGTGTCACAGCGAGGATGTGGCGGCGCCGAAACCCATGCCACATCGGATTCGGCGAGCTATTTCCCTGTGATACCTTATGCTCTTTCTGTCACTTCTTCCACTGCACATGCCTATAGACATCGTCGGTTACAGTTTAGCAATTTCATTTCTTGAAATAAAACAAAGCAATCCACTTTGTGTAATACGTGTCGCTTGGCAAGCATATTAAACTTCCGGTTTATAGTTATGTGTCTATGTTGAGTCTATTTTTGAAATTGTAGATTAGGATGTGTGGACTTTACCCCTTACGAGTGGCAGTGGAATAAAATACTATGCTATTTTTCATATCATTTCTTGCATTTCCATTGGGTTTATCATTTACGTTACAAATCCGAATCCGTGCATATTTAAATAACAAATTTAATGTAGATATTAGAGCTTAGCAATGTGACCACAAGGTGAATTTGACAACACCCGCTTTCACAAACTCTTTCAAGCACATGGCATATAGGTTTGAATTCGTGTCCATAGACTTCCCAAACAAATGGGAAATAGGAACTATCCTTCGTACCAAAAGTAATCTTGTTTGCACCTTGCTTTTTCAAGCACACATGCAACCTGTGGAGTTACAGATGGGTTTTTTCCCTCTACCGCCTTCCAAAAGGCTATACCTTACACCAAATTTTATAACACCAAACCCACTTACCATCGCCTATGAGTTTTTGGATGCCTTTGCTACCCATATCATCAAATTGCCCACACCCCGCTCTACCCCTTGCATCTTTGTTAGATACCCCTCCAACCACTGTGGCTACCTAGCCACTAACAAAATCATAATTTTTTTTCATGTTACATTTGATGAGGATGTTTTTCCCATAGGGTCCATGACATAAACCGCGCCTCCTTCTTATGATTTTATCCTAACTATTTTTTTGCATGTTCCACCAGCCACTCATATGGCCCCGCCAATCCACATTAGCCCGACACGCCCCCGACCCAGGTCTAGCCAACTTCTGTTGCAACCCTTATACCCCCTACACCACGGGCCAACCTATTTGCCCAGTGGACGCCCCCGACCTAAGTCTAACCAACTCCTGTTGCAACCCCTATACCCCCTACACCCACGGGCCAACCAATTAGCCCAGTGAACTCTCCACCATCTTCACCTCAGCCCGTAACACCACCCTCAACACAAACTTAACGCTCTCAGCCTTTCACACCCAACCCGCAACCACATGTTGCTCCACTATTGCCACTTCTAATGATCACCCCATGGTCACTCGTGCAAAAGCTGGTATCTCCAAACCCATTGATCGTTTGACTCTCACACCACCAACACTTCCCCAGTTCCGAAGTCTCATGTCCATGCTCATCGTGACCCCAATTGGCAAACATCTATGTTAGAAGAATATAATGCTTTAATTATTAATGGCACATAGGTATTTGTGCCCCGTCTTGCTAATGTGAAGGTTGTGCATTCTATGTGGCTTTTCAGGAATAAGTTTCATGTAGATAAATCTCTAAGTAGACAGAAGGCCCGCTTGGTGGCTAATAGACACAATCAACAGATAGGTATTGATTGACATTTAGTCCGGTTGTTAAATCAGCTACTATACGTACTATTTTGAGCTTTACAGTATCTCAACATTGGCTCATTCAACAGTTCGATATGAAGAATGCATTTCTTCATGGTCAGCTTTCTGAGACTGTCTATATGCTTTGTTGATCTGCATCATCCTGATTATGTGTGCTATTTATAGCGCTCCTTGTATGGTTTCAGCAAGCCCTAAGGGCTTGGTTTCAAGACTTGGCTACTTATGTTACGAGAGTTAGTTTTCAAAACAACAAATCTAACTCCTCTTTGTTTATATTTCATCGTGAGACAGATATTGCATATAAATTTCTTTATGTTAATTATATCATACTTACTGCTTCTTTTGCAATTTTTCTATAACGGGTTATACTATGACGGATTTGGGCTCTCTTAATTATTCTCTTGGCATTTCTATTGTGTTGGCCTTTATACGGGATCTATGGTCTAAACGTTTCAATCACAAGTATACCGAATGAATATTGTGCAAAGATTAAGTAAACTGTAAATATGTCTTTGTAATAATCAAATATGTCATCATATGTTTTACAAACGAATGTACTGTGTTTATATACTGTAATGAAAGGGTGCGTTGAACCGTTGTGTTGGTTCGTTGCATAAGCGTTATTGATAACGCTGTAACCGCTTGAGTAACGCTTTGTTGACTTTCGTATGGTTGACTTTTGTTGACCGGGTCATATGGGTTGTGATGGGTTAACTGTTGGGTCGATAGTGATTAACCCAATATTCTCCCCCTTAATCACAATCGGCTTGCTTTAGATCTTTGACTCCAATTAGTTGTCTCATGGTGAGGAATCGATCTTCTGCCTTTGTCAGTATGTGACTTCGAAATTCTCCACTTATGAATTCGACTTGTAGGTCTTCTCTTTCGACGCATTCTCTTATAAAGTGGTACTTTATGTCACTGTGCTTACTTCTTCCCGGGAATACGGATTCTTCATTAGTTCGATGGCGGACTTGTTGTCGACCCAAGTATTGTAACTTTTCTTCTTCCGTGTGTGTAAGCTTGCTAGCAGTCTCTTTAACCATAATGCTTGTGTTGCTTTCGCTGTTGCTGCAATGAATTGGACTCACATGATGATAGAGCTACCGTGGCTTGTTTTGTGTACTCAGTGATTGGTGATTCACCAGTAGTAGAAGATAATTCAAAGAGTGCCTTTGCCTTCTTGAGTGTTGACTCCGTAGCTGCTGTCACTATAACCTTGTATCTGTTTTCTTCCATTGTACTTATAGGTGATTCCATAATCTTTTGTTCCTTTAACGTAGCGTAGTACTTGCCTTATAGCTTTCATGTGTTGTTCCTTCGGTTCTTGCATAAAACGACTAAGTAATCCAACGGAGTAACTTAAGTCGGGTCTTGTATGTAACAAGTATCGTAAGCATCCAATCAAGCTTCTATATTCGGTTGAGTTGACCGTTGTTTCTTCGATGTTCTTTGTTAGTCTTGTTCACGGATCCATAGGTATTAAAGTTTCGTTGCATTCTAGCATTCCAACTTCTTTTAGGATCTTGCTTGCGTAGGCGGATTGCTTTATTGATATGTCACCTCCGGTTTGTGTGACTTCAATTCCTAAGTAGTAGGATAGTAATCCTAGGTCACTCATCTCTAATTTCTCTTCCATTTGAGCTTTGAACTTGTCTATTTCTTTCTTTGGTGTGCCAGTGATGATTAAATCATCCACATAGACTCCTACTAGAAGTATTGATTCTTTTGACTTCTTTGTGGACAAGCTTGTTCTAAAACCTGCACTTTGAAATCTAAGGACTTCAAGGTATTATCTAACTTTATGTTCCATGCACGTGGTGCTTGTCTTAATCCGTATAGAGCTTTTATCAATCTGTAGACTTTTCCATTATCTTTTATAAATCCTTCCGGTTGTGTAACATACACTTCTTCTTTTAAGTCTCCATGCAGAAATGCAGATTTGACGTCTAGGTGATGTACTTCCCATTTGTTATTAGCAGCTATGGCTAATAGTAATCGGATTTGTTTCCATTTCTACAGTGCAAAGACTTCTTCAAAGTCTATGCCATGCTCTTGTATGTAGCCTTTTGCTACTAGTCTAGCTTTATGCTTGACTATATTTTCATTAGCATCTTTCTTGGTCTTGAATACCCACTTTAATCCAATGGCCTTTTGTCCTTTTGGTAGTGTGGTTAATTCCCATGTATTGTTTCTATTGATGGAATCTAATTCGACCTTCATTGCTTCGATCCATTTTTGATCGTTTGATGCTTCCTTGTAATTCTTTGGTTCATCTTCAGCTAGTAATAAATGCCCGGGTAAAACTTCCTCGGTGTTTTCATATAGATCATTCAATGTTCTAAAACCTTGTAATGGTGTGTGATCAAAGTCTGGATGTAAATTCCGGGTTGTAATTGAGTTACTTTGATTGGTTGAATGTCTTGAGGTAGTTGGTGTTATTTGAGTATTTATTCGTGATGAAATTGTAGATGGTGTGCGAAATGTTTGTGAGTGGTGAGTTAGTTGCGGATGTTTCATATTCATGATCATCGTTTGCAGGGATATCATAGTCTTCTTCATCTGGTTGGTTTTCGTTTTCCTGATGATCATTTGTGGCTTCAAGGTTTTCGACTTTGAAGTCAAACCATTCGGGTTCATCATTGGTGTGTTCATCTAGGTAATCCTTCCAGTCCCATGCTTCATCCTCCTTAAACTTCACATCTCTACTAACACATATTCTTTGTGTTGTTGGATCAAACAATCTATAAGTTTTTGATCCTTGTTCTCTAAGTATACCATTTGTTACTTCTATCATCTAACTTTGTCGATGTTGTGATGGTACCTTTGCATATGCTATGCGACCAAAAACTCTTAAATTTTCTAAGTTTGGCTTTTTCTTCTTAATTGCTTCATATGGAGTGATGTCTTCTAAGGCTCTTGTAGGAACGCTGTTTAGAATGTATATAGCGTGTCTAACATCTTCACCCAAAAGTTTTGTGGCATGTTAGTTGCTTTCATCATGCATCTCGTAGTAGACATGATTGTCCTATTTCTTCGTTCAACAACTCCATTTTGTTGTGGTGAGTAAGGTGCGGTTATTTGTCGTGCTATGCCGCTCTTTGCATATTGAGTGAATTCGTTAGATGTGAATTCTCCTCCACGATCAATTCTTAACATTTTCAATGTTATCCTTAGCTCCTTCTCTATTGTTTCTTTGTATTCCTTGAAAGTACCGAAAGCTTGATCTTTCGTACTTAGGAAATACGCCCACATATATCTTGAGTAGTCATCTACTAACAAGAATATATATTTCTTTCCAGATGGTGTTGGTGGTGTTATTGGTCCACATAAATCTCCGTAAACTAAATCTAATGGCGATGTTGATCTAGTTTTTGCTTTCTTGGGAAATGGTGCTCTGCTTGTGTTTACTAACTAAACAAACATCACAAATTTGTGTTGTATGTTTAATGGCAGGTATTCCTTGAACTAACTCTCTTTGAGTCATAGTTTTTAATGATTCAAAGTTGAGGTGTCCTAATCTTGCGTGCCATAACCAAGTGTTGTCACTTAAGTTTGCTAATAAGCAAATAGGTGTGCCTATCTTCGAACTTTGCTTTGTATAGACGGTTTCTTTGTCTTGTGACTTTCAAGAAGATTTTGTTGTCCATGTCATAAAGTCGTAGTTCATCGTCGTCCATTACAACTTTACAACCTATTTCGGTAAATTGTCCAAGGCTCAATAAATTGTTTTTCAAGCTAGGAATGTAATAGACTTGAGATATGATTCTTTGTTTCTCGTCTTCACATTCTACTAGGATTGAACCTTTTCCTTTAATCTCTACATGAGATCCATCTCTGAATCTTACTTTTCCACTAACGTTCTCATCTAGTTCTTTGAAGTGTTCTCTTATTCCAAATCATATGGTTACTAGCTCCATTGTCTAAGTACCATTGACTATCAACACTTGTCTCTTTGTATCCTACATCTTCTTAGTGTAGCAGAGACCTTCGATCTTTTAGCTTTGTTACATGTGGGTCTTCTAATATTGCCATTAATAAGGTGGGTTCTAAGTCCTCCTCGACAAGATTAGATTGCATACTAGTGTTTGGTTTTGAATAACACTTAGATGCATAATGACCGCCTTATTGCACTTGTAACATCTAACTTTGCTAAAGTCATATTCGTTTGTTGAAGTGATTTTGAGTGTTTTCTCCATCCTTCTTCTCGTGGTTATTTTTTATCGTGGTTCTTCCATCCTTTATACTTTCCACGTCCACGTCCTCTGAAATTTTTCCCTCTATTGTCATGTCGTGTTAACATCAGTTTGTCTTGGTCCACTGTTTTCCTTTCTTGAACTTAATCCTCTTCGAGGTCTTAAGTCTTCCTATTGCCTCTTCTAATGTCATTTTACTTAGATCGGAATATTGTTCTATAGATGCGACTATTTGCAGATACCTTTCGGTACAGACATTTAGTAATTTCATTACTAAGGTTTCATCTTCTATTGTGTGTCCTAGACTAGCGCTTTGTTTTACGAGAGTTGTGATTTTTGTGGTGAAAGTGTCGATTGTTTCATCTTCCTTCATATATAACATCTCAAATTCGGATTTGAGTGTTTGTAGTCTTGCTTGTTTAACTCTGTCTTCGCCAACGTGTCTAGTTTTCAAAGCATTCCAAATGTCTTTTGCGGTTTTATGCTTTGTTATTTGAAGTAATTGTTCTTCGGGCAAGGCTTGATAAAGGAAAGCAATAGCGGTTTTTTCCTTTTTCTTATCTGATTGAGTCGTTTCGGTCGGCTCAATTGTTTCCCATAAACCATTCGCTTCGAGAATGATTTGCATTCGAATTGCCCATAATGAGTAATTCGCGGGCTTTAGGATTGGGCATTGAAATTGGGGTGTACTATTCGAAATGTTAGTAATGGGTTCCTTTTTACCATCATTGCTTCGTCATATCTTAAAATGACAATAAATCTCCAATAAAGAATTTTAACACAAAGTGTATATATAAAAATTCTTTTCTTAAACTGAGCTCTTAATGTTTTATCTTCCTCAAATGGGTGTAAAACTTTTCTAGGTATAGTTTTAACAATTTTTAAACTATCCTTAGATATTATAAAATTTAAACCTGAATAACCTAAGGTTAATTACTCCTTACAAATTATTCCTTAGTCGTTATTCTAAGTAGTGTAAAAACTAGGTTAGATATACTAAACAAAATATGATAAGATTTTAATAATGTTTTAAAATAGCTTATCAATCTAAAAACTGTATATATCAAAATATATAATGTAAAATAAAGTTGTTTTGAAAACTTTGGAACCTGGAGGGTTGATGGTTTAACCCGATGCCTTAACTTAAAATAAAATCCTTTGTGGCCCTTTAACTGTACACGCGTCCCTTTATTAACCCTTTATGTTTCTTATCTCGTTTGAGATAAAAACACACACGCGTATAATTTTGAGATACTGCCTTTCAGTATTCTCTCTCTCTCTTCAGAAGATATCTTTTATCTTCTTCTTCCTTCTTCTCCAATATACACCGACGGTTCTCCGGCCTCCTTTTTATGATGGTTGTGGTTTTTGACCGTCCTTTTACTGTCTCCGGTGTGGTGTTCTGTACGAGCACTAATATCCCTCCAATTTGAAATCTAGGGTTTCGGATTAATTGGGGGTTTTCTGATCCGTGAGAATTTTTACGATTGGAGTTTGCTAATGAATCAATTGGGGTTTTCAATTGATCCTTCTGGGCTTGATTCCGTTTAAGAACAGGTGTGTTTGTTCTAATTCGAATCTTTGATTTGTGCCCTAATGATGACACTCGTATTTGTTTTGTTTCGAATCAAAATATTTAAACGATTATGTTCGTTTTTCTGATCCTGTTTGGATTGGGTATACGAAATTGGTTTCGGAAATTTTTTTGCGAGTTTGATTTGTTGCCGGGTTGTGAGTAATCACAAATGATTATACCCCTGTTGCGACAAACGTTGAGATACAAAAATGACGTCGGGATTTGTATTCTTAGCGATTTACAAAAAAAATTTATATCGAAACTGGTTCTGTTTTTGATTCTGGAACTTGTACGAGTCTGGGTAAATGATGATTGTTGGTTGAAAGACCAAACCGCTCTGATACCAATTGTTGGCCTTTATACGGGATCTATGGTCTAAACGTTTCAATCACAAGTATACCGAATGAATATTGTGCAAAGATTAAGTAAACTGTAAATATGTCTTTGTAATAATCAAATATGTCATCATATGTTTTACAAACGAATGTACTGTGTTTATATACTGTAATGAAAGGGTGCGTTGAACCGTTGTGTTGGTTCGTTGCATAAGAGCAGTTATTGATAACTGCTTTGTAACCGTTGAGTAACTGCTTTGTTGACTTTCGTATGGTTGACTTTTGTTGACCGGGTCATATGGGTTGTGATGGGTTAACTGTTGGGTCGATAGTGATTAACCCAATATATTGCATGTGCCTTTGCAGGTTTATTCATGTCCTATGCAATATATGCTGAGGGAATTCTAGACAAGGCTCAATGCGTAACTACAACCCGTGTAGAACTCTTGTGGACACTGAGTCCAAACTTGATGATAGAGGTGACCCGTATTTTGTTCCGACTTTGTATCGTATTTTAGCTTTTCAGTATCTCACTTTTAGACACTCGGATATATCTTATGTTGTTCATCAGGTGTCTCTTTATATGCACGATCCACGTGAACCTCATTTTACTACTTTAGAGCACATCTTTCGCTATGTTTGTGGTAGTTGGGAGATTCACTTGTCTTCTACTACTCAGTTTACTACGTTTATTGATCCTGACTGGGTTGGATGTCTCTTCGTCGGTCAATTCTGGATACATCATGTTTCTTAGGAGATAATTTGATATCTTGGGCTGCTAAACAACAAGCTACCTTATGCCAAATATCAAGCGTTGCTAATGTGGTTGCTGAAATTGCATGGGTTTGAAATCTCTTACGTGAGCTTCATGTGCCGATTTTTACCGCTACCTTGATACATTGAGATATGTATCCATTTTGTTCGTGATTTTGTTGCTTCTGGTCAAGTTCGCGTCCTTCACGTGCCTACACGATTTCACTATGTCGATATCTTCACTAAAAGCCTTCCAACTGCATTATTTATTGAGTTTTGCTCCAGTTTGAACGTTCGAAGACCTCACACTCACACTGTGAGGGCGTATTAGTTTAGCATGTGATAATAATGTACATGAGTGCTTTAGCAGCCGAATTCCATATATTACGCATGGGCCTTAACCCAACTTGTTTCCCAAGATACGTATTGTATATATATTTTGGTCTGAGGTTCATGTGAACTATGGGAGAATTCATATTATAATAATCGTGGCATACAAATTATGCAACTCTGGAACTATTGCACATAATGGTAAAGAGACATGGGATTAACATATGACTAGAAGTCTTTCTATTCAAAGTCGACAAAGGAATCTCCCATGGGGATTTTTTTTTTTTCCTTCTTTTGTAGCTTGAAACTTTGATCTAAAACGATATCCTATTGACAAACCAAAATTAGTTGTGGAACTACAATTGAAGTATATGGTTGTAATACAACCAAAATTCAATTGAAGTTTTCGGTCAATGAATTATTTTATTTGTACGTTTTTTGACAATAGATTTGACGATTAGTTTGTTTATCCAGAGAATATAAGCAATGACAAAATTTTGTGAAACTTTGTTTAGTTTCTATTATTTTATTTGTTTGTTTTTTGTGTTTAAAAGCTTGCTTGGTTTGTACAATAAGGCAATTTTTTTTTTCTTTTTCCTTTTTTTTTAAATTATATTCTTTTTTGAGGGGAGAGTTTTAGAGTATCATTATTTGTAGGTGTTGATAATTCAATTGACATATGTGTTGATGCATCAATTGGTGGTACACTTATATGAAAACTTGTATTCATTAATTTTCAATGTCTTAATGTATTTAATTAGACACATTTAATAAAAGTGTGTTTGAATTAGTTGTACATTGTGCATGATTATTTGTGTTGCTGAATTTTAAGTTTGTACTATTTTAGTGTCATTAATGCCTCAAAAGGGCTTTGTGCATTATAAGATAGTAAGATTACCAAATTTACACAAAAATTGTAATAAAGGATCGAATCAATATAGTAGTTTAATAAAGTTACTGGAATACCAAAGTGGTTTAATGGTAAAGCATTTGACATCCTTGAAGTAGGGCTGAGCAACGGTCCAAAACCGAACCGACCTGATGAAAACCGACCCGAAATGAAATCGACAACCTTAATATATGGAACCGAAAGGTTTTGTGTCTGTTCGGTCGGTTCGATTCGGTTTACATGGTTTATGTGTGTGTTTGGTCAGTTTTGGGTCGAACCGAACCGAAATAAAAAAACCGGTAATACATAGAGCCGAACCGAACCGATAATGATCGGTTCGGTTCGGTTCGGTATGGTTCGTCTCGGTTTTGTTCGTTTAGGGTTTCTCGATTTTGTGCTCGGCCTTACCTTGAATAGTCTAGGGTTTAAATTAAAGGGATTACCTTTAAAAAACATCATACTTGTCCCAAAATACTTTCGGAAACGCATTTATAACAAAAGGGTATCATCTTAAAGGGATAATACCTTTAAGATTCTCATTCATTTCTTTTCTTGGTATGTCAAGCAAAAGGCGTTTATAACAAAAGGGTATCATCTTAGTTCGTGTTTTTCTTTCGGATCTATAAACAATTTTTTAGTGTCGATAAGCTCGTTATAAGCTCTTGAATAAGCTCTCGGTTATGAGCTTATTTTTCAACTTATTTTCTTTGCTTCTTTTGGTTTCGGTCTCGGTGGTATATTGGAATTTTCTTATTTCATATTTAGTTTGGCGTATTTCTTTTGACATGTGTCTTATTTAGCTGATATAAGCTTTGAGCTTATTCGGGTTTGGTTGTTTGTCTCGATATAAATGTAAACAAGAGGGTGTCCTTTTGGCTTATTTGCTCTCGGTAAAAATGGAACCTCGAAGGGTTGTTTGTTTCGTTCATGTCTTGAAAAGGAAAACAACCCGAATGCTTTGCTTGTTTGACTTTGATTCGGCAAGGGTAAAACACCCATACGGGTGTGTTTGGTTTCGAAAAAAACAAAAATAAAACATAAAATAAATAAAACCAAAAATGATTATTTGATTTTGGAACATAAAATTAAAATTAAAAAAAAAAGTATATACTTATTGACTTTGGTAAAAACTAGACACATGTGGGTTGTTTGACTTTTTGAGACTTATTCTACTCAGTTTATCATTTCAGACTATTCGCGACGTGTTGGGTTATATACTTGTGAGATATTGTTATTTGAATTTGATTATAATTTACGGATTGGTTTAACGTTAATAAACCCGACTAATATGGTTATTGAACTTATTGGGTTGACGAGCCCAATAAGCATATTGGAGGAGTTTATTAACCTGTGACTCATCCTATTGACTTACCATTTGCTCATGACATCTTGTAGGTTTCGGTTTTGGATTAACAAGTGAGATGAAAGGG
Organism: Chrysanthemum makinoi; assembly: GCA_910596185.1. Taxonomy (NCBI): domain Eukaryota; kingdom Viridiplantae; phylum Streptophyta; class Magnoliopsida; order Asterales; family Asteraceae; genus Chrysanthemum; species Chrysanthemum makinoi. The sequence goes on along the minus strand of OU343217.1, from coordinate 251,960,128 downwards.
TTATTGGACTTATTGGGTTGACGAGCCCAATAAGCCATCCGGTCACCTTATTAAGCAAATAGCTTAACCATTTGACTTGTTGAATTTTATACTACCTCCGTCTCAAATTATAAGTCCAGTTTGACTTTTTGACTCAAACTTTGACCTTAAATATTTTTGTTTGCATTATATAATACTTGATGCAAAATATATAAATGGATTGTGTTTTAAATGTATTTTAATTTGGTATAATTTTCATCAAGTGTTATATAATACAAACGAAAATATTTAAGGTCAAAGTTCGAGTCAAAAAGTCAATCTGGACTTAAATTTTGGGACGGAGGGAGTATGTGTAATAAACTTGACTTGATATTGATTGGTGGTTAGGATTACTTTTGAGATTATGACTTTGGATTTGGATGACACGGATTATACTTTGATTTTGACTTGGACTATGGGACAAATATTGGACTTGAATTGACATCTTTTGGACATTAAATATTTTAGACTTATTAGACTCGTAACAAATATAATAGACTCGTGACGAATTTAATATATTAGATTTGACTTAGAATATGGAAATAATATGCATTGAACAACAATCAACAAATACACTTTAATTACTACGTTATTTTTCTATTAAGTTGATTTGGTAAATTTATTTGCAATGAAGTCTTTTGATTTGAGAATGTTCTATAAACGAACATGTCATTGCGAAATTTTGTAAAAATTCTATACATAAACTTTATTTTTAAAAACTCTTTTTAAATAAATTCGTCAAAAGACGAATGTATACATTTAAATCATAAAACTTTAATTTTAAAGTTTTCCTTATTTATAAAACATTATGTTTTATACAAACTACTTGAGATTATAGGGTAAATACCGAAACATACCAATTGACCTACTTTCTTGACATATTTCTTTGTCGATATTCCCTTGACTTTTTTTTTGTCATTTCTTTATCGACTCGAGTTCTCGTCAATACTTTTCTTGACTATTTCTTTATCTATTCTTTTAATTATATATATATATATATATATATATATATATATATATATATATATACTAGCTTTCAAGGCCCCGCTTGACATGAATGGCATGACTTATAAAGTTCCTTGCAAGGTACTACATATTAGTTAAGTAGGGGCTTGTTTGTTAATGCGTTAAATATGAAAATTAGTTGACCGTTATTAATTATTAAACAATTTGACAAAAAAAAACAATTTTCAATGTGTTTATTTTATTCACTTTTGAGACAATCATATTGTTTGCCATAGAAGAAAACTCACCACTGAAGGCGGGCTTTGCAACTACTTGACAAGTATATAAAACTATTAGAGTACGTCAACAATCGTAAAGAATAACATGTTATGCTAAAACGTAAAAGATGCATGTGATATATGAAAAAAGGGGAAAATGTCAAATAAATAAAAATATTACAGTACGTAAACAATCGTAAAGAATAGCACCGGTTAAACCTTGCTTATCATAGTGATTTCCTATTACATAAGATTTACAACCAAGCATATGTTTATAGCCTTCGAACAACTTCCTTGTACAATGATATTTGTGCCGTTTGTGTTGTTTGTGCAGTTCCTTGTCGTGGTTAAGTTTTGGAGAAGAGACAGTTCGGACATTTTCGCGAATCATCAATCAACATGTCATCTCTGAATTTCACCAATGTTACCATTCATGATATCCTATATCCAGTCAATGAAATCAGCTTGAGTTGGGAATTCAAAAATACAAGTATATTCACACCTACTTCAATGAAGGTATATAAGCAAACGCTAAACAACCTTATATAAACAACTAACTCAATAAGCGATTGCAACATCCCGAATAAGTTTAGGAAGCTGTTACTGGAGTGCCAACTTACTGGGTTAAGAACGTTGGTAGTATGAAAGTGTTACTGGAGTGCCAAAACCAACAACGTAGAAAAACTCTCTCCATAACAACTACAATATACAAAATACAAATTAAGCCACTAAATACACAACCATTTAGTACTTTAAACAAAATATATCGACCTACGCACGTCGGGAAACTGGTGGATCGGTATGGTTTTCGAACTCTTTTTCAGTCTCTTTACACCGCTGGTAAAAATACCTTGAAGATAAGCGACCGAACTTCCCTACAATTGCAAACAAAATTGATTATAAACTTATAAAGACCTTTTTTTTATGATAAATACAATAAAAAAAACTTGGTGGTGGACCTACTTTTAAGACGTGAGTTAACATTGTTGTGGTAGCTATTAATAAAACCTGATTTTACCAGAGGCACGTAAACTTAAAGAATTGTAATAGGTAAAAAAATATATACGTGTTTGGGAAATTCTTAATGCTTGACTGTTTTAGGTATCGGAGGTGAAAAGGTTGTAATTTTAACTTTTACATCTGGAAGATCTTTTGTTACCTTAATGAGGGGTATTAAAAACCTGGTATGAAGCTCGGGCCTGTAACAATTCAACAAATCAATATTTGGTTGGACAGTCACAACTTCCTTATCATCCATTTTATTCAAAAATAAGCAACATCAAAGACTAAAAAAGGGAATGAGAGGGCTATTGTATAAAAAATAATTAAGTAGTGTTACATAGTTTCAACACGTTATCACATGTCGATGTAACTGGAATGGTCTACAGACCATGTTAATGTCATATGCATACTATACAATGAATCATCTTAAATTTTCTAAAAGAATAATAGATGTTGGTGCACAATATATTATGTTCGTAGGTGATCCAAGAGCATAGACAAAGATTGAAAGAAACTCTTACCTCCATCGTAAGGCTATTAGTTTTTGCTTTGACGTCACATATTCAAAATGTGATATGTGACAGATAACAGTGAATCGATTTCTTTTGGCCACCTTGCTTTACTATCAGGTGTCATGGGTTCTAAACGTGATATTCATCCAAATACAGAAGCTGTAAAACAAATTTTTAAATCTGTTCAGTTGAATGATGATAAACATTATTATTTCTTTGATATCGTACTACCCATCGTTTGCCCAGGCCAAGTCGTAATAAGAACTTTTTTTTTTAGCTTTTTGTAGCTTATGAAAATCTATGTTTTTGCATTGTTTTTTCTAGGAAAATAAGCTCAGTGACAAAGGTTATTGCAAGGATTTTAGTATATCTTGTTGAGAAATAGTTTACCCATTGAAACTCCTATAACAAACATATGAAACTCATGTGATATGATCTTTTCGAATATCATAATATGCATGTAGTATAAAAAAATGCTTATACTTAAATTGGTCACAGAACTATAATTTTCTTTCACAAAGTGTTTGAATCAGTCCAACGCGGTTTAATATACTTTGGCACCTTACATAAATTTTAATCTATTTAAAAACGTAACCAAATTTGCCTCAGCTTCACCACCTACTTGAGACTAAAATCAGTAATTAAACTTAAAACATACAATATATGTAAAACCCTAAAAATCTTAAACGCGTTGAATGACCATTTTGCCCCTCAAGTTAAACAACTATGAAAACTCGTAAACACGTCCGGCTCGTTAAATACGTTTTACGTTTAACTTGTATATGTGTGATTATCAAACTACATAATAGATATATATACAAGTCACATAAAATTTAACTAATAAAAGATGGAATAATGGCAATTAAGGAAATTAGATTGTGTCTTAATATCCTCCATGATTTTAGTCCACATTACACGTTCCATGCCCTCTAAAATCGTCCCAATCAAAACGCCTAGTCCTCTTTTCACGCCTAAAGAGATTTCCCATCTATTTTCCCAACATATCTTCCCTAATTATCTCCATATTAGCTCATATATATCTTCATAATTATCATTAAAAGATACACACCAAAAACCCTAGAGAGAAGTTACTGCAAAAAAATTATTCCCTTCCATCTTGTTCTATTCGACAACCAAGGAGGCACACGGGAGGTACGAGGTTGCTGTATTCACGAGTATTGGTTTGAAGTTTACTTGGTTTGATCGTGGGATTGAAGCTGCTGCTGGACGTGGGGCTTGAGACACAAAAAAAATGGTTGCTTGGTTTTGTTGTTGCTTATATTTTTGCTGCTGCTGATCGTGACATCTAGGGCCCAAGAAGGTGCCTGGTTGTTGGTTCTCGATCTTGCTTTTCTTCTCTTCTTGGTCTCACGCTACAAAGGTATCATCTTCATCACGTCGTCTCCGTTTGTTTTCTGAATTCTGGTCGTGGCTTAGGCCTTTCATGCGCATGGTTTTTTTTCAAGTTTAATCACCATATAATTTATGATATGTTAAATCTTTTTCACTTAAATAATAACTTGTCACATAAACTAATGATGTGTATTTATATATATGTCGAATATAAGAATGCTTGCATACTTGTAATTGCTTCGTTAATAATCTGAGTCGTGTGTCTAAGTCAGGAGTGTATGGATCGATATGGAGTGAGTATACTTGTGTGTGCATGAATCTGTGATATGGGTCATGAGTTTGTTTTGTTAAACTAATGCATGAGACAAAACTTTATGATATATAGATGCAAGACTTGAATATTCATGATATATGTACGTGCATGCAAAGGTACTGATCATGGGTCATCTAGTTTTACCTTATGGGTTTAATGGATTGGAAGTTATGATTTTATTGTGAGCGTATTGTTTGTGTCGAGTCATATGTAAAATTGGTATAAGCATGCTCATAAAGACTAGTTAAAAGAACAAGGTGTATGGGTTATGACTTTATGGTCTAGCGTGGTATTATGTATGATAGTTTGAAATCAGTCAAGTACTATGATATAAATGGTGTATGCATGTTATGAGATGGTATTGTAATATGTATTCGAAACTGATCGCGGGATGTTATGTCGGTAGTATTAACAAGTTTGGGTCATATGGTGTTTTGAAAATGTGGTCGTGAGAATGGTTCATGGGTGTTTGTTTAGTCGAAGGTGTTGGTGACGAGGTGTGTGTCGAATATGTTTATGTCTTCTTTTAGCTTGTTAGTATCTCTGCATTGCGTTTGAAGTTTCTTTTGAATTCCTTTAATTCACGAAGCACAAATTTCTTTAAAAGTTAAATTTATACTTTAAACCTTAAACTTTGATATATTGACACATTAAACCCTAATCTTTGGAAAGTTGTCACCTTAAACACTAAACTATGATATTGTCATATTAAACCTTTATGTTAGTTATTATCATTTGTAAACCCCTAAGTTGGCTAATTAATAGAAAAGTTACTAATTATGGAAACCTACTTAAAATAGAAAGTTACATAAAGTAAAAAGTTACTAAAAGTGGAAACCTGCTAAAAATGGAAAGTCGTCTAAAATTAGTAATCTGATTCTTAATAAGCGTCATCGAATTCATATAGGTTCCGGGCGGCGGGATTGATTCATCTCGTGGCTTTACTTCCTTGTTTTTCTTGCTTCGAATAAGGCACAAATATTCTGAACTTTCTCATAAGGTTTCTCGTGATCTCTTTGTATCTTTGATCTCTTGCCATTTGTTATTGAACCTTTGCTCTGATATTGAACCTCTAATATTGACCTTTGCTATTGACCCCTCTATTATTGAACTGTAATATTGAACCTCTGTTACTGAACCAATGTTATTGACCCTTGTGTTATTGAACCACTTTTAATGAACCTTTGATACTGAACTACTGATATTGAACCTTTGATTATGTTTGACTTACATATTGTATACTGTGGACCTTTTTGCTTTGACCTGTCAGTTTGATACCCGAGCCATTAACTAGGCATGGGGGTTCCATGTCCGTTTCATTGATGCACCAATGGCCTGACTCCAGTGTGGATGAGTGATGTTCTACACCGTCCCTATACTGTATTGATTATGCGCGCTTCATTGTTACTGTTATGGCCACTATTGTTCTGCAGGGGCGTATGGATGCATCCTAGATTTGTACTGTACTGTTACTGTTATATATAATGTACTGGTGATGTGGTGAGTGTGTGCATTACACCCCCTCTCATACTGGGAGCTGATCACTCCACTGGCTAATTGAGGTCTCCCCTCCTATTGGATTGTTATTCCGAGGTCACCCCTCCGAATACAATGATTACTATTGGATACTGACTGATATTGCTACTGTTGATATTATTGTATTGTATTGTTGGCTCGTGGTAGATTACTGACCCTTTCCTTTTTCTTTACCCTATTCTATATACTGTTACACTTCATATATATTGTCTATTTGTTTCTTATCTTGACTTCAGTTCCTTATCATTGCTATTGTACTGTTATATCTGTTCACTAGGCTTTTTAAGGTCAGCCGCGTTTCTTTTCCTGCGACAGGATATTAAGCTAGGAGCTGGGGGCTTTCTTAGGATTGAGAGTAGGATGTTGAGTATGGATTGACCCTAGTCATCATAGACTTTCTTTACCATTGATACTTATTGGAGACTTAGACATTATTATGTTTCATTTCATTTGGATATTTTTGGAACTCTTGTATTGTTCAAGTCACGTTAAGTCACGTTGACTTGGTATCTTTTGGCATTTATATTAAGACTTCCGCTTGCATTGTTTATATGTATTGTTCTAATTTGACACCATAAATGTGATACTTCTACACTTGTCGGGTTGGGGTGTTACAATTAGGGTATCAGAGCCCAGGTTTACGACTTGTAGTCAGGACCTGTGACATATGGACCCTAAGCTTTGACCCGTAGAGCTTAAGTTTTGACTGGTGAGGTTGGGTAGATTTTAGGTTTCATTTTCGTCATTTCGTTCATGCTTTTCATCTTATTTTCTGATCCTTGCTAATCGTTTTGAATATCGTTCAGATGGTGAACACCCTTAGAAATGGTGAGATGAATGGGGACGACACCCCCAACTTTGAAGCCATGATAGCCAGTGATCTAGCTCACGCTATCCCTGAGATTGTCACTACCATCGCCAACAATACAGAAGCGGTGCGAGCTCTTCAGGCGGAGGTGGTGGTGGTGATGGTGCCAATCCACCTACTCCCATTCATGTCTGGATAGAGCGTTTCAACAAGCTCAAGCCCATCCCTTTTAAATCTGCTGCTACGCCTAACGAGGCTGAGGATTGGGTAACCCACATGGAAAAGTTGTTTAACGTTTTGGGTTGTGCAGATGAGTTCAAGACCAGACTTGCTGCTTTTAAGCTGGAGAGCGACGCTCTCAACTGGTGGAAGGCGTATCTCCTCTCCAAGGAGGAAAATTTCATTAATACCTGCACTTGGAATTCCTTTCGCGAGATTTTCTACAAGCAGTACTTTCTAGAGTCCGAGCAGCAGCGTTATGAGCAAGACTATAACGCTATCTATCAGTTAGACAGGGAGAACTCCCATGAATATATGTAGAGGTTTATGAGGCTAGCAGGTTTTGTTGGGACTATTGCAGGGGATGCGAGGAGACAAGCCCGGCATTTCAAGTGGGGCTTAAAGAGACGGGTTTTGGATAGGTTGATCAATAATGATTACGCTGAGGTAGCGGTAGCGGACGGCCCGCAATATAGAGATGCTCCGTGCCGATCAGGGTTTTAACAAGAGAGGTAGAGAAGGCGACAGGATTAACCATCGGGGTCGCCATGACCAGGGGCAGAAGTTCAGAGGGTGCCAAGACCAAGTGCAGGGGTATAGAGGTCGTCAGGACCGAGAGTATGACTCGAGACGTCAGGATACTCGAGTTCATGATTAGCGGAGGTTTGATAGATCAGGAGATGACCGTCGGGGGTCGGGTAGCATGACTGGCAGCGGTATAGAGATCGTCTTCGCGTTCTTATCATGATCGTTCAGCAGGATCTTCTTCTCAGAGGAGGAATTCTGAGGCGTTGCCTCCTCCTCCTAAGTGTGCTACTTGTGGGAATGCACATTCAGGTGATTTTCGTATGATTACTGGGGCTTGTTATCGTTGTGGGTCTACAGATCATAAGGTGCTGGACTGCCCAAAGAAAAGATACAACGGGGGTGAAGATAGGCTAGCTCGTCAGTAGTTTCTTTTATGTTCTTTTCCTTGATACTGATGTTTGACGTTTATTTCCTTTCCTTTGATACATTGGTGTGATGTTTCGTTGAATAAGATTCCTTGAATAGATTATGTTCTCTTTGAGTGATCTCCGTTTTGTATAAATTATGTGTTTTATTTTTGAAGATTTGACGAGCTGTGGAAGACCTGATGCTATTGCCGACGTGTTTCAGTTCGATGGTACTTGCTATGTTCCGTTACATTCCTTATATGTTCTGCTTCTCTTATTTCGAATTTGCTAGTGATGATTGTTTCGGACCAACCTAAGATGTAGAATGGACCGTTAGGTGGTTGATAGGATGATTTTCACGACTTGAGATAAAGTATGGTCATCATAAAGGTATACTCATATGATGCTGATATTATGACGCGTGGCAAACGTGATAATACTTACATCATATGACGTACCCTCATTGTGATCATAAGATGTCTCGAGGAGTGCCTTAGAACTTAGAATTTCTGGCACCTGATTTAGTTTGACTGCGTTTAGCAAGACCTTGGGATCATTATGCCTATACGTTTAATCTACCTTCATCGATATACGATTTGATACGTTTAAATTTCTCGGCACGCGTTCATCTCTGTGTTTGATCTCTGTTACTCTCATTTCGATGTAATCTGGTATGTATCCGTTGTTTTCATCCGTGTTTACTTCAGTTTTCGAGGACGGAAATTTTTTTTTAGGGAGTAAGAGTTGTAAAACCCTAAAAATCTTAAACGCGTTGAATGACCATTTTGCCCCTCAAGTTAAACAACTATGAAAACTCGTAAACACGTCCGGCTCGTTAAATACGTTTTACGTTTAACTTGTATATGTGTGATTATCAAACTACATAATAGATATATATACAAGTCACATAAAATTTAACTAATAAAAGATGGAATAATGGCAATTAAGGAAATTAGATTGTGTCTTAATATCCTCCATGATTTTAGTCCACATTACACGTTCCATGCCCTCTAAAATCGTCCCAATCAAAACGCCTAGTCCTCTTTTCAAGCCTAAAGAGATTTCCCATTTATTTTCCCAACATATCTTCCCTAATTATCTCCATATTAGCTCATATATATCTTCATAATTATCATTCAAAGGTACACACAAAAAACCCTAGAGAGAAGTTACGGCAAAAAAAAATTATTCCCTTCCATCTTGTTCCATTCGACAACCAAGGAGGCACAAGGGACGTACGAGGTTGCTCTATTCACGAGTATTGGTTTGAAGTTTACTTGGTTTGATCGTGGAATTGAAGCTGCTGCTGGACGTGGGGCTTGAGACAAAAAAAAAAGGGCTGCTTGGTTTTGTTGTTGCTTATATTTTTGCTGCTGCTGATCGTGACATCTAGGGCCCAAGAAGGTGCCTGGTTGTTGGTTCTCGATCTTGCTTTTCTTCTCTTCTTGGTCTCACGCTACAAAGGTATCATCTTCATCACGTCGTCTCCGTTTGTTTTCTGAATTCTGGTCGTGGCTTAGGCCTTTCATGCGCATGGTTTTTTTTCAAGTTTAATCACCATATAATTTATGATATGTTAATCTTTGTCACTTAAATAATAACTTGTCACATAAAATAATGATGTGTATTTATATATATGTCAAATATAAGAATGCTTGCATACTTGTAATTGGTTCGTTAATAATCTGAGTCGTGTGTCTAAGTCAGGAGTGTATGGATCGATATGGAGTGAGTATACTTGTGTGTGCGTGAATCTGTGATATGGGTCATGAGTTTGTTTCTTAAACTAATGCATGAGACAAAACTTTATGATATATAGATGCAAGACTTGAATATTCATGATATATGTACGTGCATGCAAAGGTACTGATCATGGGTCGTCTAGTTTTACCTTATGGGTTTAATGGATTGGAAGTTATGATTTTATTGTGAGCGTATTGTTTGTGTCGAGTCATATGTAAAATTGGTATAAGCATGCTCGTGAAGACTAGTTAAAAGAACAAGGTGTATGGGTTATGATTTTATGGTCTAGCGTGGTATTATGTATGATAGTTTGAAATCAGTCAAGTACTATGATATAAATGGTGTATGCATGTTATGAGATGGTATTGTAATATGTATTCGAAACTGATAGCGGGATGTTATGTCAGTAGTATTAACAAGTTTGGGTCATATGGTGTTTTGAAAATGTGGTCTTGAGAATGGTTCATGGGTGTTTGTTTAGTCGAAGGTGTTGGTGACGAGGTGTGTGTCGAATATGTTTATGTCTTCTTTTAGCTCGTTAGTATCTCTGCATTGCGTTTGAAGTTTCTTTTGAATTCCTTTAATTCACGAATCACAAATTTCTTTAAAAGTTAAATTTATACTTTAAACCTTAAACTTTGATATATTGACACATTAAACCCTAATCTTTGGAAAGTTGTCACCTTAAACACTAAACTATGATATTGTCATATTAAACCTTTAAGTTAGTTATTATCATTTGTAAACCCCTAAGTTGGCTAATTAATGGGTATTACGCTAAATATATTAACTACGGAAACTTACCAAATATAGAAACCTGTTGTTTATGGAAAGTTACTAATTATGGAAACCTACTTAAATAGAAAATTACCTAAAGTGGAAAGTTACTAAAAGTGGAAACCTGCTAAAAATGGAAAGCCGTCTAAAATTAGTAATCTGATTCTTAATAAGCGTCATCGAATTCATATAGGTTCTGGGCAGCGGGATTGATTCATCTCATGGCTTTACTTCCTTGTTTTGCTTGTTTCGAATAAGGTACAGATATTCTGACCTTTCTCATAAGGTTTCTCGTGATCTCTTTGTATCTTTGATCTCTTGCCATTTGTTATTGAACCTTTGCTCTGATATTGAACCTCTGATATTGACCTTTGCTATTGACCCCTCTGTTATTGAACTGTAATATTGAACCTCTGTTACTGAACCACTGTTACTGACCCTTCTGTTATTGAACCACTGTTAATGAACCTTTGATACTGAACTACTGATATTGAACCTTTGATTATGTTTGACTTACATATTGTATACTGTGGACCTTTTTGCTTTGACCTTTTAGTTTGATACCCGAGCCATTAACTAGGCAAGGGGTTCCATGTCCGTGTCATTGATGCACTAATGGCATGACTCCAGTGTGGATGAGTGATGTTCCACACCGTCCTTATACTGTATTGATTATGTGCACTTCATTGTTACTGTTATGGCCACTATCGTTCTGCAGGGGCGTATGGATGCATCCTAGATTTGTACTGCTTTATCTTGTTTATATATCTTATCGGTGATGTGGTGAGTATGTGCATTACACCCCCTCACATACTGGCAGCTGATCACTCCACTGGCTACTTGAGGTCTCCCCTCCTATTAGATTCTTATTCCGAGGTCACCCTCGAATACAATGATTACTATTGGATACTGACTGATATTGCTACTGTTGATATTATTGTATTGTACTGTTGGCTCGTGGTGGATTACTAACCCTTTCCTTTTTCTTTACCCTACTCTATATACTGTTACACTTCATATATATTGTCTATTTGTTTCTTATCTTGACTTCAGTTCCTTATCATTGCTATTGTACTGTTATATCTGTTCACTGGGCTTTTTAAGCTCAGTCGCGTTTCTTTTCCTGCGCCTGGTTATTAAGCTAGGAGCTGGGGGCTTTCTTGGGATTGAGAGTAGGATGCCGAGTGTGGATTGACCCTATTCATCATAGACTTTCTTTACCATTGATACTTATTGGACACTTAGATATTATTATGTTTCATTTCATTTGGATATTTTTGGAACTCTTATATTGTTCAAGTCACGTTGACTTGGTATCTTTTGGCATTTATATTAAGACTTCCGCTTGCATTGTTTATAGGTATTGTTCTGATTTGACACCATAAATGTGATACTTCTACCCTTGTCGGGTTGGGGTGTTACAATATACATGCAAAGGGTCATTGTAGTCGTAGCTTGTGGTAGTAAATGGCCCACTTGGAATCCTACAAAAATTTCTTCCACCATAGTACTCCTAATGAGAAAAATTAAATTCTTAATTGAAAATATAATAGCCATCTTAGCCCTTTCAACTATCTATATCCTGATAACATGAGCCTACATACCAAAATATGGGAGCTAGCTTAGAAGGTAACTCAATAAATAATGTAGGAAAAACGACACTCAGCAAGTATTGATAAATATTAACTATATTATGTGCAAACATATATGTACATAACATAACTATATCAAGGGCAAGCATTAAATCTGGAAATTCAATTCCATTTGCTTATGATACTTGATATATTTGGTAGCTTAAAAACCTTTACAAATATCAAATAGCCATGGCATCTCAAACTACCTGAATGCATGATCCATATTGCAAGTATTTTAAGTCTCCTCGCCTTCTGTAGCTGAATCATTAAGTTATTAAGTTGTACTTTCACACCACGCCCTGCATATTTCCAAAAAAAAATCAAGCACTAAAATGACAGGAAGTTGGATTTAATCTTGTTTTCCCAGTTCCCAGACAAACACACAATCCACCATATTTTTTTTGGATAAGGTTCGACATCCTGAGTGTTCTTTTTACGTTTTTCATTTTGTTTCATTTCTCGCATCCTGAGTGTCATCACTAACTGCATACAGATCTCCACCGATGATAAGATCTCCCTCGCCTGACATCACAACAAACAAATATAATTTAATTACATAAACATTTATGTAAAGTGAACATAGAGCAACATAAGTACATTCTCATGTATCATGACATGTATAAGAAAATGAGAGGGCAGGCCCCCAATAACCTGCATATACCATTTAGTAGTGATTTGTTTTTTTCAACTGGGATATCAATATAGTAATAAGAGTGATTTCAGTTATGTCACATGGCAACAGAGAAGTAACGAATCAAAAGGTTTAGTTAACACAAAATGCTACAGTTTGGCATTTAAAGCAAAGAGATGAGTGATGCTATGAGGTTGTACCTGTTTATAGCAAAGAGATCAACGGTGATTGAGTTTGGCATTTAAAGCTACCTTGTAAAATAAAGGTCAAAGAAACCATTCCTGATTTGTCCAACACACGTATTTAAAGCTTGTACATATTTAAAGATAAATATTCAAATTAGGTAAGATAACTTCATAGGAGGAGCTAAACTCGAAGTTGGTGAACTTACTTATAATGCACATCAGTTACTTCATCACATGCTTTGTTCGAATAAACAAACATGAGATATTTTTCCAATCACCAGAATCATTGTCTATCTTTTCCAGTCTATTCATCAAAAAAAATTATCACACAAACCGCATGCCAGGTAGTACCACTTGTTATCATGTTCGATGACCTTTATTTGTCCAACTGGCCAATCTGATGATCTGACGCTTCACCTTCAAGGTTTTCAAGAAACCTGGTGAAGAATGATTAAAGAAATTTTAAATATAGGCAGAAAAAGCATACTAAGCAATAAAATTGGAGCAAATATAGATTACTTACGTCTTCTTAAAACTGTTAATCTCAGTAATGTCTGCATTGATGAACAAATTGGTAGTATTGAACATGTTGCTTACGTTTGGCTTTTCTGATTGAGTTTTATTCATATACTTTCAGTCAAATAATCCATATACATATAAGATGGAATGTGTTAATACAAATAAACCGTAAAACGTTTATTTATATTTTATGATATTCTAATGTTTTGTCGATAACAAACATAAAATCATTTTAACGAAACAAATAAAATAAGTAAATGGTTTGAGCCTATAGTTTACCAACACACTTACATTTTCACATAAAACACTAAACAAGTAAAAGTGATTTTATGATTTAGTAAGTACATATGTACAACAACTAGTGTTTACATATTGGGTAGATATATACATAATTAGTATGTATTATAATGGGTAGAAGTTTAAGTATTTGACCCATTGACTAAATACATTGAATGTAATTGGGTAAAACCCAAAGTCCATGACCCATACCCATGGAGCATAATCCATAACCCATTGCATGACATCATGCATAAGTCATAAATGGATATTATCCATGACCCATGATTTTAACCCATGACCCATGGACTAGATGCATTGCATCTTGTAGATACATTGTATCTACTTGGATACCCATGGTTCAAAGTCTAGACCCATGACCCATAACCCATGACCCAAAACTCGTGGGCAAAGAGGAGCATCCCACGGATCCTCAGGTTTACACTGGACGGATCCCTCAAGTGAGGGATCTGTGAGATCCGTGGAACAGTAGCATTTTTTCCTTTATAAATAGTGAGCCATTTCTTCATTGTAACTCACCCCTTTCACATATATTTTCTCTTTGAGTTGTAAACTCTCTAACCACAGATCCAAGTGATCTTTGTATGTAGTTTTGTTTTTGTGATTCTCTAGGTTCCTCTTAAAGGCAAGATCACCACATTTTGAAGTCGAGCAAGCTCAAGTCCATGAGTTGCCATGCTTCATCATCATCAAGACTACTGAGGTTCTCTTGTTGATAGTTCTCTTCTTTCTCATTAGAAGTGTAGTGTTGAAGACATAAGTGAAAGATGTCTAAAGGGTCAAGACGAAGACATTAGTGAAAGGTGTCAAACGTCCGTATTGAAAGCACTAGTGAAGGGTGCTTAGAAGTCAAGGCTAAAGGCATTAGTGAAGGGTGCCTAGAAGTCAAGTCACAAGGCATTAATGACGGGTGCCTAGAGGTCGAGTCAAAGGCATTAGTAAAAGGTGCCTAAGGTGTACATTCGATATGGTGTGTTCGATGTACAAGATAGATTTGTATTGGGTTAAAGGATATTGATATCCTTGTTGATGTTGTCATAAGGAGTGGATCTCCATAGGGTTAGATATTTTGTAGTGTTAGGATTTAGTAAATCCAGTTATTAAAGTGTCGGTCACCTCAAGTATATGTAATCGTTAGAAAGCTCGTAGTCGTAGTCATTATATGTTAGTTAGTATTTAGTTAAGTAACACCGTGGAGGACGGACGGGTCTTTACCCACTGTATGCCTGATCCACAGCCCGTAGGAGGCGTATTTTGTAAGATACTATAAATACCTTCTACCTCCCAAGGTAGAGGGTTGGAGCTCATAATAATACTTTTACTTTCTCTCACTAAGTTCCCAACCTCTAAACTTTCTCTCTCTAAAAACCTATTGTGTACGCCTACTTACAATCATGGTTTGATGTGTTTGTGAAATCTAATATCTAACAATTGGTATCAAGAGCCAAGGTTTGATCATCTCTCTCACATATTCTTGGATTTCTAGTGGTTTTATATGGTTTTTGGGTTTGAAAAAGTTTAGTGGTATTTGCATCATTTGGACCATTTTTAGTGTTAAAGTTTGGATTTTGATTGTACTTTTGTGTTTAGAATCATCATAAGTGCTTAGGTTTTGATTTGGAAGGCTTGAATCACTGTGGTTGGATTGTTTTTGGATTTAAAAGTGTCGTTGGTATTGTTTTTAAAGTTGGCGATTTGTGTCTCGTATAAGATTTATGACGAGCGATTTGTCTAGGCTTGGAAGCGATTTGTGTCTGATACAAATCATTTATTTAAGCGATTTGTCCGGGTAGTGGCTGTACTTGTGCGATTTGTTCGGGTGAGCGATTTGTCATTTTCTAGCGACTTGCTTATTTAAGCTAGTTGTGAGCTTAAGCGACTTGTATTGTTTATGCGACTTGTCATTTTAACAGGTTTGTTGGGTTAAGCGACTTGCTTATTGAAGCGAGTTGATTGGTTAAGTGATTTGTCACTTTGAGTGACTTGTCACTTTGAGCGACTTGTCACTTTGTGCGATTTGTCACCTTGAGCGATTTGTCTCTCTGAGCAAATTAGTGTTTTCTTCGAATCACGTTTTACGGTTTTCTCTTGATTTAGTAAAATCCCGTGAAAGAATCTATTTCCCGGTTTAATTAAAGAGTTTTAAAATCCCATAGAATTTGTAATCATGTCTACCAACGTACCCACGATCATCTCTTCCGTTGCTGAAGACGTTCAAGCTGCTGGATCCGATACTCGTCCACCTATGCTTGACACAACTGATTATGACTCATGGGCTCAACGAATCAGGTTGTATTGCTTGGGTAAAGAAAATGGGGTTAAAATTCTCAAATCAATTGATGAAGGACCTTATCAGATTGAGACTACAAGAGACACACTTGAAACTACTGCAGATGGTACAGTGATCTTAGGTTTGGACAGACCAAAGACATATGATGAGCTTCGATATGGAGAAAAAGAGATGCGATGCTGATATCAGGGCTTCAAACATTATACTTGAGGGCCTTCCAAAGACATCTACAAGTTAATCAATCACAACACTGAAGCCAAGGCAGTTTGGGACATTGTCAAGATGCTTCTTTACGGTTCGAACTAACTAAAGAAGACAGAGAATCACAACTATATGATGACTTTGAGCATTTTAAGATGAAACCAGGGGAAAGTGTCACTGAATATTACGTGAGGTTCCACAAGCTTGTGAATGACATGATGAATATCAAAATGACTATGCCAAACATTCAGCTAAACTCAAAGTTTTTGAACAACATGAATCCCGAATGGCACAAATTTGTCACGTCAGTCAAGTTAACAAAGGGTTTGAGGAACACTAACTATGAGCAATTGTATGCATTCCTGCTTCTGAATAAGAGACATGCTATGTTTGAACGAATGATTCTTGAACAGTTCAAATCTAAACAGGGAGAAGCAAGTTCGTCAAATGATTCAACAACCTTTTACACCAATGTAGGAATAACCACCAAAGCTTCTCAAGTCATACCCACGGGTAATGGTAATTACAAGCTCATTCCTGATCCAGCATATAAGCCTCCAGACTCAAACACACTCATGGAAAACTTCATCAATCAACTATCTCTCATGGTTAGTCAAAATCTGAATTCCACTCCACACACCAACAATAACCTCAGAGCAGCATCCAATCCACACAATCAAGCTACTGTCAGGGATGGTAAGGTAGTGGTGTAGAATGTGCAAGGAAGACGGTATGAACAAGGGATGATTGGAGCAGGTTATGATAATACTAGAGCTGGTGGAGGGTATGTGGCTAATCAGAATCGTGGAAGGAATGCCAATCAAGGACAAGGAAAGTCAATCAAGTGCTACAACTGTGGTGGTGATGGACACATTGCAAGGAACTGCACATCTCCAAAACGCCCTCAAAATGCAGAGTACTTTAGGGACAAGATCTTTGCTGGTGCAAGCTCGGACATGGAGCGATCTTGGATGAAGAAGAGTTGTTGTTTCTTGCGGATGGAAATGCCAAAACCTATGATGTTGATGTGGATGAGCAGCCAATTCAGGAAATAGGTCACAATCATCAAAATGTCTTTCAAGTTGCTGACTGTGATGCATTTGACTCTGATGTCGATGATGAACCTACTGCCCAGACAATCTTCATGGCTATCATTTCACCAATGGTCTCTCCAAAGGTTTCATCACCACAGCAGGCTGGTCCTTCCAAAGAATCAATCATCTCTGAGGTATTAAAACTATACGATGAAGTTGATGAGCAAGAGATGCATAACAAAGTACAATCACATGTAACCAATGAATCAGATTTGGATAATGTGGGTAATAGTAATATCGTCCCATATGATCAATATGTGATTCAAAGTGAAAGTGAGATTGTACCAAGTGATGCATCTTCTGCAGTCAATAATGACTATGTTTTTGATGAATACACTCCATGTGCCCCTGATGATTCTGTTATCTCTGAACTGAATGCCTATAAAGAACAAGTTGCTATTTGTGAACAACGTGCTAAGTTTGAGTTAACTACCAGTGAGCAGGAAATGGATGACCAAATGCGTACAATTATTAGAAAAAGTAATTTTAGAGAAGAAGTGTTAAAACAAGACTTAAACTCCTTACAAGAAAAGCTTTCTAAAACTGTTAAGCAAAAGCAAGAACTCCAAGATAATGTTAAAGTGCTTAAACAAGAATTTAATGCTAAGGAATCAAAACTTTTGAATGACTTTTCCAATCTAAAAACTTTGAAAAACAAGCTTGAAAATAAGTTGTACGTACAAGGGAATACCATTCAGACTGCTCACATGATCACTAAGCATAGAGTTTTTAGCGATAATCATAGCATTCCCCTCGTAAAGAAACCCAATCCTGAATATGGTAAAGTGGCTAGAGAAGCTCAGAAGGTAATATATGATGGTAATGAAATCCTTAAGCCTAGGCAGAAACCTAGTTGCGCTGAGTGCACTGAGGAAGATAGGCAATTAGATGAAGTCACTAGGGAGAAAATGAATAAGAAGCTAAAAAATCCTGAGTGTAAAAAGCAAAACATAACGTTCAAACCCTACGATTACACTAAAGAAAATTGGATTTCCCTAAACAGGTTTAAGCCTCAAACTCTATTAACCCCAGAACAAGTTTTTTGAAAAAAGGACATAGATATGCAAAAAGCTAATGCACTTGTTAAAACAAACACTCCCCTTAGGAAAATGCCTCCAGCAATTGTGTATCCTCCGAATACACCAATGCATTTAGTTCCTAGATATATTCCCACTAAGAGCAAGACCTTAATCAGTCTGTATGTTGTTTATCAACTATTTGTTGATTTTGAGAAGACATGTAAGAAAAAGATCACACCTACTAGGATAACTGAAGGGGAGAGGGGTTTTGAGCAAACTAAAGAATGCTATTTAACTGAGGTCATGCCTTTCTTTAAACAATTAAAATGTCAATTTGAGAGTCTTCGAAAAGGGATAGACTCAAATATTAAAGAAATGAAAAAGGAATTTGATGCAATGATAGTTGAGGTCAATGATTATGAACGGGAACTCAAATATAATGAAATTGAAAGGAAGAATCTGCATATCTTAAATGAGAACTTAGTATTGAGTTGTGTGTCTCAAGATGTGTTTTATAATATTACTAAGCATTCTATTACTGCTTCTCAATTTCATGAATTAACTGTTGCTTTGAAAGTTTCCCATGATCGTGTCATTGAGCTTGAAAACAAAAACTCAGAACTAAATGAGAAAATTGATCAGGATGATCACGATAAGTTGGTAAAACATCTTTCTAAACTAGAAGTTGAACATTTTAATTTGCAACTAAAATATCAACATCTCAAAGAAAATGTCAAAACCTCAAACATCAAGACATCCTCAAATGTTCCAGAGTTTGATGCACTTTTTGAAATAAACAAACGTGACGAACAGATTCAAGCTCACTGTAATACGATCAGAAAGTTGAAAGCCCAAATTTCACAATTAAAGGGTGAAAAGAACAATGTGACTGGCTCCCAAATGCCTCCCCCTTTAGATTCTCAGTGTTCTCAAACTTTTCATCTTCAAAACTTGGTTAATGTTTTACAAAAGAAAAATGAGAGTTTTCTAGAAGAAAATGAAAAAGTGAAACGATACTTTAAAGAGTTATATGATTCAATGAAAGTCACTCGTGACAACAACAACGAAAAAATAACGTCTCTACAAAAGGAAATTGAGAATCTAAGGAGTCAGGTAAAAGGGAAAATGCCACTTGTCTTTAATGAGAATGTTGCATCAAAGTCATCTGCAGACTCTAAATATACTGTGACTGTTAAATACATTCCCCCTCATCTTAGAAATAACGAACTTGTGTTTCATAACTATTTCGCTCACCTTAAGGACATTCTAGAATGTCTCCGTGAGATTGTAGAAGAGGATTTCATAAATAAGCCACTTGATAGTGAAATTAGGTTTGCTTGCATTCAGGCCAAACGATCTCAGGAGCTGTTAGAATGTTTAAGAGCAACATGTCCTAAATCCTTATGTGAGAAAGATAAAGCTGTGATGCCTTGTTCCATGCCCAGTATTAAGAAAGTGAACTTTAATGTGCCTTCAAGTAACTCGAATCCCAGCACTTCTAAACCTAAAAAGTAAAAAGTAGCAATATCAACTAATGTTCCCATTCCCTCTACAGGAGTAAAAAGTGACACCAAAGCAAGCAGGTCAAAGCCTCAAGGCAACACAAAGAATGATAGGACCTTGCAAGCTAGGAATGTTCAGTGGAAGAAAGTAGAAGATCACCTTAGGAAGAATGAAACTATGTTGAATAAAATGAATCGTATTGATTCTAGTGTTAGCTCTAAGCGTGCTATAATTAATGCGAATTCTGCTACTTTTGGCAAAACATGTAATGATGATTGCTTGGTTTCTGTTACTAATCATGTACGGGGTATGAATGATGTGATTAATGCTGCTAAAAACCAAGTTAAAATTGTGAATGCCATCAAACATGTTAAGAGGGCTAAAAAGCAATGGTGGAAGAAGGTTAGAAAACAGTGGAAACCCACAGGAATAAAACTCAGTAATGTAGGTTATCAGTGGATACCAACTGGACGCAAATTTAATCTTAATGAGTTGTGCCCTAGATTATCTACACCAATGCCCATTAGGAAATGGATGCCTACTGGTAGAACTATTCCTTTAAGAAGTGAACATACTTTGAATAGGTCTAATGCATACACTAGCACTACATCTATCCCTAATGATTCCATTGATTCTACTTCGATGTGGGTGTTCCAATCACTGTTACTAACCAAGTGGAACCCATTCTTGCATGGGGATCCCAATTGTACAGTTATCCATTCTTGTCGTGTTCAAGCGTAGATCGTTCAAATCGTTCTGTGGTACTTGGACTCAGTGCTGTTCCAAGCATATGACCTAGATCGCCAGGCTCATGAACCGTGAGTAAATTTATCGGGATCTGTTAGATTCGAAACGACCATTTTGGAGCAATTATGGGTTATGGAGATTATGTGGTCGGTGATAGTGTAATCTCCAGGGCATATTATGTTGAAGGTCTTGGTCATAATCTATTTTCTGTCGGTCAATTATGTGATTCTGATCTAGAGGTTGCCTTTAGAAAACATAAATGCTTCATTAGAGATTTAGATGTTGTTGAACTTTTGAAAGGAACACGTGTAACCAATTTGTACACCATCTCCATCGAAGACATGATGAGATCTTCACCAATCTGCTTGTTGTCAAAGGCTTCGAAAACAAAGTCATGGTTGTGGCATCGACGTCTCAATCACTTGAACTTCGGCACCATTAATGATCTTTCCAGAAAGGACCTTGTAAGAGGCTTACCCAGATTAAAATATGAAAAAGATCATCTGTGTTCAACATGCCAATTGGGAAAAAGCAGGAAATATGCTCACAAACCCAAACCAGCAAACGCAGTTATGGAAGTTCTTCATACTCTTCATATGGATTTGTGCGAACCAATGAGAGTGCAAACGATAAATGGAAAGAAATATATTTTAGTCGTTGTTGATGACTACTCTCGATTTACTTGGGTTAAGTTTCTGAGGACAAAGGATGAAACTCCAGATGTCATCATCAAACTTATCAAGCAGCTGCAAGTTCGACTTAACAAGACTGTTAGAATCATTCAAACAGACAATGGCACTGAGTTTGTTAACAAAGACTTAAGTCAATTTTATGAAAGCATTGGAATCAGTCATTGACGAAGTGTTCCACGTACGCCTCAACAGAATGGTATAGTTGAAAGACAAAATCGAACCCTTGTTGAAGCTACAAGGACTATGCTAATTTATTCAAAGGTTCTAATGTTTCTCTGGGCTGAAGCCATTGCCACTGCTTGCTATACCCAAAATCGTTCCCTCATACACACCACTCATGGAAAAACTCCATATGAACTTGTCCATAAACGAAAACCTGATCTCTCCTACCTTCGTGTATTTGGTGCTTTGTGCTATCCAACGAATCAAGGTCAAGATTTAGGTAAATTAAGAGCTAAGGAAGACATTGGAATTTTTGTGGGTTATGCATCAAACAAGAAGGGTTACCGAATCTACAACAAAAGAACTCGAGATATCATGGAAACTATTCACGTTACGTTCGATGAGCGGTCTGGGCAAATGGCTCCAGGACAATCAAGTTATGGACCCGTATCACAACCGTCATCAAGTAGTCCCATTAGTTCCTCTCTTGTACAAAATCCCTCATCAGAAACTCCATATGTACCTCCTCCAGAGGATGATTTGAAGAAATTGTTTGATCCAATGTTTGATGAACACTATGAGCCAATTGCTAATGATCTGTCTAATCCTACAATAGAGGCTGCTCCTATCCCCACAACATAGATAACCCTTCAGTTTCTATGTCATTGAGTCAAGCCTGCTGCTGATCACTCTGTATCATCATCAATTCCTCAATCGTCAAGTATACATCATGGAACTGTTTCTGGCACCTATGATGGAGATAACCCCTTTGCTACTCCCGAAGATGCTACCTTTGAGAACACATTTTCTCCTGAACCATCATCAGAACCATCTTCATCAGGGGAAAATGACTCTGCTACTTCAGTTCCTCAACAACAACCACATGAACACCTTAGAAAATGGACACATGATCATCCATTGGACAACATCATTGGAAACCCTTCTCGCCCAGTTTCCACTCGTAAACAACTTGCAACCGATGCCTTGTGGTGCTTCTTCAATTCCGTACTATCCAAGATCAAACCAAAAGACGTTAAAACTGCCATGAATGAAGACAGTTGGTTCAATGCCATTCAAGAAGAAATTCATGAGTTTGATCGACTAGATGTATGGGAATTAGTACCTGCTCCTGATTGTGCTATGATCATTGCTCTAAAGTGGATCTTCAAAGTAAAACTTGATGAGCATGGTGATGTGTTAAAGAACAAGGCTCGATTGGTTGCAAAAGGATACCGTCAAGAGGAGGGTATTCACTTTGAAGAATCATTTGCTCCAGTTGCACGAATCGAGGCAATCAGAATCTTCCTGGCTAATGTTGCAAGTAAGAACATGGTAGTCTATCAGATGGATGTAAAGACAGCTTTTCTTAACAGAGATCTTAAAGAAGTATTCGTCACCAACCTGAAGGTTTTATGAATCCAGAGCATCCTACTCATGTCTATCGCTTGAAGAAGGCTCTCTACGGTTTGAAGCAAGCTCCAAGGGCATGGTACGATACGCTATCAAAGTTTCTTCTATCTACTGGATTCAGCAAAGGAGCAGTTGATCCAACATTGTTCACCAGAAAGTCAGGAAAACACTTAATTCACGTTCAAATCTATGTTGATGATATTATTTTTGCCTCGACTGAAGCCAATGAATGTGACCGTTTTTCTTAGGAGATGGGCTCCAAATTTCAAATGTCAATGATGGGACAAATGTCATTTTTTTTGGGATTACAAATTTCACAAAGTCCCGGAGGCATTTTTATCAATCAATCTAAATATGCTAATGAAATTTTAAAGAAATTTGGATTTGACACTTGTGACATCGTTGACACTCCCATGGTGGAGCGTACCAAACTGGATGAGGACCACTCAGGGATCATGGTAGATCAAACAAAATATCGAAGTATGATTGGATCCCTGATGTACATCACAGCCAGTAGACCTGACATTCTGTTCGCTGTATGCATGTATGCTAGATACCAGGCTATGCCTACCAAAAAGCACCTTGAAGCGGTTAAACGGGTCTTTCGGTATCTTCAAGGAACCATCAACATGGGACTTTGGTACCCAAAGGACACCGGTATGTCACTAACAGCCTATGCAGATGTTGACCATGCAGGATGTCAAGATACACGTCGAAGTACGTCTGGAGGTGTTCAGTTTTTGGGTGATAAGCTTGTGAGCTGGTCTTCAAAGAAAGAAATGAGTACCTCAATATCCTCTACAGAGGCAGAATACATAGCCATGTCATCTTGTTGCACTCAAATCCTATGGATGAGATCCCATTTATCTGACTATGGCTTTGAATTCAACAAAATCCCTCTGTACTATGATAACAAGAGTGCCATTGCTCTCTCCTGCAACAACATTCCACACTCACGAGCAAAACATATCGACATTCGACATCACTTCATACGGGAACAAGTTGAAAAAGGTGTGGTTGAGCTATACTTCGTGAGAACTGAATATCAGCTAGCAGACATCTTCATCAAAGCTCTTCCTAGAGAACGTTTTGAGTTTATTCTTCCACGACTTGGTCTAAAAAGTCTGCAGCCTGAAACTCTCAAACGTCTTCAGGAGGAAGATGAGGAGTAACTGAGTTTGTCTCTATCTATCTCTTGTACATATCTTATCAAAAAAAAATTATAAAATCTTGAAAAATTCCAAAAATATTTTTGTCATGTTTTTCTTTGGTTCGATAACATCTACGGACTTTGATATGTTATTCAAAGAATGGCACGGGTCTTTAGATGAAGTTCGAATGTTCATTAAAAAAAAAAAAAAAAAAAAAAACTTTGAGAGAAAGTAAAAATGTTTACTGTCATTCCAGACAGTAACCAGCTTTTAAAGAAAGAACAGAGCCATGCTATATCTCAATTTTTTTAAATCTCATGCTCTGATTCTAAAAACAAATGTTTGTCGCCAAAAAGGACAAATGTTTCCTTCACAAATATTTTTCCTTCTAAATATTCTTCTGAAAAATATTTGTTATCTAATGAAAACTAACAGCTTTGAAAAAATAACTCGGACCTAATTTTTTGAAAATCATCTGGACTTGACATGTGTCAAAATCTATCTCTCAATCAACAACTTATGTCATTGATTGAGGGGGAGAATGATTTTGATTAAATCAAAAGGTTATTTGTCATACAACTGGTTCAGACCAAGGCTTTTGTCATGTTTTCAAAAGATACCAAAGCATGTTTATTCTTTGGAGGTTAAAATCTCAGATTTGATCCTTATCAGTTAAATATTTTCATAAGAAAGTCACAATTCTCCTCAAAAGCTTTCAAAAACAATTTAAATCTATAGAGATCACAAATCTCAAATAACTTGAAAATTGTGATCGGGAGAGAATTTGTGATTTAAATTGGATTTAAACTGATAACTCAATAAATGGTAGTGAAAAGTGTTTAACAAAGCGTCCCTCCTACATATGACAAACGATTTCAAAGTTTTCCATGCATATGTTAAGGTGGAGCATCGTTCTCATACCATAAAGGGTTAAAGCGTGATGATTTGTCTCAAAGTGCAAGCCCCATCCAATATGTGCTAAACTCTTTCAAATCTCGAAGCACATATTGAGGGGGAGCATTTCAAAAGAAAATAAACTCTCAAGGTACAATGATTTCTATGTTTTAACATAAGTACCTTGATTGATTTTCTAATGGTTTCAGTATGACTAATGATCGTGAATGTGCTTCTAAGAACTCTTTCCTCTACGTGCAAAAAAATTTCATAAATCACCTGCACAAGTTGAGGGGGAGCAACTTTTTGAAAACCACATCCTTTCTCAAAAATATCTTCAGCAATGTATGAAAAATACAATTTTTGATCGGGAAAGTGATGTTGATATCTTTTAGAAATTATTGATCAAAGAATCGAACCTTTCATTCTTAAATCTAAAAGCTTCAAGTCCTCTTGCCTCCATGTGCTAAAACTGTTTCAAATATATATGATGCACATGTTGAGGGGGAGCTGTTTCTAAAAATATCAAAAACAATTCAGGTAAAAAATGTTTTGATCATGTATCACAAGTACTTGGATTGATTTTCAAAAGGTTTTCAATTGGTACCAATGAAAGTAGAACAATAACAAAAGACTGACCAAATTTACTTTATGTACGGAGTTATAAGGACGGTAAAGTTAGGTATTCGTTCCCACGATCCGCCAGAACCGAAGGGATCTACCCAGGGACAATCCACTAGATAGTGTAGAAGTCCTTAGGTATGATGAAAAAAGGAGAAAAATGATAAATGGGAAGAGTGCGGATGAGTCGAGCTAGTCTGGAATAAACCCAACAAGGTTCTAGTTATGAAGTCTCGGTAAGCACTGAAGAGGTTGAAGAATGAAAAAGAAATGAATGAGAAAATGGTGAAAAGAAATAGCCCTCCATTTATTCAACCTTAGGGCAGAAACCGGGTTCAATACATATGCTACTGGTGGTTACTAAGGTAACGCTGGTATTGAAGACAAGACGTCATGGACCCAGTGACGCGCTGCACTACAACTTGCGAAGCTACTCAAGTTCCTCTTAAAAGGACTTGTTTCATTCTTACAGGGAACCTACATTATCTATCGACTTTCTCTTAGAGTTTGTTGATATTGAAGAAGGAGACCCTCTCCCTAGTCTCTGGCATAGGAACCAAATGTGCACTATTTTTTCTAGAGCCACGAGATCATCAATAAATCTCTCTAGGACACAATCAATGAAGACTCACTGTTTCACACAATATGGAAAGTGAGATTATATCTTAAGAGTCCTACGCATTATCCTTGTGGTATTGCCAGAACATCTGAGCGATATGTAAAATATTCACGATGAAGATGGAAATCCTTCTAGGGCCAACATCAAACAAGCTCTTGGTAGGTAACATGTGAGATCTATCCAATAGATCAAACTTGTGACAACTGGATTGAAACAATGGGGCGATTCATTATTGAATCAACCTTGGTCCAGGAAATGGATTGACGGATACCTTTGAAAAACCGGTCGTTGTGCTTAAAATTCTTTTCTCTAGCACATCGACTGTGTATTAATGTTTTGAAAATAAAAAGTGTTTATGATTGATAAATGATTTTCCTTAAAACCTTCGTTGTATTGCAAAAACACTTTATATTGAGCAGTACACGATTTTTTTTCAAATCTCTTTTCATCAATCAGTGAATCTTAATTCGTTGGTTCACTCACTCCATGTTGTCTTCTTTGAGACGTTCCGGTTTGAGAACGGCTAGAGCAGCTTTGAGAAACCTGAAGGAGATTCTTGAATTATACACGATCACAGGTAGTACTTGTACTGATCAACGGGGAACCGTGGGCCGTGTACCTCAATTCAACGAAAGTTATCAAAGACACTTTCGTGCACTTTATTGCTAACTGTTGTATGCAGGTACACCCAAAGTTCGCAGCTGATCAGAATTGAGAGGTCAATCCATAGACGCATGCTCACACAATCACATTCACCATTAAAGAAATCATGATAAGTGCATATCTTCATCAACTGGCTCTGATATTATCACTTTAGATCCTCCATTCGGATGACTTTCAGTTTCATTATTAATAATATACAAAGTACGTACATAATCACAAAAGACCATCTAACTATTTCAGCGCTACACCCTCACATGCTACATCATATGTAACATACAATGAAGAAGCTGCTAGAGTTATATAATATAATGAATATTGATTACCTTGAGATACGTACGCTAAATAGAAAGTTAGGTGCATTCAATATGATCAAAACACCAAACTTAAGATTTGCTGACCATGAAAAACCTCAAAATCGTATATGTAAATCTTACATATATCAATATGCATATGCGTATGGAAATCATCATATCTTAATTCGTAGAAAGTGAAGACAAGTTGATAGTTGGAATAATAATATGAAAATTAGGTCTTTCTATCGATTATGGTGGGGCGGTTAATCAATGGGCCTAAAAACTGAAAATATTTTTTGTTGGATAGCTATATCATTTTTGACTTGAAAATTATATCATAAATATTGTGTTGCTCTAGTGGTTGATACGTTTGTTATTGTTTCAAACAACCTGAGTTCGATCCTCCCCACTCTCATTTTTTGATTTAATTAATTTGATTTTTAGTTAGGTGGATTAAATATGATGACATGGCTTTATGACGTAGCATTATGGGATGTCAAGTGGAATTATATGTGGCATGTATCCTCTTATATATATATATATAGAATCTAGATAAAATAAGATCAAACTTTAAGTTATTAAAATGAGATCAATCTAAATTTGACAAGTGACACTCTCCTTATAACAAAAATAATTTTTTTATTAGCTACAACTAAAAATGTTAATGTTTTGATAGATTTATTTTTAAAATTTACGAAACCTAGGTGATACACTTTGATTAGAAGTGTAATGTGTATCAGGTTTTTGTATGTGTATCAGATTTTGGAATATTTATTAGTGTAATGTGTATCAGGTGTATCAGTAATTTAAATTCATGTATCATTTGGTTATTAGTTTCTAAAATGTTAATTGGTATTAAAATATTATATTTTTGTGTATTATTGCTAAAATTGTTATTTATAAACGTTTTAGTGGTTTTTTAGACTTGATCTTATTTTTACAACTTTAAGTTTGATCTCACATTAACCCTCTCATATATATATATATATATATATATATATATATAGGGGTTGGATCAAATAAAAAGGCTATTTGGATAGAAAGGATAAAAAGGGTTAAATGTGTAAAATGTGTTATTTAATTAATAAGGGTATTCTAGGTATTTAAAGACTCTTTTATTAAATGCTCATCTAAGCCTTTTAACCACTCATTTATTGTATTTATATGACCACCATTACTATGGTAAATGCAAGCTTCAAAAGACGACATTTTTTTTTTTTTTTTTTTTTTTTTTTTCTTTCATATTTTATGTTATTTTGTGTTTCAATTATAAGAAGTGTGAACATTGATGTTTTATTATTAATGTGTCAACATTGATTGTGTGTCATTTATAAGAAGTTACGTGTCAAGTATGTTAACATTGTTAGTTAAAACATTTATATATGTGTCAATAATATTCTAGTGACATTATGTCAACAATGATTGTGTGTCAATTATAAAAAGTTATATGTCAAGTGTATCAACATTGTTAGTTTAAAAGTTTTTTTATGTGTCAATAATATCGCATTGATAGTGTGTCTATTATGAAAAAAAGTGTGTCAAGTGTCTCAACATTGTTAGTTAAAATGTTCATATATGTGTCAACATTAACATATTGAGAGTGTGTCAACATTGATAATTTTAATAAGTTATGTGTCGAGTTTGTAAACATTGTTTGTTTAAATATTCTTTTGTGTGTCAATAATAGCATAATAACATTGTGTCAATATTGATAGTGTGTCAATTATACGAAGTTGTGTGTGTCAATATTGTTAGTTAAAAAATTATGTGTCAAACATAGTATGATATGTCAATAGTCATGTGTCACTGATGGTTGATGACGGTATCACTCGGTATCAAAAGAAAAAGAGAAAGCAATAGTAGAAAAGTATATGCAAGTAATATATAGTAAGAAGCAAAACAAAAAGTGAGGAAAAATTAGTAAGGAACCAAATACGTTTTAATTTTTTGAATCAAGTGTGAATGTCATTAAATTAGGATGTGTCATGCCATTATGTTTTTGAAGCAAAACACACGTTTGATGTTATATACTAAAAGACCATGATGCCCTTTTGTGTTTCACAATAACATATAATGACCCATTAAAATTAATAAATTGTCATTAATAACTCATTTAATTTTATCTCTTAATTTATTTTGGATTGATACATCCAATAGCTAAAAACACTTCTTATCCTTTTTACCACTAATGACTTTTTACCATAATCACACTCTATATATATATATATATATATATGGAGGTTATCGTAAGATAGCGTCTTAAAGTAAAAAGTATAGGAAAGCATACGAGCATGACATGTGTCGTATTATGGCTAAAATTGATTTTAGCAAATATATTTAATCACAATGGCAACTTGGTCAAAACAATTTTTTTAATAATCCAAAATTCCAAACCAATAAATTCCGAATTTTAATATTTATCAGTTCCCGACTTTTTTTTGAATCTCGTGATATAAATTAATATACATTGATAAACCAGTAAAAGAACTCAAATTAAAAAGGGGGAATTGCATATATACCCATTAAAACTTAAAAACTTGCATATTTTCTCACAATACAAGTTTTTATTGCATGACGCATAAATGCAATTTAAGATGTGATATACGAAATACGCAAATTTTAATATATCGAATTCTAATTAAATCAATCACCAACACCACATGTTTATCATCACCCACGTGGCCACATGTTTACAAGATTGATATTTGATACACCAAAAACACAAACTGAAACAACACCATGAATAACGAATTTGCCAAACTTTTAACACTATTTTTTTGTTACACGTATAAAACCTTCAAACTTGAATACCACATGTCGGACATAACCGTCCAAGTTGTTGGCGAACGGTGGTTGGAAAATCAAAAACTAACTGTTGTATGACAAGTCTTTGCAATGATTAATGATACACTAACAATAACAAAGTGAAAGATGGAGGCATATTCAGCATTGTTGTGTGAGGCTGATGACGGTGGCGGACAAGTCGCTTGACAACAAATCAACATACATGGCGGCGAGTGTTGTCTCTGTTCATCGACGGGAAGAAGCTTGGTTATTACTCCCTCCGTCTCAATTTTATTGTCCACATTTCCTTTTTTGTATGTCCTAAATTAATTGTCCATACTAAATATAAAAAGGAATATTTGATCAAGTTTACTATATTGCTCTTGTTTGAAATTATTATTACAAACTTTAAAGAATATTTTAATTAATTACTTAAGGGTAAAACTGTTATTCTCATTAAAAGTAAGCAGCAGAAAGTTCGTAAAAATGCACTTTTCTTAAAATATGTGTTTTTTGTCGGGGGACAATTATTTTGAGACGGAGGGAGTAATAAATTTAGAAATATTTAAGAAAAAGTGTCAATTACTAAATTACCCTTTAATTCAATTAATAATTTTACTTTAACTTTCAGCTTTAAATTCCACTTGTCGTATTCTCATAGGCTTCCTACATTTCTTACTTTAAGAACTTTTGCACATGAACCCCAATCTATATATATATATATATATATATATAATCTAGATCAAATAAGATCAAACTTAAAGTTGTTAAAATGAGATCAATCTAAAATTTGACAAGTGACACTCTCCTTATAACAAAAATAATTTTTTTATTAGCTACAACTAAAAATGTTAAAGTTTCGATAGATTTCTTTTAAAATTTACGAAACCTAGGTGATACACTTTGATTAGAAGTGTAATGTGTACTGTACCATGTTTTTGTATGTGTATCATATTTTGGAATATTTATTAGTAATGTGTATCGGTGTATCACTAATTCAAACTCATGTATCATTTGGTTATTAGTTTCTAAAATGTTAATTTGTATTAAAATATTATATTTTTGTGTATTCTTGCTAAAATTGTTATTTATAAACGTTTTAGTGATGTTTTAGACTTGATCTTATTTTTACAACTTTAAGTTTGATCTCACGTTAACCCTCCCATATATATATATATATATATATATATATATATATATATAAAGAATGATTTTGGACCCTTGATTTAAAATCAAAGGTTGTGATTAACTTTCCTACTAACTAACTAAAAAGGGCATTAATGTAATTTGGCTATCTAACAATAACAACCTGTATAATTAACAACCCACCTTCTTCCTTCCACACAACAAAAAAAAAAAATCCAGTTAAAACACCCAGTTAAACACACAGATAAATCATACATTCTTTAATCCGTTCTCTAATTTTTAATCAAATTAGGGTTTTTAAAACCAATCGGTTACAATTATGTATTAATAGCTCAATTTCCAAACTTTTCCAGATGACATCGATTCATTATTACAATCGTGGATTATAAGCTCAATTTCTGATTTTCCAGAATGTTGTCGATTAATAATAGTGATAATCAATGTTTTTTTTGTAATTTAGTGTAAGTTGCTGCAATTTTAGATTTTTTGTGAATTTTACTTCACAGTTTAGTGTTAGATGCACAAATTATTGATTTTAGTTTAATTTGATACAAAGGCTAGTGTTATTAGTTAGTTTTTTGAAATTATGTATTTGTAGAAGAATTTGATGCATAAATTTGTGTATTTGTGACACAAAATTTTTTTATTATTGTTTTTTTATTGAAATTTGCATTTTATAGTAAATCTGATGCAAAACTAGTATTATATTTTTTCAAGTAAATAAATTCGAATTATAAGTGTGATTTGATCCAACATTTATTCTGTATGGAATTTCTGATGCATTAATTAGTATTATTTGTGTCATTTTTCAAAGTTTATTTTTTTATTAGAAATTTGTGTAATTTTATAGTATTATTATAGTAAATTTGATGCACAAATTAGTATTATATTTTGTCCAGTAAATAAATTCGAATTATAAGTGTGATTTGATCAAACATTGATTATGTGTTGAATTTTGATGCATAAATTAGTATTATTTGTGCAAATTTTTCGAAGTTTGTTTTTTTATTAGAAATTTGATGCATAAATTAGTCTTATTACTATTACTGTCATCATCTAATAAGTTAGTTTTTATACTCAGTAAATATTGGATTACATATAAAACAGTAAAGCAATATAATTTATGTTGAATATGGTACTTTGTAGGTATAAGATGGTGGTTGTTCCATTTACTGGAATAGATAATCATCATCATAGTGTAACTTTCAATGCTGCCTTACTGTCAAAAGAAACATTGGAATCATATGAATGGTTATTAAGGGCTTTCAAGAAGGCTTTCGGGCGTGAACCTAAGGTTGTGGTTACTGATCAGGATCCCAAGAATGAAGATAGCTGTTGAGAAGGAGTTCAGCAATGCAAGACATCGTTTGTGTATGTGGTAAAAAAGATGCAGATCATGACTTTCGGAACTGCACAAAGTTTCAACAAAAGAAAAGGAACATGCCTGATGCTTAGTTTTGTTACACAATACTATTTTATTTTTGTATTTTATAATACAATTTTTACAGACAGTTATAATATGTGTTTTGATTCTTGGAATTTTAATGCACATTTAGTTCAATTTTCATGCACAAAACAACTCTTTTTTCATCATAAAAGAAATCGCTTAAATAGTATGTCTTTCGATTATTGGATTTTTAATGCACATTTAGTTTAATTTGCAGATATTTGTATGTGTTGTGATTCTTGGAATTTTAATGCTCATTTAGTTTAATTTTCAATTATTGTATGTGTTTTGATTCTTAGAATTTTAATGCACATTTAGTTTATTTTTCACTGATTGCATGTCGATGAGTGGGTTATGGGCGTTTTGAACTAAGTTTTGTGGGCTAAGCATGGCTTTAATTTGTGGCATTTATTCAAGTAGTAGGTTTGTTTCAGTTTATGTCCTTGTTTTTCTGTTTTGTGTTTTAATCACATCAACTTTATTTTAATCATAAAACAGCTTAATTTTAATGCACAAAACAGCCTTATTTTAATCACATCAGCCAAATTAGAGAAACTATTATACTAAGCAATGCAAAACTATATGTTGTTTTGTTTTATTTTAAACAAAATACTTTTATATGTTGTGTCCCCGCACATCCGACAAATCATAGTTACAAAACACTTTTAACAGCATATAAAAATTGATGCACATTTACCTTAATTTTCATGCACAAAACATCTTTCTTTTAAACACCTCAGACCAATCAGAGAAACAAACCTTTTAAGCAATTCAAAACTATTAAAAAAAAAAATCATGTCATAAATATTTAAAATTGTATTGAATACCATAAGGGATCCCATTTTCCAAATGGAATCGCAAACCTAATACAGCTCAACAAAAGTATATCCACTCCATACACATCATTTTTCAATGCAATTCATACAAAGTATAACCCTTCGATAGAAATCAGTGTTCAAAACAACATATAACCATTCCTAAGCAAAGCATAATAAAATTAAGACAAGCTCTTAATACGCTCTTGGATACGTAAAATCCTGTTCTTCATGAGATTCTCTTTAGTGCCACTTGGCAGTCTACGAAATTCCTCCAATTCATTCAGCACAATATCTCTTTTAATGTTAATATCTGATTTGAGTATTCTTGAAATGTACTTCTTCCTCAATTCATAAATCCGTTTCTGTTGTTCTGCCCCCTCATTCTTTAATCCACATTTCCATTTCTTTGTCGTAGTAGATCCCAATATGTCTCCATATGGCGCATCAGAAAGACACTGCAATCTATGGCGTTTTCTTCCGTTCTCCAACTCATTGCTAATCTTTTACAAACTGCCTTATTCATCAATTCAGATTTTGGATGACTTATATACTCCAAGTACTTGAGGAAATAATTTTTCTACAAAAGACCATAATTGAACTTCAATATATATTTTAATGGAAAAAGTGATCTACATATAGTGTCTAAATATGTTGTTCTAATTCATACCAGCTTCTCAAAGCTAGTTCCATATCTTTCCTTCAAATCAACTTCACTTCCATTTTTACTATATAACTTCTAACTAACAATGAAAAAACTAATGAGCGTTTAGACAATTTTCAATGCACAAAACAATGTAAACTCTAACAAGTAACAATTAAACTAAAATGTTACATTCCAACCAATTTTATATTTAATTATTACCCACATATCACCCAAAAAGACGGCAAAATAATTTACTACTGAAAACCATTACACAAGGGTATAAGTAAGTCCCTAGGCAATGTAATTTGGGGGTGTTTGGGATTTCTTTGAATCAAAATACATACAATCTGTTTCATATACTGTTTGGAGTTGGACAGAGGCTAATCAATCGTGATTATTTGAAAACTTGAAGGTAAACTATTCAGTTTTAAAGTTGCTTGTCCAAACTGATGATCTAATTTGATTATTTTACCATAAGATTTCATTAATAATCAACAATACCAAACACTAGCAAAATTAAAGTAGTCCTATAAGAAATTTCTCAAAACGCCTTCTAAACCTAATTTTAGTGCACAAAATAATCAAAACACCTACTAAACCAAGGCGCCTTCTAAACCTAATTTTAGTGCACAAAACAATCAAAACGCCTTCTAAATCTTATTTTGGTGCACAGAACACTTAAAGCGCCCTCTAAACCTTATTTTAGTGCACAGAACACTCAACGCGCTTTCTAAATCTAATTTTAGTGCACAAAACACTCAAAACGCCTTCTAAACCTTATTTTAGTGCACAGAACACTCAAAGTGCCTTCTAAACCCAATTTTAGTGCACAAAACAACCAAAACCCCTTCTAAACCTAATTTTATTGCACAGAATAATCAAAGCACCTTCTAAACCTAATTTTAGTGCACAGAACACTCAAAACCCCTTCTAAACCTAATTTCAATGCACAGAACAATCAAAGTGCCTTCTAAACCTAATTTTAGTGCACAAAACACTCAAAACCCCTTCTAAACATTATTTTAGTGCACAAAATAATCAAATCTGGTTCTAATCATTTTTTTAATTAACAAAACAATCAAAATAATTTCTAAACATTATTTTAATACACAAATAATTTATATAAAAATACACTTAAATACATCAATACCTATAGATTTTAAAGTTTTTAAGGGACGATCGTGAAACATCTTCCTCAGTTTATTAGCCTTTATTCTTCATTATCCGAAGAGATATATGTATTGATACTCTCTTACCACTTCTTAATCTCCGTTTATTGGCTGATAATTTTTACAAAAAAGATTCATTAAATCGGGCTATTGTAGCATAAAATGAAAAAAATAGATTTATTTTACTTACCTTTGCTTTTCAACGTCATTTTCTAGACGATTGTATGTATTTGATGATCGGATTTTAATGTGATGATCGGAATGTAATGAGATGATCAGATTATTTTTAAGAGAGAAAACAATTAGAAAAGAGAGAAAGAAGATCTGTATAAATGAGATGATCGGAATTTTATATAATGTGTTTAGTAATTTTATTAAATGACGGTTTTGACCTTACAACTTTAATCAAGTATATAGATTAATCTCATCCATTGATTTGAAATCTAAGGGTCCAAAATCCTTCTTATTCTTTTTACCAAAAAACCTCTTTTTATTTTATCCCCTATATATATATATATATATATATATATATATATATATAGGGAAGAGATTGGGTGCGGATTGTATTTTTTGTAGGGATGGTGCATATAATATTACAGTAGCGTTTTTTTTTTTTTGAAAAAAATTCAAAAAAACCTGAAAAAATTAAAAAAAGAAAGAGGACAATAAATTATTAAGAATCGACAAAAATACATTAAAAAAAATCATTTTCATGGTTAAAGGTATTACGATATTAGCGTCTGATTTTGACATTTTTTTTTACAAAAGTCAAGATCTGATCTTAATATTACATAAACTTTTTTGAATACAAATTGTTAGTATCACTTTTATTGATATCGCAATATTTTTTTACTAATATTGTTAATAGGGTTAATATACACAAAAGTTACTAAAGTTTACGGGAAATTTGTCCTAAGTCACTAAAGTTTTTTTGTTGCTATTGAGGTTACTCAACTTATTGTGACCGGTTATATTTGTTACTCTTGTTTTGGTAACCTAGAATTACCGGTAATAATACTACGTGGCAAATATTTTAGATTTCATTTATATTAAAAAAATGGGTTAATATACAAATAAGTTACTAAATTGCCAAATGTTCATTTAAGTTACTATACGTTTACATTCTTTTACATTTAAGTTAATATACAAATAAGTTGCTAAAATTGTGTATATTTTATACGTTTTTTACAACTTTTTGGACGTTATTATACGTTTACATTCTTTTACATTTTTGTCTGTTTTTGCACTTTTTTTTTACAATTTTGCACACGTTTGTATGCTTTTTACATAATCGGACGTTATTAGACTTTTTGGACGTAATTTTGTGTTTTGATATATTTTCATATGTTATTATACATTTTTGAATGTTATTTTTTGGATGTTGTTATACGTTTCCTTACATTTTAAATACGTAAAAACGTATAAAATATACAAACGTATTAAATAAGATAAAACGTATAGAACATAAAAACATATAAAACATATAAAGGTATAAAAGAGGATAAAACATATAAAACATACATACGTATAAAACATATAAAACATAAAAACGTATAAAACATACAAAGGTGTAGAATAACATAAAAATAGTATGAAACGATAAAAACGTAAGATAATGTATGAAAATGAACGAAAATATACAAAACCATAAAATAGTGTATGAAAACGTAAAAATGTATAGAGAAAACGTATGAGACACATATAAAACGGATAAATACATACAAAACGCGTCTGAAAAAGGACAAACATATATACAAAATGTACCGAAAATGTACAAAACGTAAAAGGTACGCCAACGAGAAATGCATACACAAACGATAAAAACGGATAGAAACGTAAAAAAATATAAAAATATCAAAAACGCATTTAAAATGGAGAAAAACGTAGAAAGAACGACAACAAAGAACCTGCGCACAACGCATAAAAACGCATTGAAATTGGAGAAAAACGTAAAAAGCAAAACAGATAAACATACATAAATGTATAAAAACGGATAGCAACTTTTTTTTTAAAGTTCAGTAACCTATTTAATAAACCCCATGAACTATAGCAACTTGCTTGTAACATCTCAAACTATAGTGATGACGTGTACAAGGGAACCAGTAAATAATCCGGTTGCCCACCCTTGTAGTAATAAGAATGTCACTTTTTTAAACGTTGAGTAACCGATATAATAAACCTGTTAACTTGAGTAACCTGAATAACAACAAAAAAACTTTAGTAACTTAGGACAAATTTCCCGTAAACTTTAGTAACTTTTGTGTATATTAACCCTTGTTAATATCACCGTTCCTTTTTTAATAAAAAAAATGTTAGTATCACGGTTCCTTTTTAATATCGCAATGAAATCAACAATAATATTAAATTTAATTTCAAAAATTACCTCTCATTCAAAACTTTATCTTCCTTCTCATCTCATTTCATCTCAAACCGAAACCAATAAAAATCTTCATCATCATGGTTTACATCGCCTTCGTACTCATCGTCTTGACACTCATCGCCTTTGTTCTGCATGATTAAGTTTTCTTATGGAGACATGTACTTTGTGTTGTTAATCTACATTGGTGTTATATACCCAATCCTTTGTATCGTTCTTAGCGTTGAAATGAAATATTACTAATGTTCTAGTTTATCTAGTTTATTTTTCATAATGTGTTTGTCATTTCTTTTACTTTATATCTTTCGTATTTTTGGTCTTGAGATACGATAATGCATGCTAAAAGTAAATGTTGGCTAAAATACATATTTTGGTATAAAACTATAAGATGCAAAAATCTATATTTTTGCCAAAACCCTTTTTTTGTCACTACAGATCCACGGATCCCTGTAGTTTAACTAGCCGGATCCCTCTTGGAAGGGAACCGTGAGAAGTTCCTTCGGAAAACAAGTTTCTCATGCAATATAAAACCGCTTTTCTTCCTAAAAGAAATATTCCACTAGAATGTTAAACACTAAGTGAGTTAATTGTCATTGTTAATAGATATCTAGTAAAAACGTTAAGTGATCATCGTTTTGTTTTAAATACGACTCATCTTACTCCTTTTACATCCATAGGTCACGTCATATCTCATGAGTATGAGTTAGATTTTTCACTCACTTATGTCTACATCCCTAACATCTCTCTTGAGCCCACCACACCTGCCAATCATGTACGTGGGTTCAATAATCTAGAAACTCGTCACTTCCATGAAGGACGTATTGTCGACACTCCTCTACAATACGAAGAAGGTATCAATACCTCTTTCCGAACCATAGGACTAGAATGCCTTCTCGTAATCAACGAGAAAATCTGTCCAAGGTTTGTATTGGAATTCTTCCGTCAAGTTGAACTCGTTCAAAGATCGATCTCTATCTCTTTGGTTTTGGATCAAAAACCAAAAGTTTGTGTTATCCCTTGGGCAATTTGCTCACATTCTCCGAATTCCAAATCATGGACAATGTGCCTTCACTGAAGATTGGTCTATTGATTCTCTCTTCAACCATCGTGAAGACAATAGTCCATATTGTTCACACATACCTTCTCCTCAAGACTTGACTCGCATGTTATGCAAACCTCGACCCTATTTCTCTGATCCAAACATTATCTATACACGAGATATCCGAGAAGAGTACAAGCCTCTCGCACTCATCCTACGTGAAAATGTTTGGAGTCTTAGGGGAAATCTAGAAATCCTTCCCGCTTGTTGTGCTCACATAATGTATTGTTTGCTGACACAACAACCATACAATCTCGCCTATTTTTCTGCAAGACGAATTGTAAATCTTTAAGGCAACAAGAACAAACTAATCCCCTATGGAATGTTCTTGACACGCCTTTATCATCACATCATGTACTTCCACCTTTAATTTCAAAGTCCGTTTATGCATTGCAGTGAATAAAATGATGGAACCTCTTAACACATCTCTCATGAAGTCTTTCTTCATCCCTGAATCTAAGAATACTATCATCCATTTGACGATCCATCTAGAGAAAACGCTCAAGAGACTTAGTTTTCTTTCCAAATAGGCTCCATCCTTAGATTTCATCTTTTATCATTGTAATGCAGTTTCTCTCATAAAAAAACATTCAACGTTTGATGTTTTATTGTTCAAACTTCTTAGAAAACACTGGCCTTGAAATACGATGCCTTGTGCAACCTTTGCATACTTTTTGTAAAGGTACTATTTTGCATGGTGTGTTTGATGTACAAGATAGATTTGTATTGGGTCAAAGGATATTGATATCCTTGTTGATGTTGTCATAAGGAGTGGATCTCCTTAGGGTTAGATATTGTGTAATGTTGGGTAGTAGTTCCTCCATTGTAATGGAACTCGGTATCTAGCCTAATACCGGATAAAAGGTAGGCGACGTTGTGATAGGTTAGGTTCTACCTCGTGGAAGAACCCGGTATCTAGCCTTGTATCGGATAAAGAGCCGGGTAACGTAAAGGCTTCTCCGCCATAAGGAGTTGGTGTGCGGTAGTGTTTACTTAACTCGAGTAGGTGACTCGGGGAGTGGAGTAGGGCAAGGAAGGTGTCCTTGTAGCCGAACCGCTATAAATACTCGCGTTGTGGTTTTGCGCTTCTTACTCCTTATCCTTTCATTACAAATTTATATATGCTTGTATATCAACATCCAACACACATGTTTAATTATATTGGCATAAGTCGATCTAAATAGTTTAAAACATCGTTTTAATCGGTAAAACTATTCAACCACCCCTTCTAGTTTTCCACAGAATGCATATGAAAATAAGGTTGACTATATGAGATACGTCACCTCTGTAAATACCAACCTCACATCCGAACATATATCCTGGACATGTGTTTGAACAAACAAAACTGCCTAGGTGGATGAAATTTCATTTATGGATTTAACACTAAAGAAGAAATAAAAATCTAAAACAAAACACATACCTTAATAAATCAATAATAATGCTATATCCCTTTTTCAAGAATGGACAAAAACGAATGATGGATACCCAAGAAATCAAATAAGAGACAACCACAAAAATCATGATTTAGATGATTAAGAAAAAATATTACACTTAATCAATACTTGATTCAATTAATCACAATAATAAACCACATCCTAAGAACATGAAATAACCTTCAAAGTTGATTGGGAAAAAACAAATGCGTCATTGATCTTTGGTTTCTCCTAAAATTAGTAAAAAAAATATAAAAATATAAAAAGCTCAAACTGTGATTGATGGATAGTCATAAAAAAGCTAAAATCAACAAACAAAATATAAATTTTTATGTTTTCTAATCTCAAAAAAATTTTCAGAAGCCTAATTAAACAAATACGAATAAAATAAATAATAACAACTATAGATCAGTGAATATAAAACAAAATCTTAATGTTATATTATACATTATCACTTTAGATCCT
The DNA here is from genome assembly GCA_910596185.1 of Chrysanthemum makinoi. Classification (NCBI taxonomy): domain Eukaryota; kingdom Viridiplantae; phylum Streptophyta; class Magnoliopsida; order Asterales; family Asteraceae; genus Chrysanthemum; species Chrysanthemum makinoi. Next base: position 251,919,683 of record OU343217.1, on the reverse strand, counting down.
CCATTCGGATGACTTTCATTTTCATTATTAATAATATACAGAGTACGTACATAATCACAAAAGACCATCTAACTATTTCAGTGCTACACCCTCACATGCTACATCATATGTAACATACAATGAAGAAGCTGCTAGAGTTCTAAAATATAATGAATATTGATTACCTTGAGATACGTACTGATAACGCTCAAATTGTGCATGTTTTTAGTAGCGTTATCCGTGCTTTTATGTGTGTTATTTGGTTATAATCATATGATTTTGTTGCTTAATCGATCAAAGTGCGCTTATAGTTCATTTGTAGCCAAGTACAGAAAGTGGAGAAAAGACAAAAAGAAGTAAAATAATGAAGATTTCTCCATTTACTTAAGAGTTCTTATAAAGCAAGACTTGTGGAGTGTATTCAAGAAGATAAAGTCATCAAGTTAGTGGTCCAAAGACTCAAGAATAAAGTTCAAGAAGGAAAACGAGAAAGAAATGAAGAAAGAAGCTTAAACGAAGAAATATTGGAAGCCTCGTTGTTCCCGACACACCTTCACCATTTTGGCCATAACTTTGCATACTGACTGGTTTGACCCCCGCTCGTGGCCACGGAAGCTAAGAGAAAGATCTACAACTTTTCAGTTTATGAATTTTAGTGATTTTGCTCCAACCGACGGTCGAGCCTCGTAACCGATTCGGTTGGAGAATGAACGAGACCAACCGATTCGGTGGAGCTCAACCGATCCGTCGAGGTCCCGGTTTGACATTTTTCCATTACTAAGGCTCCAAACGTGTTCCAAATGATTCTAGTCCCTTCCTACATGGTTTCTAGTCCCTTCCAAGCTCCTTGGCCTCCAAGAAATGCATTTATAACCCCTAGCCTTGGTAGTAGTATAAATAGCACTCATTTGTGCTTGTTTTCATCATCCCTTCTCCATCTTTCTCATCCCTTTCATCCACCACTCCATCTCTAGGTGTGAAATTCAAGCCTCCACCCTTAAGGACGAATTTCCACCTAAAACAACATCCCTCTCTCAACTTACCTTCCCTAAAGGTGTGAAATTCAAGCCTCCACCCTTAAGGACCTAATTTCCACCTGTAGAGCAAAACCATAACTTGAGAGAACACAACCACTCTCAATATCTTTACCCCAAAGGTGTGAAACTCAAGCCTCCACCCTTAAGGACCGAGGTTTCCACCAACTATCCTATCCCAACTTGTAGTGAAATTCAAGCCTCCACCCTTAAGGGACTAATTTCCACCAATTACACCAACTTATCTTCCCAAAAGACCACAAACCTCTGCCAAATTCGTGTAGTGTGCTCAAGGGTTGTCATGCTTGGACATCATTTTCCCGGGCTTGGTAGAACTATTGTAGTTGATTGGAGGCTTCAAGAGTGCTATAATCCTTCATCTTTGCCTATTGTAATTCATACTTTGGGTAAACCTTGTTACTTTTCTATTTAAAGATGTTTGTTATTGATATGATTATTGAGATTTTGTGTTTGATTGGAATAATGATGAATGTTTTGATACTTGCTTGTTCTTATATTGCTTTTCTTGTTGGTTTGATCCGCGACAATCATAACCATCAACTTGTTACTTGTTCTTATAATGCTTTTCTTGTTGGTTTGATCCGTGACAATCATAAACATCAACTTGTTACTTGTTACTTGCTTAAACAAACAAACGACACTTGTAGTGCAACCAAGTCTCTTGGGACGACCTTGATTTACCTTATACTATACTACAACTTGACTAGGGTATACTTGCCTGAATGTGTTCCTAGTTAACCGTAATTTTGTTTACAAATTTAAACCCCCGATGAAGCACATCAAGTTTTTTACCGCCGGACTTGTTTTGCACTTGTTTGCTCGTTTGATTGTTTTCTTGTTTGATAGATTGTTTGTTTGCTTACATGATAATTCCGGCACCGTCACCATCAAGTTTTGCTACCACGGACTTGCGCTTGTATTCTTGTGTTTGTTTGCTTGTTGAATTGATTGCTCTTGATGTTTGCTTGAATGCTTGTCTTTTTCTTAAAATCTCATTTTCTCATAATTGCTCAATTGATCTTGGCATCAAAATCAAGTTTTTGATGTTGGATTTCGCTTCATGTGTTCTAAAATGCTCATTTCAATGATTGCTCTAAGTTGCTCGAAAACGCTTAAAAAACTCACCAAAACCACCTGTATCACTCTAACTGACCGTAAGTTGGCACTCCAACCGGATCGTTGGAAGCCTGCACTTAATAAAACTAACTACAACCGATCCACCCGTAACTGATCCCATAGTGTTCTCGCTAAAAAAAACCATTTTGTGTGTTTCTTGTTTCTTGTGTCTTATGTTTTATATGTTATATGATCTCTTGCATGTCTCTATGTTATTTGTTTTTGTTATTTTTGTTTATAATAGTTTCGTATAAATTTTGAATAAGACTATCTTGTTTGATTTGTTTTAACGCATAATTGTGTGTGCTTGCATCTATGTGATTGTCATATTTTTCCGTGGATCGTGGCGCGAATTTGTCTTTTAAGTGTCGTGTTATGTTTTTGGTCATCTTCTTGTTTATGTGTTTAGTTTA
>OU343217.1:251828678-251917020 GCA_910596185.1 Chrysanthemum makinoi | reverse complement strand
TGAAGTGTTTAGTCCTTTGGTCAAGTCCTTGAATGGTTGATCAGTTGGAAGCCTTCAATAGGTTTTGTTTATGGGAGTTGATAAAAGCGTTGGAAGAAATAAAAGGCTTTGGGTGGTAACAAAAAGCTTCACGAGGGGTATCTTAAAAATCATAGAGAGCGAAGAAGAAGGGTGGAGCTAGATTCTGTTTTGCATTTGATGGCTTATCTCTTAAATCCTTATTATTTCTATAAGGATACTCAAATCAACATGATCTACTGTATAAATCGGGTTCTTGAGTTTTTGAAACAATATTTTACAGGGGATTTAGAGATGCAAATGGAAGTGCTAAATGTTGAGTTGCCAAAGTACAAGAAAAAAATGGATAGATTTGGTGAGGAGCTTGCAATTTAGTCATGTCAAGTGAATAATGATAAATATGATCTGGTAATGCAACATTGAAGTTATTTCTTTCTTTTATCGGTTTATGAAATTTCATTGTTATTTATTTCTTTATGAACTTTCAAAATTGTAGCACATTGGTGGGGGAAGTTTTGGTGGTGCAACTCTAATTTGAAAAGATTGCAATGAGGATTCTTTAGTTAACTAGTAGTTCATCGAGTGTGAAAGGAATTGGAGCGTTTGAAGGGTTAAGTAGACTTCTACTTATATTTTTATTATATATCATTATATTGTATGTTTTATAACACTTTGTTGCTTTTAACTTTGTAGATCATACAAAGAAAGAAATAGATTGGATGCAAGTAAAATGAACAATCTTGTTTATGTTCAATTCAACACGGATCTGAATGAAAAAGCCAAAAGGAGAAAAGAAAGGAATGTTGAAATGCTATTATCAAACGATAGTAACATGGCTCAAGAATGGGTTGTTTATTGTGATGGAGATGGAGATAAAGAAGGCGAGGTTCAACCGATTGGAAGCACATTGGGAGGCGGTTGGTGAAGCTATATAAAGCCGATGAATTTCTACAACCCGACAAAGTTCTAGAACCGCCCAACTAAAACAACTCCAAGAGAACTTTTGTGATGATTTGAGTGCAGGGTTGAAGGAGAATATATGAACAAGGTGACTCTAGTGGGATGGAGTTAACATCATAGAAGATTGTTGGTTGTTGAGATGAAGCATGTTAAACTCTTTATGGTGTTTGTCAGTTGTGTCATTTTACATTTATGATGTGTGCGTTTATTTGTTTGTCGAGATACGCTATAGTTTTCACTTTGAAGTTTGAATATGAACTTGGTATTTGTCGGATTATGTTATGGTATTTGTCAGTTATGTTATGGTGTTTGTCGAGGTTGTATGGTGTTTATCCAAGTTGTCATTTGTATGGTGTTATGGAGCCTGCGAATTGGAAGTGCAGAACTACCGAGGTTATACAAATATCTATTATAAATATAATTTATGTGTTATAATTTAGGTTGCCTTACATAGTTTCCTTTATAATTTATGCTCCCATGAGAAACCGATATATAAGCCCGTAGAGACCCGATATGAAGGCGAAGAATTAGACCGCTCTGATGCCGCCGAGCAATTTTTACAACCTTGCAAATGGATATGGACCGAATCTTGCTGATTACAAACCAAAGCTTTCAACCCGAAATTCAAACCAAATCCACGAAGTTTCGTCTTGAGAATATAAAATTGATGATTACATTTATGAGTGTTGTTGAATATCATCGTCAAGAGACCGATCGAGGAATCGATCAAAAATTAGAAAATGTTGTTTATAACAAACCATTTAACTATTCAAAAGCATCCACTTCGTCACACCAAAGGATTCTTCTAACACACCTAGGATTATAACTAAAGCGTCAGAGTCTTCTAATGTTGCTCCCCAACAAATTATGCACAAATTATGGTCCTTTACCTTCCTCGGAAGTAAAATCAAAAACGAAAATCGTCAAATTATTAGATATTTTGACATTTTCACTTCCGACCTCAAACTTTTAGAACGTGAGATTGAATTTCATTCTGAAATAAAGGTTGAACATTTTCAATCGCCTCCAGCGAGAACAAAGAGATATTTTTAGTAATTTTTATGTTAAAACTTGAAAAATTGTGCATTGTATTGGAAGAATTTCATAAGGAACTTGGATTAATGAAAATCATTTTGAGAAAAGCAGAACATATTTCCAATACAAGCGTAAAAATGTTACGAAAAGATGTTGATCGACTCTTGGAAGATGTTATACATGTGATATCCATAATGTTGTGTTATTGCATTCTTTGCCACATGCATCTGATTATCTCTGGCGATTATGTTGATTCATTTGAAATTGTTAAGAATCATGATAATGTGCATCGGTCAGTCTTTAAAGTTGAAAATGAGCATTATTAAAGCGAGCTTTCAACCCATGAAAGCGTCGTCTTCAATGGTGTCAAAAAGATTTTCAAAATCGTGAACTTGCTTTGCAAAACAAAATCAACTAGTTGCATTCCAAAAGTTTTAACCAATTTGAACAAAGCGGATGATCAAAATCGTCTTTGAAATGTCAAATCTCAAAATATGAACAAGAACTTGCAAAGTCAAAAAGAATATGGTGTCATATTTGATTTACTCAAAAGACTTCGTTGATGAAGCATCAAATGAACTTGATCATTATCTTGCACACACTAAAAGTGTATGAATTTTTCTGGAAATCTTAGTTTTGAAAATCAAGATTTGGTGCACACTATCATTAAGTTAAGGGAGAAGTTAGGAAATTATGAACAAGTTCAGCCTAGCATCATTAAGAAAATTGCACCAGTAACACTTAGAAAAGTGACACTAAAATGCCCTCTTGACAAATCACAAGATACTAATGTGCTTCCCTCTCTTGAAACAAGAATAGTTGCCTTTTCCTAGCGTCCACAGCACTTCTGACCTAGGAGCAATACATGGAACAATAGGAAGTTAGACCTAAGAAAAGAACAATAAGAATGCTTTGAAGTAGAACAAGTAGGACTTTGAATAAGACTCAAGTTGCTTTACTTTAGATATTAGATGCCAAATGTAATAGAAAAGTGATGTAACGAATCTTTGAACCTTTAAGTACTTTTGATATTAAGTCTGAAGCGTCTTGTGTTATATGTCGTAAAAGTATGCTTTCGATTGTCATGATAAATGTGTTGCTAAAGCTATCTTGTCTCGTTTAGGAATCTAAAAGCGAATACCTCTAGGCCCACTACACTTCTAAGTCCTTGCTTGGTAAACCACCTTCTTTAGATTCTAAGAAACACATTGATGTCCTTGTAGCTCGGTATCACCTCCAAGGAAAGTAGTACCACCTAGTGCATTCACTAAGACTAAAGCAAAGACTAGTTGGAGATGGCGAAATGGATACATATATACTAGGATTCATATGGATGCCTAAAATCATTGATGTGTGTATTTAGACTATAGCGCCTTGGAACCCTCTTTCTTGGGTTCCACATCTACTTCTATTCCATCGTATCGTCGTGTTGTAATGCGGTGTTGATCATCCTTTGGATTGTTGATAGCGGATGTTCCCGACACATGACAGGCAATCTTAAGCTGTTATCAAACTTTATTGCAAAGTTCATTGGCTGTCCCGATTCGGGAATGATCGCCCAGACTATCATGGGCTCTGAGATTACATCAATGGTAACATCGAAATTAGCAGGGTTTATTATGTGGAAGGACTCGGTCACAATCTCTTTTCGGTCGGTCAATTCGTGATGGAGATTTGGAAGTTGCTTTCGGGAGAAAACTTGTTTCATTAAGTGATCTACAAGGAAACGATCTTATGTGGCTCAGCGTAATTCTAGTGCACATATCTCTATGCAAGACATGATTGCTTCATCTCCCATCTGTCTACTTTCAAAGGCAACATCAACAAAATCTTGGCTATGGCACCGTCATCTCTCACATTTAAACTTTCAAACCATAACCAACCTTGCTCGATACAAACTTGTTGAAGGTCTCGAGATTCGGTATTCTAAAGATCACCTTTGCTCTGCTTGTGAACAAGGGAAAAGCACTTTCGTGCTCATTTTCCTTCAAAGATGGAACACTGACTCTCGGCATGTGCTTCATCTTCTTCACATGGATTTGTGTGGCCCGATGTTGTGCAAAGCGATTAATGGCAAGCGCTACATCTTGGTAATTGTAGATGACTACTCAAGATGGACTTGGGTCTACTTTCTTGAAGTAAAGATTAAGCTCCACATGATCATCACCTTTCTCGAAAATTCAAGTTCACTCGAATACGGTCGCCAAATCGTAAACGAGACAAGGAACTGAATTTGTAACCAAACTCTTCAAGAATTTTATGAGAAAGTGGGAATTGAGCATCGGACATCTATTGCGCGTACACGAGAACAAAGCGGAGTTGTTGAAAGCGGAACCGACGTTAGTGGAAGCCGCAAGAACAATGTTAATCAATGCTAAACTTCAGTTACTTATGGGGCGGAAGCATTATCCATCTGCATGCTACACTCAAAACCGGTCAATGATTACAAAACGCCACAACAAAACACCTTTGAGCTTATCCATATGAAAACCGAATCTCAAACACTTTCATGTATTTGGATCCCTTTGCTACCAAATAATGATCGGATGACTTTGGAAACTCAAAGCCAAAGCGACATTGGCGTCTTTATTGGATCTTGTGAGAATTCTAAAGGATTCGGATCGGAATCGTCGTACAAAGGAGGTTATGGAAGCGATTCATGCTATTTTGATGAACTTCTTGAAATGGCTTATGAGCATAACGGCTGGAACCGGTCACAACCGTTTAAACTTCCCTCAAACCCCATCATCAATTGAACCAAGCCCCGACTTACTCATCAACAAATGGAAAAGCTATTTGCTCCGTTGTTTAGTGATGACATTGATGAATGCTCCGTGTATTCGATGTTTCCGCTGCTCAACGATCTTATTCCAATAATACACACGCTACAACAACTCGGTTGAAGAAGCACCACCAGTGACTCTACAACAGCAGTTGAACAATGCATCCAACAATGATGAACGGTGATGATGTTCTTAATGAAGTACCCCCACTGCAGATTTTGATCCAAATCGTTCTTTAACCCGTTTGCTAATGAAGCTGCGCACGATGTTTGCGGAATCATCTATAAGCCATTTAAATCCTCAAAATCTGCACAATGTATACCAACATCAACCCTTTACACATCGATGGACAAAGACCATCCTCTGAGAATATTATTGGTATCCCGAATCAACTAGTCGTAGCGAGACAGCGTCTTCACTGAGATGGTGAAGATTGCATTTATGCACTCACGCGTCACGCCAATGCGAGCCTAAAAACATTAAAGACGCAATGACAAAGGACAACTGGATTGAATCCATGCAAGAAGAACTCAACCAATTCAAGCGTCTTGAAGTATGAGGCGGTTGAAAGACCAACGAGGAGTCGTCATTGGTCTCAAATGGATTTGGAAAAACAAATTGGATCTTTGAAGGAAGCGTGTCGAAACAAGTCGCGTACGGTGGCTAAGGGTGGTTATAGTCGGGAAGAGGGTATTGATTTTGAAGAATCATTCTCTCCGGTTTCTCCGTCTTGAGGCCGTTCGGATCTTTCCGTTCAGCGGCTCATATGAATATAACGGTCTTTTCGGATGGAGGTAAAAGCGCTTTACGGAATGGGCAGCTGAAAAGCGGTTTATGTTAGCCAACCGAAGGATTCGTTGATCGAGTTCCCGAACCATGTCTTCAAACTGAACAAAGCTTTATGCGGTCTCAAACAAGCTCTTCGGGCGTAGTACGATAAGTTATCATCCTTTCTCATTGCCAATAATTTTACCAAAGGTTCGGTCGACCCTACACTTTTCATACAATATCCGCGGGCTCACATCTTAATTGTTCAAATCTATGTGGATGACATCATTTTGGGTCAACACATTTAAAATACTCAAATGCTTTTGCAAAACTAATGACAAAACATTTTGAAATGTCAATGATGGGTGAACTTCGCATTTTTCTAGGAATGAAGTTCATCAATCACTCCGTGGTATTTTCTTAAGTCAGTCCAAATATGCCCTTGAACTTTTAAACAAGTTTGGAATGCAAACCTGTGACACCTATGCCATACCAATGGCTCATACCAAGCTAGATTTGATTTACATGGGAAACTGGTGGACCCTACCAAATACCGAAGTATTATTGGGTCTCTCATGTATCTAACGACTAGCGGGCGATATTGTTTTTGCCGTATATCTCGCTCCGTTATCGACGAGACCAATGAAACCCACCTCGAGAGGCTAAAAGAATCCTCAGGATACATCAAGGGAACCATTAATTTGGGGATCGGTATCCGAAGGATTCGGTTTTGAACAATAACTTTTGGGCCGATCGCGAGGATGTTTAGATTCACGGAAAAGTACTTCGGGAGCATTACAATTTCTTGGTGATAAACTGGTGTCATGGCAATCGAAGAATCATGATTGTACATTCTTTGTCCTCAAGCAGGCAGAATATGTAGCCGCCAATAGTAGTGTTGTGCTCAAGTTATCTGGATGAGAACACAACTCAAAGACTATGGTTACGTATTTGATAGAATCCCGATGTCTGCGACAATCGGAGTGCTATTGCGATCTCGTGCAACTCTGTTCAACATTCAAAATCAAAGCACATCGATCTTCGATATCATTTCATCAAGGACCACGTGGAGCAGGGTATAGTTGAATTATACTTTGTAGGTCTTGAATACCAATTGGCGGATCTCCTCACCAAAGCCTTAGCTCGGCTAGGTTTAATGAGTTGGTCCACGGATTGGTATCGGTGTTTGACTCAAAGGCTGGATGAACTCTTAAAACATTCTTAAAACCGGTCAAACGAAAACCTCTTTTGTAAATAAAATTTTCAAAAACAAAATACAAAAATATAAAATCTGATAAAACAACTAAAATATTCTTCTATCTATATTTCTTTTAACATGGCAAGTACAACTCTTCCAAAAACACTCATTTCTTTCAAAATTGGTAATTTTTCGATCAAGTGTTGAGGGGGAGAAAGCAAATATTTTTTCGGTTTCTTAAAACCTTGTACTTGCATGTTTGTCTCATCCGGTTGTTTCTTTATTAATGGTGGTCACATTTATGGTTTCTCGACACTCCTGGACTAAAATTTATAAAATTTCATTATTTTTAAGTCGAGGGGGAGTGTTGTCAAATTTCTTTCCAAATATCCTTCGTTTGACAACCAAAATGGAAGTTATGGACATGAGATGTAAATGGTAAAGGTGGAGGGACTAATTATGTCAAAATGTCAAAGTGTTTTTTTAACAAAACACCCTCACCAAACCATTACTTCTCATTTATTTCAACATTTAATATCCCAACCACCAAAATCCTACGCGTAAAACTCATCCTTCCAGTCCGTGTTTTTGATCCTTATTCTGTAAGTGGTTTATCGATCTTCGAGTTAAAACATACAAGGGTTTTAAATCGTTTCAAAAACCAACGGTTAGATTTTCATCTATGTGTGATTTTGTGTTCTACGCATAAGCGTATGAACACATAATCAAGTGTGTGTGTTTATGGTTAAAATGGTAAAGTCAAAATGTTTGTTTAACCATAATGATACCATTTTTGTCACTTAAACTCACCCAGAAACTCTAATTGGTTGAAATTGGAATTTAGGGTTCATGCGTAATTTTGGGCGTTTTCAATAGTGAGTGTTTCTAGTTAAAAAGAGAGTTGTATGATGTTGTTTTAATGTTGAATTGATCATATCTAAGCCTAGAACTCACCCAGAAACACTAAATAGGTTTAAATTGAAAATTAGGGTTTATGTTCTTAGTAGTTGGGTATTCTTGATCTGCTTAGATTTTGATGTTAAAACGTGGATAAAACAACTCATTAGGCTTCTTAAACATCCCAGAACAAGTTTGGTGTTAATCCCATGGTTAAAAATCTTACTCGTAGAAATTGAACTTTAGGGTTTTAGGTCTACAGCGTAACCGGTTCTACATATAGCAGTTGTATGAGTATTCATGATTTGATTTGAAAAAGAATGAATGTATATGTTAATATTGGTAATATGGTGACTTTATTTCAGATTTCTTCGTGTTAATAACTCAGAATCAAGGTTACTTGCCATCTACGCATAAGGATAACCTTCGCGCGTAGCATGTTATCGCGAGAAATCTTACGGCGTAAGCGTTCTGGCGTAAGTTTCTACATTGGGAATACGCGTATCTGTGAAGGATATGTGTAGCAGAAACCTCTCAGCGTAAGGTTGACTCTTACGAGTAAGCCTTACGCGTAGGTTCCATATCGCTTACGCTAAGCTCTACGCATAAGGCCTCTCTTTCCTACACGCGTAATATTTCTTACGGCGTAAGTCAAGAACCTCACATAAGCTCACGTTTACGGTATACACTCTGTTTCGCGCCAGCTTGCCATTTCTCGCCTAAGCCTAGTATTAACCTGAATTATGAATTGTTACGCATGCAAACTTGTAAATAAATAAATCATAACGCCACGTAACCAATAATGTCACTAATAAGCTTAAACGTTTAATAAGTTGTGATAAATAAGTCAAAACTTGGACTTTAAAACTTGAAGTTAATCAACTCACAAAACTTATCACGACGTCTTTGGACTATTAGACTAACAAGTGACATTGGACTCGTAACAATCATTGACATATCACATTCAATAATTAGTCAATAAAACCATCTCATTTGACTAACGTAATGTCTTCGATATGTTGGTTCTTCGGCTAAATATCTTCGGATCACGACATGGGCCTCAAATGCAAAACGTGGAAGCACCAAGCGTTCTCCATTTGCGAAGATATCTTCCCTAATGGCTATCCGATGAAGATAGGAAAGAATAACCTTCATGTTGATTTTGATAGTCTCACCCTCCGAGTCTTCGTGTTTAATGGACATTCGAAGAATCACCCTTATCGAACATGCTCACCAATTACGCTACAGTCTTTGGAGATCTACATTCACCAGTTCGGCGCACAATCGAAAGATCAAAGGTCAAATGCTTTGTGCGACGGCGCTTCAACCACAAACAAGTCACCATCACACCAGCGAACTTAAGGCTTTCTTCTCATTCACGTCATCGAGCCAACCGAATACAATGCCACACCAACTGAAGAGGCTGTTCTCTAATTCATGATCGACATTGGTTATGATGAAGCTCCAGGAGTAATCACAAAGCATTCATACGTGGATCTTAAGAATATTCCTCAGCCATGGAGAACCCTCTACATCATCATCACAAAATCCGTTTCTGGACGTGATAGTGGCTATGAGCATCCCAAGCTCATGGAACTACAGATCTTTTGGGCTTTGGTCAACATGAAACACATTAAAGTTGAAGCTCTGATATGGGACGACATGATGTCATTCCTCAAAAAGCTTGGCTCCAAGATCCCATATATCAGATATACCAAACTGTTGATCCAAAGAGTTCTAGGGTATAGTCCTGAGATCCCCCTGAGAACCAATGACCCCAACAATCACTCCATGTTGTATGAGCCTACACTTACAAATCATTTAAGGAATCTACAACAAAGAAACAGGTGCGGTGTTGCGAGATCACCTTCTAACCGATGCAGTCAAACAACTCTATTCATACAAAAGGTATCTGGTAGCAGTTGATGAAGGCAAAATAGGCTTTCTTGATGAAAAATCTTACGGTACACCCACTAGAAAAACCGGGAGAGGCAATGCGTGGAAGTGTTACAAGCGAGAGTCAAAGAAAGTTCCCTAAGAGAAACGCACTCAAAAAGTTCCCTCTAAGGAAGCCGTTCCTATTCCTATTCCCAAGTCCGAACCGCAATCTTGGATGAAAGTTAAGGAAACTGAATCGAGATGAAGAGGTCACGTACTCGAATCGCAATCGATGACACTCCAACATGGCTAAACCTCCATCCAATAGTCGATAAAGGAAAGGGAAAACTCGTGCTAGAGCATGATAAGGAAAGTTCACGAAGAAGAACCACTTGATGAGGAAAGAGAATATCAAAAGAAGTTAAAGAACATCAGACAAAAATACTTTGCCGATGAATCGTGAAAGATCAAACTCGTGGCCCTGGAGGGTCAAGTGGTGGAACTCAAGCCACACCAGGTTTCGATCGCGGTTAATCAACCCGGCGATAAGAGGCGGTACCACCACCACCCACGAACAACAACATAGGCAGATTGAGGATTCCATCAACTTTGACATAGAGGAACCGGACACGGAAAAGGAGAAAAACTTTGATGATACTAAGGTGATGAAACGGCTAACTCGAAATGGTGATGATCTTGATTATGATACTTTTCTTAGATCCCTTGCATCCAAGGAGGAAACTTTTGAGCCACCAAAGGACCCAGAGCCACCTCAACTCCTCATCATCACTTCGTCTTCTCTCTTCACCTCCACCATCCAAAGGTACTTATCTACATCTAAATCTGTGAAGCAAGTTAAAAGAAAGGCGCTTCGACAAAAAGCTAAATCAACTCGTGACAACATCAATTTTCTTCATCTTTGAGATAGACAAGATGTCTAGTGAAAGGGAGTACGTCCAGAAGTTCATGCAACGTGATCTCCAAGGGGAAATGAACAATATGATCAGGGAATATACTCATAAATTCCTTCTCGATATTGTTCCTGGAGTTACATGGGAAATGTTTACGTGACAGCTCTATCCAAATCTCATGAAATTGGTCAAACAAACAATGCAATCCACTCCGGTAACAATGACGATCAATCCAATGGAGCCTGCAGTTCTCTCTGATGCTGAGTTGATTTCCAAGCTGGTGCTACAAATGGGTAAACGATCTACAACTTTCACCTCTGATGAAGGTAAACTATTCGAGGCATTACTGGAATATCAACTCAAAACTTCATGCAAAAGAGCAAAGAAAGGCTAAGCGTCCAAGAGACGATGATGATAAGGATAAAGATAAAGATAAAGAGCCTAAACGCCCGAAGAAAACTTGTGAATCATCCTCCATGCAACCTCCACCCCAAAGGACTCCAGCTCAACAACGATCTCCTCCACGTTTTCTGGCGATAAACCTCAAGACTCGAGTTACCACAGACGGAAAAACCGTTGATCATTTCGAAATACAGGTGGTGACGATGAAGTCTCGAGCCCCAACAACAACCCACCTCTCCTGCTTCAATAAAGAAACCAACATCCTCATCTAGGCCAAGAAGAAAAGAAGACACCTAAAGGTCGATGTCGTCTCATGGCTAGGCGAAGATGACATGAATATGACTGGTTCTCTACTAGTTGATGCTACTCCCCATACCACGAAGACCATGATATGGTAGAAGGTCGTGCGTTGGAGCATGATAAGTTACTGCAAGAAAAGTTCCAGTGAAGAAAATGGCAAATCGAGTTGAGACGCATCAAGAATGAAGCATTTCAACTACTCAAAGACAAACTTCGGAAAGTGCTATTAAGGTTGAATATCACCTTGAAAACATAGCACGAGCCATGTCTAACAACATTGATTGGCTCAACCCGGAAGCAAACATTGACTTCACCGGAAGAGACAAGGCTCCATACTACACCGACTGTCTAGACCTCTACCAACGATTGGCAACGGATCAACCTAAGATTTCATTTCGCTACTTCTTCAACAATGACTTGGAATTTCTTCTACACGGTAGCGATGGTTCAAAGAAATACGCTACATCACTTACACTTCCGTTCCCGCCAGCCATATACTCAAACTGCATAGCCATCAAAGAAAAGGCTACTCATGTTTTCTAACGGTGTAGAACAGTATGACATTGATGCAATGTATGGGATTCACCATTGGTAGGAGCGCCGAAGCGAATCTACTACAAAAGTCGCCGGTTCGTAAGTCTCAACATGAAGTGCTGATGATAAAGGGATGCGTTGTTGTTAAGCATGTAGCTCTTTAGATCTAAATGGGACTACACTTTCCTTAAGAAAATCATGGTCAAAAGACAAGACGAAAGGGACTATGATTTCTGTGAAGCGGACTTTCGAAATTTGTCTCAACGATATTGAAGATCGTATCTTGCCAAGGTACAAGGAAGAATGAGACAATTCTCGGTGAAATTCAACGTGAATACATCAAGTCCTTGCTCATCTTCATCAGAAGCATAGTGATCGAGGCGTGTAGAAGACATACAACTTCTTTGTTGAATCGTATCGGAGCGTGTCAACCTCACTAGACCTCGGCTAGAACTTCGACATCAACCAACTTCCATAATACACTCTCATCACAAACCATTGAGTAGTTTACCGTAGTAAACTACAACACAATGATGGTGTAGAGATCTTCATAAGTTAGGGGATCACACGAAAAACGTCGAGGATGGCTTGGCTTATAGGTTGAAGGCGATACATGAAGGCATTGGGTCACCAATGTATGAATTCTCGGGAGAGACGGGATGTGAAGAGGATCATCAACGGATCGATGAAAGGTTATACAGAAGGGACCAGTTCAGAACTCTGGAGAGCTTCGTAGGTGGTCGTCCCAGGATGTGAAGAGGATCATCACTCGGATGTGAAGAGGATCATCACTCGGATGTGAAGAGGATCATCACTCGGATCGAGTGTGTAAATACTCATCATTTTTGTACAAAATAAACTGCGAAATCATCTGAAAACACTCAGAAACACATCAAAATGATCAAAATATCACAAATCGGTGTTTTATGTGTTTTAAATGCAAAAATATCAAAATCAGATGAAAAACATATCAAATTTGCAAAATTGCGGTTTAGTCCCCCAAGTTTCAAAATTGTCAAAAATAGTCCCTGAGCCAAAATTTCAAAAGAAAAGTCACCAAAGGTCTTTTTAAAATCACAAACTGTCATATTTAGTCCTTTGGTGGAAAATCTAAAAGTTTTGAGAAAATTACAGTTTTGGTCCCTGGGCTTTTAAATTGTTCAAAAATAATCCTTGGAGTTTCAAAGATGTCAAAATTAGCCTTGGATTATTTAAGTTTGGCAAAACCAACCCTTGACTACATTTTCATAAGTTACATGATTGGTCCTTTGGTTTTGAGAAGTTGCAAATATGGTCCTTGGTGTTATTATTTCAAACAAACCAAACTGACCCTAGTATTTTACCAAGCCCAATTATTAACACCTTTGGCCCAATCTGTTTTACGGTCCAGTCCCATGACCCGACCAACCCAACTATTTAAAATAAACAAAACCGCCCCGGTTTTGTCTTCCCAACAACCTTGTGCTGCTCCCACCACCGACCACCAACATCCCTAACCCCTCTACCACACCATTTGTCTCCCCCCTCACCCCAACCATCCCACCACATTAATTACACCTCTTTCCTTCCCGGATATCCAAAGCAGAATTTAGCCAAAATTGCATAAACGGCTAAGATGAGTTCTAGCCAATCTATGGCTTAGATTGTTGCTAGGAAGTGTCGAAGAGAGAGAAAAGAGAGACTTTGGGTGTATAAGAAGCCAAGAAGGAAGGATAGAGAGAGAGTTAGTTTTAGTTTTAGATAATTGTATGTCGTTTTAATTTCAATATGTCCTAATTAGCTTCTAAATTGTATTTTTAAGTCGTTTTGTACTCACTTTAGCATTTCCGATTAATCTTTGAAACCTTTATTAAGCTTTAATTCAAGTTAATGTTCAAAATTGCATATCTTATGTCTACTGTTGATATTTTCAACTACAAACACCTTGTTAAAGCCGGTAGCAGGTTCAGTTTTAATCTCATACAAGCTTATATAAGCTTGTAATAGCTTTTTATAAGTTTGTATTTCATTTTTAAACAAGTTGAGTTCTTGGTCAACAAAAGTCAACACAAGAAGCGAAAAATGGTGCATGGATGATATGGGGTGATTGAACTTAAAATGGGTTGAAATGGAAACGGGTTGAATTGGATAGGTTAGAGTTCTTGGTTTCAGTATTGGCTAGCTATAGTGGCTATTGGACACTTGTAAGTGGTTTTCCTCAATTCTTAGCATAATTAGTTTTGGTAGTTTAAAGTTGTTAAAACTGTTAGTTCATCGAGAGTTTAGGTCAAGTAAACTGGTTTGATCATTTGTGCAAGATTATTGATTGTTATCTTGTTTTAAATTGCAATTCGATGTAATAGGGGTGTTTGGTTCTTGTCATAAGCCGACCTTGAGACTGCGAGTGGTAGTTTTATCTATTGGTTCAAGTTTAGTTAACTCTAAGTAACTTATTGGAGTCAAAAATTTGTGCTAGCAACTCTAAAAGTCAAAGTTTCTTTTGATTCGTCAGCTTGTCCCCTGTGTGGATTTGGATTTGAAAAACCTTATCTTGTGTTTAAAAGTCTTACCCAGTGCTTATTTTGGGTTCATTTCATCAAAAGAGATCAACATCAGTCATTGAATTGGAATCAAAATCCACCAAAGTCAACTGTGTATTCATTTTCAAAAAGTCAAAATGTTAAAACTTGGTTTGAGCAGATGTTCTTTGATCTGTCACAGTGTCATCAAAGCTATTTAGGTTCTGGTTTTTGGAATACAAGTAGTCCTATAGGTGGTCTTTAAGTCCTCACTTCTGGTTTTAGCTTTAGCACTCGGCTTACTTGTAGAGAAGCTCAAACAGGCCTCGGTGCCTGCACCAACTCGATTAATCTTGAGTGATTTTCTCGATTTTAAGCTTGCACAGAGCTTATTGAAGCTTGTCAAGGGCTGGTCTTTTGGTCATAGGTAGTTACCTAGGTCTAGTTTAATACTTGATAATTGGTTTTAGGTTTTTAGCTTATTTGGGTGCTTATTTATTGACTGCAAGTAGGTACCCATTTTCTGTTTTTAGCTTAAACTCATAATCACCAAATTTGTGATATCTTGCAAATCAGTAGCTGTAAGTTGTTGATTTCTGTCTGATTTGGTCATATTTAGTATATCATAGCTACGTGGTATGTAGGTAGCTTGTTTGGCTCATTTGCGTATCAAGTGCTTATTTCAATAAGCACTTGTTTCATCAGATTCATTTTCTTGCAAGCAACCACTTGTTTTCCATTTTTCCTAGCTTCTTTATATCATTTTAGAGTTTTCCTGAAATTTTCAGATTTTTCCTAGCTGTTTTGCTATTTTTCTTAATTTTAATTAGTTTTTAGCACTTTTTAAATAGCATTTAATACAATTAATTAAGAAAAGCTTCAAAAAAATAATTTTTCAATTTTCTTAAGTTAAGATAAATATAAAAAGAGAAAAAAATATTTTTCTAGATTTTTCTTAGTTAAATTTGTATTTTTAAATAATTTAATTAGTTTTTAATAGTTTAAAATTCCTAGAAAATAGATAAATAATCAGAAAAATACAAAAATAGTTTTGAAAATTCTATTTTGATATTTTAGATTTTTCTAAGTCTTAATTTTATTTTTCTAGCTTTATTTCATAATTTCTTGTATTTTAGGCCTTTATTTAATAATTAAAAATAGTTTTTAATTAGATAATTAGTTATAAAAATAATTTTCATTTTCTAAATATTTTCTTTTATCATTAGGTTTGTAAAAATGTATTTTTCATATTTTTAGGTTAATATTGCTTTAGTTTCACTTTTTAATTTGTACGTCGCGTAGTTTTTAATTTCAGTTTTGTAAAAACATAAAAACAAAAAACATCAATTTAATTATAGTGATAGCGTTTATTTAATAGGTTTTATCTTTCTAATTTCCTTTAATTTTCATTTTAGCCCTTGTAGTTTATGTTCTTTTTCCGTAGTTATAATAAATCCAAATTCTCCTTTCCCGTTCAAATCTCGCGATCACTATCGTCGATGAATCCATTGCATAGCTCATTTGGGACATAACGACCGGGAGACCCTACTCCTCAGATCCTTATTGATTTCGTGCTTGAGCATTTTTAAGCTGGTTACGGTCCGCCATTCACAAGTGGCGGGCTTGTGTGATTTAGCTTATTTGTTTGGCAGCATCAAATTTTGGCGCCCGGCTGGCGAGTCTTTGATTATCCTCGTTTAGCAGATTAGTAATTTGGATATTCACTCTTTGTTCATACCATCTGTATGTTTATATTTTCTTATCCAAAAAACACAAAAATACTCTTCTCATTCCTCTTATTCGTTGATTCTATTTCTCTTTACCCTCTGCCGTTTAATTCTATTCTTCATTATCCTCAAACATTTGATTCTCTTCTTAATCCTCTAAATGTTTAATTCTCATGGCGACGATCGATTATCCTCGTTGTTTCTTGCAAAAGCCGTATGGAAGAGGATCAGCTCGATTGTCGAGAATCCGATTGTTTATGCAAGCGATGTGGAAGGATGGGTGCAAGCAAATATTATTGTTATTGGTGAATTATCGATAACTCTCGATGATTCTCCAAGTTTTTCCGACCATCCGCCACAACCCGATGAACCCATTCAAGAACCGGAGACCATAACGGAAGTGGTGGAAATTGCTAGCTCTCGAACAGCACCACTTGTCCCACCTCATTTTTCGAATGTTCTTGAGACTTGATAGTCATTCGGATCACCATGTTGGTTTTGATGATTCTTTGAATAAACCGATTCCTCTTCATAACTCTCAAATGCAATCGTTTATTCCTTGTGTCGGTTGTGGTGAGCCTCTTTATGGTTCACCACATGGTTGGTGTACTTGTGTACAATGTGGTAATGATATTCATAACAGGAGTTGTTTGTTTTGTGGTTCGAGGAATTCATTTGATTATGATCCTAATCGGAACTCATTTAACGACCCTCTAATTTTTCCAATTACCCACCACAACCGACTTATCTTCATATAACCAACAGTTTCTTGTTAATGAATTTTGTGGAGGTCCTCACCAAGGATTTGAGTGTCAATCCGGAAACACGTTTGTATGAACAGGTTTTCGGTGATGCTCGAGTTTTGGTTATGACCAATATCCATATAGTTCACTTGTCGGACTCATGAGTTTTCTTGTTGTGAGTCTGTGGAGGTCCCCATTTCCTTTCGATTGTCAAATAGGGACCCCAGTTCCTTG
This sequence comes from Chrysanthemum makinoi, assembly GCA_910596185.1. NCBI lineage: Eukaryota > Viridiplantae > Streptophyta > Magnoliopsida > Asterales > Asteraceae > Chrysanthemum > Chrysanthemum makinoi. Next base: position 251,900,134 of record OU343217.1, on the reverse strand, counting down.
TAACAATCATGACTCTCACATGTTTGATACTTTCCAACCTCCACAGCACTATACGGTTCAAACTCCACCGAGCTTTGTCTCATGAAATCTCCCAGGATCTTGAAACCAAGTGAAAACACTTGAGGATATGATGAGTAATTTTAAGAATCAAGTGAGTGATGAAAAGACCATAGGAGAATTACTTGCCGGAGCGAAAGGCCGAGAATCTAGGGAAGAATTATTAGCCCTAGAGCATGCACTCTAGGCGTTCCCAATTTCTCTCAGCTCTTTATGACGATGACGAGGAGGGTTTTATCCTTTTAAAAGTAATATTTCTCAACCCCTCGGTCGGTTGATATTCAAGATTGAGATTCCATCTCAAACAACTTGCTATCACACCGAATTCACACTCACTCTCTTATTATGGGGGCGAGCATCTACACACTTTGTTCACGAAATCGGACGAATTGATAAAGTCTAGTGTTGAGGACCTTGTCCCAATCGAGAGTCGGGGAATTCTTGATCATGTGTGATATCCCTCTCCTCTTGTCTTCCAAAATGATCATGTTGAGATGTCCTCGATTACGATGATGATGATTCGTTATCTTGTGGAGACATCGCATGTGGAAGATTTACCTTCGAGCTTGTTAGCTTAGAAGAGAGAATGATGAAGTTCGCGACAAAGATGAAGCTCTGCGAGCAACATTATTGAATGTCAGTCTTCTCATTTCTAAAATCGAGGCTTTCAAAGAGAAACCTATTTCATCTCCTACCCCCATTAAGGGTAGTGACATTCTTTCCGATGATTCTATTCCGAATGAAAGCCTCTGTTTTGATAATATGGAGAGAAGATTAGTGGCGTGCCATTCTCATTCTCATAATTCTCTCGATCATGAATCATTTACTTTTGAGTTCGCCATGAACCCACTCATATCAATTCTAAATATGATTCATTCACCTTCATGGAGTTCTCAGATGAACTCACTCATATCATATCTCCGCCGGATGTATAAATTCTACTTTGATCTAGACACTCGAGATTTGTCTTGATCACATAAGCTTAAATGATGAGATTCATAATCCCGAAATTATGGATCCTCCTATAGATGAAGATGAGTTAGTCATGATGTTTATCATGATTTTCTATCTTTCTTCACCTACGGTGACTTCCTCTCTTCTTCACTCGTTCGGAGTGAGGACACTATCTTTGACGGCATTTTTCATTTATCATTTTGAGCCGGTTCTATGTATATCTCATCGGTGTGGAACTTTCACGTGCTTCAAATGTTTGTCCAAACATCTTGAATGAAAGTCCGATGGAGATTGTCTCTTCCACTCTGCTTCCCCATGAACCAATGAATTGAGTCGAGTCAAGCTAGCGACTCGGTAATCAAAAACAGCAGCATGCCATATGGGTTTTCACCCATATTTCTGACTTCTTTCTATTTTCTACCACCCTAGTGTGGGGGTTGCCCAATGTTGTGTATATATATATAAGTTTCAAAAAAAAAAAAAAAATTCTCTTTCAAATAATGGTAGTATTTCCCTTTTACGTTCTTTGTTCCGGCATAACCGCCGGTACTTTGAATATTGAGGGCAATATTCATTTCTAAGTGTGGGGAATTCTCGCGAATTTTATCATATATTATCACCCAATTCCCGTTTTGGCCAAATTTTTTTGGAGTAAGTGTTCTACACTTACTCAATTGGTTATCGATCCGCCATGTCGTAAGACAAAGGATTGGCTAATCGAGAGCAAGCGGCTCTTGGTAAAGATTTCTCAAATACGTTTATATGGCTTGCAATTTGCCCAAAATTGTATGGTTCTCAACTCACCATGTCCTAAAAAGTGAAGAGTTGGCTAGCCCGAAAGGTTATGGCTTGTGGTAAAGGCGATGGAAAATCCATAATTGGTAATCGACTCAACAAAGATAATATTGATAATTTATCTAAGAGTTGGCTAGTCGAAGAGTGCGGCTCGGTAAAGACAAAATCAAATCCGTTGAAAGCCGGTGGTTTGCTCAAAATCACATGGTTATCGGTGTACCATGGTTCTTACTTGAACTGAAACATTTGGCTACTCGAGAAGTAATGGCTTTTGGTAAAGAGATTCAAATCCATTAAGTTTTCTCAAAAGATTGCTAGGGACTAGCAATAGTTAGAATGGGGATTGATGAGTGTGTAAATACTCATCATTTTTGTACAAAATAAGCTGCGAAATCATCGAAAACACTGAAACACATCAAAATAATCAAAATATCACAAATCAGTGTTTTATGTGTTTTAAATACAAAAATATCAAAATCAGATGAAAAACATATCAAATTTGCAAAATTGCAGTTTTAGTCCCCCAAGTTTCAAAAATTGTCAAAAATAGTCCCAGAGCAAAATTTCAAAGAAAAGTCACCAAAGATCTTTTTAAAATCACAAATTGTCATATTTAGTCCTTTGGTGGAAAATCTAAAAGTTTTGAGAAAATTACAGTTTTGGTCCCTGGGCTTTTAAATTGTTCAAAAATAATCCTTGGAGTTTCAAAGATGTCAAAGTTAGCCCTTGGATTATTTAAGTTTGGCAAAACCAACCCTTGACTACATTTTCATAAGTTACATGATTGGTCCTTTGGTTTTGAGAAGTTGCAAATATGGTCCTTGGTGTTATTATTTCAAACAAACCAAGGGACCCTAGTTTTACCCAAGCCCAATTATTAACACCTTTGGCCCATCTGTTTACCGGTCGGTCCATGACCCGACCAACCCACTATTTAAAATAAACAAAACCCGCCCCGTTTGTCTTCCCACAACCTTGCGCTCCCACCACCCCCCACATCCCTACCAACCACTCTACCACACCATTTGTCTCCCCACCAACCATCCCACCCACATTAAATACACCTCTTTCCTGTCCCGGATATCCAAAAGCAATTTGGCCAAAATTGCATAAACGGCTAAATGAGTTCTAGCCATCTATAAACTTGATTGTTCTTTGGGAAGTGTCGAGAGAGAAAAGAGAGTTTTGGGTGTATAAGAAGCCAAGAAGGAAGGATAGAGAGAGAGTTAGTTTTAGTTTTAGATAATTGTATGTCGTTTTAATTTCAATATGTCCTAATTAGCTTCTAAATTGTATTTTTAAGTCGTTTTGTACTCACTTTAGCATTTCCAGTGTCTTTGAAACCTTTATTAAGCTTTAATTCAAGTTAATGTTCAAAATTGCATATCTTATGTCTACTGTTGATATTTTCAACTACAAACACCTTTGTTAAAGCTTGCTTGATTCAGTTTTAATCTCATACAAGCATATAAGCTTGTAATAGCTTTATAAGTTTGTATTTCATTTTTAAACAAGTTGAGTTCTTGGTCAACAAAAGTCAACACGAAAAATGGTGCATGGATGATATGGGGTGATTCAGAACTTAAAATGGGTTGAAATGGAAGCATTGGGTTGAATTGGATAGGTTAGAGTTCTTGGTTTCATGTGGCTAGCTATAGTGGCTATTGGACACTTGTAAGTGGTTTTCCTCAATTCTTAGCATAATTAGTTTTGGTAGTTTAAAGTTGTTAAAACACTTTAGTTCATCGAGTTTAGGTCAAGTAAACTGGTTTGATCATTTGTCAAGATTATTGGTTGTTATCTTGTTTTAAATTGCAATTCATGTAATAAGGGGTGTTTGGTTCTTGTCATAGCGACCGAATTTGTCGCGATGGTAGTTTTATCTTTTGGTTCAAGTTTAGTTAACTCTAAGTAACTTATTGAGTCAAAATTTGTGCTAGCAACTCTAAAAGTCAAAGTTTCTTTTGATTCTCGTCCCACTTGTCCCCTGTTGTGGATTTGGATTTGAAAAACCTTATCTTGTGTTTAAAAGTCTTACCCAGTGCTTATTTTGGGTTCATTTCATCAAAAGAGATCAACATGGTCATTGAATTGGAATCAAAATCCACCAAAGTCAACCTGTGTATTCATTTTCAAAAGTCAAAATGTGTCAAAAACTTGGTTTCGAAAGGTATGTTGCCTGATCCTGCAGTGTCATCAAAGCTATTTAGGTTCTGGTTTTTGGAATACAAGTAGTCCTATAGGTGGTATTTAAGTCCTCACTTCTGGTTTTAGCTTTAGCACTCGGGCTTAGCTTTGTGCAAGCTCAAATGCCCTCTCGGTGCCTGACCAACTCTGCCATCACCGAAAGTGATTTTCTCAGTTTAGCCAAGCTTCGTACAGAGAGCTTATTGAAGCTTGTCAAGGGCTGGTCTTTTGGTCATAGGTAGTTACCTAGGTCTAGTTTAATACTTGATAATTGGTTTTAGGTTTTTAGCTTATTTGGGTGCTTATTTATTGACTGCAAGTAGGTACCCATTTTCTGTTTTTAGCTTAAACTCATAATCACCAAATTTGTGATATCTTGCAAATCAGTAGCTGTAACTTGTTGATTTCTGTTTGATTTGGTCATATTTAGTATATCATAGCTTCTGTCAGCAGTAGGTAGCTTGTTTGGCTCATTTGCGTATCAAGTGCTTATTTCAATAAGCACTTGTTTCATCAGATTCATTTTCTTGCAAGCAACCACTTGTTTTCCATTTTTCCTAGCTTCTTTATATCATTTTAGAGTTTTCCTGAAATTTTCAGATTTTCCTAATTGTTTTGCTATTTTTCTTGGTTTTAATTAGTTTTTAAGCATTTTTAAATAGCATTTAATACAAATAATTAAGAAAAGCTTCAAAAAATAATTTTTCAATTTTCTTAAGTTAAGATAAATATAAAAAGACAAAAAATATTTTTCTAGATTTTTCTTAGTTAAATTTGTATTTTTAAATAATTTAATTAGTTTTAATAGTTTAAAATTCCTAGAAAATAGATAAATTTAAAAATACAAAAATATTTTTGAAAATTCTATTTTGATATTTTAGATTTTTCTAAGTCTTAATTTTATTTTTCTAGCTTTATTTCATAATTTCTTGTATTTTAGGCCTTTATTTAATAATTAAAATAGTTTTAATTAGATAATTAGTTATAAAAATAATTTTAATTTTCTAAATATTTTCTTTTATCATTAGGTTTGTAAAATGGTTTTTATATTTTAGGTTAATATTGCTTTAGTTTCACTTTTTAATTTGACGTCGTAGTTTTTAATTTCAGTTTTGTAAAAACATAAAAACAAAAAACATCAATTTAATTATAGTGATAGCGTTTATTTAATAGGTTTTATCTTTCTAATTTCCTTTAATTTTCATTTTAGCCCTTGTAGTTTATGTTCTTTTTCCGTAGTTATAATAAATCCAAATTCCTTTCCGGTTCAAATCTCGCGATCACTATACGCCCGATAATCCATTGCATAGCTCATTGGGACATAACCACCGGGAGACCCTATACTCCTCAGATCCTTATTGATTTCGCTTAAGCGGTTTTAAGTTTGTTACGGTCCGCCATTCACAAGTGGCGGCTTGTAATTTAGCTTCGACTGCTTTGGCAGCATCATTTACCGTAGTAAACTACAACACAACTGCTTGATGGCGTGTAGAGATCTTCATAAGTTAGGGGACCACACACTGAAGAACGTCAGGGATGGCTTGGCTTATAGGTTGAAGGCGATACATGAAGGCATTGGGTCACCAAAGATATGGAATTCTCGGAGAGAGCGGGATGTGAAGAGGATCATCACCGGATCGATGAAAGGTTATAGTGAAGGACGCCTGTAACTCGGAGAGCCGAGGTGGTCGCCCCAGATTACTCCCACGTGCTATCAACGCCACGTTGCATTCTGGAAATATTGCCGGACTACCGGTACCCCTTAATCCGGTTCATTTTCAATCTTGATTTGATGTGATTTTATAATGACAATGGCTTGCACACATAACAAAGTGTACAACCCGTTCTTGTATTGAAAGGACCACGTAGTGCAGCTTGTGCCACAATCCTATAAAAGGAGTGAAAGCTTCTTACTTTTGAGTAAAACTTATCAAACCTTTCATTTTCAAAGGTTTTGCTCAAAAGGACAAGTACTTCCCCTTATGATTTTCAAAACCTCAAAAGTTTACATCACTTGTTGTGGGAGTATTTGATTAAAAACTTTGTTCACAAATTGTTCATCGTGGTAATCTTCCTACAAAACTCGAAATGGTCATATTTGATATCAAAATTTCGTCAAAAATAACATTTATATGCCATTTTTGAGGGGGAGAAAAATTATGTGATAAGAAATATGCTGTGATTTGCTATTGAATTCTCGTGTGAAAAGACTTCAACCCATGAATTGACGAAATCTGAGTAGATCGTACCTTTCGAGAAACTCCTGATAGACATGAACTTTGACGGGTTTGACAACCTTTCGGGGTTGTCCACATCTTCAAGGTAGTTACTAGAGCTAGTTGTCTAAAAGTGACAATGTATCTCTTTAACTATACAACGTAATCATGTCTCGTAAGGAATTGTCTATCTTGAGTCGATCCAAAAGTGCGCTTCCTCTCACCGTCTGTGATTTACCAAAACACTTAAGCACGGAGGGGAGTATTTACAAAATCTTAAACTCTCAACTGTGGTATTAAATGTTTCTTACTCATAACCACTTTGAGAGATTTTCAAGAAAATTGGTTTTATGGGAACATAGGTTAGTCATGGAGTTATAAGGTGACTATTAGGAAGGAATCATCCCCTATGATCTATTGCAGCCTGAGGATCCACCCACCAAAAATAGTTAGAATTTAGAAGTCCTTAGATATGATTATAAAAAGGAGAAAATGAGAAATGGAGAAAGAAGGAGTTGAAGAATTAAAAAGAAATGTAAAGAAAAGGGTGAAATGAAATAGCCCTCCAAATTATTCAACTTACGGCAGACACCGGATTCAATTCATATGCTACAGGTTGTCACTAGATGACACCGAAGATTAAAAGTCGTCATGGACCCAGTGACGCATGCACTAAACCTTCTTAGCCACTCAAGTTTCTCCCAAAAGAAGCTTGTTTCATTCTCACAGGGAACCCTACGCAAACTATCGGCTTTCTCTTAGAGATAGCTGGAATTGAAGAAGGAGACCCTCTTCCTAGTCTACACTCAGGAAAAACCAAGGCGCACTATTGAGTCTAGAGCTACGAGATTCATTAAAAGATCTCTTAGGTACACTTGACATTTCATCACTTGTTGTTCAACAATAAGAACGCAAGTGATACGTTATCGAGTCCTTCACAGATCTTAGCAATCTGTCGAGAACATTTATGAGAGGTTCACATCTGTGATCCCGTGATTTAATGGAAACTCTGCCGTGGTCAACATCAAATAGCACCGCGTGCAGGCGCTTAGATAACTCCCGTGGATTACACTTAGTGGTCTCAAACGGTCTATAGTGGTGGGTGATGCTTCTGTACCTCGCTGACTCATATCCAACCGTAGGTGTGCTTCGTACATCGTTATCTCACTTGTGGGACTCGATTCGGGAACAGCCTTTGTGAGAATTAGAGTTGTGTTTTCACACTATGTGTTAACACTCTCGGTTCAAACTTGTAGTGCCGAATCCGCTTATCACTAACCATTCTTATGTTTTCTTCTTATGGAAGCTGAGCGGATCGATCGCGGTGATTCTCCACATGCTCATATCAACAACATCACTAATGGAAGTTCTCTCAAAAGGAAACACAAAATCAGAATGATTCTTTATCAAAGTCAAAGAATCTACAAAGTTTAAAGACTAAGAGAACTACATCAGTACTGAAATCCAATGTTAAAGAAGGGTGAGCATGTTGGAGAAAGACGAGACATTGACAACGGTTGGACCTGATGCAGATAACCACACCATACTATCACTTTCACCACAAAGAACAAAGAACTAAAGAACAAAGATTATGATGACGCCAAAGCAGAATACTTCAAAGGAAACAATTTCTCTACACTAGGGAGATTGTTCGAATCAAGACACTTCTTCTCACAAGAAAGAAGAATGTCAGAAGACTTCAAAGCTACTATTACATCAGCACCTACAACGTTTATCACTCTTTCATTCATCTCCAACACTTAGGGGGAGATTGTTGGAATCACTTCAAAACTATATTTCAAGTGTTAGTGATTCATATGTAATAGTTAGCTTAATATGGCTTTTATGTTAGTAATAATGCCAAGGCTTATGTAGAAAGCCCATGAGCCTTGGCCCAAGCCTATAAGAAGGGAAGGAGTCTTGAAGTGTTGCCCTAGCTCCTTGCCCTATAAATACTCTTGTATAACCCTCACTTGAGGGTTGGTTGTTCACATTTACATTTATCCTAAGCATAACTTTTCTTCATATCTTACGCATAAGTGTACATCGTGTTCATCCGATCCATTCTTTCTCTTATTTCTTATATTGATGCTTGTGTTACAAACATGGTGACCTAACACGTCAACTACATGGTTGGTTTATTCCTTTTATCACGTTAACACATAAAATAATGAATGGATGGCTTGAGTTTTTGCGAACCATATTGTACACTACATATAATTTGTTTTGGCCTACTAATTATTTCGACCCTCGCACATCGTACTTTGGATCTGTTTTGACTCCACATACCACGACATGTGACCTTGTTGTCTATCTTGTGTCGAGTTAGGAGGGAGACTTAGACGTGCCTAAATCTTGGTTTCACTTTGTGTCGCATATAACTAATTTAATGAGTCTCGGGTTGATTTCTTATTGTCAAATGATTTGAAATGGTAAGTATTAAGTCTCGACTGAATTTGAGCACACAAGAGGGTCGTTTGGGTTAGGGTCGGATAGGGTTTTAGAATTTAATAAAAGTAAAGCTTGGTTTGTAATTAGTAAATGTGGTAAGGTGGTTTTGTAATTATTAAAATTTGAAGGTGTGATTTGTTAATGGGATAACTAAAAGGACTAAATGAGTAACATGGGTAAATTTGATATATTTACACCTAAGACCATATACTTTATAATATTTACACTCTAGACCCTAAACTTGTCGTAAATGACCCTTTAACTATAATGACACTCATTTCCATTGTTTAACTTAAATTGACTTTGTACACAGCTTTGGAACGATTCGGACTCATGGGTAAAGTTAAATTTTATGGAGTGACGGGAAAGAACGTTAAATTCAAATTCCCTTTATCTATGTAATAATGTACTCCAAGTGTTTTGATCTTTTCAATTCGGGTCAAATTAGTGTTAGAGTAATAAAAACTCAAGTGTAGGGATGTGCCTATAAATCCCTTATATTTTGATGTTATCATAGAGGATGGTAGAGTAAAAGTGTATTAAAAAAAATCAAAAAAAAAGAGTGTTGAAAAAGAAAAAGAAAAATTAAAAAAAACATACGGGCTACCATCCTACATCTATCTTTATATTTATGTTTGTTTGTTTCAAAGTTATCTAGAGTTCAGAGAGTCAAGTCTTGGCTTAGCAACGCCATTCTTCTCATGCTTGTAACAAAAGATTTTTGACTTGCCACCACTAAATCACCTATCCAATCAAACCTTTTGTTTCCCTACCGTAAGCCTATCGTTACAACCCTTTAAAAGACCTCTTAGATAGTTTTTCCTAGGTGCTTACGCCAAAGCGATGGAGGTTTGATCTAGTCTCAAGCCTATGGTAATCTATGTACTAGGACCGGTTAATGAGTGTTTATCTTCCATTTCCAATTTGATATATTTCATATACACCCGAGAGATAAGAGTATCCAAACACCACTTGTGAGGTTCTAGTATATAATTTCGGTGCTTGTTACGACTTTTACGGGGCTTATACTTGTTTTGAATTGTTCTAAACCAATGCTTCATGCCCCTTAACTTATAAATTGATTGGCTAAAAGCACATTTGCTTGAGGACAAGCAAATACCAAGTGTAGGGATATTTGATAAGGATTTAAAAGGTACACCTTTGAGGGGTCATTTAAGCCCTTAATCGGCCACTTTTATATCCGTTACTGCTTAATTTCGTTCCTTTTCACTTTTTAGGTCGATTGAAGGCAAAATGCTGGAATGATGCTTATTTAGACGAAAAGGTGTAAATATGTGTAGAAAATGGCTAAAGTCAAGATCAAGACACTAAGCCGCCAGCGCCCCGACGGCGTCGTAGACAAAGGGTGACGCCGCCCTATATTTGTGACGGCCTGGAGTGAAATTGCTATTTTGTACTGACGGCGAGCTTTGAAGAGTAGGCGCCACAAAGACCTTTTCCCTCGGCGGCCTATATCCAGATTCGTGACGGCCGAAGTTGAAGTAGGCGGCGTCACAACCACAACATGAGCCATCCCTAAGTTGACTTGGCCAAGACCGAAACCCAAATGGCGGCGTCTGACAAGGCGTCACAATTAAAAGTGACGCGTCGCAGCTTGTAACTCTATATATAGAATTCATTTTCGACTTTTAAAGGGGGAGATTTGTGGAGTAAAAACCTAAAACGACTTTTGTCCGGTTTGGGCAGTATCTTAGGGTTCTCATACCCTATTTTACATCAAGATAAGTTATTTACTTCATTGATTTCATTATGTCTTCGATTGTATGTGTGTATGCTTGCATGTTCACCATGTCTGTCTAATTTACTTGTGTGTTTGCTTAGATTTATGAAACCTTGTTATTGAATATTGATTGGTTGTCTCTTATCTTAATTGTAATTGGCTTAGGATTGCAATAAGCCATCGTTGTGTTTTTAATGCTTGATTAATCTTTGTGAACCTTAGTTTATGATCACCTAGAGTAATTGTAGGCTAAAAATCCAAAGATAACCTTAGAGTTAGTTTATGCTTGAGCAATCTTTGTGAACCTTAGTTTATAATCACCTAGAGTAATTGTAGGCTAAAAATCTAAAGATAACCTTAGAGTTAGTTTATGAATCCTAGAGATTTTGTAGGCAATAACCTTAAGGTATTCTCAAAGAGTTAGGGAGAAAAGCATACCCTACGACCTTAGAAGATACAACGCGTTAAGAATAAGGACGTGATAATTCTACCATCAATAAAAGATAACTAGGGAGTAATAGTATCTTGGTAGACACATCTTTAATCATCATACGAGCACACATCAATAGACATAGACTACCCCTTAGCTTAGTTAATTAGATTAGATAATAGTAGAGTAATCGGTAGAAGTACCAACCCCCCAAATCCAAACCCCGAGATCGTACTTTCAATTTTCTAAAAAATATAAAAAAAGATAAAAAAATAATCTTCCTCAACCCTAACCTTAGCGTAGTAATTTCTCACTAGCATTCCTATTCCCCTAGAGAATGATATCAATCTCGAGGCTTACCCTAATACTACACTACAACGATTAGGTTCACTGCCTAGGTGGTTGAAAAACTTGCTCGAAGAAAAGGAAGTTTCCTTTGACCCAAATGCGCGTTGTACACGTATCGGATGTTCATTTGGCAATCTAACCTTTGTTTTGTTTTATCTCTCTTGAGCATCCCATCTTTATTTCTCTCTCCAGAATATCACACGATCCATAGCTAGATTACTTGTAGTGTTATGATATCAAATATCTAATAATTGATATCAGAGCACATGGTTTGATTAGCTAGGTTGTATGTTCGTTCATCTTGGTGGTTTAGATCAAAAAGATTGGTTTTGGATGGTTTTTGGACTTATACGTGACTCCTTTGATTTTCATATTTTTGATGATAAAGTAAGTGTTTTTAAGATAGATATAACCTTCTAGGACCAAGTTGTGCAAAAGAAACCAAGTAAAAACGTTCAAAAGGGTGAATTTTAGGTGATTTTATGTGAAAAAGTGTCCTTTTTCATTTATGCGGTTTGAGTCTCGGATAGTATTCTTGGATGCGGTTTGTGTGTTTATCACTGCGATTTGATATGCTCTGGGATGCGATTTGATTATTTGATTATTTTTGGACTACGAGTTGTTAGGAGAAAGGACAAAAGTACTATGCGGTTTGAGTAAAGCGATTTGATTGAAGTGGTTTGTCTGTCTGCGCTTTGTGTCAAGCGGTTTGGTAATCCAGCGGTTTGAGTAAAGCGGTTTGACAAGTGGTTTTTGACCAAGCGGGTTTGACGTAATCGGTTTGATCAAGCCGTTTGGACGTAGTGGTTTGACCGGCTGCTTTGACAGAAGAGGTTTGTGTTAAGCGTTTTGGTAATCCAGCGGTTTGTTATCACTGAGGTTTGATGGGTATGCGATTTGTCAAGAATTGACATTTGTCATCTGATTCAAACACAATCAAATCATTAATTAACATCAATCTCCAAATCCAATCATCAATATCCCTTTTTAACATACAATCACTAATCATTGAATCGATCCAACCTTTATCATAACACGTTCGAATTCACAACAACATCATGTATTACACTCCCGATCCAGTGATTTCAGATGTACTTCAATTGTATGATGCTGTTGACAACATTGCGAATATTTGCTACACTGAACATTTAAATATGATTGAATCAATCAATGAGGATGTGAGATCTGCATGTTTAGATTCTAAAGAGAGAGGAATGCACCAGTCAAGGTTACAGAATACATGTGCAAAGGATAAGGAAAGTTGCATAGAACCTTTTCGACAACTTCACTCACACCTCACGTTACTTCTAACTAAGAGAATTGAACGAACATTTATTGCACTTTTCCGTCAAGAATTTTCAACGTTCACGGGCACATTATTATTAAACTTAGAACAACTGGAAAAACAACTTTGACAGAGAAAAGGTTCAAGAAGATAGTCCTAGAGCGGCACTTCATGTGATCAACAAATAATTTTAGTCATTCATCAACAGGGAATACAATTCAGATTATGATTATCATATGACTGAAATGTCGTTCATAAAACATATTGGAATGGAAGCTAACATGTTCAGAGAGATATTAATCCAACTCATGGATAATGTGGAGAAGTATATTGAGGAAGTTACACAGAATGCTGGAAAAGTGGATGAGTGTCAGGTGCAGATGAGAGATAATTGTAATGAGTCGGGTAAGCAGAGATTGATGAAACCAGCCATTCAGTAACTCCTGTCACACAAGATGTGGATGCAGAAATCAGAATAGTGAATGAAATAGCATCAGGTGCTGAAGTATTGGTAACTGTTCAACGTGATTCATCTGAAAATACTCTTGTGCAAAATGATAACATCACATAACATGTTCTTAATAAATGTTCTGTAACTGAAGCTGAGTCTGAGTCTGAGATAAAGTGTGTCAAAACTAATGATATGGTTGATAATATAACTTTTGATGAACTTTCTAACAAATTTTCAAAACTTGAAAAACATTGCATTTCACTTGAAATTGCAATACAAAGAAAACAAGAAAGTCTTCAAACTGAAAAACCATGCACAAATCAGGAATTTCCTTAATTTTTTGAATTTTTTGAAATAAATGATTTGAAAGCTCAGCTTCAGGACAAAAACTCGACAATCAGCTATCTGAAGAAACACATATCTGACATGCAAGTTAAAAGTAATTTGGTTACAAGTAATTCCAATGTTACTGCTCATAATGATATTACAACAAAAAAAATAATGAATTATCAATTTGTGTGGCCAAATTACTAAAGGAAAATGAGTCTCTGAGAAAGCATCACATAGAACTAAGTGACTCTGCCAAAGAAGCTAGAGCTAAGTCATTAGAACAAACAAACTCTTTGATAGCTAAAATTGATGATCTCAAAGCTCAACTTCATGATAGGAGTTTTGCGATAGTTTCCTTAAAGAATGAGCTTAGAAAAACCGTAGAGAAAACTGTGAACACTAAGTTTACAAAACCATCAACCTTGGGGAAGCCAGTTTCTCATTTCACAAGAGACCGGTCTGTAGTTAGGAAGCCTACTGCATATATATCAGAAAGAACTAAACATTTAAAGACAAGGCTTGCCTCCCAAGTTGATGAGAAAAAAGTTTTGTCAAAACCAGTCACTTCACTACCTTATCCCAATAAAATGAAGGATAATGCTCAGGTTAAAGCTTAGACTCTTGAGACTAGGAATGTAAGAAGATCTTCTAGTGCACTAAAGAAGTCTCAAAATGTTAACCCCTCTCCTAAGAAAAGATGTGACAACAAAAATTCAAAAATTAGGAATAGGAAAAAGGTTGCATCTTCCACTGTGCCTGAGAAATCAAACACTTCTAGATCCTGCCTTAAGTGGATACCGACTGGTAGAATGTTTAAGAATGTTGGATTTAAATGGATTCCCATCAGAATACGGACCACCAATGGCAACATTAAGGTTGACTGTGAGACTGCCAATGGTCTGGATACTGTTGCTACTAACCCATTTAAATGCACACCTTCTTGTGTTGTTAATGCAGGTACTCCTCATTCCTTTGCAGGTACAATGCTTAATTCAATCAAAAGACTCATGATCTGGATTCCAAAAGAAAAGAAGCCTCCTCGTTCAGGAGCTTCAGTATGTCAGAATTGATAAGCACGTATTATGATTCCTGATCACGTCAGCTCAGGACTCGTACTTTAACACAGTTCACTTGAGAGTATTTCAAATTCTATACTAATAACATCAAATAGTCCTGAATATTAAATGTCAATTTCCCCCTATAATGCCCGTATTTTATATCATTTATATGGATTTACACTTGTTTTCCTCTATATTTCACTTTCAGGTAAAATATGAGCATTGGAGCTAAAGAGACACGGATTTGGAGATTTATTGAAGATATATCATAGTATGCTCATTTTGAAACAGTTACGGCGTAACTTGTCTCTCACATTACACCGTAACTAAAGCGTGGCTCAGAAAAACAACTCAACAGAAGATTACAGCGTAACTCTCCCAAAGATTGCGACGTAACGAACTAGGTCAAATGAGGTTCCGCGCCCATTTGCAAGCTACGCCGTAACTATTTATCAATTGCGTCGTAACCAAGAATTATTGAAGATACGGCGTAACTCCTTTAATAGTTACGCCGTAACCAGCATTTTTAGTGCAAAATACGAAGAATTGGATGTTACGGTACGTAACTCTTTAATTAGTTACTGCCAAACGGTCGGCCTATAAATACCCCACGATTTAGGCATTTTAAAGCATCCCATTTCACATACAACATTGTGAGCGTGAGAAGAAGTGAAGGCATATCTAGAGGAGCATACGAGCTATCTCCAAGGGAGAAAACACTCCCTACCATAAGCATTAGCTTTTTATCTTTTCTTTACTTTCAATTCATGTATTTCGTAATGTTAAACATTGAATCGATTGTTGTAGTTAATATGGCCCTAAGCACCTCTGTGCCGGCCTAGTTATGATTCCTTAATTGTTTTTTATGCTTTACATTGCTTCCGTAAAATTATTTCTAAGTGTATGCATGCATAGTTTGTTGGTAGCTACCCTTGTTTCGTAGTTTTGAATGGCGGTAGTGGCTAGTTACTTAGGATATATGACCAACTGACCCTAAATAGGTAGACCGAGTGGGAAGGGTAAGATATGACCAAGCCCACGACCCTTTCTGCAGTAGCGATTTGACCAGCTGATCACCTATCGTTTGGATGAACTTAAGTAGGGGTGAGTGTTTAAGTTGCTAGCTGAACACTCACTTGTTATGAATCTAGCATGTAGCGGTACTTAATGACTTGACTTAAGGGACTAAGAACAAGCTGGACTTATGAGCGGGTCACCGATTTCTCCGGTGGGACCCGTTCGATAGGTTAGGACGAACTGACCAAATGCTGTCCTTGCGACTTTGACCCCACCTGAAGTAATTGGAAGTAATTAGACGTGAACATTACTAATTAGGATGAATAACTAGGTTAGCACCCCCTCTCCTCTATTGATCACAACCTTCGTCTTTATTTGCTTTAGTAGTTAACTATATCAAAATCATATTAAAATCTGTGACACCTAGACTTAGTTTAAATCCGCACACATAGCTCTTGGGACGACCTCGGTTTTACCGAATACTACACTACACACGACCGGGTACACTGCCCATTAGTGCATTAGGGTAAACCATACGTATAACGAGTAATTATAAATATTTAAACTTGGTCAGTAAAACCTGCATCATATACTCTATACAGGTTTCCACTCTGCAAATATCATTCTCTTTATAAATATTTCTAATTTATTTCAAATTCTATACAAAAAAAATCCTTTTTAAACTATTTCAAAATCTTTCAAAAACCCATAAAAACTTGTAAAATCAGAAAACTCCAAAAATAGTTTCAAAGGCATGTCTTCTTGTATCTATAACAACTACGGTTCTAGAAATGTCATTCAATAATGACACGGGTCTTTAGATGAAGTTCGAACAGAAGTTCAGATGTGTTTTTCAAAAAATGCCTACAGTTTTTCATCCTTAAGATCCTTAATCAATGAGAATTATGGGTGCATAAAGTTTACAATTTCAATCAATGACAACTCATGCTTAATCAATATTGAGTCATTGATTGAGGGGGAGAATTAATGATCAAAATTTATGATTGAGCTGATTATGTGTTATATATATAGGATATTGATTGTTATATGCAAATTGTTTCCTAGATACACGCGTAATTATAGTCATCATGTTGTCCAGTGCTGTTGTGTATCTTTACATGTTCTTGTAATGGTATGTATGGCTCAATTATGAATTGATCATGGGTAAAATGCACATTTAAGAGTGTAAAAGGACTGATTAGACATTTCATGATTAGTGAAGGGTCAAATCTGTCAAAAGATGATAGTTAAGTGGTTTAAAAGTGAGGCTTGTTATTTGAAACCTTTGTATGAGATTTGTCAAAACTCAAGAACTTATGCGATTTGTCTTGGTAGAGATCGTTTATGCATTTTGACAATCAGAGGGACCAAATATGTCAATTGTTAAAATTTGTGAGGTTTAGTATAAAGTGGGAAGCGAGTTGACTTGTCAAACTTTTTCAAACCTCAGTCAACCTCACACGCACATATTTGTTTCTCCTTCTTCACTGCGATTTGATCCCATAATCCTTATCCTAGGTATGAATTGAAATATATGCTAATCTCACATTAATGATATCATGTTTGTGGTCTTATCTCTAATTATCGAACCTACTTGCAGCCTTTGTGTGAACTTTCACTTGTGACCCCTCACTTAATCTCTAGGTTTGTCATCCCCTCCAAATTGTTTGTTGGGTATTAATTCTAAAGTGTGTCATTTATGATTAATCGTTGATTACAACTGAAACCCCCATGATTCTCTAACCCAGTGTTGCGTATTATTGATCTTAAGGTCTGCGATTTGTGAGCTAAGTGATGTTTGTTTAAGAAATCTGCACATTATGGATGTTTATTTGGATTATATAGAATCTAGGTTAAGTTATGTGGATAGATAGATCTGTTAGGTGATGGTGAGATTGTGTGGTCTTGCATGCATTTCTGGTTTATAAGAAGTTTCTTACAAGCGATTTGATTGAATTCTTGAACGTGTTTTGATTATTATGAGTTTCATATATGCGATTTGAGTCTGAGCGATGAAGGTTCTTATGTGCGATTTGTGGATGTAGGATTGTATGCGTTTTGGTCTGTTATGAGTTTCTTGTGAGCATTTTGATAAAGAAATGCTTGAAAGCGATTTTTATAGTTAACATCCTTGAAAGCGGTTTGTCAAACCTGACATGCATAGATGCGGTTTGATGAAATGATTAATCCTAGTGCGATTTGAGATCAAGCGTTTTGACCCAATGCGTCTTGTCCTATAAGATTTGACTTAATGCGATTTGCCTAATTGTGCGATTTGATGTTATGCGGTTTGATGTTATGCGAGTTGTCAAATTGACTGCGATTTGTCTTATGCGTTTTGACCTCATGCATCTTGACTTAAAGCGGTTTAACCTATGCATTTTGATATGTGCGGTTTATCATCTGCGGTTTGACCCTATGCGGTTTAACCCTATGCGATTTGACCCTATACGGTTTGACCCAGTGCGGTTTGATCCTATGCGGTTTGACCCTGTGCGTTTTGGCTTATGTGGTTCTATCTTGTGTGACTTGTTTTCTATGAGTCTTGTCCCTATGAGGTTGTTATATGCTAAGTGTGTTGTGTGTTATGTGTCTTGTCTATCTCACCCAATCTATTTAGTATGTATTGTGTCCTTTGTCATGAGTGTTTATAACTCACTTCCTATGACTTAGCACATTTGACTTGATCATCACAGACTGTCAAAACAGTGTTTTGTGCATATTGTGATGATATTCAATGTGTCTTAGTCTTATGGGTATCACGTTTCCAGTTGTGTGCATGCCATGCTTTGACTATGTCTTAGATTCTTAATACTTTGACTTTCAACATCAAATGTTTTATCTGGTCATTCTGTATTTCTCATCTAACATAACAAATCTCCAAATATCTTTCGTTGTGGATTGTGTATTATAGAAAAAAAGGCTGATATCACTGCACCTGGTAACCAAGCAACTGTAGTTCCACCCAGCACACTTACAGATGAACAAATTTTTCCAAGAGAAAAATGGGTAGCTATTAGAAGAAGCAACTGTTTTGTAGACGTGGACAAAAACCAACCGAATCCTATCTACAAAATTGTGGTTGATGTACTGAAGAACACCAATTTCTTTGGCGCTCTGACGTTACATTCCACAATTCCTTCTATCTATCTACAATAATTCTGGAACATAGTTAAGTGGGACAAGATCACTGCTGTATACACTTGTCAGCTTGAAGACAAGTGGTATGATATCACTACAGACACCCTTAGGGAAGCTCTTCAAATCACACCAATAGACCTGCTAATCCATTCACCTCTCCACCATCCACTGAAGACTTGACAGACTTCGTCACTGAATTATGGTATCCATATGAGATCACCAAGATATCTAGAATCATCACCAACGAGATGTATTAACCCTGGAGGGCAATCGTTACAATTCTCAATCTTTTCCTAACTGGTAAAACATCTGGGTATGAGAGAGTAAGAGCCCCAATTCTACAGATTCTATGGGGAGTGGTGAACCGGGAAAATATTGATTATCTTTGAACGTATCTAGGAAGAATTCACACTATCAATGGACACCTTCATTACTGACAAACAAAATACTCTACAAAATGTCAAGGGAAAGAAAACCATAGCCAAACGATTGATCCCTAGCATCAGATTTTCGAAGCTCATTATCAAGTATCTGCAGGCAAAGTATCGGTTTAATCCAAGAAGTGATTATGCTCTTCATAAAGCCAGCGATGAACATCTTCTCGGCAATTTGAAGTTCGTGGCAAAGGCGATTCCTGATGCTCTTATCACCGATAAAATGATCAAAGCCGACTACTACAAAGATTATCTTAAAAAGACAACAAAATACACTGTTGATAAAACACCTAATCCCACACCTACAAAATCAACCAAAACATCATCCAAGTCATCTTATGCCAACCTTCCCAAGAAAAGACAAGAAAGATCCAAATCTGCAGATTCACCCTCACAAAGTCAGAAGAAGAGAAAGGGTGAAGCAGAGAAAGGAAAAGGGTCCAAGAAATCCGAGACTGAAATGACCCTGAGGGATGAAGATGATGTTGTACTCCAACAGGGCATTGAAGCCAGTTTACAGAGTCTAGAGGAGTCGGAGAGACAATCTAGGAAGGGTGTGACAATTAATGAACCAGAATCAGTGCCACGTCACACCACTCCTGTTGTTGAAGGAAAAGGAAAGGGGAAGGCAGTAGAAGAGGTTGAGCAAGCTGCGGAAATGTTGTTGACGATATCCTCTCCTGCTCCAAAGACAACCACTCAGTACGAGCTCAAGAGACGAACTGCTGAATCTTCATCTGCACAGGAGCCAAGTGGAGCAGAAGAAGAAACTCTGGAAGTCAATCTTGAATCTAGTGACACTGAATCGGAAAAACAGGAGTATGAGGGTGGAGATGGTGACATGAATGAACCTGAAATACAAGTAAATGTGCAGACTGAGGTTAAGTAAACAGAAGCTGAAGTTCAAAGTACGGGGTTAGGAGGAAATGAACTTATTCATGAAACATATCCGAATCTCCATGAATCTCTAAAGCAAATATCTGAAGAACAAGTATGCCTGGATGAAGCAAACTTCTCAACTGATGCTGAGTCTGATAAGCAGAATAAAGAAAAAGAGGTCAAGTCTATGTTTTTGGTTCCTATTCAGCAAGACACTTGCACTATTCCACCCATGTCTGCACCAACAACAACTCCTTCTGCTACACCATCAATGATTGTACAAAAGATTGCAATACCAGGCTTCGATAAGGATCAAAGTAATGAGGGGTGTATGTTCCAGCCAAGACTTGCCTGTAACCTGAGAATAAGAAATATGAAACACTACGTTAAGTAATTGCGCAGGGGTAGGACCCTGCGAACCACCTCTGGCGTGAGAGTAAGTATGAGTTATGGTTGTATAAGTGTGTGTAAGTAATGAAATGAGTGTGAAATGAGCATACCATAATCCATTGCCCGTCCAACCTATTTATAGTGAATGAAATAGGGTTGAGAGCACTCGCATGAATGTCGAGATCATGGGGCGTCACATGATTGTGGGTAACCGCTAGGGCTTAGTGACCCACGTTCTCAAACTTGACGGGAAGCCAAGAGAGAGAGGAGATCGTGGGTTTGACCAAGTCGAGGTTCCCTTATCCATTGTCCTTCGTCACCATACCCCAAAGGGCTTAGGGCTTCGGATGGCGAGTTCCCTTAGGTAACCTTCGTGCAAGCGAATGGTTTGACGCATATGGATATTTTGGAATCCTAACTTGGGCCTTCGTATGGAAGGGCTTTGACACGTCTCGGAGGTGTGTCCTTCGAGCTACTCGGAGGGTACATCATCAAGCCCCCAAATGAAAGTGATGTATATGAGCGAGAAACATTGCTTTCGACTTCATGCTGCTAAAAATACCATCCGCGCTAAACATACTAGTTGGAAGAGAAATACGCAACTAACTAAGCGTATTTAATGCTAATTAATCATTACGCGCTGCCCGCCACAGAATCACAACTTCCCATAATACCCGGAGACCAAAAGTCTTCTTTATTTAAAATTTAAAAATTGACACCGGATAAGAGTAATTGTTGGGACACGTGTGCGGTGCATAATAGATGCCAAAGAGAGTATAAAAAGAGGGTAGATGAAACCCTAACTCATTTTACTCTCTCCGTCTATTTTCACACTTGATGAACGCAATCGCCATCATTCGAAAATAAAGGTAATCCTTCTTTCTCACTGATAGCTTGTTGTTTTTTCTTTAAAAAATGGATTACAAGTTTATTATAAAGCAGCAAAAGTGTACATTGTTTGCAAAAGATCTACATGATCACTTAGCCGATTATCCCATCCCACTAGAACACAAAGTGATGTTACCCAAACCTACTCAGGGTATCTTTGATGCACCTCCGTTTTTGTAGGGTGTACACACATGCATTTAGCCACTCGAACCTTAGGATTCCCCTGCACCCATTGATATTAGAGTTTATGCAATACTACAAGGTTCACATCTCTAGATTTAACCCCTTTGGTTTTGCCAAGCTGACCACATTCATAGTGATGTGCAAAGCATACGGCTATGAACCAACATTAACGGGTTTAAGAGGATTTTTGAACTTGTACCCTGGGGGCAATTGGTTAACCCTAGCAGAAAGACCTGAGGCAGATGTTCCCAACATGTTTGGGAAGGTGTACAAAAACATAACAGGTTGGAAGGGTGGTTTTTTCTACGTGCAAGACATCATTGTTCCTCCTAAATATCCAGAGTCTGCGAATAAGGAAAACATGTTTAGTGCCAAGCGATATAATGACCCCCTGCCATATGAGGTTCGAAGGGATCCACTGTATCGGCGTTGGGATATCCCGTGGATGTGCAAGTGTTCCCTGAAGCTATCTTATACATGGTGGGATTGCCCGAGAGTTGGGAGGGATCTCCCAAGCCCGTGATCATATACCAAGGACAAAGTATGTTTATTTATGTTTATTTAAGTAGGACCAATGTAGCACTGATATTTATTTCTTCTTATTTCTATTTTTCAGAGATGTCGTTCAGAAACTTCATGTTCCAAGACTTGGATGAAGATTTAAGTTTTATGCCTGCGGAGAAGGCTGAAGAGTCTTATGGTGTTGGCTCCCCTTCGACATCTGTGAACAACAACGAGGTAGATACTCCAAAGCCGAAGCCTATTGCATCAGCACCCCCACAACTTGCATTGGAGGGTCCATCCCAACTGGTGGAGAATGTTGCTGATTCGGACTATCCTGCGGATGAGGATGTCCCCGTCATAGGTTCAACAGGAATAGCTGACAGGTTGAAGAGTAGAAAAGGAACATCACCAAGACTGCGGAAGTCTACCAAAAAGGAAGAATCCCCGCCTGCCTGCGGGAGCAGAGTTGTGAAGCGAAGAGTGCCAAGGGCGAAAGTTTGTGAAGTCGCCGCCGAGTTACCCGATGAATCCGTTGAGGTTCATGGTAAGTAGTTTTTCTTTATGAAACATGTGAAATTATAAATGTCACAATTATGTTAACCTTTATACATTGTGTTGATCGCATGCCTTCCAAAGACGAAGGAGCTCCCCAATGCTTTGGCCTGTCACCGGATTGTTGACCATGTGACCCTCCGTAATGGAAGAGTATGCTAGAAAACATGTCCATTGAAAGGTTCTGTGACATGCATGACAATGGGGTTGCGAGGGCGTGGGCAAAGAATGGATAATCATTTGAATGCCAAGACCAGAGAGTTGCTCGAATCGTGGGCCAAGCCGGAGGCTAAGTGTGACGAGATTGAGGAATGTTGAGAAGAACCCCGTCCCCAAGACCTTCGTGAAAAGGTAGCCCAATGATTGACCGCTGAACGTGGCAATCTTAAGTTGGAAGAAGCCAAGGTCATCACTCTTACATGTCAGAATGCTGCTCTTAAGGCAAAATGTGCTGGGTTGGAAAGTGAGAAGGCTAGGCTCAGAGAGGTAGAGGTGAAGTTGAGGGAAGAGATCGATAGCTTGCAGATGAGGTATAAGATGCTGCAAAAGGATCGTGCGGAGGTTGTTTCTAAGGTGGTGCCTTACATAGCCATGGAGCTCTATCACGTTGATGAATTGGGAGCTCGATGTGGAAGGTCATCAAATCACCCATATTTCATGGACGGTGCTAGCGTTGGAGGAGGTTGCCAAAACAGCAAGCCCGTGGATCTTTCCAAGATTGAATGCTACCGCCCCACGCCAAAGGCTAAGTATGATGAGGCAGAAATGCATTCGCGAATCTGCAGAGTACTCCTTCCTTGCTGAGGCTACCAAAGATCCTATGGCACCCCTCGAAGACCTCCTTTCCAAGAAACCTCGAAAGTTGAAGCCTACCACTCCCACCAAGAAGACCAAGTCTACCAAGCCTGCCAGAGTCTGCAAGTATCTCCCACTCCATCTCCAAAAAAGCAGGAATGAAGGCTGCCATGTCGGTAGTAATTTTGTTTCAAAGGGTGGCATGTACCCTTAAAACAATTTATCTTATTTAACAATATTTCTCTTATGTTCCAAATAATTTAGATGCTTTTGATGTATGGCCATGGGCCAAGAACAATTTAACTGGAGCTTAGGCTCCTCATGTAGGTATAAGGGCATTAGCCCTCATTTTGAATGTGATGGTGTAGGGGAGATACCTCTACACACTTAGTTTATATTCGTTTTGTTAACTTCTCGTACGTCATTTTTCCGACGCTTAAATTTTACAACCTAAGGTTAAACAACCTCATTATGTGTAAATTACAACACCAAGAATATAATGACCAACTTTGATCATTGACAGAGGGTCGCAACCCACTCTATCTCAAATCCTTAACATAGTATGACTTTGTAAAATTTTTTTTTACAAGCGCCAAAAACTACTAGGAGAGTTAATGTGAATGTTTAAGTTGGCTTAAATGATAAGGCATGTATTACACCTCAAGCCATTCGACATTGAAACTCATTAACGACTTGGCTGAACCAATCTTTGTGTTTAAGAAACGAAGCAAGAGATTTGTGGGAAATGTCTTATTTATCATTGAATTGGTAGGGAGGATTACATCATTCTTGAAATGAAAACTAAGACAACTACCAATAATGTGTGCTTTCCCTTGAGAATCTTCTAATTACAAGAAAAAAGTAAAAATACTTCTTAAACATAGAACTTTCGAAGGTTCGTACCATTCCATGTCCCGCCGATGGGTTCTCCGAGAAGAGTGGCCAGTTTTAGTAGGCTCTGCTGTCGTAGGCCTCGGCTACCATGTAGGGTCCTTCCCAAGTTGGTCCCAACTTTCCCTGATACTCTGCTTTGCTTGCACTGTTGAGGCATAGCACATATTCTCCTGGTTTGAAAGTGGAAGGTCTGACCCTTTTGTTATAGTAGCCTTCATTCTTATGTTTGTGCATTGCTTCTCGGATGGAGGCTATTTCTCGTTTTTCTTCTAGTAGATCAAGGTTTTCCCTGATTCTTTCATCATTTTGGGAGGCATCATACGTTGCCACACGTTCCGTGTGTACAATTAGTTCTGAAGGGATGACCACTTCTGTTCCGTATGTTAGGTCGGGGAGTTTCACCATTGCTTAACTTAGGATGCGTCCTGTGAGCCCATAAGACTTGAGGGAGCTCGTCCACCCATCCATGATGAGTTTGCCCCAGCCTTTTCTTGATCCCTTTGACGATGTCTTTGTTTGTAACCTCCACTTGTCCATTACCTTGCGGATGGTAGACGGATGTCCGGGATTGCTTTATGTTGAGCCCTTGACAGAAGTCGTAGAAGACTCCTTCGCAAACCGCTTCCGTTGTCGATATGATTATATGAGGTACTCAATTTGCACACAATGTGCTCCCATACAAACTTCTCGACCTGTCTCCCTGTGGACGGAGGCTAGGGTATAGCTTCCACCCACTTAGTGAAGTAATCGATTGCTACCAGCAAGAATTTGACTCCTCCGGGCGCTATAGGCATAGGCCCTACGATATCATGCCCCAAGAGAAGGGCCATGCGGATGTCACACTTGTCATGTCTTTCTTCGGCATCTTTGGAACGTTTGAGTGTATCTGACAAGCTTCACATTTGAGAATGATTTCGCTACGCCCCTGCATCGAAGGCCAATAGTAGCCCAACTTCATTATCTTCGAGACAACTGAGCGGGGTCCTGCATGAAGACCGCATGATCCTTCGTGGACTTCAGAGATGATGCTCGAAGCTTGCTTGAGGCCTACACATCGTAACCAGGGTGACAAAAATGACCTCCTGTATATGGTTTCCCCTATTAGCCGTATTGGGGGACTTAACCCGAACCTTCCTTGCTAGCTTTGGATCTTCAGGGAGAAGACCACTTATCAAATATTCCTTTATGGGAGTCATCCATGTCTCTCCTTCTTCGTGAATCACATCGGTAACTTCTTTGCGAACAATGGATCTTTCAGGAAGGACTTCCACGAGTACTTTTTTAGTGAGATGAGCGAAGGCCATTGAAGCTAGCTTGCTTAGTGCGTCACCTTCTTATTCGATTCCTACTGAACATGCCGAATGGTGTAGGAGTTGAAGTTTTCCAAAGATCTCCTTTGTTTTTCCAGTGCTTTGTTTGATGACGGGTCGCCTTGCTTCGTAGGAGCTCGTCACTTGGTTTGCAACCAATTGGGAGTCTACGAAAACAACGAGGGCTTTGACCTCCATATCTTTAGCCAATCGAGTCCTCGCTAGCAACGCTTCATATTCTCGCCGTTGTTTGTGGCTTCAACTCAAACCGAAGAGAATATGTATGCTCCTTCCCTTCGTGGATGACCAACATTAGACCTTCTCTAGAGCCGTCGAGCTGGATGCTCCGTCGCTCAGTATAAAGTTTCCATTCAGCCTCGCTTGAGAGGTTGGTTTTGGGCTCTTCCTTTCCTATGTCGGGCTCGTAAGGTGTTTCTGCCAAGAATTCTGTGAGAATTTTCCCTTTAATAGAGTTTCGTCCTTTGAACTCTATTTCATGTTCCCCAAGCTCAATAGCCCATTTAGCCACCCTCCGCACTTTTCAGGTTTTAACAAGATCTGTTTTAGTGGCTTGTCGGTTAAAATCATTCTTGGATGGGCTCGGAAATAGCGTCGGAGTCTCCTTGCTGCGTAGATTAAGGCGAGTATTAACTTCTCCAATGTTGGGTAGTTGATCTCTGCCCCCTGTAGGATCCTGCTAACAAAGTAAATGGGGATCTGTCGCTTGTCTCATTCCGCCATAAGGACTTCGCTAACACTCTCCATTGAGGATGCTAAATACATGAACAACACTTTGCCTTTGATTGGGGCTGTAAGTGTTGGAAGGATTTCGATGAACTCCTTCATCTTCTGAAAGGCAGCTTCAGCATCCTGGCTCCATTGAAAAGTTTTCTTGTTCGTGCATCCCTTGAGTGTTTTGAAGAATGGTAGGGACCTCGCTCCCTTCGACAAAAACCGCTTAAGGCCGCCGACTTCCCATTCAGGCTCTGCACATCTTTTAGACACTTGGGGGCTTGGAGATCGGAAATTGCCTTGACCTTGGAAGGATTATCTTTTATCCCGCTAGTGATCAAATGCCCTAGGAATTGTCCCTCTTCGACACGGGAGCATTTCTTAGGGTTCAACTTCATGTTAATCGCCCGAAGCTGGTCAAATGTTTCCTGTACATCGAGGAGTAGGTCCTCCCCCGTCTTGCTCTTGATAACCATGTCATCAACGTAGGCTTCGAGATTTTTGCCTATTTGTTTGTTGAAGGCCTTATCTACGAGACGTTGATAAGTCGCCCCTACATTGTTCAAACCAAAGGGCATCTTTCTATAACAGTAGACACCTTTGCTTGTATAGAATTCTGTCTTTTCCTCGTCCTCCTTCGCCATCTGGATCTGATGATACCCTTTATAGGCATCTAAGAAGCATTTTAACCGAAAACCTGCCAAGGACTCTACCTTCCAATAATTTCGGTAGGGGTAGCAATCCTTTGGGGCATGCTTTGTTGATGTCGTTGAAGTCAACACACATGCCACCCTCCATCGCTCTTTTTGACCCAAGACTGGATTGGCCACCCAAGTTTGGTACTTGACCTCCCCTCGTGATGCCCGCCTGCGTGAGTTCGTCAACTTCTTTGCAGTGCCGCAAAGCATTTCTTTCGGGCTAGGCTTCTCCTTTCGCTTTATTAGCTCAATGTGTTTGTACTCATTGAGTTTATGCTCGCTCAAGGACTGTCCGTCTATCAATAATGTTCTTGGTACACCCTCATGTCGGAATATTTCCAAGCAAAAACATCAAGGTTAGTCCGCATAGCTTCCGTGAGCTTCGCTTTGAAATTTGCGGAGCCGCTTTCCTATTACCACCGTTTGTTCAGTGGTAGCTAGGGTTAACTACAATTCGCTTCTCCGCTTCAGACAGTTTTAGAATTGCCATCGGAGACTCCTCCGATTCTTCTTTTGATCTTTTGACACCATATACACCCTTATCCCCCATAACTAGAATGAAGCAGTTCCTACCCTCCGAAGGGGTTTGGAACTTAATAGCAGATGTATGGTGGAAACAACAATTCCCATTTTTGCATAGTCGTCTCCCTATTAACTAATTATAAGGAGAATCTGACCTTACTATGATGAAGATGAGTGTTTCCGTGCGGGATAAGGGGCCTTCACCTATGGTGACTTCCAACGGTACTTCTCCCAGGGGCCACGAGTGTTCGCCGGAGAATCCTACCAGGGGTGCTTTCGAGTCAACCCTTCGTGAGCGTATGGATGACTTGAGCTTTAGGAAACAATGCTCAAAGATGATCTCGCAGGAGCTTCCACAATCCATATATGCTCTGTTCACCTCCCTGTTTGAGATTCGTACCTTGATGATCACGGGATCAGTCGAAGGTGTCTGCCCAAATATGTAAAGGAAGGTTATTTCCCCTACACTTCCCAGCTCTCCATCTGCTTCTTTTCTTTTCAAGGTTGCATCGCCTGTACCATTAGTATAGGAGCTTCATGTAGCTTCCTTCTTGTTCCCCTTCCATTCACCCAGTTGAGTGTTGGAGAACTTGTGTTTTCCCTTCTTGATGCCTTTTACGGATGTGCTAACCGGACCGCACCGCCTCTTCGACCGCTTCTTTAGTTCCCTGCAGTTATTAGTGTCATGTCCATGATCTTCATGGAAATGGCAATACTTGGACATGTGTCCGCTTTGCTTCGTGCTATCATCCGAGGTGGTGGATCGAAGGACTTTGTGGCTTTCTTGGTAGCTAGGATCTCTCGGGGAGATTTGACCAAGTTCGCCAAGAGTCCATGGTTCGAACCTTTTGTAGGTGAAGCGGTCTGCTCGTTCTTCTTCTTGTTTTTGGATCCTTCCCGTGAGGACCCTCTAGAAAATTTGTCGACGCTTCCTTTTGCTCTATCGAGCCCCGCTTGCTCGCTACCTCCTTGGACTCAATCCAGGTGTAAGCCTTCTCGATCAAGGCCTTGTATGTGTTGGGAAGGTCGGTGGACAGGAATTCCACCAAGCTTCGAACCGGCCATGTACGAAACTAGAGATCCTTTGATCTTCGTGCAACCCTAGAATTTGCAAGGTTTCATCAAGATATCCGTAACGAAGGCCCTTGTGCTTTCGTTGTCCCTCTGCTTGATGGTGTGCACGGTTAGGTGAGTTTTGGTATACTTCTCACTGGCTAAAGTGTAACCGAACTTAGCCTTAAGGTCGTCAAGACTCATAATGCTCCCCAACCTCGTCCGTTCCACCATATTCTTGCGGAGTCTCCGAAAGTGTAAGTGAACATGTGGCATGCTACGGCATGACCCACTTTTGCATCTTGATAACGCCTTCGAATAAGTGGAGGAAGTTATCAGGATCGCCTTTCCCATCATAGGTGCCTATATGAGTAGGCATCTTTACACCGCCGGTAAGGGGTAGTCCTCGATCCACTTCACGAAAGGTGTGCAAGCTCTAGAGGCTTCGCACGAAGGGTTGTATGGAGGTGGATAAAGGTGTAGGGTTATACTTGGTTAGAAATGACTGTGAGTAGGTAGGGTAAACAAGAGAGGGTTGGTACGAAGGGTATACACCCATCGATTGCGTAGGAACCTCGCATAGGGCATTTTCTCGGTAATCTCGGTTGGGGAGTGAACTATTCGGAGGGTAAGTGTTGTAGGTTTGAGCAGGTAGGTAGGGGTTCATTCCCAGGGGTAACCGATTCATGCTGGAGTATGGAGGTGGGTCTCCGACACTCAAACATAAGAGGGGGTACCGAGCCCCCGCCCCTTCTCTTCCTAAATGGGCAGCTAGGAGGGGTAGGTTTACCCCTCCGTTTCCTACCGGGTTGCTTCCTCCGTTGGAGTTCTCGCTCCTCCTTTCACCATGCATTCTTTCCCTTCTTCCCGATTTCCTCCGGTCCTTCTTCAAAACCCACAGTCCTTCCATTTGGCCTTCTTATGGAAGGAGAGCCATTTCGCAGGGCCGAGCACCCCCTGCTAACAGGTTGAGGCCTATCCTCTCGCTTCAATCCTCGTCCATACTCCTCACTAGAGTATTCCAACTCCCTCCGCATTTCAGTGTTGCGAACTCGCTCTTATGAGCCCTTAGCAAAGAATCTAAGGCCTCAAAGTTTGCCTCAACGAAGGTGGGACTAATATCTGGAATAGGGTTAGCGGATGTTGAGGCGTGATGTACGTAAGTAGTTTCCAAGCGAGATCGTGTGGTAAAGGTTGAGGCTGTTATGGGGGCGAGGTTATCGGTGTTAGTTGTGTTGAGTGGGACGTGGTAGAGAAACCTCGGTGGAGGTGTATCTTCTTCCCGGTTCCATGCCGGAAAAGTAGTGTAGTTGGTTGAGGTATTAGGACTGGGTGATTACGGGACTAATAGTAGTGGTCCCACGGATGGCGCCACCGATTGTACAATAGATTGCACTACCAGGGCTCGATGAGGATCAAAGTAATGAGGGTGTATGTTCCAGCCAAGACTTGCTCAGTAACATGAGAATAAGAAATATGAAACACTACGTTAGTGATTCAGCAGGTAGGACCTCGCGAACCACCTCCGTGAGAGTAAGTTTGAGTTATGGTTGTATAAGTGTGTGTAAGTAATGAAATGAGTGTGAAATGAGCATACCATAATCCATTGCCCGTCCAACCTATTTGTAGTGAATGAAATAGGGTTGAGAGCACTTCTGCATGAATGTAGGAGATCATGGGGGCGTTCCATGATTGTGGGTAACCGCTAGGGCTTAGTGACCCATGTTCTCAAACTTGACGGGGAAGCCAAGAGAGAGAGGGAGATCGTGGGTTTGACCAAGTCGAGGTTCCTTATCCATTGTCCTTCGCCCATACCCCAAGGGCTTAGGGCTTCGGATGGCGAAGTTCCCTTAGGTAACCTTCGTTCTAACGAATGGTTTGACGCCTATGGATATTTTGGAATCCTAACTTGGGCCTTTGTATAAAAGGGCTTCGACACGTCTCGGAGGTGTGTCCTTCGAGCTATTCGGAGGGTACATCATCAATCAACAAATGCACTTCCACCACCAGTGACACCTTAATCAACTGCACTTCTACCACCCGTAACAACCGAGGCTACAACAACAGTCGTCCCCTCTACAGTCATTGTAACAAATGAAACAACAACTCCACCATCATCACCACCTCCCATCAAAACAGTTGAACAACAATTGAATGAAGCTCTTAAGCATCTTGAGGCCTTGGAAAAGAAGAAACTTCTTGACAAAATAAAGAATCATAATCTGCTGTTATCCAAGCTCGAATGACTCAACTTCAATCAAGAGGTGATCAATGCTATAGAAGATGAAGTTAAAGACAAAGTTGAATGGGCCATGAGAGCTCCGCTATATACTAGGTTCAAAGATCTCCTTACTTCTGATATGAAGGAAATTCTTGAATGACGCATGTTTGAGACAGATGAATATATGGAGCATGCGGTACATAGTCAACTGTATGAAGCTCTCCATAAGTCCATGCAGCAGGATAACCATGATCAGTTTGTAAAAGACGTCAGAGAAAAAAAGGATAAGAAAAAGAGGAGATATGACTTACCAAAGCCATCATCAAGAACTCCAAAACCACCACCACCTCCTCCTTCAATTGGTGGAGCTGGTACTGAAGGAACGAGTGGATCTTCAGGTGCTGCAGATACTCCTAAGACCAATCTACCACCCTCTTGTCTAACGTCATCAAGTCAACCTGGTTCCACAGCAGGTCAAGTGTAACACCCCAACCCAACGAGGGTAGAAGTGTCATATTCTGGTGTTATATCAGAACATACAATTAAAATTTTACAAGCGGAAGTCTTAAAGAATAACGTACCAAGTCATTTAAACAATTGACTTACAAAGGAAAATTTTCAAAATCCAAAATGTCTAAAATAAAATGAAATCTCAAAACAATAGCCCGACAAAATAAGTCCAAATAATAAGGTAAATAGGGTTGGTCCACTCAGATAATCCAACTCTCAGCCCATCAAAGCCCATCTTCAAACCTAAAACCTGCCGCAGGAAAGGAAATGCGGCTGAGCATAAAAAGCCCAGTGAACAGATAAAACAAAACGGAAGCTAAATAAAGTTAGAAATGCGAAATGAAATAAAGAAACTGATAACAAGGTCGCAGCAAAATGAGAACAATGAGTCAACGAGGATCCTACATAACACAATTATACAGATACCCAAAAAGAATAGATAACAAGGAGAACGGAGCAAAGCAAAGCATCGATGACATATATACAAGCACAAACAAACAAGGCATACAAGTACTGAAACATAAGCAAGCATAGCAGACGTCGTATCCACACAACATATATATGGCATACAATCAATTCAGGAAATCAGAAGACATACAAGTCAAATAGAAATCTAAAGGCAAGCAGAAGCAATTAATTAGTGAATGAGCATGGCAATCACACAGGTCAAAAAACCTTAGTAGAAAACATAACAAGTATC
Organism: Chrysanthemum makinoi; assembly: GCA_910596185.1. Taxonomy (NCBI): domain Eukaryota; kingdom Viridiplantae; phylum Streptophyta; class Magnoliopsida; order Asterales; family Asteraceae; genus Chrysanthemum; species Chrysanthemum makinoi. Next base: position 251,868,408 of record OU343217.1, on the reverse strand, counting down.
ATAACAATGGCATACTAACAAAGAATCAAACATGGTATCACACGAGCAAGTAGGAATACAGTATGAACATTATAATTAAATGAACTAGGGACATAGCAGGACAATTAAATAAGTTAACAAGCCAGACGTCATAAGTTGAACCATTTACCCAATCAAGCCGTAGCATAGACAGAGATGTAAACATGGCAGGTTAACAACAAGCAGATAAAGATATAATGGATAATCATAGTCCACGAGATTAACTGAACGAAGTATACATGATAAACAGACAAAAACTATCGATTACATACTAGCATGGTCACCAGACAAATCAAAGGGTCACATAACAGTGAGATCACATATCATCAGATGACAACAGGTAAATCAGATAACCGTATATTAATCATATCGCAGCAAGGTAATCAGTGGTCACATAAAACATGAATAGCTTAATCAAATAAAATAAACATATAATAATCTGGTACGTGAATGGAATGATAGTCTGAAGTAACGGAATGAGAGTGTTACAGATCAAAGCAATGGAATATATATATCTTGGTAGTAGGGTGAGTCATATAAGGGTGTTGAGTAATGAACAGTTAATACAGAATATGGTGCATTGGGAAATACAGATGGCACAATATAGGTATATCAAAAGTGTAAGGGTTGTCAGAAATCTACCACGAGCCTGGAAACATATCATATCATATCATATCATAAGTAACCATTGTATTCGGAGGGGTGACCTCGGAATACCATATATAATAGGAAGGGAGACCTCAGTGACCGATGGAGTAGCTAGCTCCCCGACTGTGAAGACGCGTATTGTACACGACATCATTCACTATATAAATTATATCATATCATATCATAACAGAACATATCTAGGATGCATCCATACGCCCCCGCAGAAACATAGTGGCCATACATATATATTGAGCTCATAATCATATAACAGAAAGGGGACGTGTGTAACATCACTGCATTACACTGGAGTCATGCCATTGGTGCATCAATGACATGGTCATGGTACCTCCATGACTAGGAAAACATATTTGGCTCCTGTATCAAATCAAGGGTCAAAGCATAATCATATCATAAGGGTTCATATCAAAGGTTCAAGGCAAAGGTTTATATCAGAGTCCCATATCATAAGTTCATATCAGAGGTTCATATCAAAGGCTCATAATCAGAAGGTTCATAATCAAAGATTCATAATCATACAGTTAATATCAGAGATTCAATCAAAGGGTGCATAGCAAAGTCATAGGGAAGCCCTAATAAGAAGGCTCAAAGTAAAAGCATAACAGTCCAAAGCTAGAATCAAAGGATGAATCCGAATCATGAGAAACCTTAAGAGGTAAGGTAAGAATATCTGTACCTTATTCAAAGCAAGCAAAATGGAAAGTAAGGTCACACGATAAATCAATCTTGCCGCCCGAAACCTATGCATTAAATAACGCTTATTAAGATCAGATTACTCATTTTAGACGGCTTTCCATTTTTAGCAGGTTTCCACTTTTAGCTGGTTTCCATATTTAGTAACTTACCATTTTTAGGTAACTTTCTATTTTAGGCAGGTTTCCATAATTAGACAGCTTTCCAAAAATAGCAGGTTTCCGTATTTAGCAGATTTAGTCATAATGATATAATTTAGTGTCATATTAATTTAAGTGGTGAAAATGAGTATTATCGTAGTTTAAGGGTCAATTATGACAAGTTTTACCAGTTTAGGGTTTAAAGCGTAAATATTACAAAGTATAGGGTCTTCAAGTGTAAGTATAACAAGTTTACCCATTTTACACATTTTAGCCCTTTTATTATTATCTTAACGATAAAAACCTTCAAGTTTCAATAGTTATAAAATCATCCCTCAACTTTATTAAATCGCGAAGTACAAAACCCTAGACTTTAGTTTTAGACTAACCTATACGTTACGAAACCATTTAAGCTCGAGTATACTAAGATTACACATTTCTTTTATGAAAACCCATTTAGGTCGTGATATACCCTCCCTTCATAACGGTTCCATACGAAAAATCACCATACCATACAAGCCCCTTCTTCCATTTATTTTCGACATATATTACTTCAAATGTACATGTTGTTTTAATGAGATGAATCCATGCATGTCGTGTACTATGAAGATCAAAATAGATTATATTGAAAGATACATGCATATACAAATTTATATTAAGCTTTATTGGCTATCATTTTATGTGAGGTGGCTTATAATTATATGTGTTGAGAAAAGAATGAACGCACATGGGATTTTAAATCAACCAGGACCCACGACATACTATCAAGAAACATAACCTGATCGAATTCCATAGAGGTCAGAAATCAGATTTTTTTGTAGAAGTAATAACATGGTCAAATAGTTATACTCTCATGCATACATGAATAGGTTGTTCTCAAGTGGTACTTTGATGATTTCATGCTAACAGGAGATCCATAAATATTTTATCTATATGTTTTATGTGACATGATCATGCTTGCTTTTGGTGAGAAACCCCACGACACAAATCAAAACAACAAGAAGGAGAAGATGAGACAGGATACCATACCCTTGTGGTGCGTGAAACGAGCCAAAGACGAATGAACTAAGACCAAGGACCATGCTGACGACACTTAATACCATGGTTAAAATAGCCTCTCCTTCGCTTAGACCTCACGTCAGATTCACCATAGCCATGCCCATCTCTCTTTTGCCCTAGCACACCCACGACCTAGTAACACCACACCACTACCTTTCGAACCTTGTATAACCCACGATCTAACAGTCCCTTCGAATCAGGACCTCACGACAGCAGCAACCCCACGTCACAGCCCCCTCGGAACACTCTTCAATCTCCTCCTATCTTGTGTTTGATCGAATGAAAAGAAGAAGCATCTTGGTGCCGTCATTTTTTTTTAATTTTAGATTAGGGTTTTATGTTTTTGAATGTGATTTGGTAATTAAATCAATGAGAGTAAATAGGTGATTAATTTGTACGAGAATTTGGGAGGTGGGTCGTTAATTTGGGCCGAATTTTAGGGGGGAATTAAATGACTAATTAACTTCCATAATTACCAATTACATTATTCATTTAATTTTAGTTTAATATAATCATTCGGGTCCAAATACTTCTAATGTGTGATATATTTTTTTTTCTAGACCTGAGTGTGAGATTTATTATCATTGTAAATCATCTTTAAATATAGTGTTAAGTGAAATTAACGAGCTCGACTAATCTTATAATTATTAGCTTGAGGGGCATAATAGTTATTTTACACGTTTACGGTTTTTATGGTTTTACAACTCTTCCCCTCTAGAAGAAAATTTCCGTCCTCGAAAATTGAAGTCGCAGAAGTACACAAAGACGTACCGGCTTAAGGCAGATGTAGCAATCCATAGTTTTACATAGATCATAACGATTTCGGTTTCAAAGCGTACAAAGCTTATACGTAACAGATGTCGGTGAGAATCTCGCAAAAGAGGTACAGAATTCCAAACAAACATGAGGAGTGACAAATAACATATATAAGTCCTAGTCCATTCACGTACCCACCCCAGGCATTTCCCGAGACGTCGTATGATTTCAATAAGTTCAAATCATATGATCTCGGTATTATCACGTTGATCAGGCGTCATAATACTTGCATCACATAACAAGTCCTTATTGTCATCATATTCTGTCTTGGGTTATGACAAACCACATCGCTAAATATTACAACAAAACATATCACCTACAGATATCAAGTAACATACCAAAGCAGACCAGATTCGCATACATACTACATATAACACATCAAACAACTTACCATATCACAAAGAAATAAGGCCACCAACTTGCACAAAACGGTTCCTCATGACTCATTACTGACGATCCAAAAGAAAAGCTGAGATATTACAAAAATGCTAAATCATGAAACTTCACGATTCAAACCGAGTTCTGAACAAATAAATGAAAAGCAATACCGATCAAAATCATATAGCAAAATATCAACCCGTCAAAGAATGTGTGACAAACAAATCGGAGTTACACAAGCCGCGCCCAATCATATGAAGTCGATGAATCTTCTCAGCCACCCGTTGAATCTTGTCTCCGTCTTTGCGCCTTTGGTTGATCCGCCTAGCTCCCTCCAACAGTATCCTGATGTCTCCAGCAGCATGGCAGTCGGGTGCGGCTTCTGCTTCACGAACCTCTCCAGCTCAGGAACTGTTGTAGCAACGCAGGGTCGGCACCATCATCTTCGATCCCACGAGTAGTCTCCATCTAAACGGTCGACAACGAATGCGCAAAGATAAAACAACCAAAAATAAAATTTGAAAAGAAGGAGGTCAAACCAGCGAAGACAAAGAATATCGAAGTAAAATCTGAACAACAATCAAAAGGAATCGAAAGAGATCAGAACAGACGGAAACCTAATGTCTACCCAGTCCTCACAGGTCAATCCTAAGGTCAACAAGACGAAAGCTTTCCTCTGATACCATAATTGTAACACCCCAACCCGACGAGGGTAGAAGTGTCACATTCTGGTGTCATATCAGAACATACAATTAAAATTTTACAAGCGGAAGTCTTAAAGAATAACGTACCAAGTCTTTTAAACAATTGACTTGCAAGGAAAATTTTCAAAATCCAAAATGTCTAAAATAAAATGAAATCTCAAAACAATAGCCCGACAAAATAAGTCCAAATAATAAGGTAAATAGGGTTGGTCCACTAAGATAATCCAACTCTCAGCCCATCAAAGCCCATCTTCAAACCTAAAACCTGCCGCAGGAAAGGAAATGCGGCTGAGCTTAAAAAGCCCAGTGAACAGATATAACAAAACGGAAGCTAAATAAAGTCAGAAATGCGAAATGAAATAAAGAAACTGATAACAAGGTCGTAGCGAAATGAGAACAATGAGTCAACGAGGATCCTGCAGAACACAATTATACAGATACCCAAAAAGAACAGATAACAAGGAGAACGGAGCAAAGCAAAGCATCGATGACATATATACAAGCACAAACAAACCAGGCATACAAGTACTGAAACATAAGCAAGCATAGCAGACATCGTATCCACACAACATATATATGGCATACAATCAATTCAGGAAATCAGAAGACATACAAGTCAAACAGAAATCTAAAGGCAAGCGGAAGCAATTAATTAGTAAATGAGCATGGCAATCACACAGGTCAAAAACCCTTTGTATAAAACATAACCAGTATCATAACAGCGGAAGTACTAACATCAGTCAAACATGGCAGTCACACGTACCAAGTATGAATACAGTATGAACATTATAATTAAATGAACTAGGGACATAGCAGGACAATTAAACAAGTTAACAAGCCAGACGTCATAAGTTGAACCATTTACCCAATCAAGCCGTAGCATAGACAGAGATGTAAAAATGGCAGGTCAACAACAAGCAGATAAAGATACAACGGATTCACAGTCCACCAGATTAACTGAACAAAGTATACATGATAAACAGACATAAACTATCGATTACATACTAGCATGGTCACCAGACAAATCAGAGGGTCACATAACAGTAAGATCACATATCATCAGATGACAACAGGTAAATCAGATAACCGTATATTAATCATATCGCAGCAGGGTAATCAGTGGTCACATAAAACATGAATAGCGTAATCAAATAAAATAAACGTATAATAATCTGGTACGTGAATGGAACGATAGTCTGAAGTAACGAAATGAGAGTGTGACATATCAAAGCAATGGAATATATATATCTTGGTAGTAGGGTGAGTCATATAAGGGTGTTGAGTAATGAACAGTTAATAAAGAATATGGTGCATTGGGAAATACAGATGGCACAATATAGGTATATCAAAAGTGTAAGGGTTGTCAGAAATCAACCACGAGCCCGAAAACATATCATATCATATCATATCATATCATAAGTAACCATTGTATTCGGAGGGGTGACCTCGGAATACCATATATAATAGGAGGGGAGACCTCAGTAACCAATGGAGTAGCTAGCTCCAGATCGTGAAGACGCCAGATTGTACGCGACATCATTCACCATATAAATCATATCATATCATATCATAACTGTAACATATCTAGGATGCATCCATACTGCAAAATATAGTGGCCATACATATATATTGAGCTCATAATCATATAACAAAAGGGGACGTGTAACATCACTGCATACATCACCGAGTCATGCCATTGGTTCATCAATGACATGGTCATGGTACCTCCATGACTAGGAAAACATATTTGGCTCGGGTATCAAACTGAAGGGTCAAAGCATAATCATATCATAAGGGTTCATATCAAAGGTTCAGAAGGCAAAGGTTCATATCAGAGTCCCATATCATAAGTTCATATCAGAGGTTCATATCAAAGGCTCATAATCAGAAGGTTCATAATCAAAGATTCATAATCAAACAGTTCATATCAGAGATTCAATTAAAGGGTGCATAGCAAAGTCATAGGGAAGCCCTAATAAGAAGGCTCAGAGTAAAAGCATAACAGTCTAAAGCTAGAATCAAAGTATGAATACGAATCATGAGAAACCTTAAGAGGTAAGGTCAGAATATCTGTACCTTATTCGAAGCAAGCAAAATGGAAAGTAAGGTCACACGATGAATCAATCTTGCCGCCGGGAACCTATGAATTAAATAACGCTTATTAAGATCAGATTACTCATTTTAGACAGCTTTCCATTTTTAGCAGGTTTCCACTTTTAGCTGGTTTACATATTTAGTAACTTTCCATTTTTAGGTAACTTTCTATTTTAGGCAGGTTTCCATAATTAGGCAGCTTTCCAAAAATAGCAGGTTTTCGTATTTAGCAGATTTAGTCATAATGATATAATTTAGTTTCATATTAATTTAAGTGGTGAAAATGAGTATTATCGTAGTTTAAGGGTCAATTATGAAAAGTTTTACCAGTTTAGAGTTTAAAGTGTAAATATTACAAAGTATAGGGTCTTCAATTGTAAGTATAACAAGTTTACCCATTTTACACATTTTAGCCCTTTTATTATTATCTTAACGATAAAAACCTTCAAGTTTCAATAGTTATAAAATCATCCCTCAACTTTATTAAATCGCGAAGTACAAAACCCTAGACTTTAGTTTTAGACTAACCTATACGTTACGAAACCATTTAAGCTCGAGTATACTAAGATTACACATTTCTTTTATGAAAACCCATTTAGGTCGTGATATACCCTCCCCTCATAACGGTTCCATACGAAAAATCACCATACCATACAAGCCCCTTCTTCCATTTATTTTTGACATATATTACTTCAAATGTACATGTTGTTTTAACGTGATGAATCCATGCATGTCGTGTACTATGAAGATCAAAACAGATTATATTGGAAGATACATGCATATACAAATTTATATTAAGATTTAATGGCTATCATTTTATGTGAGGTGGCTTATCATTATATGTGTTGAGAAAAGAATGAACGCACATGGGATTTTAAATCAACCAGGACCCACGACATACTATCAAGAAACATAACCTGATCGAAATCCATAGAGGTCAGAAAACAGATTTTTTTGTAGAAGTAATAACATGGTCAAATAGTTATACTCTCATGCATACATGAATAGGTTGTTCTCAAGTGGTACTTTGATGATTTCATGCTAAAAGGAGATCCATAAATCTTTTATCTATATGTTTCATGTGACATGATCATGCTTGCTTTTGGTGAGAAACCCCACGACACAAATCAAAACAACAAGAAGGAGAAGATGAGACAGGATACCATACCCTTGTGGTGCGTGAAACGAGCCAAAGACGAATGAACTAAGACCAAGGACCATGCTGACGACACTTAATACCATGGTTAAAATAGCCTCTCCTTGGCTTAGACCTCACGTCAGATTCACCATAGCCATGCCAATCTCTCTTTTGCCCTAGCACACCCACGACCTGGTAACACCACACCACCACCTTTCGAACCTTGTATAACCCACGATCTAACAGTCCCTTCGAATCAGGACCTCACGACCGCAGCAACCCCACGTCACAGCCTCCTTGGAACACTCTTCAATATCCTCCTATCTTGTGTTTGATCGAATGAAAAGAAGAAGCAGCTTGGTGCCGTCATTTTTTTTTAATTTTTGATTAGGGTTTTATGTTTTTGAATGTGATTTGGTAATTAAATCAATGAGAGTAATGGGTGATTAATTTGTACGAGAATTTGGGAGGTGGGTCGTTAATTTGGGCCGAATTTTAGGGGGGAATTAAATGACTAATTAACTTCCATAATTACCAATTACATTATTCATTTAATTTTAGTTTAATATAATCATTCGGGTCCAAATACTTCTAATGTGTGATATATTTTTTTTGTAGACATGAGTGTGAGATTTATTATCATTGTAAATCATCTTTAAATATAGTGCTAAGTGAAATTAACGAGCTCGACGAATCTTATAATTATTAGCTTAAGGAGCATAATAGTTATTTTACACGTTTACGGTTTTTAGGGTTTTACATCAAGGTTCACACAAGACAACTAAAACCTCAACTTATGCTGCCTGGAACATGGTTGACTCTAGGTTTACACCTACCTTCTCTTCCATCCCAGAAGAACAAGTCATGAATGAAGAATCAAACATTGCTCAAGAGTCAGATTCTGAAGATGATGATTCTTCCACCAGACACATCCCTAAGGTGTCTCATGACGAAGACCGGTGGAATGCATATATGGGAGAGAATATTACCATGTCATCCTAGTCTGCACCTGCAAAGGAATAACTCAAGAATGGTGGACAGAGGAACAACGAACAACTCCTGATCCTTCATGCATAATTCCATCATCTGATCTTATCACCCCCGACAATAACTGGGCAACCTCAATTAGAACTAACCAGGTGGCACCTTTTGAGGAATCTCTGCTCAACATTACAGGTGATATGGGAAGCTTTATGAAGTGGTACTGTGAGAAGCAAGGAATTACAATGGTTACGCCAAAGGATCTGTAAGGTCCAACATATGAGTTTGTGAAAGTTTTTCATCCAGATCCTGCTCATCTACAGTACCAAACGGAGGAGTGCTACAAGCTGTTGACGGATCAAGTTGACGACAATGTGCTCTAATTCAACGTCAACAAACCACTTCCTCTCGATGGTGAACCAGGTCAGATTACCATCCAAGCACACTTCTTGTTCAACAAAGATCTGGATTATCTGCGTGTTGGGACTCAGGGAAGCAGACCAACTCTTTCAATCTCAAAATTGAAGGCTGCAAACTATCCAGATGCAGGACTTGAACAGATGGTCCCAGATCAGTTTTGGGTGGAAAAAGAAATTGAGTACGACGTCGCAGCTTCATACGGAATCTCACACTGGTGGTTCAAAAAAAAGTATTCTACATTGAAATACATAGTGCGGAAAAGAGTCGCAAAGCTGTTCGTTCAAAACTACGGATTCTAAGTGTCGTCAGTGTGGAGATCTTTCCAATGTATGGATACGATTATCTGAAGAAGATTGTCCTCAGAAGAGCAGATCAGAAAGACCATGTGATAGAGGAAAACGACTTAAAAAATATGTATCCAAATGATTTTGAAGATCTATATCTATTGAACCTCCAAGGCCACCTCGATCACCTACCCATTTGTGAAAAGAAGTCTCTTGCTGTAGCGGTCAACCTATGGATAAGAAGATTAGTGATTCAAAAAAGAGTTGATGACTTTCAGCTCAGCATGGAAAGCTACCAGACTCAAGTCAATCTCACCAAGCCTCGATCAGAAGCAACATGATTTGAATTCAGGCGCGACTACTCAATGATTGATACTCCAAGAGCAGTTGTCTTCATGGAAAAATATGGATCAAGGATGCTTATGAGGCTGTGTGAGCTGTACTAGTTCAGTGATGGTACTCTAAAGGAAATTGAAGAAGAGTTGGATTTTAGGGTTAAGGAGTTTAAGCTCAACATGAGTCCGGGAGTTAATACAAGGTTTTGGTCTAAGAATGACGTGAAAAGGAGTGAGGATTTCATTGCTGCTATTGAAAGAAGGCTCAAGACTCAGAAAATCTTCTGAAGTTTGGAAAGTTTTGTGGGCGGTAGAGTTCGTGAAGGACATTACAAGCTAGTACAGAGAACCGAATGATGATATCTTCTTTATGGTGGTTATTACTTTTGAACTCTTATTTGTGATGTGGTGATTTTAATATGAACAATAATAACTATGCAGTATATAGTAGTGATAAGATTATGGTTTATAGTCTCCCTCTCTAACTTAAGGGGGAGCGCTGTAGTGTTTCATTTCAGAATAAATAAAACAGGACACATTTTTTCTCAAAATTTTCCAACATATTTAAATCACTTGGGATCCAAAATCTCAAAGGATTTGAAATTTTGATCGGGGGAGAAAATGTGATATAAATATGAAATCTGATAAAATGTGATCTTTTAAGACTCAATGTATAGGCGATCCTCCCATATGTGCTAAATATTTTCATATATCGAGGCACATATTGAGGGGGAGCATTTCAAAAAATCACTTTAAAACTATCAAGGTACTAAAGCATCAACGTTTTATCATAAGTACCTTGACTGAATTTTTAAATGGTTTCCTTGGCTACTGTGATAGTGAAAATTGCTTCAAAACACTCCATCCTCTATGTACTAAAAGTATTTCAAAAAATCTCGATGCACATATTAAGGGGGAGCAATCAAAAGAAAACCACATCTTTCCTAAAATGTTTTATCTAAATGTATCTAAATATTAGATTTGATCGGGGAAGTGATGTTGATCATTTTAGAAAACAATTTCAAGAATTGGAGCTTTTATTCAAATCTAGCATTCATTGGATTCTTCCTCCATGTGCCAAAATGATTTCAAAATACTTGATGCACATGTTGAGGGGGATCATTTCTAAAAGTATCAAAAACAATTAAGGTACAAAATGCTTCGATTTTATATCACAAGTACCTTGATTGATTTTCGAATGGTTTTCAATTGGTTTCGAGGCGGAAAGAATAATACCAAAAGACCGACCAATTTACTTTATGCATTGGAGTTATAAGGATGGTTAGGTTAGGTATTCGTTCCCACGATCCCGCCAGAGCCGGAGGGATCTACCCAGGGACAATCCACTAGTTAGTGTAGAAGTCCTTAGGTATGATGTAAAAAGGAGAAAAATGAGAATGTGGTAAGAGTGCCGACTGAGACAGAACTAGGACTGGAACAAACCCAACAAGGTTCTAGTTATGAAGTCTCGGTAAGCACTGAAGGGGTTGAAGAATGAAAAAGAAATGAAAAGTAAAAAGGGTGAAAAGAAATAGCCCTCCAATAATTCAACCTTAGGGTAGAAACCAGGTTCAATTCATATGCTGCTGGTGGTTACTAAAGTAACGCCGGTATTGAAGACAAGACGTCATGGACCCAGTGACGCACTGCACTAAACTTCTGAAGCCACTCAAGTTCTCTTAAAAGGACTTGTTGCATTCTCACGGGGAACCTAAATTATCTATCGACCTCCTCTTAGAGATTGTTGATATTGAAAAGGAGACCCTCTCCCTAGTCTCCGAAATAGGAAACCAAAGTGCACTATTGAGTTTAGAGCCAAGAGATCATCCATAAATCTCATTAGGGCACACTATTCTTGAAGACTTGCTGTTTCACACAATGTGGAAAGTAAGATTATATATTAAGAGTCCTACGCATTATCCTTGTGGTATTGCCCAAACATCCGAGTAATATGTCAAATATTCATGATGAAGATGGAAATCCTTCTAGAGCCAACATCAAACAAGCCCTTGGTGGGTGACATGTGAGATCTTTTTAAAAGATCAAACTTGTGACAACTGGATAGAAACGATGGGGCGATTCACTCTTGAATCAACCTTGGTCCAGGAAATGGATTGACGGATACCTTTGAAAAACAATTCGATGTGCTCAAAAATTCTTTCCTCTAGCGCATCGAATGTGTATTAATTTTCAATATCAAAAAGGGTATTTATGATTGAAACTTGATTTTCTTCCAAAACCTTCGTTGTATTGCAAAAACTCTTTCTATTAAGCAATACACGATTGTTTTTCAAATAAACTTATCATCAATCAGTGAATCTCAATTCACTGGTTCACTCACTCCGTGTTGTCTACTTTGGGAGGCTCCGGTTTGAGAACGGCTAGATCAAGCTGCGAAACCATGTCAAGGAGATTCTTCGGAATTCTACCTGATCACAGGCAGTACTCGTACTAATCAACGGGGAACTGTGGTTCTTGCAACCCCATTCAACGAAAGTGATCAAAGACACTTTCGTGCGCTTTATTGCTAACTGTTATTTGCAGGAACACCCGACGGTTGCAGCTGATCAGAATTAAGGAGTCAACCCATAACCAAATGCTCACAAGCACACAATTATTATTAAAGAGAATCATGACAATCAAAGACATACAACAAAGCTTTCGGTACCCTGATGAAAAGATGTCATGATCCAACAATGTGAGCATGTCGGTCCAAATAGGTCACAACATCACATAAAGGCAATACAACAATGGATGATCTAGAGATTATATGGTGCGGATGATCTCAAAGAAAGCTCGTGATCACTTATCAAAGATACATTCAAGCCAAAGAACCACTATTGATGTGCAAAGTTAAAGTTAAGGAAGCTTCAAAGTCTACGAGCTCGAGCGTGAATTATTATAGATATAATGCTAGGATTCACAATGTAATTCATGGGGTGACCTCCCTTAGGGGGAGATTGTTAGGATTTGGAAAATCCATGTTGAAGTGTCGGTCACCCCAACAATAGTCTTGGATATTGTAGCTCGTAGACATAACATTATATTAGATAGTTTACAAGTAGTATAAGTAACATCGTGGAAGAAGGACGGGTCTTTACCCACTATATGTCTGATCCATAGCCCGAAGGAGGGCGTAGACATATGTATAAATAGCCCTCTCCCTACAAGGGAGAGGGTTGGATGTTCATTTGGCAATATAACCTTTCTTTTATTTTATCTCTCTAAAACATCCCATCTTTCTTTCTCTCCCTAGAATATCACACGATCCATAGCTAGATTACTTGTAGTGTTATGATATCCAATATCTAACACTAGGAACGTGAATAAATGAAAAAAGGAATAAAGAAGAAATAAGTAGGGAGGATAAGAAAAGAATAAGTCAATGGAAAGTTTCGATATTTATCCAATAATCCCCAATAGTTTTGAAAAGTCATTTTAATAATTATGGAAAAGTCACTTAAGTTTTATAAGAAAAACTTTAAATTAGTAAATCAAATAATAAAGATTTTAATATTTAATAAAAACTATATGTTTCGTCTTTGTCGGGTTTTATAAAAGACTTTTGAAATAAAGTGCAAGTTTAAAATGTTTTTATAAAACATGAAAATAACACGCCCTTTTATACAATGCTGCAAAGTCATCGTGACTTTTGAATAAACCAGATTTTAATTACAATATTCTATAAGTTTTATTTATCGTTATCAATCGCGTAGTTATTAGTTTTGGGTTTATTGTACATTTTGTGTCCGTTTGGGTCCTAGTATATTAAATTCTTTACGAGTATAATGTATTATTCCGTCTCAAGTACAAAATCGTTCAATAAGTCCATCGGCTAATACTATAAATCCAATAACGATCCAATTGCCCCAATAGTATCAAGTCACAAACCCGCATTATAATATCCATTATCCGTTATATAATTTTAGTAAATATTATGTATGTGTAACCCGATTCACCAAAACGTATCCGAAATGTATTAGCGATCATCAAAACAAATAGACTAAGTCAGTCAAGTATTCGGAAAATATGAAATAAACAAGATAAATTATAAACAAACACCACCAAAAAATTCTTAACTAAATAATGCTTTTATAAGATTTTTAAAACAAAAACTCCTTTAACAATTTGTGGGCTTCGGCCCAAAGTTTAACACAACACACCCTATAAAAATTGTGGGCATGTGAGCCTAGTACAAACATTAACATACACAAAATCATGACACACTATACATACATACTTAAAACTTTTTGTTTTCTCTATAATCAAATCGCACACCCTTTTAACTTGTTTACACAAAACATCTTCTTGTTAAGTCATCATACTAAAAAACACTCAACGCCATAATGGTTTCGTGACCAAAACCGAACATAACACCACATGGGAGGTGTTTCTAGCCGGTACAAACTCTCAACACACAAACCATTTACCACACCCCGTTATGGTTCTTTTTTTTGACTCGCACGCAACATAACACAACCAAACAATTCCCTTAAATCGGTAATCAAAATAACGAATAAAACGATCTAATAACCTAACCAAGTATAATGCCAAACAAAATAAAACAATTTATCAAGAAATCCTGATCCATACGTGGCCCATTACAGGTTTCGACCCGTAACCCTAGACAGATTTGTAATCGAAACCGAACAAAAAAATATCACCCCAAATAATCATTATGAACTTAATATCTATTTATAATAAGCTGTAACAAGCAAAATTAAGCCAAACAATTCGAAAATAAGCCATTCCAACCCCAAATCTGATCCTGAAGGGCTTCAGCACCAAATCAAATACAAAGCAAAACTGATCCGCGCCTCCAACAAAAAAGAAAGTAAGACAAACGGAACAAGCTCCAAGTACTTATTAACAAGCACTTTTAACACGAAATAATTTTTTTTAGATTGAAATAACCACCACGAAATAAATCAAAACATGTTTTAATCCATCTTACTTCCATGAAAACATTTATAAATTTATTTATATTCGGTTTGATAGAAAGAAAAGTGAAAAAATGGTTTAGGTATTGACATACTAAAGAAAATGAGAGAAAGAAACAGATGATGGTATGACGGTTGTGGCGGTGGTGATAGCAGCGGCTGTGGTGATGGTGGTGGCCCACGAACGCAGTCAAGCAAACCCTAAGCAATCCTTCACACTAAACCTTACACGGACTTTCTTTATCTCCTCTTCAAATGGCTACGGGTGACGGCGACTGATGGTGGTGTCGCCAAAATCTAGCCTGAAAAATGATGGCGACGCCGGAGTTTTAAGTGTGTGTGAGGTGGGGGTGTTAATGTGCAAATGAAACCCTAATAAGGTTAAGAAAAACGTGTAGGGACCATAAATGACTATTTCGAAATTTAAGGGTGAGGAGGACAAAAGTTGTCACAAGGACTTTTTTTGAACTTTTGGCTATCTTTTAGAGCACTCCCAATGATAACACGAGTTAAACTTTAACACCGTGCCACGTTAGCGCCACATCAGCTTTAACATTTCACCTTAAGTCACCCAAAAAACACCCACAATCATAACATCCCAAGTTAAAATTTAACATTTGATATTTTCAATTTCAACCCCTAAACTAAAACAAACACTTCATTTATTAAAAAACATAACCTTAACTTAAACATATTACAATACCAAATATAAAATAACTAAAAAATATTAAAACGAAAAAAAAATAACAAAACATAGCAAATACTTATTCATCATCGTCGCTCTCTTGTTGTTGTTGTTGTCGTTCAAGATTCTTCTGCCAAACATGCTCCATAAGGTCATGTTGGAGTTGGGTATGCGTTTGTCGGTCGTGTATTTCTTTTGCCTTACGACGTGAGTATCACATCTTCGACCCATCTTCGCTGCCTCAAACGCGTCGACGGATCCACCCACACTTCGTTATAGTCACGTAATGCAAGTTTTTGATATTTTATAATCATGTTATGCAAAATAATGCAAGAATACATGATTCTACGTATAGTGACAATTTCTAGTTGACGTGCCGGTTGTTGTAGTATACCCCAACGGCCTTGAAGCACACCAAAAGCACGTTCAATATCCTTTCAGGCACTTTCTTGTTTCCTTTTAAAGTACGTATGTTTTTCGTCAGTTGTTGCCGAGAAGGATATGACGAAAGTTGCCCACTGTGGATAAATTCCGTCAGCCAAGTAATACCCCTGTTCATACCTAGTTTCATTGACCATATAAGGTGCTCTTGGAGTCTTGGGGCATTGTCAGAAAGAATGTCGTCAAATAACGGAGACTGGTCTAAAACATTAATATCGTTATTCGCCCCCGCCATCCTAAAAAATGCATGCAAAATCCATAAATCTTGAGAAGCAGCAGCTTCAAGCATAATTGTTGGGTATTTTTTATCACCCCTACCAAATTGCCCTTGCCAAGCCACTAGACAATTTTTCCATTCCCAGTGCATAAAGTCAATGCTACCAAGCATTCCCGGAAAACCATGACAATCTTCATGTTGTTGATAAATTTTTTGAATGTCGGCCCATGTTGGTTTTCTTAAATACTCCGGCATAAACAAATCAATAATGAATTTGTTAAAATTATCAAGACAATCTTTTTAAGTACTCGCACCCATTTGCAAGTATTCATCAAATGAATCGGGTGTGGTGCCGTAAGCCAATTGGCATATGGCAGACGTACACTTCATTATAACACTTAAAATCATTCGACCCGTACAATCGGGTGTTTGCCTAAAGTAATTAAAATGATCCGAATATTTTCGAAGTATAAGATTCAATACCTTTGACTATTTGCAGGAATAGTTTTCGGCTCATACGAAATCTTCTATGAAAATTCCGGTTTGAATACTTACAACCTTCAACGAAATAGTCGTTATGCTGACGTTCTTCTGCAATCTCACGTTCACGATATATATGGGTACGAGCACGAGTAGGAGGTTGAGATGCTTCTTCTTGTTCCAACTGTTGCTGATACTCGTATGCGGACACCAACGTTTGACCATTGCTGAGGAAATTCATCAAATTGATTCGGATCCATTGTGAACGAACTTGAATTTGAATTATGGAAGTGTGGGAGGAAGTATATAAATTGTGATTTTGAATTATGGAAGTGTGAAAAAAATTGGTGTTTTAGTTGGGTATTTATAGTGGTAAAAAAATGTTTTTGATTTTTTTTAACTAGCCGTTAGAGGCTAAAATGTAAATTTTTTTAAACCCCAACGGTAACTAGCCGTTTAGGGGGTGATTTGATTTTTTTTTTTTTTTTTAACTTTAATGTGGTTAACGGCCGTTGCAAGGTTAACGCCGGTCAAATAACGCCCGTTTTACGTCAGACACGTAACGGCTAACGCCGGTTAACGGGCTTTAAAGCCCAATAACGCCGGTTCTGGCGTTAAACGTTAGGACTGCTCTTTATACTCCTCTGTGCCTAGATAAATGTCTAGTTTGACTTTTCAGAGTCAAACTGGTTCAACTTTGACCTTAAATATTTTTTTTGTGTTATATAATACTTGATGAAAAACTATACCAATGAAAAATACACTTAAAACTCAATCCATTCATATATTTTTCATCAAGTATTATATAACACTCGCAAAAATAGATAAAGTCAAAGTTGATCCAGTTTGACTCTTAAAAGTCAAACTAGACACTTATTTAGGGACAGAGGTAGTAATATTAAGGTGTGGGACCCATTTGAGCTATCAGATATTCGATTCAAGTCGCAAAAGTTGTGCCATTGCGTCTAAAATAAATTTTCCACAAAGAATAAGTATTTATACGACTAATATCTCTCAAGTACTAAAATAATCATACTAAAATGTGTATTAGATGCGGTTGTGCCGGTATGCGTTACGTGCAGTTTTTACGTTTTACGAGAAAACTTCTCATATTCAAAACCAATAAGTTTACAAAAGCTCGTAAATGGAAAATAAGTATAACTTATTGTAAAACCATGTCTAAAAAAATTACGGGTTATTATAGTCTACCCCCGTTAAGATAATTTTTTCCTCAAAATTCATATGACTAAGGACTTGAGCTTGATCGGATAGTATTCACCCTCTCGTTTACGTTACACACATAAGGATAAGGGTGTGGGTGTCAACCCAAATAGTACCGAGTGCTACTTCCTAGTTAGTACTATCAATACCTTCTAACCTCTTGCAATCACACAAATGAAACCATATAATAATCACACAGTTAGGCAAGCTTCCCGTCCTTGAGTAAAGCTATCAAAAACCTTAATCAAATTTTTAGGTAGCTTAAGTTGAGCCTCAACTTGAATTTTAGGCAGCTTAAAACCACAACTCATTAGACAAGAACTGTCATGAGATTAAGCTAAGCAACAAGTTGAGCCTGCCTTTAAGCTATGTAACAACTTGAATTCAAATTAATTCCATAACTTATCAGACAAGAATTGTCATGATAATAAGTTAAGAAACTCAACGCTTTTGATGAATTGGCTCAATTTTGGGATCACTTTAAAATAAACAAATTAGTAGGTATCAAAAGCTTAGATTGATGTAGGGTGGGAAAATTCAACTAAGGGGGATGTGTATTCTTGTTTCCTTCAAAATCAATAGTGCAAGACCTAAGCATATCTCCTAAGGTTGGACAATATGCCCACCCTGATCATCGGTATAGGAGTGGCAAGTCGTACTCAATTCCAAATGCATTCCTAACGCGTCCTATAATGTATGCACAAACCGCGATGTGAACCATCTGTCATGATCCGACATAATAGGTACCGACGCTCCTCTCATGCGTTGCTCTAATTGAATTTCTTATCCTCGAATACTATAGAAGCATTGTTCAAACCAAAGGACTTAACCTGTAAGCTTAAAAATCTTGTATCTAGTTTTGAACATGGTTTTAGGTAGAGGTGGGAAAACGGGCTGGCCGGGCGAGCACGGGCTACGGGCCAAATGGGCTATGGGCCAAATGGGCACTGGCTAAATGGGCACGAGCTAAACGGGCACGGGCCAAACGGGCTCATGTTATACGAATCGCTTTTAAAAAGACCCAAAACGACGAAATAAATTCCTCGAACATAACACCTCATTTATATTTAAAAAATTAGATATAAGTTTTTCTATAAAAACAATCTAATGTTCGAGAAAAACATGTGCCCATTATGCCTATTTAACTTCTAAATGGGCAATACATGCCCATTTATAAAAAAGAAGGGGGTCAAATATGCCCAAATCTTTTAAAAGTTTGCCCATTTAGCCAATTTTTTTTATTTTGGGCACAAATTGCCACCTCTAGTTTTAGGTTTGTCAGTCTCACACACTCTTAACTGATGATATTCGGATTGGAATCTTTCTTCGAGAAGACGCGATGAAATAGGCAGTCCAATAGTAACCATCGAATGATTAGGTTTTGTGAAATGCCTTGTCCGTTCTTGAGAAAAACTATTTAAAAATTTTAAGCTAAGTAGCAACTTTAAACTTAATTTCATAACTCATCAAACAAGAACTTTCATGAAATTAAGTAAGAGTTGTTAAAATGCTTGATTTTTTTTTGAAAAGTTAGCTAAAGTTTTGGGTTGCTTAAAAACGAACGAATGGCATTTCAACACCCAAAAGTCTTACCGACAGGTGGTGGAAAGTCAAACTACATTATTGGTTTCTACCCTTTGGCCATACACCATATCAACTTCGTAACTAAAGCCTAGATTACTAGGTTCATATCTAACAGGGGCATGGATTTTGTAGAAATAAAGCTATAATCGGCACTAGAATCGAATAATATGGCAATGACCATTTAAGGGAAACGTACCCGTCACGATGTTTGGATCCTGGCGGGCTTTTTCCACTCCCATAAAAAATGCTCGACCACGGGCTTGGTTGCCATTATTACCAGGGTTAGGGTTGTTTCCATCAGTGACTTGGTCTGGTTCCTTCTGTACTTGACTCAGTGCCCTATTCAACTTAGGACACGTGTTTCGGAGATGATCTGGGCTCCCGTATTTATGACATGTCCTTGGGTAAATGAAATTTATCGGAGTCACCTACATAGCCACTACTCGACAATCCTTTGCAAAATTACCAGGCCAATTGCAGCTAAAAACACACGTTGGGGCGTAGTCTTTGGATGATGGTAGCCACATTTGACACACTGCGGGTGAAGTCCTGCATATCCATTCCTACCCGAGTTTGTTGCCACAAATCCTTTTCCCCACGTTGCCTTCTTGTTATCAGCTTGCTTACTTGGCTTGCTCACCTCTTTCCTTTTATAACCAATTTCGGACAAAATCCCGTTCCTAACCATTTCATCTGTTAAGGTTGCAGATTTCAGTATTGCACTCTAGAGAGTAGGAGGCTCAGTCACTTTTACCATCCTGTGAATTACAAGGACCAAACCATAGTGTACCTATCAGTTCTCTTGATTTTAGGAGTGACCATTTGAGGTACTAGCCTAGCAAGCTCATGGAATCGATCCGTATATATCGCGTGACCAACTCCTACAATAGCATGGTTGGAGAACTCATGTTCTAGCTTTTGCATCTCGTTACTTGGGGAATAATCCTCCTTTAGCAACGCTTTAAAGTCATCCCAACTTAACCCTATACAGCTTCTCTTCCTCTAGCTTGGATTTGTGTATTCTACTAGGTTAGGGCCTTTCCTACCAATGAGCTTGTGGCATACTTCACCCTCTGGTGAGTCGTACACTCGCTTATAGCGATCATCGCTTCTATCTTCTCGATCCACCTGGTATACACCAATGCTCCTCCATTGCCATAAAAATCCACTGGCCTGCATGCCGTAAACTCCTTGTGCGAACACCCTTATCCACCATTGTTGTTACTTCCATTTCCGCCATTGTCGTTGGTGTTGTCATTCTCCACATTGTCGTTCCTACTACAGTTGTTTCCGTGGTTGCTGATGTGATCTCCTACCCGAGTGATGATATTGGGAAGCAAGTTTTGCAGCTGTTGGGTGATGATCATGGAAAAGTTAGGGTTTGTGTGATTGTTGTTGTCATTCCCATTGTCGCGATGACCACTTCCTCCCTTACGTCCACCAGTCCTTCCACCCCTACGGACTGCACCACCTCGGTTAACTTGAGTCGATCTTCTTGGAGGCATGATTTCTACAAGGAAGGACATTGGTGAACGTTAGATAAGAGGAAGGTACGGTAGGTAGGTGTACGTGTCAAAATCCAATGTTCAACTTCCTATTTGACAATCCATGAATTTGATAAGTCCATGTCACATCATGTTATTATAAAAACGTTGGCCAGGTATTTTTTAAATAGCATCATGCCATATTTTCTTATCATCATCACTTCACGCCATCTAACCTATTCCATCCTTGATTCAATTCCTCAAATTCTTTAAGTTAATTAACAACTTACAGCCATCCAAATTTCGCAACCCAATCAAACAAGACCAGTCTTGAAATTAAGTTGAAAGTTGATTAAGAAACTTAAGGGATTTGAAAATAAATTGACTCAACTCAAGGGGGTTCCTAAGGTCTAATACTAGGAAATAATACATGCAAGGAAAATAAACACATAACTGCACACATAGGTCCTATTATGCAAACTATATGAAGGTTCCTAGGTTATAGTCTAGGTAAAACCACATAATTCTCTGTAGCCAAAGCTCTTATACCAATCTGTTACATCCCAAAAATGGCGCAGCGGAAAAGCATTTACGGGGCATGACTTCATAGTACAAAACACAAGGTGTAGGATCATAAATATTGTGTTGTTAGATGATTCGGGTGGTCTTGGATGATGGAAATACATGTTAGCCATTTAGAGAGAGAAAGATAAGATATGGGTGTTCTTGTTAGAGACTTGCTTTACCAAAAATGAAAGGTTAGATTGAGAAGCACCACCCCTTCCAAGGATGGAAGGGGTATTTATACTTACAGACTACACGCCCTCCTGACGGGCTGTGGATCAGGCATACAGTGGGTAAAGACCCGTCCTTCCTCCACGGTGATACACTACGCTAAACTAAACTAATAACTAACTAATAAACTGATAAATAACGTAAATAACGACACGTCCACGAGCTAACATATGCTAGACCATAATTGGGGTGACCGAAACTTTAACTTGGAATTTCCAATTCCTAACAATCTCCCCCTAAGGGAGGTCACCCCATGAAATAAATTTTGCATCCTAGCATTCTATCTTTGTCTTTAATTCTGAGCTCGTAGACTTCAATTCTTCAAGTTCCGGAATCTTTGTGCATTAGTAGCGATTCTTTAAAGTCCGCATAGTTATGTAATTTGAGTGGAGGTCTTTGAACTGATCCACATCTTTGATGATCTTCGAGCTTTCATTGAGATCATCAGCCACAGTAAATCTCTGGATCACCCTTTGTTGTGTTGCCATCATGTGAAGTTGTGACTTTCGGACCGACATACTCACACTTTCTGGATCATGACATCTTGTCATCAGAGTAGCGGAAGCTTTACTGGCTCATGATATTTGCAGCAGCGCATCATAAACATCGTATATAAATATCAGAGCCAGGTTATGTAGATATGCACAAGTCATGATTTCTTCAATTAAGTGTGGATGCCGTGAGCATGCGGCTTTGGATTGACTTCTCAATTCTGATCAGCTGCAACCGTCCAAGTGTACCTGCAAACAACAGTTAGCAATAAAACACATGACAGTTAGCAATAAAGCACACGAAAGTGTCTTTGATCACTTTCGTTGAATTGAGGTACACGGCTCACGGTTCCCCGCTGATCAAGTACAAGTACTTGCCGTGATCGTATAATTCAAGAATCTCCTTGACCAGGGTTTCGCAGAATGTTCTAGCCGCTCTCAAACCGAGCATCTCAAAGAAGACAAAACGGAGTGAGTAAACCAGCGAATTGAGATTCACTGATTGATGAAAAATTGATTTGAAAACAATCGCGTATTGCTTGAAGAAAGAGTTTTGCAATACGACGAAGGTTTTATGAGAAAGATCAATTTTCAATCAAAATACTTTTTGTGTTTGAAAACATGAATACACATTCGATGTGCTGAAGAAAAGAAGAGATTTTCACATTGAACGGTTTTTCCAAAAGTATTCGTCAATTCCATTCCTGGACCAAGGTTGATTCAAGAGTGAATCGCCCCATTGTTTCAATCCAGTTGTCACAAGCTTGATCTTATGAAATATCTTACATGTCACCCACCAAGAGCTTGTTTGATGTTGGCTCTAGAAGCATTTCCATTTTCATCGTGAATATTTTACCTATCACTCGGATATTCTGGCAATACCATACGGATAATGCGTAGGACTCTTAATATATTCTTACTTTCCACATTGTGTGAAATAGCAAGTCTTCATTAATTTTTGTGTCCTAATGAGATATTGTGGATGATCTCTTGGCTCAAGACTCAATTGGGCACATTTGGTTCCTATGCCGGAGACTAGGGAGAGGGTCTCCTTCTTTAATATCAACAATCTCTAAGAGAAAGTCGATAGATTATGTAGGTTCCTGTAGAATGAAACAGCCCTTTTAAGAGGAACTTGAGTAGCTTGGGAAGTTTAGTGGGTGTCATGGGTCCATGACGTCTTGTCTTCAATATCATGCTACCTTAGTAACCACCAAGAGCATATGTATTGAACCTGCCATCGAAGGTTGAATTATTAGAGGGATATTTCTTTTCACCCTTTTTCACATTCATTTCTTTTTCATTCTTCACCCCTTCAAGCTTACTAAGACTTCATTACCAGAACCTTGTTGGGTTTATTCCAGTTCTAGCTCTGTCTCAGTCCGCACTCTTTCCATATCTCACTTTTCTCCTTTTTTCATCATACCTAAGGACTCTACACTATCTAGTGGATTGTCCCTAGGTAGATCCTCCTCGGCTCAAGGGATCAGAAAGTAATACCTAACCTAACATTCCTTATAACACCATGCATAAAGTAAATTGGTCGGTCTTTTGGTATTGTTCTTTCCTTCAAGAAACCAATCGAAAAATCATTTGGAAAATCAATCAAGGTATTTGTGATATAATATCAAAGCATTTTGCACCTTAATTGTTTTGATCTTTTAGAAATGCTCCCCCTCAACATGTGCATATGATTTTATAAATTGTTTAGCACATGGAGACAAGAGTTCTTTTGAAATAAATTCTTGATCACAATTTCCATGGAAAAAGCCATTTGATTTTCTTTGGTAAATTCTCCCCCTCAATATGTGCATAGGATATTTGAAATTATTTTATCACATAGAGGAAAGAGTTCTTTTGAAGCACATCCACCATCACAAAAGCCATTAAGAAACCATTAGAGAATCAATCAAGGTACTTTATGTTGTAACATATAAATCTTTTTACCTTGATAGTTTATTTTCTTTTGAAATGCTCCCACTCAATATATGCTTCGAGATTTGAAAGTGTTTAGCACATATGGGAGAGCAGCTAGCACAATTGAATCAAATGATCACCTTTTATCAGATTTCAAAATTAAATCACAAATTCTCCCCCGATCAAAAATATCAAACCCTTTGAGATTTTGGATCCCAAGTGATTTAATAAGATTTAGAAAACATGAGAGAATATGTTCCTGGTTTAAATACCCATCTGGTTTTTGGTTAAATACTCCCCCTCAACATGTGCATCATGTATTTGAAATTGTTTGGCACATGGAGGCAGGAGTGCCTTTAAAGGACTAAAACAGATATGAGATTTAAATCACTATCTCTCCCCCGATCAAAAATTTCAAACCTCTTGAGATTTGTGATCCCAATTGATTTAAATCATTTAGAAAAATTTGGGGAAAGACGTGGCAAGATTTAATTTTTGAAATTGACTTATGAGGACCAATTATAGAAATTAAAGATTGTTAGTGTCAGGTATGATAGTTTTTAAAAGATCTTTAAGTAAAATAAAACAATTTCACAATCAAACAAGAACAGAAAAAATTTCATTTTGTAAGATCTTTGAGTTTTAAAGAAAATCATACCATGACATAACATTAAATCTTTAGATCACCACTTATTATTGTACAAACCGGACTTTTGTGAAGAAATATCGTTTGAAAATATTTTATTTTAAATCACTCTCCCCCTCAATCGATGACCGTAGTCGTTGATTGAGTGACTTAAGTTTTAATAAAATGAAGTCCGGTTATTTCTAAAATTAAGTCCAATTTATTTTCAAAACCAATATTTTTCCATTTTTCAAAACAATATTTTCAAAATTGTTAAAAAAAAATGTTATCATCCACTACTTGTCCTGCACAAGATACGTTAGGTGGTTGAGAATCACAAGCTGCTTATGTTGTTGTTGTTGTAGGGCTGGAAGAAAACCGTCACGATGCAAAGTGAGACCTCTGACGTTGCATTTGTCATGCCAACTCTTAATAGAGGTCTAATTAAGCTCCGCTCTTCATTTGATGATGAAGAAAACCATCTGCTGATGCAGTAAGACCTCTTACGTTGCATTTTTCATGCCAACTTTCCATAGAAGTCAAATTAAGCTCCGTTTCTTCATTTGTCAACCCAAGATATAGTTACCCTTTCCTTTCGGCATCCAATCATATTCAATTGTGGGATCCAGATCGGGAACATTCTTATATACCAATATACCTGCATACGTTAGTAGACATACAAACATATATATGGTGGTCGACATCACCCAAACAGTAATCGACTAATATAAGTCTATCCAACATATCAATCAGATCATACAAAGGCATGGGAGTTATGTGTTTATCAAACTCTAATCATCTAATCCTAACAATCATATCCTAGGCACCTAGTCCTTCAACGTAGGTTAACATGTTTTACATTTAAGTATATAGGATAATTAGATAAGCTCATTAGATGATATAGATTTGAAAACATTCTCCCCCTCAATCAATGACTTATTTTTCTGAAAAGTTTAAAAGCGCTGAAGTCATTGATTGAGTTTTCAATTTTTACGAAAACTTAGAATCTGATTGATTTACAAGCAACTCATTTACCACCATTTTAGAAAACAACAAATATTTTTCTGAAGAATTTCAGACGAAAAAATATTTGTGTAGGAACAGTAGTCCTTCGATATACTTTCTTCATTTTGTTTTAGGATAAGTGCACGAAATTATAGAAAATTGGTTTAGCGCAGCACTTTCCTTCCTTGAAGAGCGGGTTGTGTCACACCCCCAAATTACCTGTTTTGCAGCGGAATGGAATTCCTGGGGATTGACTGTCATAGCATCACAATCACAGTTATATTGAACGACCTAAAGTGTCGTTTGAAAATACATCGTTTGATTTAATAAAATAATCATAGTTACAAAGATAGGTCCCAAATGAAAGTTACTATGCACGGAAAATAGTTTAGTACAAGTCAAACGATATTTTTAAAGTTCATAAAACCAAGTGAGACGCTAGTGGCGTCACCGCGACTCCATGATGTGTCCAAATGCATGCCATGAATTGAATGCCTTAGATACCGAGAGAAAACATGTTTAAAAAGGTCAACACAAAGGTTGAGTGAAATCCATAGGTTTAAGTAATTCGCTTGAACACAATCATCGTAGTGTGAGTTAAATGGTTCACAC
Source organism: Chrysanthemum makinoi (assembly GCA_910596185.1). Classification (NCBI taxonomy): domain Eukaryota; kingdom Viridiplantae; phylum Streptophyta; class Magnoliopsida; order Asterales; family Asteraceae; genus Chrysanthemum; species Chrysanthemum makinoi. Next base: position 251,842,185 of record OU343217.1, on the reverse strand, counting down.
TCATCGTTGAAAACAAAATCGTATTTATTTCACTAAGTTCATGACACCAAAGCGTAAACATCGCACCAATAAAATTGGTAATCATCGTTTCATCACTGCAATAATAACTTGCCAATTTACTCCATCTGGTTCAATATAGCCGATTTCTAACTGGTCAATAAGAGCGGGAGTGTTAATTCCAATAGGCCTATTCACAATATTCGCACTCACTCGCAAGTGACTAATGGTTCATGATGTAGGGACTTCGAACATGGCAAATACTTAGTGACAATAAAACATTCGGATATAGCATACAGTTCAAAGCATATGTGTTCGATTAAAAATGTAGCATGTATCTCCCCCAAGTGTTTGTAAAACAATTAAAAGAGTAAAAGTGGGGCTATGAACTCACCTGGTTCAACGAATATTATAATCAAAAAGGAACGCAGCACGGAAATGAGGCTCGATACTACCCTAACCTATGAATGATATGATTTAGGTCATGAAATATGTCGTGAATGCATTTTGTAAAAGTGTATCACCCGAATGTGTTTGTTTGTGAGTTTAGTTATAAAAATAACATCACTTGAATAAATACTGATTATACTCAAATATATACATGTGAACTTGTTGTGAAAATATATCGTAAAAACTCAGATAATCGATTTTGTATATATATATTTTGTAATAAATCGGACTCGACCAAAATATATACCGAATACTACTTCATTTTTAAGGTCCGCTTCCCCTGAAACGTCCGGTTAGGCTCTCAAAACAACGCTTTAAATTCTGACAGCCGCCAAAAGCTGTGAATAGTGTTTTCAGATTTTTCACCAAAATTTGGTAAGTCATAACGTACTCGTTTTAAATCCGTTTTTCGAGTTCTACCTATCCACTCGAAGGTATTTAAGTGTACTAACATATTTTGAAACTTAGGAGACTGGGTTAAAATTTTAAAGTCATGTTTTGGTTTGTTTAAAATTTGGACAGATTACAAAAGTTGTCGAAAAATTAGTTTTCAATCCGAAACTTGAAAGTCTCGTATCTCCTTCGTTATAAACCGTTTGACTCGCTCAAAAGGCTACGCTATTGATTAAAAATATATTTTCCAAATATTTGATAAAACTTGTAAAAATAAATAACTTTTTCAAAAGTTGTATTTCGCAGCTCACCATTTTGAATTAGCCATTTTTCCTAGTCTATTTAACCCCAAATCAACTCAACAAATCTAACTTACTCATCCACCAATTTTTCTATCAAAATATACTTCAAATGGTCATGACAAAAATGATGATCAAATATTTTTGGCCAAGAGTTCATATAAACCTTTATAAACATATATAAACTAATATATATCAATAATATTTAAAAATCATATCTAGCCTTGTATGTACTCTTTTCCAATTCCAATATTTTTATAAAACTTATTATATCATGATTTCATCATAAAAATTCACAAACATATTTATGGGTGATATTTTGTAATTTATGAGTTTAAATAATCATTTAAACTCAATAAATACATAAAAAGCATATATAAATACATAAAGTGTAAAAATAAAAGTATAAAAATTATTTTTATACTCACTTGATATAAGGATGTTCTTAGAAGTATTTTGAACAATAGATCCCCAACGATGGCTCCAAATCAATTTGTAGCTTGTAAATAACCCGAAAATGATTATAAAACGCTTGAACTATCAAAACCGACTTTTCTTTCTTATTTTTTTTTCCTTGCCGAAATATCACAGCCATAGGGAGAGCTGAAAAAAAATTGCTAAATGAATGTATGTGTATGTATTTTTCTATTTATAGTTGTTAAAAGGGCAAAATAGTAATTGTACCACAAGGGTATTTTGGTAAATTCCATTTTGGACAAGATCCTTAAATTAGGAAAAAGGGGCTGAAATTCGAATGAGTGGGGGATTTTTGATTTAATATATATATATATATATATATATATATATATAATAATAATAATAAATAAATTAGATATTTATTTATTGAGTATTGAGTTAACTAAAAGAATAATCTTTGCGGGACAAAATAAAGTTACAAAAATTATAAAAATATAATTTTCACAAGAATCGGGTGTTTATAATAATTATTGTTACGTAATTATTTAAATTACAGAAACGATATATATTTAAAAATATATGTTATGAAACGAAGTCTCAAACACCGTAAAATAATATTATTTTTTTATAATCTTATTATGAGTATACAAAATATATCGAATAATTTTTGGAAGTGTCGGATCAAATGTTCAAATAATGTTTACGCTTATAGCTTTATTTAATAAGAAAATAAATGTTTAATGAAAAATGCAAAACCCATGCATAAATTGATATGAAATGATGTTACTAATGATATGTAGACTAAATATAGTCTATATGAAATGTCCTCGATGATATGATCATGAATTACCAAACCATTACGTTACGTGATTTGATGTCAGAACCCAGTTTACGATAAACGATAAATGATGAAGCATGAATAATGTTGTGAAATATGACCTGAAAATACGAGTTGTCACAGGTTGCTATCTGAAATAATAGCAAACCATGTTTTATGCTCGGGTTACAGTCTGAAATAACTGCAAGCCATATTTTTAGACATGTTTTGGAAAAAGAATATTTACACATCCCGCTCGAACTTCATCTATGGTCCCGTGCCAGTATTGAATGACATTTCTAAGACCGTAGATGTTATCGATACCATAAGACATGTCTTTAGAAAACAATATTTTTGGTCTTTTTCAAATTTTCTGATTTTTATGGGTTTTTTGTTGATTTTATATTTTTCTATTTTCTTTTTGCTGGTTTTATATTTTTGTATTTTGCTTTTTGATAAATATATACATATAGTGTAGATGATATAGTATAAGAAGGATGATGATACGAGTACCGAGATAAGGATATCGGTACTCGCTAGAAGATAGAAGTCATCATCTCTTAAACATTCACCACCAAAGCTTCAGAGGCTCCATAATAGAAGATAGAACATGAGCCTTTGAGAAAAGAGACTTTGGCGCCTTCCCCCAACCGAAAGTCCATTAGATGAGCAGATTCAAGCTCTATTTCAAGCTTGCCTTAGCCAGTGCTGCAGAGAAGCACACCATTATCATAAATCCCGCTACTCCTTTAAGAACGATAATCGAGATTCGTTCGGGTTATATCATCAAAATAGATCGCAACGATCATCCCACGCATGAATGAATTCTCATATTTCTTTCAACAAAAGTCCGCGATCCATACCAAAAGTTGTCAAGAGACAACTTTCCCCAAGTAGATGAATTGATGCAAATACTTAAGAATAATTTTCTAGAACTCTCCCGAATACACATCATGCCCGGAACCCCAATGTTTGTGCTAAACAATTTTCTTCCCCGATGATCGTATGAAGCTCAAGAACCCGAAGTACACCAATATCCAAGAACTCTCTCGAATACACATCATGCCCGGAAAGAAATGTTTGTGCTAAACAATTTCCTTCCCCGATGGTCGGTGAAGCTCAAGAACCCGGTACACACATTCCCACCGAAAGAATAACCGCTAACACCTCCTCATGTTATACATTTATCTCCCTAATATGTCATACTTGTGTACCTCTTTAATCACCTAACAACTCTTTCATCTCTTCTCCCACATAGTTGGAATAAGAACACTAAACGCCATGAGTCAAACCTTGAGTGTCTCTGCGGTAATGACATTTGTCTTCCAGGGATATCTTCAATCACTTAGAAGTATTAAGTTCATTAAGTTTACTCGCGTTTAGATACGAGTCTCCTTCCCCGTCGTTTTTGACACTTCAGAATCAACAATCATATTATAAGCCCAAATACTTGAAATCTTTTGAGAAGAGCACTTATAATCTTTGTGAGAATCAACTTGCTGAAGAATGTGAGCAAGTCTAATTGGGGATTGAATCTGACTTATCACTCTCCCCCAATTAGTGCTCTCCCCTAAACAAACAATCTTTATGATGAAATGCTTGAATTAAGAAGAAGTCTTTAGATCGTTAAATGCAACTCGTCTTTATTCTTCTAACATGTAGCAGAGAATGTAGAACCGACTGTAGACTCGACCTTCTTCAAGATTGTCCATTTAGGGAATAGAAAGTCAACATCTTCAACTCACCAAATGCATTCCCGTTAACTTGTATATAGTAAATCCCATTAACTCAAATCTCTCCCAATCAAACAAGAACAGAAAGATGTTCATTAAGGAAATCAGCCCCGCAAGTGGAAGCACTTTGTCATTAGTCGCATCAGTCCATGAAGATGTCAACCAACGGATTCTTAGAAGAAAAACTCCATGTGAAGATGACCCGATAAGAAGAAGCTCGGTTCTTACATGAGTTAGGAGCCGTATGACCATATATTCTCATAAGTCAATCAACCATGCAGAATTATCATACTTCTTCTCCCCCTCAAGAATTGCATATGGAGATGCCATTCTTGATTAAACAAGTGAATATCTTTAAAATGTAGTCTATTCACACTTCTCCCCTTCAAAGGTAGCATAAGATGTTGCCATCGTCATTATAATTAAGCAAGTGGAATAAGAAAAACAATCAACGGTAGTCCGGTTCACTTGATAATTGAAAGCGCAAGGAAAAAGCATGAAGCATGTTGATGAGAATGGTCATAATAGAGAAGATTTCTTCTCTTAGAAGATAAAGCGACCGAGACGTATTAATTTTCTTTCTTTAGAGAACAAGGCTTGAATCTGTTGGTTCAAACGTCATAAGAAGATTTCTCTTCTTGGAAGATAAAGCGCATGAAACTTACACTTTTCTTTCTTTAGAAAACGAGGCTTGAACTGTTGTGCTCAAACGCCATAAATCTCTTTTCAATCTCTCTTGAAAACTTGTAATCAACCCCATTATCAATCAAGAGGCTCTTTTTCGTGATGTACCGATGAGAAAACCCAACATGATGAATTTGACCCAAGTAAACTAACCCGTACTCGTGACTTAAACTTGCACATATGTAACAAAGAGCGGTGCCGAGACTTCATCCTTCATTGAATCTCTAAGTACTTCTATACTCTTCATCCAACCAACCATCAAGTATAAGACGTACATCACCTCTTGAAAATCCACAATTGAATGTTACAGTGAGCACTACAGCGTAACTCCTTAAAGTGATAGTTATTTTGTGTTGGTAAGAGCCCAATTCCCCCAAGTGGTAAAAGAAAAAGAAAAAGTCACCCAACAATAACTAGATTTCCAAGTCTTCATTTTTGATAATAAGCTCGAACAAGGATCTTGAAGAATCTTCATCCAACCATCCCCTGATACCTTCAGATACTAAGTACACTTGCCCGTGATATTTCACTTCAACCTCAAATAAATAATACTGAATTAACTCCGTTGTCACATTTTCTGGTTAAAAGCTCAAATCTAGCCTCCTTTGACGTTTTAAGTGAACTATGATAATGGTTTCATCACGACCATGGTTAAAAGCACATAACCCCGTAAAACCATGTAATAACTAAACTGCCATGAAGACAATCCAAACAAACACCCACCCCTAAGTACACCCTTTTATCCTTCTTCAAGCGAAACCGTAGTATAAGCATCAGATAAGACCCCGAAATACACTTTCCTTTTCTCCAGGATGGTTCCATCATTATGGGATTTTACAATTCTATGGATTAAACCGAGAAATAGATTCTTTCACGGGTTTTTACAAAACCAAGAATAAACCAAGAGATAGATCCGGAAATGCACTTTACTTTAACCGGGATGTTTTCACTGTCACGGGATTTTACAAGTCTATGATTTAAACTGAGAAATAGTTTCTTTCGCGGGATTTTACAAAATCAAGACTAAACCGTAAACAATGTCAGATTGAAAGTGTTATGACAACTTTGTTTTCAGTGAATATCTATTTTAGGGGAACATGCAGCGGTTCATCAACGGTTCATTCACCATCATCAACAATTCTTTACCCATATGTAGACAAGTTCACAAACCATACTGAGTCAAGTAGTATACACTACTTCCCTCTGAGGTTGACCGCAAAACATCAAAGTACACGTTTCTCCCCCATGATGGTTTTGAACTTTCGGAAGCATCATAACGTGTACGGCCATTTGCACGAGAATTTCTTGTCATAAGCAAACATCTTGAAAAATCATAAATGATGTTGAAGATTCTTGAAAGATTTTGCTTAGACTGTGAAGAATCAATGATATTCTGTAGCGAAGAGTATTCCATGAGAATTGCTGATCACATCTCATCCAATAAACACTTTGGTAAACACATCTTCCACATATTCTGTCGGCTAATGCTGTGACCACCTGGTGAGGTAAACCCGATATACCCAACTTGATCATGAAGTAGAATTCCCCAGATTTGTTACTTAAACTTGTACTAATCCTCATGAAAAAGAAACGGTGTACCCAATGTACAAACCTCTTGACATTCTCAATTGTGTGAGACACCGAAGTGATAGATACGTTGTGGGTTAAGCGAGAAAGAATCACAAGAGTAACTAAATAGCCAAGTCTTTATCACATTCTATAAGTGCCCAAACAAGTCATCTTCGCGGAAGAATAGAAAGAAAGAAGACGAAATAAGTAAACGCGTCCGGAAAACTTCACTTTAAATCCAAATAAGAAATGCCAAATATAAACCACCCCGTAGCCAATTTTGTTCAACCATCAATTCAAGCCGTGACATTCAATTCTCCAGAAATGTATAAACCGAAGTATCAATCCGCACAACACAACGAATCTCATCATCTCATCAACTCATATCGTCAAATCTCAAATCTCATAAAAATCACATAGTATCAAATCTCACACATGTCAAATCTCATGTGAACGATCCAGCCCATCAGTCCATAATCCAAATCCAAGTCATCACATATACAACACCCACCGGTCCAATCTCACAAAAATGACCATCGGATCCAGTTCAATTCAACCCGCACTTAACGAACCAAATATTCATATATCAGTTCAAGCCCATGTTGCGCCCAATTGATGTCTTGGTCCAATAATATTAACATAAGACCATCGGTCACTTCTACACATTCGGCCCAATTGATACAATGGCTCCCAATCCAAATCAAATTAAAACGCGAGGTCTATAACAACATTAAATAGTTCGACCAATGTAAGTAATCATCATTATAGCAATACAAGGTACCCGAAATGTGTTCATTAGCCAAGTACATTCCAACACAATTTTCACCTCAAGTCCGGTCCATTTCCCTTTCACCAATAGCCCATGACATTATGATACCTGGTCCACACACTCTCTCAAAATCACATTAACACATAAAGGCCTATGTATCAAACTCCATGATTAACACTTCACATATCCACTCTTTAACCAAAATTTAACAAAACTTATTTATCAAAAAAATTAAATTTGGATGAACAAGTTTGATAATCTATGTATACGTATTTCAGTCCAATACATCAAGTGATATCAAGTCAAATCTAGTCCAACATAAAGAAGCCCATTGGAAATGAGATGAAGCGTCTAAACCAGTTCACATACCCGATCCAAGCAAACAAATGCAAATCAGGTTATATAATACTTTTACCCTAATATTTCTCATATCATAACCCTAAACACACTTCTTATCCCAAAAACTAAATTTCCTCCGCCTACCACTTTTGAGTACAGTCCCACCAACACATATCCAATCAAGATAATCACCTCATCTCATCCTCTTCATTACCAATAAACGAATACATATCAATCTAACTCATATGCTCCTTTAAGCAACAATCCCACAACAAATCACAACCGAACGCTACCTATATCATCATTAGTTGCTCAAGAGGAATCAAGAAAGTGTTTTAAAGGCTTCAAGATCCTTAATCGGGTCTCGGGTAGGTATCAATGTGTAATTGTTCTTGTTTTTGTTGTTTAAAATCGAATGAAAGTACGATTGAGACTGAGGTCTTGGTCTTTCTTATGATGTATTCGGATATTAAAGAGGAAGGTCCACTTCACATGGATTGATGATGATAATGATTCAATTGCAAAAATCTTGAAAAGATTGCATAAAAAAATTTAGTTAATTCTGAGATCTTGAATGTCTTTGTTTTTATGATGAGTCTTAGATATGAGGTGGAGAGTGAGTTAGGATAAATTTGAGGTTGATGTTTGGTTGAATCTGATGTTACATATGCCTTTCAATTCGTGTTTTTGCTTGAAATAAGTTTCATGGACTGATGATGTTAAGTCTTGAGGTCAATGAGAGTTTAAGGTATTTGTGGTCTTGGTATTGTTTGACTCAACAAGTCGCTAAACGGTTTTGTCAAGTCGCTACCTCTTTTGCTTTTCAAACACAATTCGCTACTTGTCACATACTTGACAAGTCGCTACCAAGAGTCAAAACTCATGACAAGTCGCTACTTTATGCTGCTAACAAGTCGCTTTAAAGAAAACGAGTTATGACAAGTCGCTAATCTGTTAAATAAGTTGCTTTCAAAAAAGCAAGTTAAGACAAGTCGCTAGGAATAAATGTGGCACAAATCGCTAAAAGAAAAACACCAGCAGCAGACATGACATTTTGCTCCGGCAAGTTTTCCGACCATAGTTTTTCGGCCAACATCAAGAACCCAGAAAACCATCATAAAAATGCTTCCTATGACCCGTTTTGTCCACATGAAAATGACCAGTTTGAATACAGTATTTGTTTGGACAAAGATGAGCAAAAGCAGATATGACTTTTTAAACCAAGAGGACACATAAAAATTTGTTAGAAGCTGTTTTACCAAAATAAATGGAAACAAATTTTTTCCAACCATAAAAAATGCAAAAACAGTTTTAACAAGGTACAAAAACCACCATAAATCGACACAACACAATAACCATGGTTCTGATACCATTTGTAGGATCGTAAATATTGTGTTGTTAGATGATTCGGGTGGTATTGGATGATGGAAATACATGTTAGCCATTTAGAGAGAGAAAGATAAGAGATGGGTGTTCTTGTTAGAGACTTGGTTTACAAAAAATGAAAGGTTAGATTGAGAAGCACCACCCCTTCCAAGGATGGAAGGGGTTGTGGAAAACTAGAAGGGGGAGGGGGTGGAATAGTTTTACCAATTTAAAACTTCCCTTTAAATATTTAGATCGACTTATGTCAATCTATTTGGTTGTTTATGTTGGACGTTGATAGATAGATATATAAACGTGTAATGAAATATAAAGAGTAAGAAGCACATCACCACGACACAAGTTATTTATAGTGGTTCGGCTACAAGGACATCTTCCTTGCCCTACTCCACTCCCCGAGTCACCTACTCGAGAGTTCGTAGCACTACACCAACTCCTTATGGCGGAGAAGCCTTCACAACGCCGCTTAACCTTCCTCGGTACAAAGCTAAATATCTAGTTCTTTCACACCAAGGCGAACCACACCTAACACAACGTCGCCTACCCTTTATACGGTGCTAGGCTAACCACCGAGTTCTTTCACACCAAAGAGAACTAATCCTATCACAACGTCGCCTACCCTTTATTAGGTACTAGGCTAAGCACCTAGTTCCATTACTATGGAGGAACTACTACCCTTCACAACACAACACCTAATATCAAGGAGATCTACTCCTTGTTACAACACCATCAAGGATATCACCATCCTTGAAAATAAAAAAATACTTATAAGTATAACGATGCACCTCATCGACTATACGACCTAGGCATTATTCCCAAATGCTACTTGATTTGATTCTTCGGCATCCTTCACTAATGCCTTTGACACAACGCTTGGCACCAGTCACTAATGCCTTCATCTTGACACCTATAGCATTCTTCACTAATGCTCTTGACACGAACGATAAGCACCTTTCACTAATGCTTTCGTCTTGACACTTTCGGCATTCTTCACTAATGCCTTCAACATCTATGGAGAAGGAAAGAACTATCAACAAGAGAACTTTAGTTGTCTTGATGATGACGAAGCATGGCAACTCAGGGACTTGAGCTTGCTTGACTTCAAGAAGTGGTGATCTTGCCTTTAAGAGGAACCTAGAAGATCACACAAAAACAAAAGACAAACTACATAGATCTTTTGGATCCGGAGGTAGAGAGATATAAAACTTGGAGAGAGTATATATGAAGTGGTGAGCTAAAAGGAAAGAAATGGCTCACTATTTATAGAGAAAATTCTCTACTGTTCTCCGGATCCCACGGATCCCTTCCACAAGGGATCCGGCTAACACAAAGCTAGGGATCCGTGGAACGCTCCTCTTTGCCCATGGGTATTTTTGGTTATGGGTCATGGATCATGGGTTGTGGGTTGATCCATGGTTTTCTTTATAGATACAATGAACTTGATTAAGTGTTTTGTATAAAACCATGGGTTATGGGTCAATACCATTTGCTAGTTTTTACCCATTTAATATATACTTGTATTTACCCATTTTAGTATACACTTAGTTTTTACCCATTTTAGTATATACTTAGTTAAGTATATGTTAGCCCAATATGTAAACACTAGTTGTTGTACATATGTATCATAAAAACACTTATACTTGTTTTAGTGTTTTATGTGAAATACGTAAGTGTGTTTGGAAACTATTAACTCACACTATTTACGTATTTTATTTATTTTATTAAAATGATTTTACGTTTGTTATCGACAAAACATTAGAAGATCGTAAAATATAAATAAACGTTTTTACGGCTTATTTGTATTAACAACCTCCCCTTTTGTTGATGACAAAACATAAAATTATTTTAAAGAAAACTAAAATTCGTAAAGTTTGAACTTAGTTTTTACTTTCTTCTCCCCTTTGTCGTAAAACAAAAAGTGTTAAAAGAAACTAACACAATTTCTTATAAGAAAAAGTATGTAAAAATGTAAAGAGAGCAAGTGACGGGAATGGTACTCGTTTTAACTCCCCCTTGACGAGTCCATCCCTTTGAAAGGGCGTCAAGGACGTGACGTAAAATTAACTAATTGTGTTTGCAAGTATGTTTGCAAATGGTCTGCCTAAGTGACAAAAACGTCCCTTGAATATTGCAACGTTGCAATGGGGTGTCATGAAGTGTAATCCAAAATTGGATTAAGTTGCAAGTGATTTTGCAATGTTGTTTGACACAAAGCTCCCCCTAGCTTTATGGTGTCAACATCTTCATGTGTATTTTGAATAACTACAAAACAAAGGTTAGAAAACAAGAGTATAGTGCATAATTTCCTGCAAATAAGACTCATGTTAGTAGTAAATTGTACTTCTGTGCCACGGATCCCACGGTTTCCTTCTTGGAGGGATCCGTCTAGTTATTTTGGAGGGATCCGGCTACCTGATGACAGTTTCTTCAGCAGTGAAGAAGTGTCAATCAATGCTAATGAGGAGGTGAAATATGTGTACAATGTAATAGGCACAACACACAAAATAATTATGCCATGTAAAAATCCATTCAATAAAACAAGAGATAATCAAGAAAATCTCTAAAACTAAGAGAATGAACTAGGCGATACGAGTGCTACTAATGCTAATGAGTTACCCAAACTTTAGATTCAACTAAAAGCTTAATGATGATCAAGGATGAGATTATTTCTCCTAAACATTCTAAGTTTGAGCTTGTGACTATGATGCTCATTGTAGTTTAGGCTTGTTGACCTCTTCGAAACGTTCGAGGAGGTGATAAAACATGAAACGTTGCTTTTCACGTAGTTCATGTATCAACCTTTCAACATGTTTATAATGATAGCAATCCTTGTCATGGTTTTGAATTTCTTGTAGTGGAAGTTCAAGTAAAGTGGGTTGAGGATCTTCAAATGAATGAGGAATTGGTGGAGGCTCATTAAGTGATGGCTCTACAATGTTTGAGTGGTGATAAAGAAGCATCAACTTCCATGATCGAAAGTGGTTGCCTTTGATGTCTTCTCATAATCCAAAATGGACTATTGGGGGGAATGAGAGAGTTTGTTATTGGAGCAAGTGTTGATTCAACACTTTGATTTTGTTGCTCAATCTTTTCAAGTGAATTTGTTGGTAATGGTGAAAGGTGAGATGGCCAAGAAGGTAAATCTTCTACATTGTGAGAATGTGAAGATGATTGTGGGTGGCTCTAGGCACTAATGGTGTTGGTTGAGTTGTGGAGGGTATGTTTGGTATAGTAGAATTTGGTGATGAAATCCTAGTGGGAACACTCTTCTTGGGGATTAGTTTGATTGGTTTTCCATGGTGTAGGGAAATCCTAGCATTGGTGGACTTAACCGAGATGATTCGGTTGAGGAAACTTCGTGTATGATTCTAGCAAGTTTCTTGGGTGGTTCTTGAGTTGATGAGTTAGCACTAGGAGCCTTTCTCATGATGAAATGACTAAGGGAGATGGTTGCAATTGCTGATAATTGTGTTTGTGTTTGATGACTAAAGTGTTTTTAACAATATGGCTTATAAAGGGACGAACTTGGCAATTGCATTTAAGACTTAATCCACTAATGTTCCTGGAAATGTGATGATTAACATGCACAAGGTTTAAGTTCAGAGTTTCACTGATCTAGGAACTCATTTAAGATGAGATGGAGTGTTTGAGTTAGGAAGATGAGTTGAAATGATTGTTTTAGCAATGTTTGACATAAATCACACCGATCCCACGGGTTCCTCCTTGGGGATCCGCTAGGCTATTCCTCGCCAGCTATGACAGGTTTGAAAAGAGGTTTCTAGGAGCTAAAGCCTATCTTATTTTGAGTGTTTCAGTTCTCCTAAGTGTTTTAGGATGAGAGGATACTTGAATGATCAAAGGTAATAAGTGTTATAGCAAATGATTGCTTCTTATGGAAAGGAGATGGGACAAGATAACTACCAATGGATGTACAAGGATAACACTAAGAGTTTTGGGGTGTTAAGTCATAATAAATGATCCTAGTGATCAGATTTAAGCTTGAGGTAAAATTTGAAAAATTCTTAAAAATCACAAGAATTGAAAAAACTAATTTTTGTCTCACTTTGAGATAAAAATGATTAGAAACAATTTCCTAAAATTGTTTAATTTGTCCACTTAAGTGTTTTGAAGATGAGAAACAGTTTGTGAGTTATTGAAGCAGAAATATGGTGAGTTTTGATGTGTTGATAAATCAAGAGGCATTATGACTAAGATCTTAAGTAAGCCTTTAGTGAGTCTAAGCCTTTCTCATCCTTGAAGTGGTTCTAGTTGGATTCTAAAATCATATGTTTAGCTAATGAGATGTTATCTAGAAAGTTATCTTGATGTTAGGAATGTTGTATTGCTGATCTGATGTCACGGATCCCACGGTTCCCTCAAGGGAGGGATCCGGCTAGGCTAATCCTAGGATCCGCACTGCATCAATCTTCACGTAATATTGCGCATACTGCACACTAATAAATCATTAAGCTTAAACAATAAGACCAAGCATGTCATTATACAAACACCAATTATAAAGTCATGATAAAGTAACAATATCCAAATTACCGTAAACCAAAGTGCTAGAACGTAAACATTCAAACATAAAAATAAAATAAAGTAAGCATATTCCTATTGTCTCTTTCGTCAATCCTTTTTTTTTTCTCTTTGACGGCTT
>OU343217.1:251715012-251818933 GCA_910596185.1 Chrysanthemum makinoi | reverse complement strand
TTGTTAGGAATTAGAAATTCGTGTATTAAAAGTCGGTCACCTCAAGTATATGTAATCGTTAGAAAGCTCGTAGTCATAGTAATATTAAGTTAAGTAGTATTTAGTTTAGTAACACCGCGGAGGACGGACGGGTCTTTACCCATTGTATACTGACCCATCCATGTACGTTGTGTGGCGTTTGTAAGACTATAAATACTCTCTACCTCCTAGAGAGTTGGAGCTCATAATAATATCTTTCACTTTCTCTCACTAAGTTCCCTAAACCTCTAACTTTCTCTCTCTAGAATTCCATCTATATGCTTCTTTGTGTTATGGTTATGATGTATGTGAAAAGTTATATCTTACAATTGGTATCAAGAGCCATGGTTAGATCATATCTTGCACATCTTTGGATTTCTAGTGGTTTTAGGTGGTTTTGAGTTTGAAAAAGTTTAGTGGTTTTTGCATCATTTGATTGATTTCTAGTGTTAAAGTTTTGATTTTGGTTGTACTTTTATGTTTAGAATCATCAAAAGTGTTTAGGTTTTCATTTGGTTAGCTTGAATCATCTTGGTTGGGTTGTTTTTGGATTGAAAAGTGAGGTTTATATGGTTTTTCAAGCTAGCGACTTAGCTCACGGAATATTTTCTTGGTAGCGACTTGCTTCACATTTTTGTAGCGACTTACATTGTTGGAGCTAGCGAGTTAGATCTAGCGAGTTAAAGTACAAGTAGTGGATTCTCCACTACCGGTAGCGACTTGTGGTAGCGACTTGGTCAGTAGCGAGTTGCTCTTTAGCGACTTGTGTCTCTAGCGACTTGTGTAGCGAATTGCTTCCAAAATTTGGTTAGCGACTTGGTCTGTAGCGAGTTACTACTTAGCGACTTGCTTTTCTGCTAGCGACTTGGGACTCTAGCGACTTAGGGGTGTAGCTTAATTAGGGTTAGCGACTTAGTGCATTAATTTCTAGCGACTTAGTGCATTAATTTCTAGCTTTAGTTTAGCGACTTAGTGCATTATCTTCTAGCGATTTAGTATTTTATCATCTAGAGTCTTGAGTGATTGTTTACGGTTTTCTCTTGATTTAGTAAAATCCCGTGAAAGAATCTATTTTCCGGTTTAATCATAGAGTTATAAAATCCCGTTTAATCTGTCAACATGTCTACCAACGTTCTACATCATCTCCATCATGTCAGGATGTTCAAGCAAATGGCTCATACTCGCCCACCCATGCTTGACAGAACCGACTACGACTCTTGGGCTCAACGAATTAATTGCATTGCCTTGAAAGGAAAATGGTGTCAACATTCTCAAATCCATTGATGAAGGACCATATCGAGTTGAGACGACTAGAGACTTACTTGATACTAATGCGATGGTACTCCATTTACGGAATGGACGGACCTAAGATGTATGATGAGCTTGATGATAAGGATAAAAAGAGATTTGATGCAGATATCCGGGCTTCAAACATTGTTCTTCAAGGTCTTCCTAAAGACATCTACAAGCTGATCAATCATAACAACGATGCTAAGGGCTTGGGATAATGTTAAGATGCTTCTCTCGTGTTCGAATTAACTATGGAAGACAGAGAATCCCAACTCTATGACGAATTTGAGCATTTCAAGATGAAACCCGATGAGAGTGTCTATGAGTACTATGTGAGATTTCATAAGTTAGTTAATGACATGAGGAACATCAGAATGACTATGCCTAACATTCAGCAGAACTCAAAATTTGTGAACAACATGAATCCCGAATGGCACAAGTTTGTTACCACTGTGAAGCTCACTAAAGGATTGAAGAATACAAACTATGAGCAACTCTATGCCTTCCTCCTTCTGAATGAGAGACATGCTATGTTTGAAAAATTAATTTCAATCGGGCCAAAACCAACCGTGAGAGAGACAAGCTCTCGCCTAATGACTCTACAAACTTTCTACTCAAACATCCGAATCACAACCAAAGCATCACAAGTCATACCCTTGGGTAATGGTAATCACAAACTCATTCTTGATCCTATGTACAAACAAGCCGATGCTGATGCTCACGTGGGTAGCTTCATTAATCAACTAGCTCTTCTCATCAGTCAAAACATGAATACTCTCCCACCAACCAACAACAACCTCGAACGCATCTAACCCACAATCAAGCCACTATTAAAGATGGAAGGATCGTGGTGCAACCAGTTCAAGAAAGACAAGATGATCGGGAAGAGGTGGAGCTGGGAGAGGTTATGTTGGAAACCAGAATCGAGGAAGGAATGGTAACCAAGGTCAAACTAAGCTCATCAAATGTTATAACCGTGGTGGAGAGGGACACATTGCAAGGAACTGCACATCTCCAAAGCGCCCACGAATGCCGATTACTTCGTGAGATAAGATGTCGCGGCTCAAGCTCGGGACAATGGTGCTACTTGGATGAAGAGGAATTGTTTCTTCCGAGGGCAATGCCAAGACCTATGATGCGATGTGGATGAGCGCCTATTCAGAGATAGGTCACAATCATCAGAATGCCTTTCAAGTCGCTGATTGTGATGCATACGACACTGATGTGGATGATGGACCTACGGCACACACAATTTTTATGGCTAGCATTTCTCCAATGGTTTCTCCCAAGGTCTCTTCGTCACCACTAGCTGGCCATCCAACATCATCATCTGAGGTATTAAAACTATACGATGATGTTGATGTGCAAAAGATGCATGACAAAGTACAATCAACTGAAACTATTGAATCAAATATTGAAAATATGGGTAATATCAATATTGTCCCATATGATCAATATGTGAAACAAAGTGAAAGTGAAGTTGTACCAAGTGATGCATCTTCAAATCAACAATGACTATTTTTGATGAATACACCGTGTACCCTATATGATTCCATTATTCAACTAAATGCCTATAAAGAACGTGTTGCTATTTATGAACAACGTGCTAAAATTGAGTTGACCACTCGGAGCGGAAATGGATAACCAAGTAAGTACAATAATTAGAAAAGTAAGTTTAGAAGAAGTATTGAAACAAGAATTAAATTCCTTGCAAGAAAAACTTTCTAAAACATCTAAACAAAAACAAGAACTTCAAGAAAATGTGAAAATGCTTAAGCAAGAATTTAATGCAAAGGAATCAAAACTCTTGAGAGATTTTTCTAATCTGAAAACTTTGAAAACAAACTTGAAAACAAGTTGTACATACAAAACACCATTCAGATCTGCCACATGGTCACTAAACATAGAGTCTTAAGCGATAAGCATAGCATTCCCCTTGTTGAGGAACCAACTCCAGGTAATTAAAAGGCTAGAAATGCTCATAAGGTGCTTTATGATGGTAATGAAATTCTTAAGCCTAGGCAGAAACCTAGTTGCGTTGAGTGCACTGAGGAAGATAAGAAATCGAATGAAGTCACTAGGGAAAGGATGAACAAAAAACTAGATGATCCTAAATGCAAAGAGAAAAAAGATTATTATCACTCCCATGACTACAAGAAGGAAAACTGGATTTCCTTGAACATGTTTAAGCCTCAAACATTACTGACTCCCGAACAAGTTTTCGAAAAGGATTTGGACTTGCAAAAGTGAAAATATTGTTGAAAAGAATCCCCTTGTGGAAATGCCTAAAGAATCGTGGTATCCTCCAAATACACCAATGCATTTAGTTCCTAGAACTATTGCCACTAAAAGCAAGACCTTAATTAGCCAATATGTTATTCTTCAACTATTTGTTGATTTTGAGAAAACTTGTAAGAAAAGGATCACACCGATAACTGAAGGAGAAAGGGTTTTGAGCAAATGAAAGAATGTTATTTAACTGAGGTCATGCCTTTCTATAAACAACTAAAAGATCATTTTGAGAGTCTTAAAAGGGATAAAATCGATATTAAAGAAATGGAAAAGGAATTTGATGCAATGGTAGTTGAAGTTAGTGATTATGAGAGTGCACTAAAATATAATGAGATTGAGAGGAAGAACTTGCATACCTTAAATGAGACTCTTATTACTGAATGTGTTGCTCAAGATATCTTTTTCACTGCTTCAAATTGCTCTATTAATGCTTCCAAATTTCATGAACTATCTGTGGCCCTGAAAGTCTCCCATGATCGTGTCATTGAGCTTGAAAAACTAATTCTAAACTAAACGAGAAAATTGAACTGGATGATCACAACAATTTGGTTAAACATTTTTCTAAACTGGAAGTTGAGCATTTTAATTTACAACTAAAATATCAACATCTTAAAGAAAATGTTAAAACCTTAAATATCAAGACATCGCCGATGCTCCGAGTTTGATGCGCTTTTCAAATTAACAAACGCGGATGAATGATTCAAGCTCGGCAACACGATCGAAAGTTGAAAGCCCAAATCTCTCAATTAAAGGGTCAAACGAACAATATGACAGGCTCCCAAATGCCTCCTCCTTTAGATTCTCCGAATTCTCAAACTTTTCATCTTCAAAACTTAGTTGATGCCTTACAAAAGGAAAACACGAGTTTTCTAGAAGAAAATGAAAAAGTTAAACGACATTTTAAAGAGTTATATGATTCAATAAAAGTCACCCGTGACCAAAACAACGAAAAATAACGTCTTTACAAAAGGAAATTGAGAATCTAAGAAGTCGTGGAAATGGGAAACGCCACTTGTTTTCAATAAGAATGTTGTTTCAAAGTCACCCTTAGACTGCAAATACACTGTGACGCTTAAATATATTCCTCCTCATCTTAGGAATAATGAACATGCTTTTCATGAATACTGTGCTCACCTTAAGGATATTCTAGAATGTCTCTGAGATTGTCGAAGAGGATTTCATTAACAAACCTCTTGATAGTGAAATTAGGTTTGCTTGCCTCCATGCCAAACGATCTCAAGAGTTGCTAGAATGTGTAATTGCAACATGTCCCAAATCCATAACCTTAGGTGAAAAGGCAAAGTCTGTGATGCCTTGTTCTATGCCTAGTGCCAAGCAAGAAATCCGTTCTATGCCCAGTCTTAAAAAAGGAAACACTAATGTGCCTTCAAGTAGTTCAGATTCCGGATATGTTAGTGCTAAGAAAGTGAACTTTAGTGTGCCTCGCAAAAGCTCAAATCACAGTTTTAAAGTATACACTAATGTGCCTTCTAGTACTTCAGATCCTTGCACATCAAGTTCGGGAATGCAAAAATTAGATCAACCAACTAATGCTCCCATTCCCTCTACAGAGTAATCATGACTTTAAAGAAGCAGGTCAAAGTCTCAAGACAATACAAGGAATGATAGGACCTTGCAAGCTAAGAATGTGCATTGTAAGAGAGTAGAAGACCAATCTAGGAACTTTAAGCTTGAGTTGAATAAACGAATCGTGTTGATTCTAGTATTAGCCTTAGGCATCAGAATTAATTCAATTCGATACTATCTGCAAACCTTGTAATGATGCATGCTTGAATTCTCGTTGCTAATCATGAATGTGGTGTGAATGCTTTGTCTAATGCTGTCAAATGCCCAGCTAAAATTGTTAATGCTAATAATCGTGCAAATAAGGCAAAAAGGCAAAAACGAAAGATGTTAGAAACAAAGTGGAAACCCACAGAAGAACTTTTATAAAGATAGGTTATTATTGGATACCTTTTGGCCATAAGAATAATCAGTTTTGTTCTCAAACCGCTAAGATTATGCCCACTAGAAAATGGATGCCTATTGGTAGAACTATTCCCTTAAGAAGTAAACATACTTTGAATAGGTCAAATACGCACACCAAAGATTGCATCTATTCCCAATGATTCCATTGCTTCTACTCGATATGGATGTTTCGATTCTGATGTGGGTGTTCCAATTAATGTTACTAACCAAGTGGAACCCATTCTTGCATGGGGATCCCAATTATCCAGTTATCCATTTTGTCTGTGTTCAACTACAGATCGTTCAAATCGCTCTGGTACCCGGACTCAGCCGTTCCAAGCATATGACTGAGACCGGTCATGCTCATGAACTTCGTGAGCAAATTCATCTGGACGTTAGATTGGTAATGATCATTTCGGTGCAATTATGGGTTATGGAGATTATGTTGTTGGTGATAGTGTTATCTCTAGAGTATACTATGTTGAAGGGTCGGTCATAATCGCTCTCGTTGGTCAATTCTCGTGACTCTGATCTAGAAGTAGCCTCGTAAAACATACCGCTTTGTTAGAGATCTTAATGGTAAGGAACTGTTAAAAGGAACTCGTAGTCAAATCTTTACACCATCTCTATCGATGACATGATGAAGTCTTCTCCAATTTGCTTGTTGTCAAAGGCTTCAAAACAAAGTCATGGTTATGGCATCGTCGTCTCAATCACTTGAACTTCGGCACCATCAACGATCTTTCCATAAAGGACCTAGTTGTAGGTTTACCTAGACTA
The DNA here is from genome assembly GCA_910596185.1 of Chrysanthemum makinoi. Taxonomy (NCBI): domain Eukaryota; kingdom Viridiplantae; phylum Streptophyta; class Magnoliopsida; order Asterales; family Asteraceae; genus Chrysanthemum; species Chrysanthemum makinoi. The sequence continues at coordinate 251,812,585 of OU343217.1, read as the reverse complement.
AAGTATGAAAAGGATCATCTTTGTTCACATGTCAATTGGGAAAAAGCAAGAAGTATGCCCATAAACCCAAACCTACTAACTGTCACGAAGTTCTTCATATGATTCATATGGATTTATGTGGACCAATGAGGGTGCGAATATCTTTGGGAAGAAATATGTGTTAGTTGTGGTTGATGATTACTCTAGATTCACTTGGGTCAAGTTCATAAGGACAAAGGATGAAACCGATCATCATCAAACTCATCAAACACCGCAGTTCGACTTAACAAAACCGCCGAATTGTCGGACGACAATGGAACCGAAGTTTGTCAACAAACAACTTAATGAATTCTATGAAAGCTTGGAATCACCATCAAAGAAGTGTTTCACGAACTCCTCAAAGAACTGTAGTTGAAAGACGAAATCGACTGTTGAAGCCGCTAGAACAATGTTGATTTACTCAAAGGTTCCAATGTTTCCTGGTGAAGCAATTGCCACTGCATGCTATACACAAAATCGCTCCCTAATCCACACCGTACATGGAAAAACTCCATATGAACTTGTCCACAACTAAAAACCTAATCTCTCTTTCCTTCGTGTGTTTGGTGCATTGTGCTATCCAACTAATGAGGGTCAAGAGTTAGGGAAACTTAGGCTAAAGCTCGACATTGAGTATTTGTAGGATACGCACCAAACAAAAAGGGATACCGAATCTATAACAAAAGAACCCGAAATATCATGGAAACCATTCACGCTACGCTTGATGAGTCGACCGGTCAAATGGCTCCTGGACAATCCAGCCAGACCGCGACTTCAAAACATCCCATTGGTTCATCTCTTGTTCCAAACTCTACTCAAGAAACTCCATATGTACCTCCATCTTAAGATGATTTAAAGAAATTGTTTGATCCTATGTTTGATGAACTGTATGATTCAAACACAAATGAGGTGATGATTCGCAATGAGGATGCTCATGAATGAAGTCAATCCTTCGCCTCAATATCTTTAAGTCAAGAACACTGATCCTTCGATCTCATCAACAAATCATCATTCTTCAAATGTACATCATGGAAATGTTTCTTGCATCAATGATGAAGTTAATCCCTTTGCTACTCCTGAAGATGCTCCATTTGAAAACATATTTGCTACTCCCGAATCATCGTAACCATCTTCTTCAGAGACATCGACTCGCTACCTCAGCCTCAACAACCGCCACATGAACACCTTAGAAAATGGACTCACGATCATCCATTAGACAACATCAGTGGAAATCCCTCTCGCCCTCAGATATCAACCCGGAAACAACTTGCAACCGATGCCTTATGGTGTTTCTTCAACTCCGCACTTTCTAAGATCGAACCAAAAGATGTTAAAACCGCCATGAATGAAGATACCGTTCAATGCCATGCAAGATGAAATTCATGAGTTTGATCGACTTGATGTATGGGAGTTAGTACTGCCTGATCGTGCTATGATTATAGCTCTCAAATGGATCTTCAAAGTGAAACTTGATGAGCATGGTGATGTGTTGAAGAACAAGGCTCATTAGTTGCTAAAGGATACCGTCAAGAGGAGGGTATAGACTTTGAAGAATCTTTTGCCCCTGCTGTTCGAATCGAGGCAATCGGAATCTTTCTGGCTAATGCCGCTAGTAAGAACATGGTAGTGTATCGATGGATGTGAAGACGGCATTTCCGAACGAGATCTTAAAGAAGTCGCTTCACGCCACCAACCCGAAGGATGAATCAAGAGCATCCTACTCACGCTTATCGTCAAGAAGGCTCTTACGGTTTAAAGCAAGCTCCAAGGGCATGGTATGATACACTGTCAAAGTTTCTACTATCAACCGGATTCAAGAAGAGCAGCTTGATCCTACATTGTTCACCGTGAAGTCGTGCAAACATTTAACTCATGTTCAAATTTATGTTGATGATATTATTTTTGCCTCGACTGACCCAATGGAATGTGATCGATTTTCTAATGAAATGAGTTCAAAGTTTCAAATGTCAATGATGGGACAAATGTCATTTTTCTTGGGATTACAAATTTCACAAAGTCCCGAGGCATTTTCATAAATCAATCTAAATATGCAAATGAAATTTTAAAGAAATTTGGATTTGATTCATGCACTGTTGACACCCCATGATTGATCGAACCAAACTAGATGAGGACCACTGTGGATCATGATTGACCAAACGAAATATCGTAGTATGATTGGATCCTCGATGTACCTCACAGTAGACCGCACATCTTGTTCGCCGTTTGCATGTGTGCTAGATACCGTGCTAAGCCTACTAAAAAGCACCTTGAAGCGCTTAAACGGGTCTTTCGGTATCTCCAAGGAACCATCAATATGGGACTATGGTACCCTAAGGACACCGGTATGTCACTAACGCCTATGCAGATGCCGATCATGCAGTTGTCAAGATACACGTCAAGTACATCTGGAGGTGCTCGCTTTTGGGTGATAAGCTTGTGAGTTGGTCTTCAAAGAAGCAAATGAGTACTTCTATTTCCTCTACAGAGGTTGAATACATAGCCATGTCATCTTGTTGTGCTCAAATCTTATGGATGAGATCTCAATTATCCGACTATGGCTTTGTATTCAACAAAATCCCTCTCAGATCGGATAATAAAGTGCTATTGCTCTCTCATGCAACAACGTTCAACACTCAAGAGCAAAGCATATCGACATACGACATCATTTCATCAGGGAACAAGTGGAAAAGGTGTGGTGGAACTATATTTTGTGAGGTCCAATATCGTTAGCGGACATCTTCACCAAAGCTCTTCCAAGAGAACGCTTTGAGTTTATTCTTCCACGTCTTGGTTTGAAAAGCCTTCAACCGATATCTCAAACGCCTTCGGAGGAAGACGAGGAGTAAAGGTCTATTCATCTATCTCTTGTAAATACTATTCAAAAACAAAATACAAAATTATAAAACCCTATAAAACCAAATAGAAAAATATAAAACGTTCTAAAATCCATAAAAATCAAAATTCAAAATCTTTAAAAATATTGTCTTTTTGTCATGTTTTTTCGGTTCAAAATATCTACGGTCTTTGCTGCTTCAAAGAATGACACGGACTTTAGATGTTGTTCAATTCTAAAAAAAAATCAAAAAATCAAAAACTATTTTTGGGAGAAAGTGAAACTATGGTTTATTGTCATTTTCGTGCAATAACCCGTTTTAAAAGAAAGAACAGAGCCATGTTTTACCATGTTTTCAAATTCCATGCTCTGATTCTATAAACATTTATCTGCCGAAAACTAAATGCTTTGAAAAATAACTCGGTCTCTATTTTTGATAATCATCGGACTTATGTCAAAATCTATCTCTCAATCAACAACCTATGTCATTGATTGAGGGGAGAATGATTTCAATTAAATTAAAAAGTTATTTGGCATTAAATTGTTTTCAAAAGATGTACATGCATGTTTAACCAATGGAGATTAAAATCTCAACATCGATCCTTATCGCTTAAAACGCTTTCATAATCAAGTCACAATTCTCCTTAAAAGCTTTCAAAATCAATTTAAATCTATAGAGATCACAAATCTCAAATGTTTTGATAATTGTGATCGGGGGAGAAGTTGTGATTTAAATAGGATTTAAACCGATAATTCATAAATGGTTTTTAAGTGATTAGCATGTTTGCCTCCCCGTAAGTGACAAACGATTTCAAATTTTCCATGCACACGTTGAGGGGAGCATCTATCTTAAACCACAATGATTTGAAACGTGATCACTTATCTCAATGTGCGTGTTCCTCTAGTGTGTAAAACTCTTTCAAACCTCGAGGCACATATTGAGGGGGGAAAATCATGAAAACCTCATCCTTCTCCAAAATGCTTTATCTTCTTGATTTGATTAGGAAGTGATGTTGATATTTTTTAGAAAATGGTATTCAAAGAAGTTAATTCTTTCTCTTGCCTCCCGGTGCAAAACAATTTCAAATACTTGATGCACATGTTGAGGGGAGCGTTCTAAAATATCAAAACAATTCAGGTACAAAATGCTTTGATAATATATCACAAGTATCCGGATTGATTTTCAAATGGTTTTCAATTGGTTCCAATGGCGGATGAACAATACCAAAAAGACCGACCAACTTTACTTTATGTATGGTGATATAAGGATGATAAGGTTAGGTATTTGTTCCCATGATCCGCCAGAACCGGAGGGATCTACCAGGGACTATCCACTAGTTAGTGTAGAGTTCTTAGGTATGATGATAAAAAGGAGAAAAATGAGATATGGGAAGAGGCGGACTCGAATCGAGCTAGTATGGAATAAACCCAACAAGGTTCTAGCTATGAAGTCTCGGTAAGCACTGAAGGGGTTGAAGAATTAAAAGAATTGAATGAGAAAAGGGTGAAAACAAATAGCCCTCCAAATTATTCAACCTTAGGGCGTAAACCGTTCAATTCATATGCTACCGATGGTAACATCGGTATTGAAGACAAGACGTCATGGACCCGTGGACGCGACCGCACTTCAACTTTCCAAACCACTCAAGTTCCTCTTAAAAGGACTTGTTTCATTCTCACAGGGAACCCACATTATCTATCGACTTTCTCTTAGAGATTGTTGATATTGAAGAAGGAGACCTCTCCCTAGTCTCCGATATAGGATCCAAATATGCACAAATTGAGTCTAGAGCCACGAGATCATCAATAAATCTAATTAGGACACTTTCAGACTCTCGCTTTCACACAATGTGGAAAGAGAGATTATATCGTAAGAGTCCTACGCATTATCCTTGTGGTATTGCCGTAACATCCGAAAGTGATGTGTTTACATATTCACAATGAAGATGGAAAGCCTTCTGGAGCCAACATCTAACAAGCTCCTGGTAGGTGGCATGTAAGATCTATTATACAGATCAACCATGTGACAACCAATGTAAAACAATGGGGTGATTCAATCTTTGAATCAATCCCGTTCGAGTTATGGATTGACGGATACCTTTGAAAACCGGTCTTTGTGCTTTAAAACTCTTTTCATTAGCACGTCGACTGTGTACTAATTTTTCAAATCAAAAAGGTGTTTATGATTGATAATTGATTTTCATTAAAACCTTCGTGGTATTGCAAAAAAAATTTCTATTGAGCAATACTGATTGTTTTTCAAATCTTTCATCAATCGCTGGACTCAAATTACCGTTCACTCACCTTGTCTCTTTGAGATGTTCCGGTTTGAGAACAGCCTAGAGCAAATGCGAAACCCTCGCTCGGAAATTCTTCGAATTATACCTCGATCACAAAGTAAAGCATTTTGTATCGATCAACCGGGAACCGTGGGCGGTACCTCAATTCAACGAAGTGATCAAAGACACTCGTGCGATTTATTGCTAACCGTTGTATGCGTACACTCGACGCCATACTGCTCGTAATGAAGTCAATCCATAGCCGCATGCTCACCTAACACATTCATCTCAAAGAAATCATGATTAGTGCATCAATGACTCTGATATTTTCACTCCATGCTTTACGCTAATATCATCTCACAAATGCTTCGCTACTATAGAGAAATCATGATTTATATTAAATATGAGTGATGAGACTACAAACATGACGGTTTGACAGGATTTTCATGGCATAAGTCTAAAAGTAGAAAGTTCGTAGTCATAGTAATATTAAGTTAAGTAGTATTTAGTTTAGTAACACCGCGAGGACTTGACGGTCTTTACCAATGTATGCCGATCCACGCTCATGTGTGTATGCTTTTATGTAAGACTATAAATACTCTCTACCTCCCAAGGTAGAGAGTTGGAGCTCATAATAATATCTTTCACTTTCTCTCACTAAGTTCCCTAAACCTCTAACTTTCTCTCTCTAGAATTCCATCTATATGCTACCTTGTGTTAATGTTATGATGTGTATGTGAAAAGTTATATCTTACATATATGATCTCATATACGGTTGGTTCACATAGGTCAAGGCTTGACAATCTAAAGTATTATTGTTTGATAAAGTGGATACATTTATGGACCGTAAGGTCCGTGGAGTTTGCTTGATGTTACATGCTCGAATGTGGATTTATGATGCCCTGATCTGTGGTTGAAGAAATGTCTATGAGATGAAATCTTTGATTTGAATGATGGGTTTCTTAAGGATTCATGTGGTATCAGTGATTATATGGAAATGAGGTCAATGATTTGTTATTAAATCTTATTTGTTTGTGAAACAGATATGGATCGGGTCTCAAGTAGTATTTTATTCATAGATCGATTACATTTATTTGGACTTTAATTTGAGATGATTAATTATTCTCATGAATCATATATACTTGGGCTGCGACTTGTAATCTAATGATGCACTTTGATGAGATTTGACTTTGATGAGAGTTGATGAAATGATGTGACTTGTTGCTATATGGTTTGATACATTGGTTTATACACTTTCACGGAAGATCTTATGTCACAAAATTTTGAACCGTAATTGAACACCTGCTGATCACGGGGTTGTTGTTCGCATTTCTTATTTGGTTTTGAAGTGAAGTCAGAATGTTTACTTATTTCGCCTTCTTTTCTTTTCACCCTTCCGCCGAAGATGACTTGTTTGGGCATTTATTGAAAGTTTGATAAAATTGGCTATTTAGTTACTTTTGTGATTCTTTTCTCTCTTAACCCACAAACGTAGCTAATATCACTTTGGTGTCTTACTCAGCTTGAGAATGTCAAGAGGTTTTGTACCTTGGGTACACTCAAGCTTCTTTCACGAGGATTAGTACAAGTTTAAGTAACAAATAAGGGGAATTTTACTCATGCTCACGCTTTGGCATATCTGATTTACTTCACCATGTTGTCAATGCAATAGCCAAAGAAAAGGCATGAATGTTGTGTTTACCAAAAGTGTTTATTGATGGTTGATGATATTGTTGATGTTGGTTAATGAACCGCTGATGAACCGCCGTGACATGTTCTCCTAAAATGCTTATTCATCTAAACCAAAGTTGTCATTACACATTCAAGCTGACATTGTTTACGGTTTTGTCTTGATTTTGTAAAATCCCGCCAAAGAATCTATTTCTCGGTTTAAATCATAGATTTGTAAAATTCCGCGACAATGGAAACATCCCGGTAATTGTAAAGTGCATTCGATCTATCTTACTATTTATTCTTGGTTTTGGTAAAATCCTCATGAAAAGAACTATTTCTCGTTTAAACTATAGAATTCAAACTCGTGATGATGGAACCATCCTAGAGAAAGGAAAGTGTATTTCGAGGTCTTATCTAATACCGTAAGCATCAAGTTTACTTCAAAAGTGGATAAAAGGGTGTACATCATGAATGGATGCTGTTTGATATTCACGCAGCTTTCAGTTATTACATGGTTTACGGTTATGTATGCTTAACTACATGGTCGTGGATGAACCATTATCATAGTTCACTTAAAACGCCAAAGGAGGCTAAATTTGAGCTTTAATTAGAAGATGTGACAACGGGTTAATCTAATTATTATTTATTTAAGGTTGAAGTGAAATATCACTTCTGCAAATGTATTTAGTATCCGGTTAGGTATCTAGATGGTCGATGAAGATTCTTCAAGATCCTTGTTCGAAAGCTTTATTATCAAATGAAGACTGGAAATCTAGTTATTGTTATGACTTTTTCCTTTTCTTTTACCACTTTGGGGACTAAGCCTACCACCACAAAATAACTATCACTTTAAGTGAGTTACGCTTGTAGCTTTTAGTGTCACATTCAATTGTGGATTTCAAGAGGTAATGTATCGCCTTATACTTGATGGTCAAGTTGGATGAAGAAAGTATAGAGTATTTAGAGATTCAATGAAGGTTGATGAAGTCTCAAGACCGCTCTTGTTACATATGTGCAAGTTTAAGTCACGGTTCTAAGTTAGTTTACTTCATGATCAAATTCATCATATCGTTTTTCCATCACCGCTACCTAAAAGCATTTCATCACTCGCTGATTACAAGTGTAACACTTTATCTCGACACTACAATATTGTCCGTATGGTTCGTGCTCGTTTCGCTTTGTTTTTGCGCCTCATATGGGACTTCCCCAAGCAAAGTCACCCAAGCCATTACTCTCACATCAAGACGCTTAATCGCTGGGCTTCCTAAGAACTCCACTGCTAGCAGTAATTCACAAAACGCTATAGTCATTGTAAGGCTTAATGTTATCTATTATGAACTCAAAGATTCTCCATGCTACATGCCTCGCATGTGGATTTTCCTAGGGGCGTATAATCACTTCCCCTGGGACTCATCGCCCTCGCATTGCGTTTGCCTCTACCATCCCGAATCTGGGCCAAGAGCTGCTCATACCATCTGTAACACCTCCCTTATCTCCACTCACAATATTAAACCGCTGCCCGCAGTGTCACGGCTTTGTTTTTGTGGCTCATATGAAGACTTCCTGGTGTCACCCAAGCCAAGACTACTCTCACATCAAGATGCTTAACCCGCCCTAAGAACTCCACCGCAAAGAGACCACAAAACGCTGTGTCATCAGGAAGGCTTAATAATGTTATCTTATGAACTCAAAGATTCTCCGTGCCACAAAATTTATGTAGGATTTTCCTAGGGTGTTGCTAAACAAGTTTACAAGAGAAATTGAAAAGAGAGAGATTTATGACGCTTGAACACAGCCTGCTCGTGACTTCCAAAAGAAAAGAAAAGTGTATCGCTTTCAGTTAAGGGCTTTTATCTTTAAAGAAGAGAAATCTTTCATGACGCTTGAAATAATACCGCTTAAAGCCTTCTCAGACTCTAAAGAAAAGAAATGTGTACGCCAAGCAAGATTATCTTTTGAAGAAGAGAAATCTTCTTATTTATGACCATTCTCGTCAACATGCTTCATGCCTTTTCCATGCACTGTCAGTCATCAAGTGAACCGAACTATTGTTGATTGTCTTCTTATTCCACTTGCTCAATCATAATGACAATATCATATGCTACCCAGCGGGAGAAGTGTGATGAGACTACATTTGTTGAAGATATTCACTTATTCAATCAAGAATGGCAACCCGTGATGCAATTTCGAGGGGAGAAAAGTGTGAATTTAATGCATGGTTGATTGATTTCTGAGAATAAATGGTCAAACGGCTCCAAACTCATGTAAGAACCGAAGCTTCTTTCTTGGTCTGCCTCCATGCTGGAGTTCCAAGAGTTGTTGGTTAACATCTTCACACGAAATGATTTGATTAATGACGTTTTCCAGCCAAGTGGGGTCAACATTTCCCAATGAACATCTTTCTTCTCTGCTCTTGTTTGATTGGGAGGATTTTGAAAGGGGATGCTGCTATTTGTATAAGTAATGGGAATGCATTTGGTGAGTTGAAGATTTTGACTTTCGCTCCCCAACCGACAATCTTGAAGAAGGTCGAGTGTAAAGTCCGCTCTACATTTTCTCGCTGCATGTTAAGACTAAAAAAGATGAATTGCATTTAATGATCTAAAGACTTCTTCTTAATTCAAGCATTCATCATAAAGATTGCCTTAGGAGAGAGCAGCACTAATTGGGGAGAGTGAATGCCAAAGTTAATCCCCATTAGACTTGCTCACTTTCTTCAAAGAAATTGATTCTCACTACACACTGAAAGCTAATGATGTTGTTCAAAAAATTTCAAGTATTTCATAAATATGTTGCCGATCAAGTGTCAAAACCGCAGTGGGAAGGAGACACACATCTAAAACACAAAGTGAGTAAACTTGATGAACTTAATTTTCTAAGGATTGAAGATATCCCGAAGACAAATGTCATGACCGCAGAGAAACTCAAGGTTTTACTCATCAAGGCGTTTAGTATTATTATTCCAATCACGCTGGGAAGTGGATGTAAGAGAAAGTTTCAAGATAAAAGAGGTATTATTATGTGTGGATGATTTCATGTTATCGCAATCATCGTGGGAGAGAGAATTGTGTACATCAGCCACCGTTTAATTTTTAGTGCTTAATCGCTGATTCGTAGATATAATCACTTATTCTGAGTTGTCATCCAGAGATAATCGATTCGCCCGCTTCTTCAATGTTATCGCTATTCTCTTTGGGCATTCCGTACTGGTTCGAGCCATACACTTTCTTCGTGGAGAGAAAGAAGACCTGGAGTTGCCTTGGCTATCTGACTTAATCGCTACTTCATGTTATAAGTTTTCCTGCCTTTCGGGTATACGTGTATTCGGTTCGCGGAACTCTATTCTAAGAGATCGATCAAGATCAATTCATCCACTTGGGGAAGTGGTTTCTTGACAACTTTTTGGTATGGATTCCTCTCGCATCGCTGGTTATGAAATGTGAGAAGATTATTTATGAGTGGATGATACGTTGTCGTTTTGTTGATGATATATAACCTCAATGAAGAATCTCGACTATCGCTCTTAAAAGGAGCAAAGAATTTATGATAATGGTGTGCTTCCTTTGCACCGCTAAGGAGCTTGAAATAGAAGCCGACCGCCACATCTAATGGATTTCGCTCGGGGGGGAAGTCGCCAAAGTCTTTTTCTCAAAGGCTCATATTCTATCTTCATTCTAGAGCCTCGTAAGCTTTGTGGTGAAGTTTAAGAGATGACTAATTCTATCTTCTACGACGTATGCTCGACATATCCTTTATATCGGTACTGTGATCATCATCCTCTTTAAACTATATCATCAACTCTATCTTGTATATATTTATACAAAAAGAAAATAGAAAAATATAAAACCAACAAAAATCCATAAAAATTAGAAAATTTTAAAAAATTCCAAAATATGTTTTCTCAAGACATGTCTTCGGTATCGATAACATCTCAAGGGTCTTAGAAAAGTCATTCAATAATGGCACGGACCATAGATGAAGTTCGAAAGTGAGGTGTAAATATTGTTTTCCAAAACATATAAAATATGGCTTACGCTACTTCGTGATCGCAACCCGCGGTTAAACCATTGTTTGCTATTATTTCCGATAGCAACCGCTTTTTAAAGAAAAGGAAAGGCCGCCAAACCAATTTTCAAATATTTCGTGCACTTATTCTAAATACAAATTGAGGAAAGTATGTCGAAGGATCATTGTTCTACAAAAATATTTTTCCGCCTAAAATTCTTCTAAAAATATTTGTTTCAACAAAATTGGTGGAAAATGAGTTGCTTGAAAAAACAACGCATCGTAATGTTCATATTGAAAACTCAATCATGACTTCGCTTTTAAAATTTTCAAAAATAAGTCATTGATTGAGGGGGAGAATGTTTTCAAATTATATCATCTAACCAGCTCATCTAATTATCCTATATACTTAAAATGTAAAACATGTTAACCCACGTTGAAGGACTAGGTGCCTAGGATATGATTGTTAGGATTAGATGATTAAAGTTGGATAAACACATTATTCCATGCCTTTTATGATCCGGATTGATATGTTGGATTGAATTTTATTAGTCGATTGCTTTTTGGCTGATGTCGACCACCATATATCAGATGTGTGTTCACTAACGATGCGTATATTGGTTATAAGAGAATGTTCCCAATCCGATCCCACAATAGAAGATGATTGGATGTCGAAAGGAAAGGGTAACTATATCTTGGGTTGACAAATGAAGAAATGGAGCATAATTTGACTTCTATGGAGAGTTGGCATGAAATGCAACGAAGAGGTCTCACCGTGATCGTTAGATGGTTTTCTTCATCATCAAATGAAGAACTGAGCTTAATTGACCTCTATGAAGAGTTGGCATGACAAATGCAACGCCGAGGTCCACCGCGATCAGACCATTTTCTCCAAGCCCTACAACAACAACAACATAAGCGCCGCTTCACACCACCTAACGATCTTTGTGCAGATAATAGTTATGATACCCGCTTAAACAATTTTGAATAATATTGTTTTGAAAATGAAAAAAATATTGGTTTTGAAAGTATATTGACTAAAAATTAGAAATCAATCGACTTTATTTTATCAAACTTAAGTCACTCAATCATCGACTACGGTCATCGACATGGGGAGAGTTAATTAAAATAAAATATTTTCAATCGATATTTCATCTATCAAGTCCGCTTCAGACTGCATTTAAAGTGTGATCTAAAGATTTAATGTTATGTCATGGTATGATTTTCTTTAAAACTCAAAAATCTTTCAAAATGAAATTTTTTCTGTTCTTGCTTGATTGTGAAATTGTTTTATTTTACTAAAAGATCTCTTAAAACTATCATACCTGACACTAACAATCTTTATTGTTTTAAATTGGTCCATTTTTCATCATTTTTCAAAATTAAATCTTGCCACGGCTTTTCCCTAAAATTTTCTAAATGATTTAAATCAATCAGGATCCAAAATCTCAATTGGCTTGAAATTTTTGATCGGCGGAGAGATCGTGATTTAAATCTCAAATGGGTTTTAAAGGGTGATTGTTTCAAAAGAACTCCTTCCTTCATGTGCCAAACGATTTTGAAATATATAATGCACATGATTGTGGAGGAGCATTTAACCAAAAACCAAAAGAGTATTTAAACAAGGCCACATATTCTCCCATGTTTTCCAAACCTTATTAAATCACTTGGGATCATAAATCTCAAAGGGTTTGATATTTTTGATCGGGGAGAATTTGTGATTTAATAATGAAATTTGATAAAAGGTGATCGTTTTGATTCGAATGTGTATGCCGCTTCTCCTTATATGTGCTAAACACTTTCTAATCTCGCTATTATATATTGAGGGGGAGCATTTCAAAAGAAAATAAACTTTCAAGGTACAAAGATTTATGTTTCAATATAAAGTACCTTGATTGATTTTTCTAACCATTTTTCAATTGGTTTCCAAAGGAAGAAAGAATCACTCAAAAAGACCGACCTTTTACTTTGGCGTATGGAGTTATAAGGATGGTGAGGTTAGGTATTCGTTTCCAAGGATCCGCTCAGCCGGAGGGATCTACCTGACAATCCACTAGATTGTGTAGAGTCCTTAGGTATGATGGAGAAAAGGAGAAGTGAGATATGGGAAGAAAAGGACCGAGATGAGCTAGAACTCGAATAAACCCAACAAGTTCTAGTTATGAAGTCTCGACAAGCACCTATGTTAAAGAATGAAAAAGAATTGAATGTGAAAAGGTTAAAGAAATAGCCCTCCAAGAATTCAACCTTAGAGCAATAACCGTGTTCAATACATATGCTACCTGTTGTTACTAAGGTAACACCGTATAGAAGACAAGACGCTTGGACCCAAGCACGACCGCACCTAACTTCCCAAGCTACTCAAGTTCCTCTTAAAAGGGCTTGTTTCATTCTTACGGGGAACCTACATTATCTATCAACATTCTCTTAGAGATTGTTGATATTGAAGAAGTACCCTCTCCCAAGTCTCTGACATAGGAACCAAATGTGCAAAATTGAGTCTAGAGCCAAGAGATCATCCATAATATCTCATTAGGACACAAAGTTAATGAAGACTTGATGTTTCACACAATGTGGAAAGTAAGAATATATTTTAAGAGTCCTATGCATTATCCTTGCTGTGACAAGCTGTAACATCCGAAAGTGATATGTAAAAAATATTCAATTTATGAAGATGGAAACTCTTCTAGAGCAAAACATCAAACAAGCTTTGGCGGGTGACATGTGAGATCTTCGTAAGATCAAGCTTGTGACAACCGATAGAAAACAGTAATTCATTCTTGAATCAACCTTGGTCCAGAAATGAATTTATCAATACTTTGGAAAACTGCTTGATGTGCAAATCTTCTTTTCTCTAGCACATCGAATGTGTATTCATATTTCAAACACAAAAAGTATCTCCGATTGAAAAATACTTTTGGAAAAACCGTTCGATGTGCAAATCTTCTCTAGCACATCGAATGTGTATTCTCTTCAAATACAAAGTATTTGATTGAAATTGATATTTCTCACAAAACCTTCGTACGATTGCAAAAACTCTTCTTCTAAGCACACATTGTTTTCAAATCATTTTCATCAATTAGTGAATCTCACCACCGGTTCACTCAATTCGCGGTTGTCTTTGAGACGCCCTGCTTGAGAATCCGGCCAGATCGCCAAACCGCCAAGGAGATTCTTCTAATTATACCGACACCGCGCATTTTGTACCGATCAACGGGAACCGCGGGCCGTAGGTTAATCCAACGAAGTGATCAAAGACACTCGTGATGTTTTATTGCTAACTCCAGGTACATTTGACGCCGCATCGATCGACCGAGAAGTCAATCCATGTCAGCATGCTCACAAAGATCCACACTTATTGAAGAAATCATGACTTATGCATATCTACACAATCCGCTCGATATTTTTATTCTATGTTTATGCTACTACCGCCGCGAAATATCATGAGCCGAAAAGCTTCCGCCACTCGATGGAAAGATGTCATGATCCTCAAAAGTGTAAGCATTGCTCCGCCCCAAAAGTCACAACATCACATGATGGCAACACAAAAGGCTTATCCAGAGAGTTTATCAGGGTCGATGATCCAAAGAAAGCTCGAAGATCATCAAGATGTGGATCAGCACAAAGACCTCCACTAAAAGTACAAAGTAGTTGGACTTTGAAGTTGCACTACTTAAGCACAAAGATTGCTAAGTGAAGAATTAAAGTTCTAGGTCAAGACTGAAGATAAAATAGAAATGTTAGGATTCAAATGTAAACATGAGGCACCTCCCTGTGGGAGATTGTTAGTGAATTAGAAATTCCATAGTAAGAGTCACCACCCCAAATATAATCTAGCATAAGTTAGCTCTCGTAGACATCAAGATTTACGTTGTTCAAGAGTTAATTAGTTAGTTTGTAGCGTGAGATTAGTTTAGAGCATCACCGGAGGAAGGACTCCGGCCTTACCCACCGTGATGCCTGATCCAAGTTCTCGCCGAGGGCTTATCGCTTGTAACTATAAATACCTTCCATCCTTGAAGGGGTGGTGCTTCAATCTAAGCTTACTTGTTAAACAACACTCTAACAAGAACACCCTCTCATCTCTTTATTTCTCGAACCATGGCTTTCTTGTATTATCACCATCCTAGACCACCCGAATCATTTAAACAACATAAAATACACTCCATCCCACGTAGTACCAAGATTAAGATTAAGGATTTACCAATGATTGGTCTATAATTATAGATTTGGTTAGCATATCAATATTAAATAGCCAATTCCTGTGTCCTTTTGTCTCAACACTAGAGCGTCTCTTCACTAAACTTTAACATGTAAGTTTTCTTTCTACTATTCTAGTCCTCCTATTGTATACTCTAAAGGCTTTGCTATTAGAATAATAGCCTAGAAAGTATCCATCATCTCGCTTTGAAACTTGCCTTAGGTAGTCTATGGTATTCAAGATAGTAAATGTGACACCCAAAAGGTTTTTAGAATGCTTTCATAGGCTTCCTATCATGTAAATACCATGTGTCTTGTTATGAGGCTTCACTACCTTGTTTCTATTGTGCACATAACATGTGCTGCCTACAAATTTCAAAGTACAGGTAGTGTTGGTAACTTGATTCTAATAACATTGTCCTAGTTGCCTCAATTAGTGCCCTATTTTTCCTTTCGCCTACAATTCATTCCATTGTGGTGTCCTAGCAACACTAAACTGCTTTTCTATACCTTTTAGCCACACATAACTAATTCATTACATCAGTTCTTAAACTCAGCCCATTATCACATCTAATTACTTCGGGACTTTATGGTTTACTTGATTTTCTATCCTAGTAATGAAACTCTTGAGGATCTTACTAGTTTCACTCTCTTAGCACCTAAAAGTATACCCAAGAAAATATACTATAATCATCATGATAATTCAGGCACACGCTATGATTCAAACTTTTAACAAAGGTAGGGCCAAATAAGTCCATATGAAGCATAAACAATGGTTGTGTAATGGTGTTTACAGTCTTGGTCTTACAAGAGGCTCTATGTTGTTTTCCTCTTCGACGAGCCATACAAGTTCTTACACTCAAAAACCTAGAAGGTAACCCTCTCACTAAGTTGCTCCCCACCGCTTATTGATTGTTTTGAAATTATGTTACCCAGCCTTCTATGCTATAATTTTGACTTGATCACCGATGCCTTAGCAAACAAATAAGTTAAGGACCTATTAGGAATTACATCTTTCATGTTAAAGCAAAGATATGTTTTCTCCTAGGTAATTTTAATCACATTATTATTTCTCATCGTGCATCTTAAAAATTGGGAGACAACACCACACACTCAAGCTTCCAAAAGTACCCAGCTTTTCTTATCACACATTTGAGAAACATCAATAGATTGTATTTCAAACTCAGGTACCAAATAAACCTTCTCAAAATCCAGCTTTCCTATTCTGATAGTTCCTCTTCCAACTATTTTCCCTCCCTTTGGATCATTGCCAAATGCCACATGTTCTCCATCATAAGCTTTAAAATCTTCAAGGTTGCTCCCATCCCATATCATGTGCCTAGAGCAACCACTATCAAAAATTCCTTTGTCTTTTAGCTCATCCTTTAAATTGCCCTACACATGAGATTAAACATGTTAGTTCCAAGGGACCAAGCCACACCGACTGGGTCCCAAAGGTTGGGAATTATGTGAAAGTCCGGATTATGTCAAGTGTTTCTACCTCAAGTAAAGTGGATTCTCGCCAAGACTTATTCTCATCAAGTATAATAGTGACTAGTTGGTTTCTCAAGGAAGTGTTTATTCCGTGTTTAGTTTGTTTAGTGTGGATATACATGAGCTTTATTAGGAAGTGATTGTGTATATCTTATTTAGTTTTAAGATTATACGTTTCTTGGGAAACGGTTTAGAGATATTGTTTAGGGTTCCTTGTCTATAAAAGGAACACATTAGAAAGAGTTAGAGATCGATTGAAAAACTCAGTTTTAGTTAATATAAAGATCCATAGAGGATCAAGAAGTTCTTAGTTATTACTTGTGTTTATATTCCACTGCTGAACATAAGTTGTAGAGATTATCTTTTATTGTGCTTGTGATTACATAGGCATACATAACGATCCACGAGCTCAAGATCTATCAAGGTCTTTGTTTGTTTTCAACAAGTGGTATCGAGCCTCGTAGAGTCTCTACGATACTAAGGACAAGCTTTTTCTAAACACCAATACAACCATATTACAATAATCATCATGCCCGGTTCAGATGTTGAACCTGAACTTACCAACAACCAAAACTCCACCCATCTCGCAACAACTAAGCCTTACTAATAGCAATGCTAAGTTTCCTTACCTTAAAAGGGAGGAATATGATCTTTGGGCTATGAAGATGCAGAATTGGATTTCCAATATTGATTGGAATCTATGGCAGATAATTTTGAAGGGGAAGCAGTTTAAAGAGAACTACCACGGATGCCGCTGGAACATGATTAATGTTCCTCCCAAAACTGGCCAAGAGTTGCTAGCGCTGAGAGAAACAAAGGTCGAACTATTCTTCTGCAGCTATTCCCGAGGATCACTTGAGTGATTTTCACTTCATGCATGACGCCAAGGATATATGGCTAGCTATTAAAGCGAAGTTCGGTGGAAATGAGGAGTCTAGAAGGTCAAGAAGTCCATGCTAAGACAACAGCTTTCGGACTTCTCAGATCTCAAGAGGAAGGAATTCACAAGGGCTATGATAAGTTTCACAAGATCTTAAGTCAGCTTGAACCAACCTTCAAGCTAAGCCTGATAATGATGATGTAACTCTAAGTTTCTGAGGTCATTGCCTCCATCCTGGCTACATGTAAGCATAGCCTTAAAAGCTAAAGGTGGTTTGGACATGATGACCTTTGATGAACTTTACAACAAACTTAAAGCTCTTGAACATGATGTAAGAAGCCCTTTTCGATCATCTTCTTACGCTACTCATCGCCTTTGTTGGAGCCTCTACTCCAAAGTCTAGCTATGGTCCAAGTCCGTATCCATCATCATCTAATGTCGCTTCCTTCATCAAGTTCTCACTCTAAATCAAGCAACATTATGGAAGATGTACTTGGATCCTTCTTTGTCGATTATGATCCTCGGCAGAACTAGCTTATGAGGATTTTGATCAGGTGGACCCGCTTGAGATGGAAGAGATGAAGTTGAGGTGGCAAGTGGCCATGCTTTCCATGGATATCAAGAGTTTTGAAAGAAAAGCTGGAAGAAGGTTTGGATTCAAAGGACGTGATCCAGCAAGGTTTGACAAGAGGAAGGTTAAATGCTTCACATGCCAACAGATGGGGCACTTTTCTAGAGAATGCAAAGACAGAAAAGCTAGTGATGAGACAAGATACACTTCTTATCGCCAGTGATCGAAGGAGGCAGAACATCAAAGGGATCACCGCTTTGGTCACTCTCGATAGCAATGTAGACCGGAAGCAACATGAGGAGTCCGATAATGATGGTCCCGATAATGTTGGGTTGATTGCTAGTCGATTTCAGAGGATAGGCATGATCAGATTGCCTTGATGGGCATCTCTCATGTACAAAATTGTTTGTTTGGTTGTAGTGAGCGTTATAATGAACTTAAACAAGCTTATGATATTTTGGAACCTAAATATAATGAATATTATGTGGAAGTAGAAGCTTATAAACAGGCTTTAAAAACACTAGAAAGACAAAAGGTTTGGTTTCGTAAGAATGAAATAGCTTATGGTGAAAAGATAGGTGTTTTAGAAAGAGATCTCGAATGTGCTTCAAATGAGTTAAAATGGTCCGAGAAGTTAAGAGCGACTTAGAGTCAAAATCTAGAGCTTAAGGAGAAACTTAAAGAGGAAATTGCTAGGCATAAAGAATGGATGATGAATGGGAATAAGTTAGCTGGTTTTATTTATAGTAGTCAAGCTTCTAACTCTACAGTGGCTTTAGGGTTTAAGAAATATGTTGGCTTAGAAGCTAGGGATGACACACGAAATCTACACCACCAAGCTAGCTAATTTTGTCAAAGAAGGTCAATTACATTCTCGCCCCCTGGTCCTATTAGAGGTGAACATATGCCTATTGATGTGTCCAAAATTAAAGACTTTGATGGATCATATCATCTGTGATGGCAAAAGTCAAGAGACATGCCAGACCCTAATACTTCTTCTAATGACTTTGTCTCTTGTGTTAACAGTGACAAGTCCACCAAGCAAGGGTCTACAGAGAATGATTCAAATGACAAGTCCTGACCTTCCCAAGTCCTGACCTTCTCAAGTCTGACCTTCCCGAAGTCTACACCCCCGCCTCGTCCCAAAGACTACCAATAAGAGTGTCGAGTTGTCGCCAAGGAATCCACTTCCAAGACAGTTGCCTCAAGACTTAGTTTTAATTCTTTGCATAATAATACTGTTAAAAACAATTCTTTTCATGCTTTTGGTTTGAATACTTCGCTTGTAAGAATACTTTTGGTTTGAATAAATCTTCTCTTCTGAAAGAAATGTTTTGTGTGTGGAAGTAAATCCCATTTAATTAAGGATTGTGATTATCATGAGCAAAGAATGAGTAGGTATGGTGACTCTAGGAATACTAGGCCTATGTGGACCAATGTGAATGAAATACCACCTTATGTTCCACAAGCCTCTAATTATAATACATCTTTTTCTTGGAGAAGATCATTTGGAAAACCATATGTTCAATCAACCAGTGAATATTTTAAAAATGGTTTTTGGCCTAGATATATAAATCCTATGACTGATGGGAGAGGGTACTAGGGTATCGCTGTCAAGACCTCAAAGAGGTTGTTCTTGGAATAAACATAGACCTAAGTTTCATTGGAAACCCAAGAACAATAGTGGATCTTATCTTTCTACCTTGCATAACTCATATGATCCACAAGTGTGTTCAAGTCAAGAATGACTTGAGCCTCCATAGTGTACTAATATTCTGTATATTTTGTTGTTGTTGTAGGATCATCCCCTTAAGCATAAAGATGTTGGAATTGTTGACAATGGTTGTTCTAGAAGTATGTCAGAAACATGGACATGATGCATAACTTTATAACTATTGAAGGTGGAGGCAATGTAACCTTTGGAGGAAGTGATGGGACTAATTACAGTGAAAAGGGACCATCAAAACACCTCATCTGGACTTTGAGAATGTTTATTATGTCAAGGAACTTCAACACTTCAATTTGTTTTCAGCCTCACAAATCGTGACACTAAGAACAAAGTACTCTTCACTGAGGATGAATGTCTTGTGTTGTCTAAAGACTTCAAACTCCCGTAAGATACTTCAATTCTATCAAGGTTCCTCGAGTCATAATCGTGATACATTTAACTTAACTAATGTCCAACCAAAGGTGACTTAACATGTTTGGTGGCTAAAGCATCTGTGGATGAGTCCACCAAATGGCACAGAAGGATGGCCCATGTCAATTTCAAGACCATTAACCAACTCTCTAAACGGGCCTTGTTCAAGGACTTCCTACCAAAGTATTCACTAATGATCATAATCGTGTTGCATGCAACAAAGGAAAGCAAAGACAGAGCCTCCTACAAAGGTGTTCCGCTTACGGCAGAACCATTATTTCTGAACCTCTTCACCGCTTCATATGGATCTGTTTGGTCCAACTAAAGTGAGAAGCATTGATCATAAATATTTTTGTCTTGTGATTACTGATGGTTTTAGCAAATTTTGTTGGGTATTCTTTCTAAGGACCAAAGATGAAACATTCGAAATTTTGAAAGACTTCATTACCCTTATTGAGAATCAGTTGAACAAAAAGGTGAAAGGAATTAGGTGTGATAATGGTACAGAGTTCAAAAATGCCATTCTCATAGAACTCTGCAGGTTGAAGGGAATCAAAAGGGACTATAGCACTCCAAGAACCCCTCAACAAAATGGGGTGGCGTAAAGAAAAATAGAACCCTAATAGAGGCCGCAAGATCAATGCTAGCACTCTAAACTTCCTACCATGTTTTGATGAGGTGTTGGTACAAATTTTGTTATGTACTCAATAGAGTGTCCATTACAAGACCACATCTTAAAACACCTTATGAACTTCTTTTTGGGAAAGTTCCTGTTATTCATTACCTTAAACCGCTGTGTCGGCCGTGTGACAATCTTGAATACCGCTGATCCTTTGGGCAAATTTGATGAGAAAGTCGATGATGGTTACATTGTGGGGTATTTCGCTCATAGTAAGGCATACAGAGTTTACAATATATCTCGCAAAGAAAATTGAGGAGACATTGAATCTCGAGGTATCTTGAAGACAAGCCTAATGTTCAAGGCCGTGGTCATGTTTGGTCATTTGATCTTGATTACTTGACCGATTACTTGGGATATGCTAGACATAAGGTCGATCAAAATGCGATTGTAAGTATCTACAACTACAAACCAGACAATTTGGATGTTCATTCCGACAAAGGGTCCTGATGATGAACAACCCATTATAGTACCTTCCTTTTCTCCTAACAATTTTATAGGTGACACTTCTCGCTTATATCGATGTGGGTGAAGATGAATTCTATTATGCCGAGGACCTTGCAAGACTCAAGAAACAAGAGTATGCAAATTTAGATATCGAGAGGAATGAGCTTGAAGTTCTATGTAGTACCTAGTAAACTTCATTCCCTGAAAGGGAATCTGGTTCTTCTCACTCTCCAATTCCTGAAAGACATGTTGACTCTACTCCTATGTCTACTAAAGTGTCAACAGATCTTGGTGAACCTTATACAAGGTTTCCAACACCTTCAGATCTTGGTCATCATCAACCTAAAGCGGGCATCTTCAACACACCTTCCTATGATACTGACTTTGAACCTACTGTGACTAATCTTGATGATTCCATTGATGTCAACACCACCACTACAACAAGGATCAACAATGTACATCCACAGTCAAATATTATTGGTGATCCCGATGCACCCTGTTAGAACAAGAGGTACGCGGCACGCGTTCTAAATATGGACAGGTGGCTTTTGTCTCTTATGTCTCAAATCAACAGAGAGACAATCACACAGACTATGAACATTGTCTCTGCTTGCTTGTTTTCTCTCACAAGTGGAACCAACTAGTGTTACTCAAGCTCTTGAAGACTCAAGTTGGCTTGAAGCAATGCAAGATGAGATGCAACAGCTTCAAAATCGCAGGTTTGGATATTGGTACCACTACCGATGGTAAGTATGCTATTGGGACAAAATGGATTCTCAAGAATAAGAGAGATGCTCGGGTGTTGTCATCAAGAACAAAGCCGATTGGTTGCAGTGGTTATAGACAAGAGGATGGGATCGATTATGATGAAGTGTTTGCACCAGTAGCAAGAGTTGAGGCTATAAGGATCTTCTTAGCTTATGCATCCTATATGGGCTTTATGGTCTATCAAATGGATGTTAAAGGAGCCTTCTTGTATGGTGAAATTGAAGAGGAGGTATATGTCACTCAACCTAAAGGATTTGAAGATCCAGATCATCCGACCTATGTTTATAAGGTAGTCAAAGCTCTCTATGGACTACATCAGCACCTAGAGCCCGGTATGCTAGCTCTCTACATTTCTGGCTGAAGTTACACGTAAGAGGTGCAATTGATAAGACTCTTTTCCTCAAGAAGAATTCCATCGACATTATTCTTGTGCAAGTGTATGTGGATGGCATTATTTTTGGATCCACAAAGGAAGCTTGGTGCGTGGGAGTTTGAGGAACTCATGAAGGAGAGTTTCGTATGAGTGCAATGGGAGAGATGACTTTCTTTTTAGGTCTTCAAGTTCGCCAGTAAAACGATGGTATTTTTATAAGTCAGGACAAATATGTGAGGGACATCTTGAAGAAGTTTGGTATGGAGAGTGTACGGACTGCTACTACACCTTATGAAGCTCCAAAGACAAAGACCAATAATGAAGCCGATCCACCGTAAATGTTCATTTGTACAGTCCATGATTGGGTCTTTGATGTATTTAACAATTTCCGTGCCCGATATTACTTTTTGTGAGTGTTTGTTCGCGACATCAAGTTACTCCACCGACTTCCCATCTCAATGGTAAGAAGATCTTTAAGTATCTCAAAGGCCAACCTCTTCTTGGTCTTTGGTACCCAAAAGAGTCTCCTTTTAAGTTGGAAGCTTATAGTGATAGTGACTATGCCTGGTGCTAATCGGATAGGAGGTCCACTACCGGAGGTTGCCAATTCCTTGGAAAGAGATTGATTTCTTGGCAATGCAAGAAACAAACAACTGTGGCTACCTCATCTATCTGAAGCAGCAGTATGTGGTCGCCGCTAATTGTCGTGGACAGGTTCTTTGATTCAAAATCGCTTGTTGGATTATGGGTATAATTTCATGAACACAACAATTTTTATTGATAATCAAAGTACCATATGCATTGTTAAAAATCCAGTTTTTCATAGTCGAACAAAACATATTGAAATCAAGCACCACTTTATAAGAGATGCATATGATAAAAATTTGATAAATGTGGTCAAAATACATACCGATGATAATGTACGATTTGTTAACAAAGGCTTTTGAAGGACCAAGGTTTCAACACCTTGTGGTCCATATTGGTATGCTTAACCCTTAACCGAAGTTAAGGGGAGGCATAGGCCTCGGGGAGGCATATGCCTCGTGGGAGGATTTGTGTATAACTTTGCATTTTTGCTATGTAATTTTGTATATTTGGTTGTTTTGGTAACTAACTCTAACCTGCTAATGTAAGTTTAGTGTGTTTCTTTATTTTGTTTGTGCATGTTTCGCGTTTGTTTGTTTTGCGAATGGTTGTCTCGATCGTTGTGTTATGGTCAAGAAAGCTGCTGCCGGTTTCTTCCAATTCATTGTCTGGTGTGCTATTTGTTTCCTCCGAAGTTGAAGTAATCAAGTCATATGATTCAATCAAAAGAAGTAAGCAAATAGATCATTCATTCATTCAAGAAGCTTTACAAATTTTACAGACATGTCAGTATCGGCAACATCAAAAGCATCTACATGATCTAATAGTCCTAATCTATTACATATCATCTGTTCCAACATCTAAAGAGGAGCACGATGAGCATGATTTTCACATCTTTCACACTAATAGTTGTTGGATATGCATGATCGCTCACATCTTTTGGCACTAAATGCTGGCTATGCCTTTGTGAAAGCATAACCAACTCTAACAGATGCTAAGGATCAAAATGGAGAGGATGGATTGATGCAACCGAAGAAGCCAAGACCGATTGTGGCGGAGAGATGAGAAGGAAAGATTTTCCTTTGTGCTTCATCTACTCTTTCAATCATACATCAACTTACATCATTTTCCTTTTTCCATTCCTTGATACGATATGTGATGATGCACCAAAACATGATGCCAAGAGACCAAGCACCACCTTTCTTCCCATAGGAAGTGGTGGATTGTTGGCCCATGACCTTCGTTGAGGCCTAGGTGTCCGAGGGTTGGGAATAAGATGTTCCCTCATTATAGGATTCATCGTAATCTTCGCAGATACATTTGGTTTCTCAACACTTTCATCTTCTGATGAGGAGAGAAAAGGTGACTTCTTTGGTAGTGGATATGGTTTTGGAAAATAGTTAAACCATGTATTGGTATCTTCACTAGATGATGAGGATGTTGTTGTGAGATCTATGATCTCAAGTTTGGTACTCATGATGAGTTTGGTTAATTTTGAAGGATTGAAGAGATTAGGGTTTGATATTATTTGGGGATTTTTGATGAAGAAGTCTATGTGCATTGGGATTATTTTATAGACGGGTTCAAGTGTTAAGAGAATTAATGCGTAGGGTGAAACAAAGTAAAAAGATATTTATCAAGCTTCGTGAGTAAGTCTTCTGCTTCTTCTTAGAGGGTTCTACTTCAGCCAGACCGATTCGCTTCTACCGAAGGTTATAAGTGAATTCGAGGAAAAGTAGAAATCCACGTCGCCTTTGGTCAACTTTGACTAAAATTGAGAACTTTCTATTTATTCTCTCCGAATATTTTCGCCCATATTAATTGATTCAATTACTCTCTCATTAAAAACACTTCCTTTTGTGAAAAATCGTAACCCTAATCCTCAAAATCACTCATGGCACTTCAATTTAAACACGATCATAACAAGGTTGCTTTTCTTGGGACTCGCCGAGGAGATGAGCTTTATAGGCCGATGATTTCTTTCTTACTAAGATCAAAGATTGTATATGCATTGACGCATTATCCTGATGCAATATATGAAACTTTGATTACTCAATTTTGGGCGTCGGCAGTAAAAGAGAGGTGATATCTTGAGATAGTTGCAAGTGTTGATGGACAAGTGTATGTGGTGACAGAGGATTTGATCGAGAGCCAACTTCGCTTGGACGATGAGAATGGGGTTTATCATTCTGACTCTACAATGGTGCTTGAAGGACTTAGAGCTATTGGATATCAAAGTACGAGGACGTATATGTGGTTGAAAAATAAGCCTGGCGTCCTATGTGGAGATTCTTGGTTCATACTTTGTTGCGGTGCATGAGCAATAAGTCGAGGTGGGATCAATTTTCAACACAAATGGGATGTGGTATTGTTTGTTTATCTAAGGGTTTAACTTTTAATTTCTCTAAGTATATCTTTGATAATATGGTAGAAAATATAACTAGGACAAAGGGTAAGTTTTTGATGTACCCTAGGTTCTTACAGATGATATTGAATATTTCTACACAAACCCAAGCCTTTTATCCCATAAGTGTTCTGACTCCCAAGTTATTTGCTACAATGAGAACTAAATTTGAAGGGACATATTTTCCTTTGTTAGTCGCAATGTTACCTCGTGAGAATGAGATTGATAATGAGCTTAATGTAGTTTTACCTTCCTCCAATCCTACTGATGGAACTCCTTCAGTAGATGGTGGTGAAGGTCCTTCGTTGTTGTCAAGCATCTATACTTTCACCAAGACCATGTTCTAGTCCAGTATTTATCCAAGTTCCTATTGAAGCAGTTCAGGATCAAATTGATGAAGTTCGTGTTGATACTGACAGATTGTTCACACCAAGTCCTGTTAGGACTCCATTTGGTGAAGGTTGTTCTAATGTTGATCAGATAATGTTGCTTCAACATTCTCAAGTTCCAATTCCAACCTAACAATCACATGATGCTGATGAAGAACCTATCACACTTACCTCATTATATGCTCGTGAATAAGCTTACGTGTGAGGTGATTGGTCTTAAGAAAGAACTTGCAGAAACTAAGTCATTCTTGGTGATAAGATTATGGGCTTGGAGAATAAAGTTGAGCACTTGGAAAACCTGCTAAGTCGAAGGTACAAAGAGAAGTTTGATTTCTTCTGATGAGGAGGACACAGAGAATCTTAATGAATCTCTTGCGATATTGGCTGATGTGGCACTTACATCTGATGTTCATTCTTCTATTGCTAAATCTTCAAAGAGCAAGGAGCCTATTCTATATACTAGCAAAAGACGAAGACAATATTTGAATATTGTACATGCTGATACTTCAAAGGAGCCACATATGGTTGATGCATCTGCTGATGTCCTAGTGAAGGAGGTTACTACTAGTCATGGTCAAACTTTGTCTATCCCAGAACATTCAAATGTGTCGCCTTCCGCAGATAATGAAGAAGTTTTTATTGCGGGGAGAATGTACAAGTTGAATGATTCATCGAGGTTTTCTACACCTATAGAGGAATTGTCTCAACCTATTTCCTCGATGTGGGTTTGATTGCTTCAAGCTCACATTGGTTCTCACTGAAATTGGTTCTACTGAGATATCTTCCGAGACAAAGACAGACTCTGTGATTGCCGATTTGTCAAGTCGAAAAGTGACTAAAGAACAATATCAAGCTCAGCTGGATTATTTGCCGATTATGAGAATATCCAAAAGAGTTGTGTTGTGGCTAAATTTTTCAAGATCAAGATGCTTCTCGATTTGACTCTCGAAAGGAAATTAGAGCTTGATGAATTCTTTCCTACGATTCGATGATCAATGGGATGGTTATATTTCTCAAGGTGCTTCTGATCCTTCTCTTGCAAAACTTATCTTAGGAGATTCTTTTAATGATGATGATTTTGTGGAGAAAATGAAGGCACTTGGTAATCAAAGAAAGCTAGAATCTGCTGCTAAGAGAAGAGCTCTTATTGATCAAAGAAATAAAGCTACACGAGACAGACCTATGACAGCTTGCTCAAGAGAAATTATATGAGAAGAGTTGTGAAGAATGCTGCTATGTATAATTTCGTATGTCCATGAAGCAAATTCGACTTTGTCCGATGATGCTTTGATTCGACAAGATAACGGTTATGAAGTTTTCTTCACAAGGTACTAGTTCTTCTTCTTCATTGGAAAATCGTGATTCAATGCCCGATGTTCCTACGACCAAGAGACATAAAACAATTGAAATTGTGGATAATTTTGATAATGCTTTTGCCTTCTCGTGGTATCTTCAGCTTGTTCCTTCGAAACACATTCGATGCTACTCCTTCTCGAACGGTTGTTTCTCTGAATCTTCTTTAATTTCTTACGAAATGTTGTCCAGTGTGGATCTTAATGATTCTCTCGATTCAGAGACTGATGCTGTGATTGGTACCGACCACATTGATGGTATGGAAATGAAGAGTTTGGTTACAAGAAGTTCTGACAGATTGGTTAAGAAACATGCTTCCGTGAATACCGATTTTGATATCCAAGTTGATGAATCTACTTTTATTGAAGTTGGAACTGTTGATGATTTTCCTGAAGGAACTCATGTAATTTTGGTTGATTGGAAAGCCGGAAAGTCAATCGCGTGTCTAGGCCGATAATACTGTTTTGAATTTCAATTTCTTGAAGGAAATTCTTCATTTGGTGACCAGACATGATTTGAAGATGTTGTATGATCATGTTATTCCGCAGATTATAAGTATCATTCAAAGAATCGGTTCTCGTTTATATCTTTGGGTGATCTTCAAGTTATGTTTGATTCTGATTCTCCAAATGGTAAAGGGTATTCTATTTGGAAGAATTCTCATAAATGGGAGATTGAGAGTTGGAGGTTTTATGCTTTGCCTTGTGTTCAGGTGTAGTTCGTGACTACATGTGGGATGATTTTGTGTATGCTATCGATAGGCTTTATCCTTTATCCGATATTTTTATGGAAAGGTTGCCGAGACACAAGTTGGCGGCCTCCTAATCCGTTGGCAATGATGACCTTCATGCTATTCAATGTGTTGGTTTGATTAAGAATCAACTTCTATCACATAAAGGTTCATCTTGATTGTAATACTTTGTAATATTTGTTTTCTTTCTTTCTTTTCTTAGTTAAAAAAAAAAAAAAAAAAAAAAATGATTTTGGTTTTATCTAACTTTTATTGCGTGTTTGTTGTATATTTTTTGGTTCTTGACTCACCTGATATACTTTGTGTATGTCCAAGAGTTAGCTAGTCCAAAGGGTACAGCTTCGGTAAAGACACATCAAATCGTTGATAGTCGTAATGATTTGGTCGAAAATCATAGGGTATGCAACCACCCATGCTTAATTGAAGAGTGTTGTATGGTTTTCAATTCACCATGTTTTATTCCTAATTGGAATCCAAGAATTGGCTAGCCCACTTGTATATGGCTTGTGGTAAAGGCAAAGGGCATATTCCATATTTGGTTCTTAATTCACCAATTCTAAGAATTAACTAGTCCCGAGCAAACGGCTACGTGTAAAGACATTTCAAATCCGCTTATATGGTTTCGGTTTGCCAATAAATCGATGGTTATCGGTGTACCATAGTTTACTTAACTTAAACATATGGCTACTCCAAGAGTGATGGCTATTGGTAAAGAGACATCAAATCCATTTATTTTCAATGATTCACCTCTCACAGGAGTTAACACACCTGGATGTGATAAGAATAGTATGCAACTCATCATTTGTTTTGATGTTTTGTTGCCGCGCAAAGATATGGAGTTTTAAAGTTTCTTCATCATAGAGATGTTCTTTGGATTCTTTGTCGTTGTCGTTGTCGCTCGTGTTCAATCCTTCTGTGCCGCCAGATATCAAGAAACCGAACTTAACAAGTCAAATTCCAGTTTAGGGGAGGATTGTTGGGAATTATGTGAAAGTCTGGATTATGTTGAAGTGTTTCTACCGAAGTAAAGTGGATTCTCGCCAAGACTTATTCTATCAAGTATAATAGTGACTAGTTGGTTTCTCGCGAAGTGTTTATTCCGTGTTTAGTTTGTTTAGTGTGGATATACATGAGCTTTATTAGGAAGTGATTGTGTATATCTTATTTAGTTTTATGATTATACGTTTCTTGGAAAACGGTTTAGAGATATTGTTTAGGGTTCCTTGTCTATAAAAGGAACACATTAGAAAGAGTTATGAATCGATTGAAAAACTCGCTTTTAGTTAATATAAAGATCCATAGAGGATCAAGAAGTTCTTAGTTATTACTTGTGTTTATATTCCGCTGCTGAACATAAGTTGTAGAGATTATCTTTTATTGTGCTTGTGATTACATAGGCATACATAACGATCCACGAGCTCAAGATCTATCAAGGTCTTTGTTTGTTTCAACACCGTGTGCATCAACATAATCAAAGTTCTTTAGGTCCATTGATGCACACCTAGCATTATGTAAAACCTTTGTCTTAGGCTTCCATTGCCAGCTAGCTGAGGCCTTAATAGCATAAAAATGGTTTCAATCGTGCTAAGTTATCACCTGGAATTTTTAAAACCTCTTTTGTATCATTGGTGATATTCCTCGCTAGCAAAGGAAAGATTTTGCTTAGCAATGGTTGAAACCCATTCGGGGTGCAAAGAAAGGATTCTAGATTTTGTAGTTCCATTTTCATTAGACCGCTAGAACCATATTTTGTTAGGGTGAGGGATTGTATTCTTTGAAAAGTTTTGATGATTCACCCTCCTTCAATGGTTCCAAACTTGTGGTTGGTTTTTATAACAATTTCCAGATGATCAAAACTACCACACTTAAAAAAAGCCTTCTTAACACATTGAAACTCATCTCCTAATCTATTTGAAATTAGCCATTCAAGTTTCTCTCGATACCCCTAGGTATGTATCTTTCATCTGCTCCCTAGGTATCTCATTATAGCTCCAACTTTCCTAGAAATTGGTGCTCCAAATCTAGGTATAAGGTAGGCTTGTTTAGAATCAAAGACTTAACATTTTCTATCTTCTCAGACTGTTGATTCAAATCTATCTTCCTTAGAATCGATTCCCAATCCTCAATAATTGGATCATCGGGACATTACATCTAACCCTCGCCTTTTAGGTGATTCAGACTTACTAATCTCTCCTACAGGTTTGTTGAAACTGAATTCACTACTAAATGAAAGTTCTTTTGTTGGTGATGCATGTTTCATAAGAGAGGGTGGTGGCATATTGTTGTAACCTAGGCCGTAAACCATCTTTGAATAATTTTGTCCAATTGGCTTATTAACTAAATCAGAAGCATATTGTGTTTTAGCAACCATAACAACATGTTTCTCCTTTTCTTGTAAGGCCTCTTGTTTTACACTCTCTGCTTCTTTTAGTTTCTATTGAAGCACTTTAATTTCTTTATCCTTTAGATCAATTTCACCACCTAGTATGTTAATCTTATCTATATACTCAAACTCACATTTAATACAGAATTTAAGTTTCTCTTCAACACTCTCAAGTCCTACTTTATATCCTAAGTTATCTAGTGAAAGTCTTTCTACCTCTTTTCTTAGACTTTCATTAATAGCTTTGAGAGATTCTAAGTTATCTTGACATGACTTTAAAGAACAAGTAGAATTGTTAGAATCATTGGATACCTCGTAATCAACCAACGTGAAGATGATGATAGGCCATGAGAGCAAAGTTATGCCTTTAGATGCTTCACTAGCCAGGAAGGCAAAAGATTGGGACCTTCTTCAATTTGATCACTCCAGTCATAATCACCAAGTCCATCCTGAGCAACCAAAGGTAGAAGAAACCGTTCTTTAGCTGCTCTTCTTGTAGCCTTCACCATTCCTCTTTGGAGCTCTACATATCTTGCACAATGTCCTTCTTCCCGCGCTTGAAACACTCCATCTTGCTTTGTCAAACCCAGCCTCTTGACCATCATATACTTGACTTGCTCAGTTCTCCTTAGAAATCTTCCTAGCTTGTAATGTCAACATTGCCATTGGCCATCAAGATTGATCTCATCAAGATCATCAAGATCAATTTGATCCAAATCTTGATTTAACACAGTGACACTAGTTGTTAAATCCACCGAAAAGCAAAATGGCCCTATCACTAACATTATTACTAATAGTGGTATTATTAGCAATGCGGTGGATATCTCATAAAGAAAGGATGCATCCCCGAGAACTTTTGTGATTTTGGAAAGAAAGCAATGTTTTGAGTAGTTGAAGATGAACAAAGCAATGTTCTTTTCGACTCATAAACTTTCAAGTTGTTGTAGAGATTGTCCGTAGTCATCTTTTCAAAATCATCCTTGTTCCTCACACAACAGATGCACGTTCCCATTCAGTGACAAACTTCATGAACTTCACATTGATATCTTCTTGAGCAACTTTGTAGTCCACCAACTTCAGATGATTGATTAGCTTTTGTAGTTTGTTATAGGTGCCATCAAGATTCTCCACTTAGTGCGCATTGAAGTTTTCAAGTTGATGATTGAGCATGTTTTTCCTGGATTTTCTAGTAGCTTCACAATTTGTAAAACCTTGTTTCAATGGCATCCATTAACTCCTTAGCACCTCATATTGTTCAAAATCCAAAGCATACCATTAGGTGTTCCCATACCGAGAATACTCGTGAGCTTTTTAATCTCCAACTTTCTCTGAGCCTTGTCGGGCCACTCTTAATTGCAAAGTGTTTTCCATCAGACCCATAGTTGGTAGCTTATCACCCTCAAGCCAACAACATCCCGTGATGTTAATCAATCATGCTAATGTATTGTCTCATTCGCATTCTCCATACCTGATACTCACCCTCGCTTAGCATGGCACCTTAGATGCAAAGAACCACATGAGTTTCATCGTGACATCTTAACTTTCTTGAATTGAACTTAACTAGACTTCTTCTTGATCACAGCTTAGATACAAGCTCGATACACCTTGTTGATCCAGTTGAGCAAACGATCCTTATAGAAACTGACTTAACAATGACTTGTTAAATACTATGCGGAATATAATATTTAACCTTAAGAAGAAGAACAGTAATAACACTTAAATACCTCAATTATATTAATAACGAATACTCTAAATAGTATTAGGGTTTTACTACCTTGAAGTGTATCGACCTTAGATATATCAAAACACACGTATATCTAATCTACCCTAGGATCTCCTTTTAAAGGCTAAGGAGTCCTTTACAATATACAATACTTAACCTACAAGATAAATATCTTTTCCATATTTATCTAATACAAAACATTAAACCGACTTATCAACTAGCAGTGGTTAGAATACATTAGCCGTGGTTACACAAATACTACTAGCCGTGGTTTGACTCAGCAGTGGTTTCCTTCTTCTACCCGTGGTTTCCTTTGCACTAGCAGGGGTTCCATCCTTAGTATAATTCTTCTCAGTAGAACCTAAAACCCAACACTATTTCTTTTCACCCTTTTCTTTAATTTTCTTTTTAATTCTTTAACTCCTTCTTTCTACGATTATCATTTTCTCATTTTTTTATAATCATACATAGGACTTCTAAATACTAACTATTTGTGGTGTCCTTGGGTAGATCCTTCTGGCTCTGGTGGATCATAGGACGTTTATCCCTAAACTTAATCACCTTATAACTCCATGACTATCCTATGTTGCCATTAAACCATTTTCTCAAAAATCTCTCAAAGTGTTATGAGTGAAAACATGTTTGTAACACTTCGAGAGTTTTTTATTTTCAGAAAAACTCCCCCTCCACATGTGCTTAATAATTTTGACAGAAATCTTCACAGTAAGGGTGGAGCGCGCACTTTTGAATTGATCGACTCAAGATAGAAAATTCTTCGTGAGACACGGTTACATCACTGATGTTACACCCCGTGCCCGCTAACACAAAAACTTTGACTTTTACGTGGAAAATACGTGTCCTGAAACTCAATTCGCTATCACTCTTTTACATTCTCGACAAAAATCTATAAACATCCGGACCTTGAGACTATTTTAAATGAAACTAGACTCATTACCTTCTAAATTACCTGGCACGACCCGTGACGACTTAACGATTAAAAGATATGATTTTTCGAAAAGTGACAAAATCTTATTGTTCTAAATTTCGGTTCCATACCGAAATTTGGTTCCAGATTCCATTTTCAAACCGAAATTTAGTGTATCCCATACCAAACTCAACCAAAATCATTAATATAACATAATAAACTTATTCCATAATCGAATGACCCGTTTATAACCCAAAATGGGTAACACGCTTTTATGCCAACACCGCCAGATAACCCTTTATGCATCTTTTTGACCCATTTTCCTAAAAATCATAGTTCCCCAACTCGCTAGACCATGAAACTTTTCCATACAAAAACATTTATCGTTTGAACCTTGGATTAGTGCTTTTCAAAGTATCGGGTTTTGTGCCAAACCCGTTTTGACCCATTTTCACTATAATTCACCTTTAACACTTCATTAAAACCTGTAAATTGACTCTTAACCATTACAAAGACTTGACACTATAAACATTAAATCTTTTATTACTCTTTGGGGTCAAACTGGTCATGAGCTCTGTGATCTACCTAAGCTCTACCTTCTTATCCATCTTCTAAACTTTCGCATAATCCAACCTTAACGCTTAGTTCCAAGCATTTCCTTTCCTTCACATTTAAACCTACAAAACATTAACATCTTAAACCGTAAGCACAAAAGTTTAGTAAGTGCTTGATATAACTTAACATTATACATCAATCACACAATACACATTATAACTATTCATCCATTACAACATTTGAACATAACACATACCTTAAGCCATCACTAGTCTTCACCACTTACTTTCTAGTCAAGCCCTCCTATTCTAAAATTCATTTGCTGGTTATGCCAAACAAGCCTTACTATCTAATATCACATATGCACAAACATTTGAGTCATACCATGTCCTTAACATAAACATCACATAACACATAATGCATTGAAATCCATATAACATTGACTTATAACCGGTTTACTTTACCTAATTCCAAGCTAGTGAAACCAAGGACATCATCATCATCCTCAAACATCATCATCACCTTCCACTCTTGTCATCTAAGCCACAATCACTAAAGGCACATATACATAATCAAAATACTAAACCATGATTATCCCAATCATAGATTTTCCTTAAACCTATCTAATTATCATATAATCATGCCATGATTACATGATAATTAACCCCATCAATTTATTAGCTTAATGCAATAATACTTACACCAATTTTATCATAACTTCTTAATTAAGCTTATGAACATCAATTATCCAATTCCCCAATTAGGTACATGAACCCTAATCTCAATCTCATCAATTGATCATCAATTAAGGTTACTTACTTGTATATGGTCATGGCTAGCTACAATCTTGTACTAGGGCTTCAATCTTCCATCAATAATCACCAAAGCCACTTTGCCCCTTTCCTCTCCCTTTTCTCTTCACGTCACACACATCCACACACACTACACATTCTTGAAGTCTACTGATATTTGGAGAAGTATCCAGATATTAGTAGTTGGCAACTTTGCCTAAATGGCACACTAGGTCCCTCAAGTCCCATTTCATTCCATTTTCGCCACAACCACTTATTAACATATTTAACACTTGGCAACTTAGGCCCTTTAAGTACTTTTTCCTTATAAATGTGACACGTCATATTTTCTATAACCATTTACATAACATTAATACTTATATTTTGACTAGGGTTTGACTAACCAACTCGTAAGTCCTTTTGAACTTATAGAAGTCATGGTCAACCATTCCAATGACATTCTTGTAATAAATTTCTTAGGGCTGTTTCGTGGTGTTACAATTCTAACCTCTTATTTAGATTTCGTCCCCGAAATCTCTCGCTTAAACTCACCATGACTTGGTCATTTCTTAACCCCATTCTTAGTATTAAGCACACTTTTATTCAAACATTTCGTTGCAATGATCTAAGTGATCTTGCAACACAAGGTAACACATTCAAAATCTTTAATCCACTCTACTCTCATTTAACTTTCTAAGAGCATACAACTCTTACTAAGGTCATTATATCAAACAAGACACATTTAGTATAATCATTGTATCATTTTGCCAACCTCATTTCCCTCACATCACATTCTTATTTACTATACTTAACTTTTTAATCAAGGACTATGTGTCGCTTGATAAAATTTATGCCGTTTTGACTTTATATAAGTCAAATATAAACTAACAAAACTTAAGATTCTCATCTTTACCATAATCATCTCAATACCCTTTTTAACATTTTTTAACACCCTACTTTTACTTCATTTTAAGGATTTTCGCTAAGTATTATAAGTCACTTAGAAAATCTTAGGTCGCGTTTGACTTTCACAAGTCAACATTGACTAATACCTTCACATTCTATTATGGTCATTCCGTTATTTCATTAACATTTTTATTATAGGGCCTTGTTTCCTTTACTTCTTTTCTATATTCCGTCAAGGACTACAAGTCTCATAGGAAATTATAATACTTTAACTTTATAAAGTCAAGCTTTATCTTACATCCTTACATTTACACATAAGGGTGCCAATGAAGATTAGCATCCATTAGTATCATTACTCACCTTTTGTACCACTCTTCAAGGCACATTATAACATCATTATAAATTCTTAATCTTTCCAAGTCATACTTAAGACACTTAAATGATTGGTTTCTCTTAATGTCTCAATTTAAAAATCACATTCTAATTCTATTCCACTTATCTTAGTTCTTAAGAGTTTTAACTAATACTAGGCCCCCATTTTCTACTTTTATTATTTACTCATGCCATGTCGGGAATACATAAGCCCACTCATTTACGCTTCCTCATTTACATGAAAAGGCGTCCCATTCGATGTAAATCAAGAAATGTAAAATTATGGTTCGGCGATTCACAATTTGTTTAATTAAATGAAAAGGCGTCCCAATCCATTTAATTAAGGAGATTATAAATCGTCCTACTTATACACTTTCGACATAACACTGCACTCATTACTCATTTACTTTTACTTTTCTTTCTCTTCATTCTTATTACACTTTACATTACTGTTTTAACCTTTTAGACTTGGATCCGTACCTTTATCACTTCACTTTGGGGATATTTTTATATGCCAAAGGTATAGGCAACCCCTCGTTGAAGGCATACATTCCATCCCCAAAGGATATCATTATTAACATCATTACATTGGCCATCCCGAAGGATACCACCATTAACATCATTAATTTGGTCATCCCAAAGGATACCATCATTAATATCATTAGCTCGGCCATCCCGGCGATACCATCATTAGCTATCATTAACTCATTAGTTACGTGATAGCCATCTTTAACCTTTCACATTTAACTTGGATCCAAGCCATTAAGATTTTAATGCATACATTATTCCATTCATGCCATTTAGCTAAAGCAAGTATCATAGAGTATATGAAACATGCTTATCATACTTACACATGTACTATGTCTACATTTCATTACAACTACATTCTTTAACGTGTGTTAACCATTTCCATATCTTTACTTTTACCTCTTTTAGTTTATTCAATTCTTTTCTACATCTAACCTTACATAGGTTAGTTCGATAACACCTCTTTTAACTTACATTTATCCTTTATATACACTTTATACATTAACACGATCTCTTCGTGTTTAGTTAGGCAACATATCCTTACATTCTTAACTCATCTCTTTTAGTTTTTAGCACATTAGCTATACCACTTTCATCTCCTATCACATTTGTCACCGCTTTAATCCCATTCTTACTTTTCGTAATATATAGATGCTTAATAATTAGTGTGGCAATTCTCATTTTACCTTCACACATTATAAATTAGCACATTAATCATTACTACATTTCATACTTTAAGCATCAAATAGTTTAATTTACTATTATCCCATCTCTAATACCACTAACCATTTTAATCACATTCAATTACCACTACTCTTTTAAACACATTATTATAATCCAAAGGAAATTACCGGCACTAACCAAAGTGCACGGAAATTCAATCATTTAAACATATCAAGCCTACTCCGGAATTATATCACATACACAATAACATTATAAAACATAATCGCATTATTCTCACTTAAGTTCATAAAACCTATCTCATAATTCGCTTCAAACTTAAACATTTACTTCCACACATAACTTATTCTTACATTCAACGCATTCTAATAGTGGTTTAAGTCTAGGCAACCTAAATGGAAACCTAATTCACTTAAACCAAGCTCGATACCAAGTTGTTACACCCCGCGCTGCGCTAACACAAAACTTTGACTTTTACGTGGAAAATACGTGTCTGAACGAAACGACCTGCTGTCACTCTTTTACATTCTGACAAAAATCTATAACCATCTGGACCTTGAGACTATTTTTAAATGAAACTAGACTCAATTACCTTTGAACTGACGGGTGGCTTGAATTCGTGACGACTTCTTATTTATTAAAAGATATGATTTTTCGAAAAGTGACAAAATCTTATGGTTCTAAATTTCGGTTCCATACCGAAATTTGGTTCCAGATTCCATTTTCATACCGAAATTTAGTGTATCCCAAACCAAACTCAACCAAAATCATTAGTATAACATAATAAACTTATTCCATAATCGAATGACCCGTTTACAACCAAAATGGGTATAAATACGCTTTATGCCGAACACCCCTTTTACCACATAACCCTTTATGCATCTTTTTACCCATTTTCCAAAATCATAGTTCGAACTTCGTTAGACCATGAAACTTTCCATACAAAAACATTCTGTTTGACCCTTGGATTAGTGCTGCAAAAGTAGCAAGGTTTTGTGCCAAAACCCGTTTTGACCCATTTTCACTATAATTCACCTTTAACACTTCATTAAAACACAGTAAATTGACTCTTAACCATTACAAAGACTTGACACTATAAAAATTAAATCTTTTATTACTCTTGGGGTCAACCCTCCATGAGCTCTCTCGTATCTACCTAAGCTCTACCTTCTTATCCATGTTCTAAACTTTCGCATAATCCAACCTTAACGCTTAGTTCCAAGCATTTCCTTTCCTTCACATTTAAACCTACAAAACATTAACATCTTAAACCGTAAGCACAAGGCTTAGTAAGTAAAGCGGATATAACTTAACATTATACATCAATCACACAATACACATTATAACTATTCATCCATTACAACATTTGAAAATAAGACATACCTTAAGCCATCACTAAGCTTCACCACTTACTTTCTAGTCAAGCCCTCCTATTCTAACATTCATTTGTTGGTTATCCCAAACTAGCCTTACTATCCAATATCACATATGCACAAACATTTGAGTCATACCATGTCCTTAACATAAACATCACATAACACATAATGCATTGAAATCCATATAACATTAACTTATAACCGGTTTACTTACCTTAATTCCAAGCTAGTGAAACCAAGGACATCATCATCATCCTCAAACATCATCATCACCTTCCACTCTTGTCATCTAAGCCACAATCACTAAAGGCACATATACATAATCAAAATACTAAACCATGATCATCCCAATCATAGATTTTCCTTAAACCCATCTAATTATCATATAATCATGCCATGATTACATGATAATTAACCCCATCAATTTATTAGCTTAATGCAATAATACTTACACCAATTTTATCATAACTTCTTAATTAAGCTTATGAACATCAATTACCCAATTCCCTTAATTAGGGTACATGAACCCTAATCTCAATCTCATCAATTGATCATCAATTAAGGTTACTTACTTGTATATGGGCATGGCTAGGTACAATCTTGTACTAGGGCTTCAATCTTCCATCGATAATCACCAAAGCCACTTTGCCCTTTCCCTCCCTTTTCTCTTCACGTCACACACATCCACACACACTACACATTCTTGAAGTCTCCGATATTTGGAGAAGTATCCAGATATTAGTAGTTGGCAACTTTGCCTAAATGGCACACTAGGTCCCTCAAGTCCCATTTCATTCCATTTTAGCCACAACCACTTATTAACATATTTAACACTTGGCAACTTAGGTCCTTTAAGTACTTTTTCCTTATAAATGTGACACGTCATATTTTCTATAACCATTTACATAACATTAATACTTATATTTTGACTAGGGTTTGACTAACCAATCCCGTAAGTCCTTTGAACTTATAGAAGTCATGGTCAACCATTCCAATGACATTCTTGTAATAAATTTTTTAGGCCCGGTTTCAGGGTGTTACAACTGACTAGGTCAGCTTGAAGTTGTAAACACTCCTTGGTGAGGAGGTTTAACACCAAGGTTTATGTCTACCAAGATTTTCTCGGATGGTACATTATACTGAGACTAGTCCTTTGCAAGACACATTTTCATCACTAGCGAGCTAGCTTGAAATTATTACCCGTCCCGGACAAGTCTTTTCGATTTATGACATTTCAGATTTTGTCAATTCATTGGTTAAGTCTATGCACACTTAGATTCACACAATCCAACATACAACATATTTGAATCACACAATTTTTCTCCCCTCAAAAATGGCATATTAATGTTATTTTTGATGAAATTTGATATCGAATAGGACCATTTCGAGGTTTGTGGGAAGATTTCCATGAAGAACATTGTTTGAACAAAGATATTTTGCAAATACTCTCTCTCAACAAGTAATATTAACTTTTGAGGTTTTGAAAACACGAGAGAGAGTACTTGTTCTTTTGAGCAAAATTTTGAAAATTTTGAAAGTTTGATAAATTTTACTCAAAAGTAAGAAGCTTTCGCTCCTTTTATAAGGATTGTGGCACTGATGCATACCACAGGGCCCTTTCATTACAAGTTCGGGTTGTACACTGCTATTTATGTAAAACCATTTTGAATAAATAAATCAATAATCAAAATACAATCAAGTATGTTTAAGGAGTACCCAACGATTACACACGACCAGGGACTTTCTCTTCACGTTGAAACGATGAGATAGAGAAACTTTGTCATCCTCCCACGTAGCTTTCCAATCTCCTCATCTGATCCTGATGGAACAACCTTTCATCTAGCCTTTTAATGATCCTGCGAGCTTCCTTTCTTTCTTCCATGTTCCACCTCTTTTTCGCACCAATACCTTCCTGAATATCCTTTAACCGGTAAGCTAACCCATCTCGAACCATTTTCTACGTATGATCACAAAATTTGTGCATTTTGTCGTATGCCATGAAGCAATTATGATGAAGCTTACTACGGTAGACGACCCCAAACTTTGGCTTTTTCAAGATAGTGTACTGAGATAGTTGATTAATGTTGGGAAAGTGTAGCAACGGTTGTGTAAGATTTATCTGCTTTTGGTATGATTCGACCGCAAGTTGTAGATCTTTAACACGTTCTTGAATCACTTTGCTTCGAATGAAGATCAGTAGGGCTGTTATGAATTGAAGTTGAATTTCTGTAGAGCAATGTCTCATCCTTCCTTGTTCCTTTGCAAGATACATATCTTCTATGTCGTTTACTGACAATCTCAAAAAATCTGCTTCTGTGAAGTCATATTCTTTTTCATCTTGTCGCTTGACCTTGATCTCTGACAAGAATGAATAATCCCATTTTGTTGCCAATGTGACCTTCATGATAGCAACGATCTTCTTATCACTCTTAACCTCCTTGTTTGACCTTTGAACTTGACAGCTTATGTAATACAATCTTCTCCTTGGTGGCCAATGATGAATTTCATATTTTGCATCAAGATCATAGTCCACCACTTTGTCAACATACAACTTGGTGGCATCTTCTTCAATGGCTATATTTGTAGAGAAGACTGCAGCTGGAATATTGAAGGTGAGTGATGTAGCATACTTTTTTCTGACGCTACTGCCGTGTTGGAGAAACTCGAGGTCGTTGTTGAAGAAGAAGCGGTAGGGAATCTTAGGTTTCTCGGGTCAGCCAATGGTTGGTAGCGGTTTTGTCCAATCGGTGTAGTATGGAGTGTTATCCTTTCTTGAAACATCGATGTTCGATTCGGGATTTAGCCAGTCGATGTTATTTGACATTGCACGGGCAATGTTGTTTAAATGATATTCGAATTCAATTGCGTTGTTTGATCTGTCTTTCAAAAAGTTGAACGCGTCGTTCTTTATCCTGCGCATTTCCCCTTTTGTCATCTTTTTAAATTTGAATTGATCTTGGATAATCTTCACCTGCTCCATTGTACGACCGTCTACCGGTTCTTGACCTTTAGGTAATCTAGGCGTCGCATCAACCAACTGAGTGAACCAATCATACTCCTATGTGTCGTCTTCATCTAGCCATGAGACGACAGAACTTTGTTTCTTCTTCTTTGACTGGGAGGATGATTCCCGTTTTTTTTGAGGTTATGGTTGTTGTTGGGGCTCAGGAATTTCTTCATCTTCACCACCGCTATAGGTAAAGTAATCACCGGTTTCCTCTAGTGGTGGTGGAGAATAAGTATCCCGAGGTTTATCAGATGATGGAGGTGGTTGAGAAGCTTGACTTGTTGATGTGGTGGTGGTCTTTCGCAGTGGTGGTGGCATGGATGATGATGACTCGCCAGTCTGCTTTTGATGTTTTGTATTCGGGTCTTTATCTATGTCATCATCATCTCTTGGTCGCTTGTCCTGACCAGCTGCTTCCTTGCACGTTCTTTTTAGTTGATATGCAAGAAGTACCTCATAAAGCTTCGATTCATCAAGTGTGAAAGTAGGAGCTCGAGGAGTCATTTTCAGTATCAACTGTGAGATCATATCTACTTCGGTGACATTTGGAGGCAGGACTGGTCGGGTTTGCATGACCACCGGTGTTGTGGTAATCACTTACTTACCAGTGTTCTGAGTGTTGGGTAGAATTGTTTTGAGAACATTTCTTTAGTCACTCCAGGGACAGTTTGGAGAAGGAAGTGATGAGTATAGTTCTTGATCTGCTCATCCATTTCTCCTTTTACGTCTCTGTTAAGAAATGCCTTTATTTGTTCTCTTTCTCCTTCAAACGTTTCCATATCCTTAGAAAGCTCGATAACTTTGTCAGCCAACATGTTCAATCTTCATTCTGTATACTTTTTTTGCGTTTTCTAGATTGATTCAATGCTTTCTGGATCTTGGCTTTGGTGCAAGATGCCCAAGTATCGGCTTTCTTCTTGATCGATTTTGATGATGATTTTGTTGTTGTTTCTTTGGATGGTGGTGGTGATGAGTGAGATGATGATTCGGCTTTGGAAGTATCACGGGGTTGTTCTGAAGATTGCTGAGGGTTATGTTCAGGATTGTCCAAAATGTAGTTATTTGTTTCCATCCTGATGCGTTCCTCTTCGGCCTTTTTAGCAGCTTCTTCTGCAGCCTTCTTAGCAAGTTCTTCTTCAGCTTTCTTAGCACGTTCCTCTTCCGCCCTTTCCTTTTTAGCTTCCTTAAGATCTTTATCCATTATTCTCTTATCAGTCTCTTGCTCGTCATATTCAAAGTCGAATGTTACATCATCCTCTTGCTGCTGTTGCTTTGTAGATTCCTTAGTGGTGGTATCAGTTCCTTTACCGGGTTGATTAACCGGATCAAGAACTGATGTAGCAGGAATGCCACCGCTGGAACCTCTAGGGCCCTTAGTTTGTTGAATTTCAAAGTCTTTGGCAGCTTGCTCTTTCCTTAGTTGATTCAGAGTCTTATGGTATTGTTTCTGTTCATCATTGGGATCATACTCAACATCCGAATCTTCTTCTTCCTCTTCCCCTACTGGCTTCTTCCCTTTGTCAGATGAGGGACTAGCAGGTTTGTCCTCTGACTTTTGGGTAGATGTGTGTTAGGATTTAGAAAATCCTGTAGTTAAAGAGT
Organism: Chrysanthemum makinoi; assembly: GCA_910596185.1. Classification (NCBI taxonomy): domain Eukaryota; kingdom Viridiplantae; phylum Streptophyta; class Magnoliopsida; order Asterales; family Asteraceae; genus Chrysanthemum; species Chrysanthemum makinoi. The sequence goes on along the minus strand of OU343217.1, from coordinate 251,769,893 downwards.
CGGTCACCTCAAGTATATGTATTCGTTAGAAAGCTCGTAGTCATAGTTATTTAGTGTTAGTAAATAGTTTGTTAAGTAACGCCGTGGAGGACGGATGGGTCTTTACCCACTGTATGCCTGATCCACAGCCCGTAGGAGGCGTGTGTTGTAAGAACCTATAAATACCCTTTTCCTAGCAAGGAAAAAGGTTGGAGCTTTCATAATATCATTTTTCTTTGCCTCACTGAAGTTCCCAACTCTCTTCCACTTTCTCTCTCTAAAACTCATTCTATACCCCCCATTGATTTGTGTATTTGTGCGTTTATGAAAACCAATATGTTACAAATGGTATCAAGAGCCATGGTTTGATCACTCATCTTTCATGTTCTTGGATTTCTAGTGGTTTTCATATGGTTTTTGGGTTTGAATGAGTTTAGAGTATTTTTCATCATTTGGATCATTTCTTATGTTAAAGTTTGAATTTTGATAGTACTTTTATGTTTAGAATCATTATAAGTGTTCAGGTTTTCGTTTGGAAGGCTTGAATCATCGTGGTTGGATTGTTTTTGGATTGAAAACTGTGGTTTTTTGAAAGTTTCATGTATGCGGTTTGACTCTCGAATTGAATTTCTTTGATGCGGTTTGTCCTGAAAACTATGCGATTTGTCTCATGAATGAACGCTTGTTGAAGCGGTTTGTCATAATTTTTATGCAATTTGTCATAGTTTCGTTAAGCGGTCTGTCTAGTATGCGGTTTGTCTATTGAGACAAAACGACAAGAAAGGACAAAGTAGTGGGTGTACTTGTGTACTACGCGATTTGTCAACTTATGCGGTTTGTGTGTTATGCGTATTGACTGTTAAGCGTTTTGTCAACTTAAGCGATTTGTCTTTTAAGCGATTTGTCAAGTAAGCGGTTTGAAACTTAAGCGTTTTGACACTTAAGCGATTTGTCAGGTAAGCAGTTTGACACTTAAGCGTTTTGACACTTAAGCGATTTGTCTAGAGCGATTTGAGAAGGAAGCGAGTTGACTAAAGCGGTTTGTCAAGGGAGCAATTTGTCTTGTATGCGATTTGTATTTTGAGACTTATCATCTTTGTGATATGTTTTACGGTTTTCTCTTGATTTAGTAAAATCCCATTAAATCCCGTGGAATCTATAATCATGTCTACAATCACTTCTTCCGTTGCTGATGACGTTCAAGCAGCTGGATCCGATACACGTCTTCCCATGCTGGATAGAACCGACTATGACTCTTGGGCTCAAAAAATTAGACTGTATTGCTTAGGAAAGGAAAATGGGGTTAACACACTTAAGTCAATTGATGAAGGATCATATCAAATTGAAACTACTAGAGATATCCTTGAAACCACTGCTGATGGTTCAGTTGTATTGGGACTGGATAGACCAAAGATGTATGATGAGCTTGATGATAAGGAGAAAAAGAGATACGATGCAGACATCAGAGCTTCAAACATTATACTTCAAGGTTTACTTAAGGACATTTACAAGCTGATCAATCACAACACTGAAGCTAAGGCAGTATGGGACAATGTTAAGATGCTTCTCTCTGGTTCAGAATTGACTAAATAAGACAGGGAGTCTCAGCTGTATAATGACTTTGAAAACTTTAAGACGAATCCAGGGGAAAGTGTCACTGAATATTATGTGAGATACCACAAGCTTGTGAATGACATGAGGAATATTAAAATGACAATGCCAAATATCTACCTTAATTCAAAGTTTGTAAACAACATGAATCCCGAATGGCACAAATTTGTCACTGCAGTCAAGCTAAACAAAGGGTTGAGGAACACAAATTACGAGCAATTCTATGCTTATTTGCTTCAAAATGAGAAACATGCTGCATTTGAACGAATGATCATGGAAAAGTTCAAGACCAATGTTGGAGATGCAAGCTCTTCAAATGATTCAACTGCATTCTACACAAATGTAGGAATAACTACCAAAGCATCACGAGTCATACCTACTGGAAATGGTAATCACAAACTCATTCTGGATCCAGGGTATAAGCCTCCTAACTCAGACACATTCATGGAACACCTTGTCAATCAACTGGCTCTAATGGTTAAGCAAAACTTGAAATTCACCCCACACACCAACAATCACCTCAGAACAGCATCCAATCTTCACAATCATGCTACAATTAAGGAAGGAAAGGTAGTGGTGCAAAAAGTGCAAGGAAGACAGAATGCATACCTTCCACATAATGAACAAGGGATTGCAGGAGCTGGTTATGGGAATGCTGGTGTTGGTGGAGGATATGTGGGTAATCAAAATCGTGGAAGGAACATGGCCCAGGGTCAAGGAAAGTCAATCAAGTGTTACAATTGTGGTGGAGAAGAACACATCGCAAGGAACTGCACTCTTCCAAAACGTCCACAAAACGCAGAGTATTTCAGGGACAAAATGCTACTGGTGCAAGCTCAAGATAGTGGAGATGTCTTGAATGAGGAAGAATAGCTATTCCTAGCTGAGGGAAATGACAAAACTTATGATGCTGATGTAGATGAATAGCCAGTGCAGGGTATGGGTTAGAACAATCCAAATGCATTTCAAGTTGCAGACTGTGATGCATTTGATTCAGATGTCGATGATGAACCAACTGCCCAGACCATCTTCATGGCTAGCATTTCACCAATGGTCTCTCCAAAGGTTTCTTCACCACAATAGGCCAGTCCCTCCAAGGAATCGATCATATCAGAGTTATTAAAACTATACGATGAGGTTGATGTGCAAATGATACATGAAAAATTACAGTCAACTGAAGTTATTGATTCATATATTGAAAATATGGGTAATAACAATGTTGTCCCATATGATCAATATGTGAAGCAAGATGAAAGTGAGATTGTACCAAGTGATGCGTCTTATGCAGTCAATGATGACAATATTTTTGATGAATACACTGCATGTGCTCCTAATGATTCCATAACCTCTAAACTAAATGCCTATAGGAACAAGTTGCCATATATGAACAACGTGCTAAGTTTGAATTGACTACCCGTGAGCAAGAGATGGATAACCAAATACATACACTAATCAAAAAAAGTAATTTTAGGGAAGAAATATTAAAACAAGAGTTAAATTCCTTACAAGAAAAGTTTAACAAAACTTTTAAACAAAAACAAGAGCTTCAAGAAAATGTTAAAGTGCTTAAACAAAAATTTAATGCTAAGGAATCAAAACTTTTAAATGATTTTTCCAACCTAAAAACTTTGAAAAACAAACTTGAAAACAAGTTGTACGTACAAGGTAACACCATTCAAACTGCTCACTTAATCAATAAACATAGAGTGTTAAGCGATGATCACAGTACTGACATTGTAGAGGAACCCAATCCTGAGGTTAGTAAGAAAGCAAAAGCAGCTCAAAAGGTAATCTATGATGGTAATGAGATTCTTAAACCTAGACAAAAGCCTACATGTGTTGAGTGCACTAAGAAGGATAGAGAATTAAAAGATGCCACTAGAGAGAAAATGGATAATAAACTTAAAGATCCTTGGTGCATAAAGTATAACATCACATTCAAAACACCTAATTACTCTAAGGAAAACTGGATTGCCTTTAATAAGTTTAGACCTCAGACCCAACTGACCCTTGAGCAAGTGTTCTGGAAGAAAGATATGGATAAGAAAAAGGCTGATGATCTTGTTGAAAAGAATCCTCCGTGTAGGAAATTGCCTCCTGCCACTGTGTACCCTCCAAATACACCTATGCATTTAGTGCCTAGAACTCTTCACACACAAAGCAAAACCTTAGTCAATTTATATGTAGTTTACCAACTATTTGTTGATTTTGAGAAAACATGTAAGAAGAGAATCAGACCAACAGGGATTACTGAAGGGGAAAGGGGTTTTGAGCAAACAAAAGAGTGTTATTTAACTGAGGTCGTGCCTTTCTTTAAACAACTAAAAGAACAATTTGAGTCTCACCAAATGGCCATAGATACTGAGGTTAAAGACATGAAAAGAATGTTTAATGAAATGGAGAATGAGGTCAAAGACTATGAACGTGAGCTTAAATGTAATGAGATTGAAAGGAAGAATCTGCACATCTTAAATGATAACTTTATTTCCAAATGTGTTGCTCAAGATGTGTTTTATACTGTTACTAATTATTCCATTACAGCATCTCAATTTCATGAATTATTTGTCGCTTTGAAAGTTTCCCATGATCGTGTCATTGAGCTTGAAACAACGAACTCAAAATTTCATGATAAAATTGAAATGGATGATCATGATAACATGGCCAGACAATTCTCTAAATTGGATGTTGAATATCTTGCTTTGTAATTGAAATATCAACATCTCAAAGAAAATGTTAAAACCTCAAATGCCAAGACATCCTCGCATGCTCGTGAGTTTGATGCAGTTTTTGAAATTAACAAACGTGATGAACAGATTCGAGCTCGTTGTAACACGATCAAAAGATTGAAAACATGAATTTCACAATTAAAGAGTGAAAAGAATGATGTGACTAGCTCCCAACTGCCTCCTCCTTTAGATTCTCAGAATTCTCAAAACTTGCATTTTCAAAACATCATTAATGTTCTACAACATGAAAATGAGTGCTTTCTAGCAGAAAATGAAAAGGTTAAACTGCATTTCAAAGAGTTATATGAATCAATTAAGGTCACTCGTGACAAGAACAATGAAAAAATAACCTCTTTGCAAAAGGAAATTGGGAATCTGAGGAGTCAGGTAAAAGGGAAAATGCCAATCGATTGTAATGAGTTTTCTACCCCAAAGGTATCTGCTAGTTCTAAATATGCTGTGACTGTAAAGTATATTCCCCCTCATCTTATAAATAATGAACTTGCATGTCAAGATTATTTTTTGTATCTTAAGGATAGTCTAGAATGTCTTTGTGAGATTGTTGAAGAGGATAGCCTAAATAAACCACTTGATAGTGAGGTTAGGTATGCATGCTTATACACCAAACGATCACAGGAACTTTTAGAATGCTTAAGGGCAATATGTCCTAAATCTTTTAGTAGGAAAGATAAAGTCGTTATGCCATGCTCTATACCTAATGTCAAGCATGCGACCCTTGATATGCCTTGTTCTATGCTGAAAGTCAAGCATGTGACCTTTGATGTGCCTACTAGTACTTCAGATCCCATTACTTCTAGACCAGGAATGCAGAAAGTAGCAAAACCAACTAATGTTCCCATCATTCCCTCAACAGGAGTAATCAGTGACACTAAAGCAAGTGGGTCAAAGCCTCTAGGCAATACAAAGCAAGATAGGACCTCGCAAGCTAAGAGTAATTAATGAAAGAAAGTTGAAGACCACCCTAGGAACAATAAGTTTGTGTTGAATAAGACGAATCGTGTTGATTCTAGTATTAGCTATAAGCGTACTGTAATTAATTCGAATTCTGATACTATTTGCAAAACACGTAATGAATGTTTGGTTTCTGGTATGAATCATGAATGTGTTGTGAATGATTTGAGAAATGCTATTAAATCTCCAGTCAAAATTGTTAAAAATGGTAAACAGGTTAAGGATGTCAGAAAACCAAGATGGAAGAAAGGTTAGAAAACATTGGAAACCAACGGGAAAAAAATTTAGCAATGTAGGTTATCAATGGATACCTACTGGTCGTAAATACAATCTAAATAAGTTGTGCCCTAAATTATCTAGATCAATGCCCATTAGGAAATGGATGCCACTGGTAGAATCATACCTTTTAGAAGTGAACACACTTTGAATAGATCTACTGTCACTACTGGTTCTGCATCTACCTCTAATGACATCATTGATTCTGTTTTTGATGTGGATGTTCCAATATCGTTTACTAACCAAGTGGAACCCATTCTCGCATGGGGATCCAAATTGTCCAGTCATCCATACTTGTATGTGTTCAACTGCAGGTCGTACAAATCATTATGTGGTATTTGGACTCAGGCTGTTCCAAGCATATGACTGGAGATCGCTCGTGGCTCATGAACTTCATGAGTAAATTCATTGGGACTGTTAGATTCGGGAACGACCACTTTGGGGCAATTATGAGTTACGGAGATTATGTTGTTGGTGATAGTGTAATTTTCAGGGTCTATTATGTTGAAGGTCTTGGTCATAATTTGTTCTCTGTTGGTAAATTCTGTGACTCTGGTCTAGAAGTGGCCTTTAGAAAACATACTTGCTTCGTTAGAGAACTAGATGGTGTTGAACTTTTATACGATCTCTATCGAAGACATGATGAAGTCTTCTCCAATCTGCCTGCTGTCAAAGGCTTTGAAAATAAAGTCATGGTTATGGCATCGTCGTCTCAATCACTTGAACTTCGGCACCATAAATGATCTTTCTAGAAAGGACCTTGTAAGAGGCTTGCCCAGATTAAAGTATGAAAAGGATCATCTTTGTTCAGCATGCCAATTGGGAAAAAGCAAGAAATACGCCCATAAACCCAAACCTGCAAACTTAGTTATGCAAGTTCTTCATACTCTTCATATGGATTTGTACAGGCCCATGAGAGTGCAAACTATAAACGTGAAGAAATATGTGCTAGTCGTGGTTGATGACTACTATTGGTTTACTTGGGTTAAGTTTTTGAGGTCAAAGGATAAAACTCCAGATGTCATCATCAAACTTATTAAACAGCTGCAGGTCCGGCTTAATAAAGCGGTCAGAATTATCCGAACAGACAATGGAACTGAGTTTGTAAACAAAGAACTAAGTCAGTTTTACGAAAGCATTGGAATCAGCCATCAAAGAAGTGTTCCACGTACTCCTCAATAGAACGATGTAGTTGAAAGACGAAATTGGACTCTTGTCGAAGCTGCAAGGACTATGCTGATCTACTCAAAGGTTCCAATGTTTCTCTGGGCTGAAGCCATTGCCACTGCTTGCTATACCCAAAACCGTTCCCTTATTCACACCACTCATGGAAAAACTCCTTATGAACTTGTCCACAACCGAAAACCAGATCTTTCTTTCCATCATGTATTCAGTGCTTTATGCTATCCAACGAATGATGGTCAAGATTTAGGAAAGTTAAGAGCTAAGGCGGACATTGGCGTTTTTGTTGGTTATGAACCAAACCGGAATGGTTACCGAATCTACAATAAAAGAACCCGAGATATCATGGAAACTATTAACGTCACGTTCGATGAGCTGTCTGAGCAAATGGCTCCACGACAATCTAGTTCTGGACCGGCATTTCAACATTCATTAAGTAGTCCCATTAGTTCTACTCTTGTACATAATCCCTCATCACCTACAGTTCCATGTGCACCTCCATCAGGAGAAGATTTGAAGAAACTGTTTGATCCGTTGTTTGATGAATACTATGAACCTCTTGGTTATGATCATTCTACACCATCAACCGTGGTGGCTCCTAATCCAATCAATGCAGATAACCCATCAGTTTATGTGTCTATCTCATGAAGCGCCGGCTGCAGATCACTCATCATCATCCTCAATTCCTCAATCCTTGAGTGTACATCATGGAAATGATACTAACTACTCTGAAGGAGATAATCCCTTTGCCACTCCAGAAGATGCACCGTTTGAAAATATATTTTCCCCTGAATCAACACCTAAACCATCTTCATCAGGGGATCCAGATTCTGCTACATCAGTTCCTTATCATCAACCACATGAACATCTTCGAAAATGGACACATGATCATCCATTGGACAACATTATTGGGAACCCATCTCGCCCGGTATCCACTCGTAAACAATTTACCGCAGATGCATTATGGTGCTTCTTTAATTCTGTATTATTAAAGGTCGAACCTAAAGATGTCAAAACAGCAATGTCTAAGGACAGCTGGTTTAGTGCTATGCAAGAAGAAATCCATGAGTTTGATCGTCTTGATGTATGGGAATTAGTACCAGCTCTAGATTGTGCTATGATCATTGCTCTCAAGTGGATCTTTAAAGTAAAGCTTGATGAACACGGTGATGTTCTGAAAAATAAGGCAAGACTAGTGGCTAAAGGATACCGACAAGAAGAGGGTATTGAATTTGAGGAATATTTTGCTCCGGTTGCACGAATTGAGGCTATCAGAATCTTCCTAGCTAATGCTGCTAGCAAGAACATGATAGTTTATCAAATGGATGTAAAGACTGCGTTTCTGAATGGAGATCTCAAAGAAGTAGTCTACGTCAGCCAACCCGAAGGTTTTGTGAATCCAGAGCATCCTACTCATGTCTATCGCTTGAAGAAGGCCCTTTATGGTTTGAAACAAGCTCTAAGGGCATGGTATGATACACTGTCAAAGTTTCTCTTAACTAATGGATTCAGCAAAGGAGCATTTGATCCCACATTGTTCACCAAAAAGTCAGGCAAACACTTAATTCATGTTCAAATTTATGTCGATGATATTATATTTGCCTCGACCGACCATAATGAATGTGACCGATTTTCAAAGGAGATGGGCTCCAAATTTCAAATATCTATGATGGGACAAATGTCATTTTTCTTAGGATTACAAATTTCACAAAGTCCCGGAGGCATTTTTATTAATCAATCTAAATATGCAAATGAAATTTTAAAGAAATTTGGATTTGATTCTTGTGACCCTGTTGACACTCCCATGGTGGAGCGCACAAAACTGGATGAGGACCACTTAGGGATCATGGTTGATCAAATGAAATATCGAAGTATTATTGGATCCCTAATGTACCTCACAACCAGTAGACCTGATATTTTGTTCGCTATATGCATGTGTGCTAGATACGAGGCTAAGCCTACCAAAAGGCACCTTGAAGCAGTTAAACGGGTATTTCGGTATCTCCAAGGTACCATTAACATGGGACTTTGGTATCCGAAGGACACCAGTATGTCACTAACAGCATATGCAGATGCAGACCATGTAGGGTATCAAGATACATGTCAAAGCACGTCTGGTGGTGCTCAATTCTTGGGAGATAAGTTAGTAAGCTGGTCTTCAAAGAAACAAATGAGTACGTCTATATCCTCTACAGAGGCGGAATATATAGCCATGTCATCTTTTTGTGCTTGAATCCTATGGATGAGATCACAATTATCTGACTATGGCTTTGAATTCAACAAAGTCCCTCTATATTGTGATAACAAAAGTGCCATTGCTCTCTGCTGCAACAAGTGGAGAAAGGTGTGGTGGAACTATATTTTGTATGAACTGAATATCAATTGGCAGACATCTTCACTAAAGCTCTTCCTAGAGAACTTTTCGAGTTCATCCTCCCACGACTTGGACTGAAGAGTCTACAACCGGAAACACTCAAACGTCTTTAAGAGGAAGAAGAGGAGTAAAGGCGTTTCTTTATCTATTCTTTGTAAATATTCGTATCAAAAAGCAAAATACAAAATTATAAAAACAAAAAAAAAAAGAAAATAGAAAAATATAAAATTTCAAAAACCCATAAAAATCAAAAATTTTTGAAAAAGTTCAAAGATATTGTTTTTCTTATTTCATATTATCTTGTTTCGATAACATCTACGGACTTAGATTTGTCATTCAAAGAATAGCACGGGTCTTTAGATGCAGTTCGACCAGCTGTAATATATTCTATTTCGAAAAAAAAAAAGATGGAGAAAAATGAGGGTTTATTGTCATTTCAGGCAGTAACCCGTTTTTAAAGAAAGAACATAGCTATGCTTCATCTAATTTTAAAACCTCACGCTCTGATTCTAAAAACTAAATTTTTATAATGAATATTTGTCACCAAAAAGACAAATGCTTCCAACCAAATATTTTTCCTTCTAAAGATTCTTCTAAAAAATATTTGTCATCTAATGAAAAAAAAATTGCTTTGAAAATATCTCGCTCTTTATTTTGAAAATCATCTGGACTTATCATCTGTCAACATATCTATCACTCAATCAACAACTTACGCCATTGATTGAGGGGGAGAGTGATTTCAAACATATCAAAAAGGATATTTTTCAAACAATTGGCACGTAAATGTTCAAGGTCTAATTTTGGATAATCATAAAGAACAATGTTTTATACAATTAGATCCAAACCAAGGTTGTGTTTTCATAAGATCATTAAGCATGTTTTTAAAATAATGGATTTTAAAGTCTCATACTCTGATCTTTATCAATTAAATATTTTCAAAAGAAGGTCACAATTCTCCTTAAAAACCTTTCAAAATCAATTTAAATCAATAGAGATCACACATCTCAAAGGATTTGAAAATTGTGATTGGGGGAGAATTTGTGATTTAAATTGGATTTAAACTGATAATTCGATAAATGGTTTAGCATTATAATAACAAGCTCTCCTCCCTACATATGCCAAACGATTTCAAATTTTCCGTGCACATGTTAAGGGGGAGCATTTATCTTAAACCAAATAGATTATAACGTGATTGACTTATCTCATAGTGCAGGTTCCCTCTAATATGTGCAAAACTCTTTCGAATATTGATGCACATATTGAGGGGGAGTAATCAAAAGAAAACCTCATACTTTCCTAAAATATCTTAAACGAAATATTTAAAATACTATATTTGATGGTGAAAGTGATGATGATAATTTTAGAAAATGTTAATCAAAGAGTGAATCTTTCATTCTTAATCTAAGATTTCAAAGTACTCTTGCCTCCATGTGCTAAAACAATTTCAAATACTTGAAGCACATGTTAAGGGGGAGCGTTTCTAAAATATCAAAACCACTTAAAGGTATAAAATGCCTTGATCTTGTATCAAAAGTACCTTGATTGATTTTCTAATGGTTTTCAATTGGTTTCAAAGGCGGAAGAGGAGTACTAAAAGACCGACCAAATTTACTTTATGCACAAAGATATAAGGATGGTTAGGTTAGGTATTCGTTCGCACGTTCCCGCCAGAGCCGGAGGGATCTACCCAGGGAGAATCCACTAGATAGTGTAGAAGTCCTTAGGTATGATGAAAAAAGGAGAAAAGTGAGAAATGGGAAGAGTGCGGACTGAGATAGAGCTAGAACTGGAATAAACCCAACAATATTCTAGTAATGAAATCTCGGTAAGCATTGAAGGGGTTGAAGAATGAAATAGAAATGAATGAGAAAAGGGTGAAAAGAAATAGCCCTCCATTAATTCAACCTTAGGACAAATACCGGGTTCAATACATATGTTACTGGTGGCTACTAAGGTAACACTAGTATTGAAGACAAGAAGTCATGGACACAGTGAGGCACTGCACTATAACTTCCCAAACTACTCAAGCTTCTCTTAAAAGGGCTTGTTTCATTCTCACGGGGAACCTACACAATCTATCCACTTTCTCTTAGATATTGTTGATATTGAAGACGGAGACCCTCTCCCTAGTCTCCGGCATATGAACCAAATGTGCTCTATTGAGTCTAGAGCCAAGAAATCATCAATAAATCTCATTAGGACAAAATTAATGAAGACTCACTGTTTCACACAATGTGGAAAGTGAGAACACATTTTAAGAGTCCTACGCTTTACCCTTTTGGTATTGCCAGAACATCCAAGTGATATGTTAACATATTCACAATAGATCAAACAAGCTCTTGGTGGGTGGCATGTGAGATCTATCCAATAGATCAACCATGTGACAACTAGACAGAAACAATGGGGCGATTCACACTTGAATCAATCATGTTTTGGGATATGGATTGACGGATACCTTTGAAAAACCAGTCGTTGTGGTCAAAAACTCTTTTCTATAGCACATCGAATGTGTATTACTTTTTCATGATCAAAAGGTATTTATGATTGAAAAATTAATTTCCCTTATAAAACCTTCATTGTATTGCAAACATTCTTTCTATTAAGCAATACACGATTGTTTCTCAAATCATTTTATTCAATCAGAAAATCTCAATTTGCTGTTCACTCACTCCATGTTGTCTTCTTTGAGACGTTCCGGTTTGAGAACGGCTAGAGCAGCTGCGAAACCCTATCAAGGAGATTCTTCAGAATTATACCTGATCACAGGCAGTACTTGTACTGATCAACGGGAAACCGTGGTTCTTGCAACCTATTCAACAAAAGTGATCAAAGACACTTTCGTGCTCTTTATTGCTAACTGTTGTTTGCAGGTATACCCGACGGTTGCAGCTGATCAGAATTGGGGCGTCAATCCGTTGCCGCATGCACACACATCACGTTCATCCTAAAGAAATCATGATAAGTTCATATCTTCATCAAGTGACTCTGATATTTTCACTCCATGCTTCTACTACGCTGCTGCAAATATCATGACTTAACAAAAAACTTCCGCAACTCTGATAAAAGATATCATGATCTAGAATGTGAGCATGTCGGTCCAAAAGTCACAACTTAAAGGATGAGTCAAGGATTTATGGTGTGTAACATATTGGATTTCATAAACACATCAAACCATGACAAAATGGGGTGAATGAATGTATGGTTTTAGAGAGAGAAAGTGGAGTGTTCTAGAGAGATAAAACAAATGGAATGTTAGATTACTCAATGAACATCCAACCCTCTCCCTTGTGGGGAGAGGGCTATTTATACAAGTGACTAAGCCCTCCTTTGGGCTGTGGATCAGGCATACTATGGGTAAAGACCCGTCATTCTTCCACGGTGTTACTTACACTACAACAATTCTAACTAATAAACTATTACCTCTACGAGCTATAACATGCTAAACATATGTTGGGGTGACCGACACTTCTACATGGATTTTCTAAATCCTAACAATCTCCCCCTAAGGGAGTGTTGGGTTTTAGGTTCCTTGGATTTGATGAGACAAAATAAACACAAGAATGAAACAAAGGGACTTAAAGTGAAAGAGATGAAACCTACAAAAAGATGGAAGGACTTGCTTGCAAAAGAAGATTTATTATTTAGTCCTTCGTAGTATTTTGTAAACCCTAATCCTCTAGTATATAAAGAGGACATGGGATGTAGGTTTTAAAAAAGATATAAGTCTTCCATAATGTAGTCTAGTAAAGGTGTGTGTGTAACCTAGACGTGCTCCTATAAACGTCTAGGGTTAGAGTTTGTTTAGTTTAGCCTCAAGGATCTTTGATCCCTGTTACAAGTTAAGTGTAATCGTATTATTTTGATCAAATAATATTTGAGGCTTGGAGTGATTATAAAGAAAAACCTTGTTCAATAATAAAGTATCGATTTGTTTATTCCGCTGTGCATGTAATAGTCTTTGTTATTGTTAATCCTTAGCGCTCAAAACGATCTCAAGGAGTCTAACAAACTCCACAATTGGTATCAGAGACAGGTGAGCTCGTTGCCTAGGGATTCGCAAGGTTTTATTGGTCGAAGAATGGCGTAAAGAAGAAAAACTACGAATCTGAAAATTTTCGTATTTTTCTGCAGTACAGTTTTAAAAATACGATAACTTTTTCGTTAACCGTTAGATCATAACGAAATTTTCGGTGGACGTTCTCTATATATTCATCTAACTTTTATCTGAAAGGATTGTCGATCTGAGCTATCTATCAAAAGTTATTCAATGTCGAAGTTGGCTGCAGAAACTGGTTTAATAATTCGAATTTTTGGGTTTTCATGCGTATTCAACTTCTTGAATTTGTGTTACTTGTTCTAATTCTTGATGGAGGTTGTTTATACATTGTGTGGGGTTTATGATTCATGGTTAGAAGCAGCTTTCCTAGTGTTTTTACGAAACCACTTCTAGTGTTTTCTGAAACCACTGATAGTGTTTTTATGAAACCACTTTTAGTGTTTTCTGAAACCAGCGATAGTGTTTTCTGAAACCACTTATAGTGTTTTCTGAAACCACATATAGTGTTTTTACGAAACCACTTCTAGTGTTTTCGAAACCAGCGATAGTGTTTTACGAACCACTTCTAGTGTTTTCTGAAACCACTGATAGTGTTTTTACGAAACCACTTCTAGTATTTTCTGAAACCACTCCTAGTGTTTTTTCAAAACCACTCCTAGTGTTTTCTCGAAACCACTGCTAGTGTTATCTCAATTCCACTACTGGTGTTTCTTGCGTTATTTGTTTCTGCTGATGAGGTTTTGGAATTGAGGGGAAGTTGTACATGTTTTTGGTACTGAGAGTTTTGGTGACACACACATGGGATTTTGGTTCGCACACACAAGAAGATTGGTATTTGTTCTTAAAGGTTTTAAAAAGCTCGTTTTTGAATTATTTGAAGAATTGATTACGAAGAAGGTTAAATATCACTAATTTGATGTTGTAGTTGAGTTTCACATGTTTGCGTTCTTATTATATCTCAAAGTGGGTGTTACACTTTTAAGATAACTTGTTCGTGCTTAAAGATGTTGACGAAGACTTGCAAAATCTAGTTTTCATAGGTCAAGGGGTGGATGGATGAAGACCTAGTTAACTATCACTTAAAGGAGTTACATTGTAGTGCTTAGTGTCTCATTGAAGATGAGGATTTTGTCAAAGAGATTGCGGTCTACTTATATGGTGTTAGTATAAGTTTGGAGTCACGTGGATTGTACAAGACATAAGACACAAGTTTGGGTTATTTTACTTCTTCATCAAATTCGTTACACTTGGTTTTCTTCACAAGTGATCATTACATAGAGCTTACTGATTTGAAGAATCATTTTCATGCACCACTCAAGGGAAGTTTCTAATGTTTACATTCTCTATTTGTTGATAACAAAAAGGGGAAGAGATATTGGAGTGTGATGGCATGGATTAAGGGGAAGACAAAGGAAGACAAGAATGTTTCATTCACGGAGATGTTTACATCTCAACTTCTGCTACTTCTTCTAGGGAAGTTCGTAAACGACTTTGTTTGTTTTGTCATCATCAAATAGGGGAAGATTGTTGGGTTTTAGTTTCCTTGGATTTGATGAGACAAAATAAATACAAGAATGAAACAAAGGGACTTAAAGTGAAAGAGATGAAACCTACAAAAAGATGGAAGGACTTGCTTGCAAAAGAAGATTTATTATTTAGTCCTTCGTAGTATTTTGTAAACCCTAATCCTCTAGTATATAAAGAGGACATGGGATGTAGGTTTTAAAAAAGATATAAGTCTTCCATAATGTAGTCTAGTAAAGGTGTGTGTGTAACCTAGACGTGCTCCTATAAACGTCTAGGGTTAGAGTTTGTTTAGTTTAGCCTCAAGGATCTTTGATCCCTGTTACAAGTTAAGTGTAATCGTATTATTTTGATCAAATAATATTTGAGGCTTGGAGTGATTATAAAGAAAAACCTTGTTCAATAATAAAGTATCGATTTGTTTATTCCGCTGTGCATGTAATAGTATTTGTTATTGTTAATCCTTAGCGCTCAAAACGATCTCAAGGAGTCTAACAAACTCCACAGGGAGTCCACCCCATGTTTTACATTTTGAATCCTAGCATTCTATTTTATCTTCCACCTTGAGCTCGTAGACTTCAATTATATCAAGATTTTCCATTCATTGTGCATTAGTAGTACATCAATGTCCAATTACTTTGTACATGTAGTGGAGGTTATAGAGCTGATCTACATATTGATGATCTTTGAGCTTTCTTTGAGATCATTAGCCGCAGTAAATCTCTGTATTATCCTTTGTAGTGTTGCCTTCATGTGATGTTGTGACATTGGACCGACATGCTCACATTCTGGAACATGATTTATTCTCATCAGAGTTGCGGAAGCTTTTAATGAATCATGATATTTGCAGCAGCGTAGCAGAAGCATGGAGTGAAAGTATCAGAGTTGTTGATGCTTTTATCATGATTTCTTTAGATGTGTATGTGTTGTGTGAGCATGCGGCAAGGGATTGACTCCTTAATTGTGAACAGCTGCAATCGTCAGGGTGTTCCTGCATACAACAGTTAGCAATAAAAGTGCACAAAAGTGTCTTTGATCACTTTCGTTGAATTGAGGTACACGGCCCACGGTTCCCCGTTTATCAGTACAAGTATTGCCTGTGATCAGGTAGAATTCCGAAGAATCTCCTTGACAGGGTTTCGCAGCTGCTCTAGCCGTTCTCAAACCGGAGCGTCTCAAAGAAGACAACACGGAGTGAGTGAACCAGCAAATTGAGATTTACTGATTGAAAAAAAATTGTTACATATTGGATTTCACATACACATCATAACACAAACACAAGTAGGCGTATAGATGATTTTATAGAGAGAGAAAGTTAGAGGTTTGGGAACTTTAGTGAGAGAAAGAAAAATCTTATTATGAGCTCCAACTCTCTACCTTAGGAGGTAGTGAGTATTTATAGTCTTTACACAAAACGCCACCTAACGGGCTGTGGATCAGGCATACAGTGGGTAAAGACCCGTCCGTCCTCCACGGTATTACTTAACTAAATACTACTTGACAAATACTTGAGGTGACCGACACTTTAATACCTGGATTTACTAAATCCTAACAATCTCCCCCTAAGGGAGGTCACCTCAAATTACATAGAATACAAACGGATATTACATTGATATTGTTCTTGGATTCTTGTTCATGTTCTTTGTTCTTTAGCTCGTAGTCTTTGATTCTTCATTTTTGCATGTTTGGATAATCTGAGTGGAGGTCTTTAACTGATCCACGTGATGCTGAGTTTTGAGCCAGCTTTGAGATCATCAGCAAACATAAATCTTTGACTCATCCTTTGTAGTGTTGGTATTCTGTGATGTTGTGACTTTTGGACCGACATGCTCACATTATTGTTGGGATATGAAAGTGCTGAAGATATCAAAGTACTGAAGATATGAAAGTACTGTAAGCTGAAAAGAACTGGAAGAAGTCAAATAGTCAAAGTACTGCTAAATGACAGAGTCAAAGTACTGCAAGAGGAAGTCAAAGTACTGCTAGAACAAATAAACTATTATATTCGTTTATGGAAAGTATTGTAGATTACTTGTCGTACAAGGTTATCAATTGTAAACCAACTAGGATATCCTTGAGCCTATAAACGGACTCCTAGATTGGCATTAGAGGTACGATTTGAAAAAGAGTTTTAGAGTTTACGAATTAGAGTTTAGAGAAAAGTTCGATTATCTTAGAGTTGTATTAGAGTATCTGCATAATAAGCCGATTTAGAGTTTGTTAATAAAGTTTTTCTTCTTAGCTTTGTTAAGTAAATTCAGCGTACTTAATAAAGATTGCTCAGTGTTTCTTTGTTAATAACTTAGGATTTATCAGAGGTTATTAAACCTTAACAAGCTAGTTAAGTTAGTTTGATTAAAGTATATCGATCCAACAAGTGGTATCAGAGCTTGTGTGGAAACTCGGACTAGGAAGAAACCCTACAATATCCAAGATGTCGACTGAAGTTGTTCCACAACCCTCAATCACCTCACGCAGAATTCCAATTATCAAAAGAGATATGACTCTGGTGCATGAAGATGAGGAAGTATATTGCCATTACAGACCATGCTCTATGGAATGTAATTGTGAATGGGAATGAAGTTCCTCCAGAACCCATTCAAGTTGCTTGACAACCTCTAGCACCAAAGGCAGTTTTACCAGCAGCAACCCTAAGGAATCAGAGAGGCTCTTAACATTCTCTTGTCTGCCATTCCGGATGGTCATCTTCTTAAATTTCATGATGCTAAAGATGCTAAGCGACTTTGGGCTGCACTCAAGACCAGATTTGGAGGGAATGAAGCCTCTAAGAAGATGCATAGAAACTTGCTGAAACAACAGTTTGAAACTTTCACAGTTGGAGAAAGAGAGAGTCTTGATCTTTGCATATGATAGGTTCAGAATCTTCTTAACATGTTGGAATTATACAAGGCGAGTATCGGTTGAGGATGCTAATTTGAAGTTTCTAAGAAGTTTGCCATCTACATGGCATGTGATTGCTACTATGATCGAGGAGAGGACAACGGGGTTGGATGTTATGGACTTTGATGATCTTTATCATCAACTGAAGGTGTATGAACATGAGATGAGTGGTCAACCAAATTCCAAATCTCACGGTATTGCTTTTCTATCATCACGAAAAGAAGCGGTACTTCAAAGTACTTGCTTCTCCTCAAAGTCTTGTTTCTAAAAGTACTGCTGTTTACAATTCCCCATCATATACTCAGCAGGCCCCACCATCTACCACTTTGAACTCAGATGAAGTTGTGTGCTCTTTCTTTGCACAACAAGCAAGCTTACATGTCACTTATGAAGAGGATCTAGCAGATTGAAGAAGATGCACTTGAAGAAATTGATATCAGGTGGCAAGTTGCTATGATTCACTGCAGGATCAAAAGTACATGAAAAAGACAAGCAAAGCTATTGATTTCAAACCCAAACAAGGAATAACTTTTGACAAATCTCAAATTGAATGCTTCAATTGTCAAAAGACTGGTCACTTTGCAAGGGAATGCAGATTTGCTAAGAATCAAGCAAACAGAACATCGAGAAGCCAAACTTGAGCTCAAAGAAATACCAATAACGAGACAAAGGCCTTGGTAGCTCGAAAAGTTATCAGAGTGGACTGAGTGAAGAGTTCGATGATGAACCGGTGACTTCTGTATGATAGCAGTGGCGATGCGATTAAAGACAGTGGAAGTATTGGACTGGAGCACCTGCTTTTGATGAAGAATCGAACATCTTTGCTTTGGAATCGATGATGGCTTTGGAAGATTTGATTGGAGCAGAGAAAGTGAAGATGATCCTGCTCTTCTTGCTATGGTGGCTACTTCACCAACTCAGTCTCCTATCTCTGAGGTATGCTCCAAAGCAGTATGAGTTTTATCAAAAATTGCTTAACAGTTATGTGATTGAAAGAGATAATTGTATTAGGGCTAGGTCTGAGGTAGCAGGTTACCAAATCACTTTAGAGTCTATGGAAGCTAAAATCATAACACATGAAAATAATGAAATGGCTTGGGCTGAAAAGTATGAACAACAGGATTACCAGTTAAAATTAAGTGAATGGAAACTAAAGCTGTAAAATTTGAAATTGAGAAATTAACTAAGGAAAGAGATGATTTGTTAGCTAAGTTTGCTGCTTGGGGTGAAGCTGGTTTGTCACATGATTCTTATGTTCAAAAACAGCAAAGAGCTTATCTTAAAAGCTGGATTAGGTTTTGGAATGGATTTTAGTAAGATAGAAGAAAACCAATCTAGTAATCGGGATGAAGGTGAGTATGAGGATATAACCACTAGTGATGAAGAACTCATTAATTATGTAGATACATCTAGTAATGATGGTTCATTAAGTGACTCACCTCCTGCATATAAGAAAGACAATGGTTATCATCTTTGTTCCTCATCCTATTAATCATCACACCTGCTAGGCCCGATGTTTCTCGTTATGGTGTAGATAGTCTAGAGTTTAGGAAGAAGCTTATTGCTAAATCTAGGTCGAGGAACCCAAGAAACTGTTGAAACAAATGTTCAAAATCCACAGTACCTTTAAAACAAAGTCTTGCTCAACAAGCAGTACCTTCTGCAAAACCTTTTCAAAACAATACTGCTAAACCTTTTTGGGATAATTTTGCTCAAAATAAATTTTATCAGTCATCAAGAAGGCAAAACAATTTTGGGCATAGACATAGAAGAAATCACTTTGGTCATATGGGTCAAAAACTATGTTTTGTGTGTTATAGTCCTACTCACTTAATCAAAGATTGTGACAAACATTCAGAATATCTGAGCAAGTTTTCAAGGAATAAGTCTAACAATCAGAGACCTAGAGAGCACAAACCGGTGTGGACTAATTCAAATAGGGTTAATCACAGAAACTTCACACCAGATCATAGATACCCACATCGAGAAGACCTTCATATCTCACATTACTTTCCAAAGTCTGCTTCAGAGACAAAGTACTGATAACCTTGCTTGGAATAGGAATCCTAGGAGATCTCACTATCAACCTAGAATGTCTTACAATTCATATAGGGGATCTAGATCACAGAACCACATTTAAAGCTGAATGGGTAAAAGGGAATGCTGGTAAGGATTACACGATCACGTTCAACAAAAAGTGAATCACTGTTTTTGTGACACAAGAAAATGCTAATAAACGGTGAAAGAGATTTATGTTGAAAAACCAGAAAGTTTTGAAAATCCACATGCTAAAACTCAAAAGATAATTTTGGATCACCATTTGAAAGATAGTGGAAATTACATACTCAAGGAATTTGAGTTTGTAACTCCACAAGGGGAACACAAGTCAATAATGGCTTGGGTTCCTAAAGTTCTAACTCTTTTCTTTGTGTGCAGGCAACCCAGAAGAGGAGCTTAAAGATCATCTTATTGTGGATAGTGGTTGCTCTGGAAGTATGACAAGTGATAAAGAGATCCTGTCTGATTTTAGAAATATTAGTGGAGGAAAAGTTGCATTTGGGAATAATCCCAATGGAGGAAAATTCTTGGGAAAGGAACAATTAAAGCTGGAAGAATTGACTTTGAGAATGTCGATATGTGAAGAGTTAAAGTTTAACTTGTTGTCAGTTTCTCAATCTGTGATAAAAGCATCTGTGCTATTCAGCGACACGAGAATGTCTTATTCTTTCATCGACTTCAAACCTTGTTGATGATGACTTGGTAGTGCTTAGAGTACCAAGGACAAATGATGTGTATAGTTTAGACATGACGAGTCTAAATTCCTATGGGAGAGCCACATGTTTGGTGGCTAAAGCAACATCTGAAGAGGCACATCAATGGCATAGAAGATTGGGCCATGTGAATTTCAAGAACATTAACAAACTGGTCAAAGGCAATTTAGTTAGAGGTTTACCTTCAAAGACTTACAAGAATGATCAATCATGTTTGGCATGCAAGAAGGGTAAACAACATAAAGCTTCCTGTAAGAAGCTTGAGGAAAGAAATATTAGGGAACCATTGGAGCTATTACACATGGATTTATTTGGACCTGTCTCTGTGGCAAGGTTAAATAAGAAGAAGTCTGTTTAGTTGTTCTTGATGATTGTAGTAGATTCAGTTGGGTTTTCTTTTTGGGCTTTAAAGATGATACCTTTGATGCTATTCAGACTCTCATAATAGCACTTGAAAACCAATTAAGACTCAAGGTTAGAGGTATTAGATGTGACAATGGCACTGAATTCAAGAACAAGCTTATGGATGACTTTTGTGCTAATAAAGGCATCAAGAGGGAGTTTAGTATTGCTAGAACACCACAGCAAAATGGTGTTAGGAGAGGAAGAATAGGACCTTGATTGAAGCTGCAAGGACTATGTTAGCAGATTCCCATCTCCCTATTCAATTTTGGGCAGAAGCTGTAGTAAACTGCATGCTATGTACTCAACTAGGTTTCTGTCACCAAACCACAGATGAAGACACCCTATGAATTGCTGATGGGCAATAAACCCAACATTCGTTTTATGAAGCCTTTTGGATGTCCTCTTACTATTTTGAATACCATTGATAATCTAGGAAAGTTTGATGGCAAGTCTGAAGAAGGTTATTTATTGGGATATTGCACTAACGAGTAAGGCTTTAGAGTATACAACAGAGTTACTAAGAGGATTCAAGATTGTCTTCATGTTGAGTTCTTAGAAGATCAAGACAATGAGAAAGGAAAAGGTCCCGATTGGATGTTTGATCTTGAGATTTTATCTCCTTCAATGAATTATGTTCCTGTGAGAGAAGAAAATCAACCTATGCACAATGACGATGATATCAATATGTTGTTCATGATGTTCATATTAGACCTGATGCTGTTCCTGCTAAAGATTTTGTAAGTTCACACCAAAGTACTGCTGTTCCTAAGCAAAGTCTTGTTTCTTCAAAACAAAATCTTGTTGCACCACAATCCTCATTATCTGCTGAGGATCAATCTATTCAAGAGGAACTTAATGAGATGCTTCTTCAAGATGTTTTAGCACATTCTTACACTGATGAACAAAGGAGAGCTTATGAAGAAGCAAAGAAGAAGAACAAGACTGCTGAGTTCTCTTACGTACATTTGGAAAGATACTTTCGATCAAAGTACTGCTGCACCGATTGACATGGTACTTTAGATGATTTGGATGAACCTACCATGCACGGGTTAGAAGATCTTGATGATGAGCTTGAAGATGAAGGTATTTTCACAAATTTCAATGAAGATGCTGATTATACTAACTTGGATGATACATATGCAGTTCCACAGTCACCAATCTTACGGATTCATAAGACTCATCCACCTTGATCAAATCATTGGTCCTTCTACATCTAGAGTTATGACAAGACACAAAGCTAAGGGTTTCACAAAACCTCACAATGCTTTACTTAGCTTTGTGTATAAACAAAACAGGCTAAATCATAAGGACCATCAAACCTGCTTATTTACTTGTTTCATCTCTCAAGAGGAACCCAAGAATATTGCTCAAGCTTTGACTAAAGAAAGCTGGGTTGAAGCTATGCAGGAAGAACTTCTACAATTTAAACTTCAAGAGGTTTGGGTTTTATGTGATCTTCCAGATGGGAAGAGAATTATTGGAACAAGGTGGGTTTTAGAGTTAAAAGGGATGAAAGAGGCAATGTTATCAAAAACAAGGCAAGATGAGTTGCTCAGGGTTATAGACGGGAAGAAGGGTAGATTATGATGAGGTATTTGCTCCTGTGGCAAGGATTGAAGCAATTAGAATTTTTCTTGCTTTTGCTTCTTATATGGGTTTTCAGGTATATCAGATGGATGTCAAGAGTGCCTTTCTTTATGGTACTATTACAGAAGAGGTGTATGTGAAACAACCTCCAGGTTTTGAAGATCCTAAGCATCCAAACCAAGTTTACAAGGTGGTTAAGGCTTTATATGGTCTTCATCAGGCACCTAGAGCTTGGTATGAGAGGCTCTCTACATTCTTATTACAACATGGATACAGGAGGGGAGCTATAGACAAGACTTTGTTTATCAAGAGAGACCAGAAGGATATCATGTTAGTTCAAGTTTATGTGGATGATATCATCTTTGGGGCTACCAAGCAGTCTATGGTTAAGGAGTTTGAGCGGTGATCTGAGAAAGAGTTTCAAATGAGTTCAATGGGAGAGTTAACATTCTTTTAGGACTTCAGTTAAGCAGTCCAAGGAAGGCATTTTCATTAGCCAAGACAAGTATGTTGCAGACATACTTAAGAAGTTTAATTTTGATGATATGAAGTCTGTTACTACACCCATTAAATCTATCAATTCATTGGGCAAAGATGAAGATGGCCACCCTGTTGAAGTCAAGCTTTATAGATCAATGATTGGCTCTCTTATGTATCTCACGTGCATCAAGGCCGATATCATGTTTGCAGTTTGTCTATGTGCAAGATATCAAGTCTCACCAAAGATCTCTCACATGAAGGCAGTAAAGAGAATTTTACGTTATTTGAAACAACAACCTAAGTTGGGGTTGTGGTATCCTAAAGAGTCACCTTTTCACTTAGAAGCTTTTTTAGATAGTGACTATGCGGTGATAACTATGATAGAAGATCCAAATGGCCTGGTGGATGCCAATATCTTGGAAGAAGGTTAGTCTCCGGCAATGCAAGAAGCAGACATTGCGGCAACATCATCTCTGAAGCTGAATATGTAGCTGCTGCAAGTTGTTGTGGTCAAGTTTTATGGATGCAGAATCAACTCTTGGATTATGGGTTCAATTTTAAGAATACTTCTATCAATATTGATAATGAGAGTACTATTTGCATTGTGAAGAATCCTGTGTATCATTCCAAGACAAAGCATATTCAGATTAGGCATCACTTTATCAGAGATTGCTATGAGCATAGGCTTATTAATGTGGTTAAAGTTCACACAGATGACAATGTAGCTGATTTACTCACTAAAGGTTTTGATGTGTCACGATTCAATCACTTGGTCGTGAGCATTGGAATGATTAACTACTAAGCTATGTTTAAGGGGAGGACTATAAGGTGTTAGGTATAGTCCTGTGTATTGCTTGAGGGGAGGATGTATTACTTGTTTAGAGGTGGAGATATTCCTTTAACAACATCCATGATGGAAGTTGTACAAGCTGTTCGTGCTGCAGCTGAAGAGGATGAAGAAACTGAAGGTACTAATAATGACCAAGGTACTGCTTCACAAGGTACTGCATCTGCAAGTACTGCTTCACAAAGTATTGCATCTGCAAGTACTGCTTCGAGAAGATCTTGTTTCGTTACAAGGTGATGTTTCTTCAGATCACGAGGTTCAAGTCGAGATTGAGCGCACACCTACTCCCTCTCCACAACGTTCTATTTCAGAGGTTCAAGGTGCTGCTACTACAATTCCTCGTGAAGGTTTACCTATGGATAACTATGCTTTGACAAAGGCGCTTGCTAGGTTGAACAAGACTGTTGAGCGTCAAGCCAAAACTATTCGAAGTTGAAGCGTAACTATTTCACGGTTGCGAAATTTTGTTAAACCCTATATTCAAGGTTTCAACTTATGGGTTAAGGAGGAAAACATACGTCGAAAAGCACTTCGTAAGGGATTGAAAAGACAGACGGTTCCTAAATCATCTCCTGTCAACAGGGAGGAATTTAGAAAAGGAAAATTTGAAAGAAGATGTTATCAAGGAAAATTTGAAAGAAGATGTTATGAAGAAGAAGAAAGATGAAGTAAATATTACAAGAAGAAGAACTTGTAAGTATTGGTTCAGATTCGAGGAACAAGAAAAGTACAAGTTCAAAGTACTGGTGTTCAAAGTACTGGTGTTCAAGGTACTGAACATCAAAGTACTGATTTTCATGATACATTAAGGGAAGAAGTAATAACACCAATAACTCCAAAGGTATTAAATTTTGATGAAGAAGCTGGTCCTTCTACATTTGTTAGAGAAAAAGAGGAGGAAGCTACT
Source organism: Chrysanthemum makinoi (assembly GCA_910596185.1). Classification (NCBI taxonomy): domain Eukaryota; kingdom Viridiplantae; phylum Streptophyta; class Magnoliopsida; order Asterales; family Asteraceae; genus Chrysanthemum; species Chrysanthemum makinoi. The sequence continues at coordinate 251,745,294 of OU343217.1, read as the reverse complement.
TACATACCTATTCATTCAGCTAGTGATGATGAATTAATTGCTACATTATTTGATTTGTCACAACCAAGAGGAGGAGTTACTATTAGAGAAGCACAAGAAGAAGAACAACCAAGAACTAATCAACCTGCAATTGATTCAAAAGACAAGGGAAAAGGTGTTACGGTTGAGACTAAGAAAAAAGAAGCTCACTTTGGCAGAACTTAGAGCATTTGAAGTAGCTAGGAATGAAGCTGCTGCTAGAAAAGTTCAAGAAGAATTGGATGCTAAAGACAGAGAAACGACAGCAAGCTCAAGAAGCTAAAGACAGAGAAGCACTCAAAAGGTGCAAGATGAGTTAGATCTTTGAAACTCTTTGAATCTTCTGAGTCTCAACACTGTTAGATTCATGTCAAGAAGACCTAATTTAGCTAAAGAAAGGAATGCAATGATGGCATATTTAAAAGGCAGAGAGGATTTAAAGGATTGCAAAAGCTAAATTATGTGGATATGAAAAGATTATATGATGCTGAGAGAGAGGCTTATAAGAAAGATGTTGCAGGCATTAAAGATTTTAGAAGAAACCTTTTGGATGAAGCTGAAAGGAAGAAAAGCTTAAAGAGGAAAAGAAAATGATGTTACTGGGATGTTCAATTTTCAAAGAAAGAGAAGGTTGAATTAAGATCTGAGACTAGTGATGAATTGAAGAATTATCTCATAGTGGTAGATTTTGATTATACCAAGGAAGATGATGATTTAAAGATGAACAGATCAAAGATCAGTACTTTTAAAGTTGTGAAAACCAAGAATGAAGAGTACATGGTTTTTCATAAGGAAGATAAAAGTTTTAAGGTTTTTAAAAGGTTATGGGATTTGTTGCATGTTATTGATAGAGTAGATCTATTCTACTTATATCAAGTTATAAAGGCGTATTTTGAAGATCATCCATTAGAAGGTATTGGATTGGTTTTACATGGGGATCTTGTAACTATGTGGGAAACTGTTGAAGAAAGCACTGATAATATTTGGAATGATCAAGAAAACTGGGAAATAGCTTGTTGGAGATTCTTTGATGAATCCTGGAGTTCATGTTCGGAGCTAGAAAATGGAACAATGATTCACATGTTTGCAGAAAGAAGATATCCTCTTACAGTTGATCTAATGCGAAGAATGCTTGAACATGGTTTGGAAGTAGAAGAGGATGATGAAACTGCTTGCATGGTGATTAATTTGTTTATAGACTGGACTATCATTGCTGAAAATGATCTTTTAAGCGGTATGAATTTTATTTGAATAAATGCTTTTGATATATCAGTACTTTTATTCAAAGTACTGCTGATCAGACAGTACTTTCATCAAAGTACTGTTTGATGATCTAAAATAGTTAAATGATTTTTAGAAGAAACCTTTTTGCTTAATAATAAATATTTTTGAAATAAAGGTTGAATAAATGATTTTTGTGATGATAACAACAATAGGTTATCAATCCACCATGGTTACAAAAGGATTGACTAATCCATGAGCAAACGGCTCTGGTAAAGATATATCAAATCCGTTTTTAGTTGTCAACTTGCTAATAAGTTGGATGGTCATCAACTCACCATATCAGTAAATGTGAAGAGTTGACTAGCCCACAAGAAATGGCTTGTGGTAAAGGCTATGGAAAAACCATTATTGGTAATTAGTTCACCTTTAGATAAAAGAACTAACTAGTCCAGAAGTACAGCTTTGGTAAAGACTAAACAAATCTGTTGATAGGCTGGTGATTTGCTAAAAATCATATGGTTATCAATGTACCATGGTCTTACACACCAAAACATTTGGCTACTCCAAAGATAATGGCTTTGGTAAAGAGTTCTAAATCCATTGAATTTTCAATGATTCACTTTGAAAGTGATGAGAATAGTATGCAACTTAAACTGAATCACTTTACAAATTGTCATATGTTCTCTGTGTTGCTGAAAAGATGGAGATTACTGGATGCTGCTGTGAAGAAAACAATTCTAAAGAGATACTTTGAAAAAGCACAGATTCTACAGAGATATAATCTAAAGACTGAAGAACAATCCATTTTAAAGATGAATCAATGTTAAAGATATATTCACAAAGGAACTTGAAGTCAAGCAAGTAGAATTCAAGTTAGGGGAGGATTGTTGGGATATGAAAGTGCTGAAGATATCAAAGTACTGAAGATATGAAAGTACTGTAAGCTGAAAAGAACTGGAAGAAGTCAAATAGTCAAAGTACTGCTAAATGACACAGTCAAAGTACTGCAAGAGGAAGTCAAAGTACTGCTAGAACAAATAAACTGTTATATTCGTTTATGGAAAGTATTGTAGATTACTTGTCGTACAAGGTTATCAATTGTAAACCAACTAGGATATCCTTGAGCCTATAAAAGGACTCCTAGATTGGCATTAAAGGTACGATTTCAGAAAAAGAGTTTTAGAGTTTACGAATTAGAGTTTAGAGAAAAGTTCGATTATCTTAGAGTTGTATTAGAGTATCTGCATAATAAGCAGATTTAGAGTTTGTTAATAAAGTTTTTCTTCTTAGCTTTGTTAAGTAAATTCCGCGTACTTAATAAAGATTGCTCAGTGTTTCTTTGTTAATAACTTAGGATTTATCCGAGGTTATTAAACCTTAACAAGCTAGTTAAGTTAGTTTGATTAAAGTATATCGATCCAACAATTATGTATCATGATTTCTTTTCATCAGAGTAGCGGAAGCTTTCGTTAATTCATGATATTGGCACCAGCGTGGCAGAAGCATGGAGTGAAAATATCAGAGTCATTGATGCACTAATCATGATTTCTTTAGATATGAATGTGTTGTGTGAGCATGCGGCTATGGATTGACCGCTTCATTCTGATCAGCTGCAAACGTCGGGGTGTACCTGCATAAAACAGTTAGCAATAAAGCGTACGAAAGTGTCTTTGATCACTTTCATTGAATTGAGGTACACGGCCCACGGTTCCCCGTTGATCAGTACAAGTACTGCCTGTGATCAGGTAATTTTCTGAAGAATTTCCTTGATAGGGTTTCGCAGCTGCTCTAGTTGTTCTCAAACCGGAACGTCTCAAAGAAGACAACACGGAGTGAGTGAACCAGCGAATTGAGATTCACTGACTGATAAAAAGAGATTTGAAAAACAATCGTGTATCGCTCAATAGAAATTATTTTTGCAATACAACGAAGGTTTTAATGAAAATCAATTATCAATCATAAACACCTTTTATTTTGAAATATTTGTACACAGTCGATGTGCTAGAGAAAAGAGTTTTTACGCACAATGACTGGTTTTTCAAAGGTATCCGTCAATCCATAACCTGAACCAGGATTGATTCAAAAGATTGAATAGCCCCATTGTTTCTGTTCAGTTGTCACATGCTTGATCTATTGGATAGATCTCACATGCCACCCACCAGGAGCTTGTTTGATGTTGGCTCCAAAGGGCTTTCCATCTTCGTTGTGAATATGTATGCATATCACTCAGATGTTCTGGCAATACCACAAGGATAATGCGTAGGACTCATAAGATATAATCTCTCTTTCCACATTGTGTGAAACAGAGAGTCTTCATTGAAAGTGTCCTAATGAGATTTAATGATGATCTCGTGGCTCTAGACTCAATTGTGCATATTTGGTTCCTATGCCGGAGACTAGGGAGAGGGTCTCCTTCTTCAATACCAACTATCTCTAAGAGAAAGTTGATAGATTATGTCGGTTCCCCGTGAGAATGAAACAAGTGCTTTTAAGAGGAACTTGAGTGGTTTGGAAAGTTGAAGTGCAGTGCGTCACTGGGTCCATGACGTCTTGTCTTCAATACCGATGTTACCTTGGTAACCACCAGTATTATATGAATTGAACCCGGTTTCTGCCCTAAGGTTGAATTATTGGAGGGTTATTTCTTTTCACCCTTTTCATATTCATTTATTTTTCATTCTTCAACCCCTTCAGTGCTTACCGAGACTTCATTACTAGAACCTTGTTGGGTTTATTCCGGTACTAGCTCAGTCTCAGTCCGCACTCTTCCCATATTCTCATTTTTCTCCTTTTTTCATCATACCTATGGACTTCTACACTATCTAGTGGATTGTCCCTGGGTAGATCCCTCCGGTTCTGGCGGATCATGGGAACAAATACCTAACCTTATCATCCTTATATCACCATACATAAAGTAAATTTGGTCGGTCTATTTGGTATTGTTCATCTGCCATTGGAACCAATTGAAAACCATTTGAAAATCAATCCAGATACTTATGATATATTATCAAAGTATTTTATATCTGAATTGTTTTTGATATTTTTAGAAATAGAGCTCCCCCTCAACATTTGCATCAAGCATCATTTTGTAATATAAATTATTTTCATCTTTGAGGGGTTGGCTTACATCTAAGAGTAGTTATATAAAAATGTGGTTTTCAAAATAGTTGCTCCCCCTCAATATGTGCATAGATATTTGAAAAGGTAGTGCACATATTAGGAAAAGTCTGCACATTGAATTAAATTGATCACATTTCAAATATTTGTGGTTTAAGAGAGATGCTCCCCCTCAACATGTGCACGGAAAATTTGAAATCGTTTGGCACATGTGGGAGGGAGAGCTTGTACATCCTTATAAAACCATTTACCGAATTATCAGTCTAAATCCAATTTGAATCGCAAATTCTCCCCCGATCACAATTATCAAATCATTTGAGAGTTGTGATCTCTGTAGATTTAAATTGATTTTGAAAGCTTTTAAGGAGAATTTTGACTTGATTATGAAAATGTTTTAACTGATAAGGATCGAATTTTAAGACTTTAAACTCCATTGATTAAACATGCACGATTATCTTTTTAAAACAATTGTATGACGAATAACCTTTTGATTTAATTGAAATCATTCTCCCCCTCAATCAATGACATAAGTTTTTGATTGAGTTATAGATGTTTTTGACAAATGTTAAGTCCAGATGATTTTCAAAAATAGAGTCCGAGTTATTTTTCAAATCAATTAGTTTTCATTAGATAGAAGAAAATGGTTATAGAATCAGAGCATGAGATTAGAAAACCAAGATAAAGCATGGCTCTGTTCTTTCATTGAAGAGCGGGTTACTGCCTGAAATGACAATAAACCATTGTTTCACTTTCTCTCAAAAATAATTTTTGATTTTTTTTTAAAGAAAAATATGTACATTCGAACAACATCTAAAGACCCGTGTCACTCTTTGACTGACAGCAAAAAAAGGCCGTAGATATATATCGAATCAAGAAAAACATCACAAAAGGACAATATTTTTGGAAATTTTTCAAGATTTTCAAATTATTTTTTATTTTATTTTTTATTTATTTATTTTTTGAAAGTTTTCTATTTTTCTATTTTCTTTTTGAAGGTTTTGTAATTTTGTAATTTGTTTTTCGAATAGATATTTACAAGAGATGGATGAAGGAAAACCTTTTACTCCTCTTCTTCCTCTTGAAGACGTTTGAGTGTTTCCGGTTGTAGGCTCTTAAGACCAAGTCGTGGAAGGATAAACTCAAAACGTTCTCTAGGAAGAGCTTTGGTGAAGATGTCTGCTAACTGGTATTCAGTCCTCACAAAGTATAGTTCCACCACACCGTTTTCAACTTGCTCCCTGATGAAATGATGTCGAATGTCGATGTGCTTTGCTCTTGAGTGTTGTACGTTGTTGCATGAGAGAGCAATAACACTTTTATTATCACAGTACAGAGGGATTTTAATGAATTCAAAGCCATAGTCAGATAATTGGGATCTCATCCATAGGATTTGAGCACAACAAGATGACATGGCTATGTATTCAGCCTCTGTAGAGGAAATAGAAGTACTCATTTGCTTCTTTGAAGACCAGCTCACAAGCTTATCACCCAAAACTGAGCACCTCCAGACGTACTTCGACGTGTATCTTGACATCCTGCATGATCGGCATCTGCATAGGTCTGTTAGTGACATACCGGTGTCCTTCGAGTACCAAAGTCCCATGTTGATGGTTCCTTGGAGATACCGAAAGACCCGTTTAACCGCTTCAAGGTGCTTTTTGGTAGGCTTAGCCTGGTATCTAGCACACATACAAACAGCGAACAAGTTGTCTGGTCTACTAGTTGTGAGGTACATCAGGGATCCGATCATGCTACGATATTTCGTTTGGTCTACCATGATCCCTGAGTGGTCCTCATCCAGTTTAGTACGCTAAATCATGGGAGTGTCAACAGGGTCGCAAGAATCAAATCCAAATTTCTTTAAAATTTCATTTGCATATTTAGATTGATTAATAAAAATGCCTCCAGGACTTTGTGAAATTTGTAATCCCTAGAAAAATGACATTTGTCCCATCATTGACATTTGAAATTTAGAACCCATTTCATTTGAAAAACGATCACACTCATTATAGGGTCAGTCGAGGCAAAGATAATATCATCAACATATATTTGAACATGAATTAAATGTTTGCCTGACTTCCTGTTGAACAATGTCGGATCAATGCTCCTTTTTGAATCCGAAGATAGAAGAAACTTTGACAGCGTATCATACCATGCTCTGGGAGCTTGCTTCAAACCGTAAAGGGCCTTTTTCAAGCGATAGACATGAGTAGGATGCTCTGGATTCACAAAACCTTCTGGCTGGCTGACGTAAACCACCTCTTTCAAATCTCCATTCAGAAAGGCGGTTTTCACATCCATCTGATATACAACCATATTCTTGCTACCAGCATTAGCCAAGAAGATTCTGATTGCCTCGATACGAGCAACAAGAGCAAATGATTCTTCAAAGTCAATACCCTCCTCTTGACGGTATCCTTTTGCAACCAATCTAGCCTTGTTCTTTAAAACATCACCATGCTCATGAAGTTTAACTTTGAATATCCACTTTAGAGCAATGATCATAGCGCAATCACGAGCAGGTACTAATTCCCATACATCTAGCCGATCAAAATCATGAATTTCATCTTGCATGGCATTGAACCAGCTGTCATCATTCATTGCAGTTTTAACATCTTTTGGTTCGACTTTTGAGAGTACAGAATTGAAGAAGCACCATAAGGCATCGGTTGCAAGTTGTTTACGAGTGGATACAGGACGAGAGGGGTTTCAAATGATGTTTTCTAATGGGTGATCATGTGTCCATTTTCTTAGGTGTTCATGTGGTTGTTGTTGAGGAACTGAAGTAGCAGAGTCGATGTCTCCTGATGAAGATGGTTCAGATGATGATTCAGGAGCAAAGATATTTTCAAATGGACCATCTTCGGGAGTAGCAAAGGGATTAACTTCATCCTGGGTGCCAGAAGAAATTCCATGATGTACACTTGATGATTGAAGGTTTGTTGATGAGATAGAGTGATCAGCAGCAGGCGCTTCTTGACTTAATGACATCGAAACTAAAGGGTTAACTTCATTGACAGGGCTAGAAGCAGCCTCTGTTGTTGGAATTGACAGATCATTGGCATTTGGCTCATAATGTTCATCAAACATTGGATCAAACAATTTCTTCAAATCATCTTCAGATGGGGGTACATATGGAGTTGCTGGAGAGGAGTTTGGTACAAGGGATGAACCAATGGGACTGTTTTGAAGTGCTGGTCCAGAACTGGATTGTCCAAGAGCCATTTGACCGGTCAGCTCATCGAACATAACGTGAATTGTTTCCATGATATTTCGGGTTCTCTTGTTGTAGATTCGGCAACCTTTTCTGTTTGGTGCATATCCTACAAATATTCCAATGTCCGCTTTAGCTCTCAGTTTACCTAAATCTTGACCGTCATTAGTTGGATAACATAACGCACCAAACACACAAATGTATGATATATCAGGTTTTCGATTGTGGACAAGTTCATATGGAGTCTTTCCATGAGATGTGTGGATTAGGGATCGATTTTGAGTGTAGCACGCTGTAGCAATAACTTCAGCCCATAGAAAAATTGGAACCTTTGAGTAAATCAGCATTGTTCTTGCGTCTTCCACAAGAGTTTGATTTCGTCTTTCAACAACACCATTCTATTGAGGAGTTCGTGGAGCACTTCTTTGAGGACTGATTCCAATACTTTCATAAAATTCATTGAGTTCTTTATTAACAAACTCAGTTCCATTGTCTGATCGGATGATTCTAACTGTTTTGTTAAGTCGGACCTGCAGTTGTTTAATAAGTTTAATGATGGCATCTGGAGTTTCATCCTTTGTTCTAAAAAACTTAACCCAAGTGAATCGGGAGTAGTCATCAACCACAACTAACACATATCTCTTCCCATTAATTGTTTGCACTCTCATGGGTCCACATAAATCCATGTGAATAGTATGTAGAACTTGCATAACAGAATTTGTAGGTTTGGGTTTATGGGCATACTTCTTGCTTTTTCCTAATTGACATGCTGAACAAATATGATATTTTTCATACTTAAGTCTAGGTAGTCCTTTTACTAAGTCCTTACTGGAAAGATTTTTTATGGTACCAAAGTTCAAGTGATTGAGATGACGGTGCCATAGCCATGACTTAGTTTTAGAAGCCTTTGACAGCAGGCAGATGGGTGAAGCTTTCATCATGTGTTCGATAGAGATGGTCTATAGGTTTGAACCACGAGTTCCTCTGAGAAGTTCCACACCATCAAGATCTCTAACAAAGCAAGTATGTTTTCTGAAGGCCACTTCTAAGTCAGAGTCACAAAACTGTCCAACAGAAAATAGATTATGTCCAAGTCCTTCAACATAATATACCCGGGAAATCACACTATCTCCAACCACGTAATCTACATAACCCATAATAGCACCAAAATGATCATTTCCGAATCTTACTGTTCCGATGAATTTACTCACGAAGTTCATGAGCCGCGACCGGTCTCCAGTCATATGCTTGGAACAACCTGAGTCCAGGTACCACAGAACGATTTGAAAGATCTGCAGTTGAACACAGACAAGAATGGATAACTGGATAATTGGGATCCCCATGCAAGAATGGGTTCCACTTGGTTAGTAACAGTGATTGGAACACCCACATCAGAGGTAGAAATAATGGAATCATTAGAAATAGATGCAGTGCTAGTGTCCATATTTGACCTATTCAAAGTATGTTAATTTCTTAAGGGAATAGTTCTACCAGTAGGCATCCATTTTCTAGTGGGCATTGATTTAGCAACTTTAGGGAAAAGCTCATTAATCTTACGGCCAGTAGGTATCCATTGATAACCTATATTACTAAATTTCCTTCCTGTGGGTTTCCACTGTTTTCTAACTTTCTTTCGCCTTTGCCTTTTAGCCTTCTTAGCTTGACTTTAGCATTAACAATTTTATCAGGGAATTTGACAGCATTAGACAAAACATTCACACCACATCCATGATTAGTAACAGAAATCAAGCAGTCATCATTACATGGTTTGCGAATAGTAGCAGAATTCGAATTAATTACAGTACGCTTATAGCTAATACTAGAATCAACACGATTCGTTTTATTCAACTCAAACTTAATATTCCTAGGATGATCTTCTACTCTCTTCCAATGCACATTCTTAGCTTGCGAGGTCCTATCTTGCTTGGTATTGCCTAGAGGCTTTGACCCGCTTGCTTTAATGTCACTGATTACTCCTGTAGAGGGAATTATGGAAACATTAGTTCGTTGATCTACTTTTTGCATTCCTGAACTAGATGTGCAGGGATCTGAACTACTTGAAGGCACATTAGTGTTCACTTTCTTAAAGCTGGGCATAGAATGATTTGTATGCTTGGCACTGGGCATGGAACAAGGCATCACAGCTTTGCCTTTTGTACCTAAGGATTTAGGACATGTTGCAATTACACATTCTAGCAGCTCTTGAGATCATTTGGCCTGAATGCAAGAAAACCTAATTTCTCTATCAAGAGGTTTATTAATGAAATCCTCTTCAACAATCTCACGGAGACATTCTAGACTATCCTTAAGGTGAGCACAATAGTCATGAAACATAGGTTCATTATTCCTAAGATGAGGAGGAATGTATTTAACAGTCACAGTGTATTTGCAGTATGAGGATGACTTTGATGCAATATTCTCATTAAAAAAAAGTGGCAGTTTCCCATTTTCCTGACTCCTCAGATTCTCAATTTCTTTTTGTAAAGACGTTATTTTTCATTGTTTTGGTCACGAGTGACTTTCATTGAATCATATAACTCTTCAAAGTGTCGTTTAACTTTTTCATTTTCTTCTAGAAAACTCTCGTTTTCCTTTTGTAAGGCATTAACTAAGTTTAGAAGATGAAAAGTTTAAGAGTACTGAGAATCTAAAGGAGGAGGCATTTGGGATCCAGTCTCATTGTTCTTTTCACCCTTTAATTGAGAGATTTGGGCTTTCAACTTTCTGATCGTGTTACAATGAGCTTGAATCTGTTCATCACGTTTGCTAATTTCAAAAACTGCATCAAATTCAGGAGCATCCAAGGATGTCTTGATATTTGAGGTTTTAACATTTTCTTTCGGATGTTGATATTTTAATTGCAAAGCAAGATGCTCAACTTCCAATTTAGAAAACTGTTTTACCAGGTTATCATGATCATCCTGTTCAACTTTATCATGTAGTTTAGAGTTAGTTTTTCAAGCTCAATGACACGATCATGAGAGACTTTCCGAGCAACAGATAATTCATGAAATTGAGAAGCATTAATGGAACAATTTGTAGCAGTGTAAAACACATCTTGAATACATTCAGAAATAAGATTCTCATTCAAGGTTTGCAAGTTCTTCCTCTCAATCTCATTATATTTTAATTCTCGCTCATAGTCACTAACCTCAACAATCATCTCATCAAATTCCTTTTCCATTTCTTTAATATCTAAGTCCATTCCCTTTTTAAGACTCTCAATTTGACCTTTTAATTGTTTAAAGAAAGGCATGACCTCAGTTAAATAGCATTCTTTGGTTTGTTCAAAACCCCTTTCCCCTTAGTAATCCCAGTGGGTGTGATCCTTTTCTTACAGGTTTTCTCAAAATCAGCAAATAGTTGATAAATGACATACTGACTGATTAAGGTCTTGCTCTTAGTGGGAATAGATCTAGGGACTAAATGGATTGGAATATGTTAGGATCCTATATTTATTGTGTTGATGATTCGGGTGGTCTTGGATGATCAAAATACATGTTTGCCTTATTTAGAGAGAGAAAGATAGAGAGGGTGTTCTTGCTAGAGACTTGGTCTTCAAATGTAAAAGGTTAGATTGAATGAAGCACCACCCCTTCCATGGATGGAAGGGGTATTTATACTTACAGACACAACGACCTCCTATCTGCCTGTGGATCAGGTATACAGTGGGTAAAGACCCGTCCTTCCTCCACGGTGTTACACTAAACTATTCTACGCTACTAATTAACAAATAAACTACTAGGTAACATAAATAACGACAAGTCTACGAGCTAACTTATGCTAGATAATACTTGGGGTGACCGACTCTTCACTATGGAATTTTCTAATTCCTAACAGTCTCCCCCTAAGGGAGGTCACCCCATGTTTTACATTTTGAATCCTAGCATTCTATACTTGACTTTGTTCTTGAGCTCGTAGACTTCAATTCTTCAATTCCGCAATCTTTGTGCTTTTGTAGTGCAACTTCAAAGTCCGAGTGCTTTGTACTTTCAGTGGAGGTCTTTGAACTGATCCACATCTTTGATGATCTTCGAGCTTTCTTTGAGATCATCAGCCACAGTAAATCTCTGGATCACCCTTTATTGTGTTGCCATCATGTGAAGTTGTGACTTTTGGACCGACATGCTCACACTTTTGAATCATGACATCTTTCCATCAGAGTAGCGGAAGCCTTACTGGTTCATGATATTTGCAGCAGCGAAGCAGAAGCATAGTATGAAATATCAGAGCCAGGTTATGTAGATATGCACTAGTCATGATTTCTTCAATTAAGTGTGGATGCTGTGAGCATGCGGCTTTGGATTGACTCCTCAATTCTGATCAGCTGCAACCGTCCAAATGTACCTGCAAACAACAGTTAGCAATAAAACACACGAAAAGTGTCTTTGATCACTTTCGTCGAATTGATGTACACGGCCCACGGTTCCCCGTTGATCAGTACAAGTACTGCCTGTGATCAGGTAGGATTCCTAAGAATCTCCTTGACAGGGTTTCGCAGCTGCTCTAGCCGTTCTCAAACCGGAACGTCTCAAAGAAGACAACACGAAGTGAGTGAACCAGCGAATTAAGATTCACTGATTGATGAAAAATGATTTAAAAACAATCGCGTATTGCTTAGAAGAAAGAGTTTTGCAATACGACGAAGGTTTTATGAGAAAGATCAATTTTCAATCAAAATACTTTTTGTATTTAAAAGAGTACACATTCAACGTGCTAGAGAAATGAAGATTTGCACATCGAACGGTTTTTCCAAAAGTATTTTTTTCAATCAGAGATACTCTTTGTGTTTGAAAACATAAGTACACATTCGATGTGCTAGAGAAAAGAAGATTTGCACACCGAACGGTTTTTCCAAAAGTATTCGTCAATTCCATTCTTGGACCAAGGTTGATTCACGAGTGAATCGCCCCATCGTTTCTATCCAGTTGTCACATGGTTGATCTATAGAATAGATCTCACATGCCACCTACCAGGAGCTTGTTTGATGTTGGCTCCAGAAGGCTTTCCATCTTCATCGTGAATATTTTCATATCACTCGGATGTTCTGGCAATACCACAAGGATAATGCGTAGGACTCTTAAGATATGTATACTTACTTTCCACATTGTGTGAAACAACAAGTCTTCATGAATTTAGTGTCCTAATGAGATATTGTGGATAATCTCTTGGCTCTAGACTCAATCGTGCACATTTGGTTCCTATGCCGGAGACTAGGGAGAGGGTCTCCTTCTTCAATATCAACAATCTCTAAGAGAAAGTCGATAGATAATGTCGGTTCCCCGTGAGAATGAAACAAGCCCTTTTAAGAGGAACTTGAGTAGCTTGGGAAGGTTAGTGCAGTGCGTCACTGGGTCCATGACGTCTTGTCTTCAATACCAGTGTAACCTTAGTAACCACCAGTAGAATATGTATTGAACCCGGTGTCTGCCCTAAGGTTGAATTATTGGAGGGCTATTTCTTTTCACCCTTTTCACATTTAATTCTTTTTCATTCTTCAACCCCTTCAGTGCTTACCGAGACTTCATTACTAGAACCTTTTTGGGTTTATTCCAGTTCTAGCTCTGTCTCAGTCCGCACTCTTCCCATTTCTCATTTTTCTCCTTTTTTCAATATACCTAAGGACTCTACACTATCTAGTGGATTGTCCCTGGGTAGATCCCTCTGGTTCTGACGGATCATGGCAACGAATACCTAACCTAACCATCCTTATAACACCATGCATAAAGTAAGTTGGTCGGTCTTTTGGTATTGTTCATTTCTTCTCAAAACCAATTGAAAAATCATTTGGAAAATCAATCAAGGTACTTGTGATACGAGATCAAAGCATTTTGTACCTTAATAGTTTTGATCATTTAGAAATGCTCCCCCTCAACATGTGCATATGATTATGAAATTGTTTAGCACATGGAGGCAAGAGTTCTTTAGAAATAACTTCTTTGATCACAATTTCCGTGGAAAAGGCCATTTGATTTTCTTGGTAAATTCTCCCCCTCAATATGTGCATAGGATATTTGAAATCATTTTATCACATAGAGGCAAGAGTTCATTTGAAGCACATCCACGATTACAAAAGCCATTAAGAAAACCATTTGAAAACTCAATCAAGGTACTTTATGTTAAAACATAAAAGCATTTGCACCTCGATAGTTTATTTTCTTTTAAAATGCTCCCCCTCAATATATGCTTCGAGATTCGAAAGCGTTTAGCACATATATGAGAGAGCAGCCTGCACAATTGAATCAAAACGACCACCTTTTATCAAATTTCATTATTAAATCACAAATTCTCCCCTGATAAAAAATATCAAATCCTTTGAGATTTTGGATCCCAAGTGATTTAATAGGGTTTAGAAAACATAGGAGAAAATGTGGCCAGGTTTAAATACTCATCTTGTTTTTGGATAAATCCTCCTCCTCAACATTTGCATTGTGTATGAAATCGTTTGACACATGGAGGCAGGAGTGCCTTTAAAGGACTAAAACCAATTCTATTTAAACAGATAAGAGATTTAACTCACGATCTCTACCCCGATCAAAATTTCAAACCTTTTGAGATTTGTGATCCCAATTGATTTAAATCATTTAAAAGATTTTGGGGAAAGACGTGGCTTGATTTAACTTTGAAAAATGACAGATAAGGACCATTTTAAGACATTAAAGATTGTTAGTGTTAGGTATGATTGTTTTAAGAGATCTTTTAGGTAAAATAAAACAATTTCACAATCAAACAAGAACAGAAAAATTTTCATTTTGAAGGATCTTGATTCTAAAGAAAATCATACCATGACATAACATTAAATCTTTAGATCACCACTTATATTGTACAATCCGGACTTTTATTGAAGAAATATTGTTTCAAAATAATTTATTTTAAATCACTCTCCCTTTCAATCGATGACCGTAGTCGATGATTGAGTGACTTAAGTTTTGATAAAAATGAAGTCCGGTGATTTTCAAAATTTAGTCCAATTTATTTTCAAAACAATATTTTTCCATTTTTCAAAACAATATAATTTTCAAAATTGTTTAAAGAAAATGTTATCCTGCACAGAGATACGTTAGGTGGTTGAGAAGCTTCTGTTGTTGCTGTTGGGTTTGGAAGAAAAACCGTCTGCAGATGCAGTGAGACTTCTTCTTACGTTGCATTTTAATGCCAACTTAGGTCAAATTAAGCTCTGTTTCTTCAATCACTTAGAAGAAAACCATCTGCTGATGCAGTGAGACCTCTTACGTTGCATTTATGCCAACTCTCCATTGAAGTCCAATTAAGCTCCGTTTCTTCATTTGTCAACCCAAGATCTAGTTACCCTTTCCTTTCGGTTCCTAAACATCATATTATGTGGGATCCTGATCGGGAACATTCTTATACCAAGTTACCTGCATACGTTAGTGAACACACATACAGATATATGGTGGTCGACAACACCCAAACAGCAATCGACTAGTAAAAGTCAATACAACATATCAATCAGATCATAAGGGGCATGGGAATAATGTGCTTATCAAACTATAGTCATCTAATCCTAACAATCTTATCCTAGGCACCTAGTCCTTCAACATAGGTTAACATCATTTTTAATTAAGCATATTAGGATAATTAAGAAATCCCGTTAGATAATATAGATTTGAAAACATTATCCCCCCTCAATAAATGACTCTTTTTCAGAAAAATTTAAAAGCGCGGAAGTCATTGATTGAGTTTTCAATTTATTTAAAAACTCTGAAACTGATTGTTTTATAAGCAACTCATTTTACCACCATTTTTGAAAACAACAAATATTTTCTGAAGAATTTTAGACGGAAAAACATTTTTGTAGGAACAGCAGTCTTTTTGACGACATGCTTTCCTTGTTTTGTTTTAGGATAAGTGCATGAAAAATATTTGAAAATTGGTTTAGCGCAACACTTTCCTTTCTTTTGAAGAGCGGGTTGCTATCAGAAATAATAGCAAACCATAGTTTAAGCACGGGTTATAGTCAGAAGTAACTGCAAGCCATTATTTGAAGCCCGGGTTACAGTCTGAAATAACTGTAAGCCATTAATTGAGACATGTTTTGGAAAAGATTATTTACACCTCCTGCTCGAACTTCATCTATGGTCCCGTGCCATTATTGAATGACATTTCTAAGACCGTAGATGTTATCGATACCAGAAGACATGTCTTTGAAAAACAATATTTTTGGTATTTTTGAAATTTTCTGATTTTTATGGGTTTTTGAAAGTTTTATATTTTTTTTTATTTTCTTTTTGTTGGTTTTCTATTTTTGTATTTTGGTTTTTGACAAATATTTACAAAGATAGATAAGATGATATAGTTTAAGAAGATGATGATACGAGTACCGAGATAAGGATATCGAGCAGCCCCGTTGTAGAAGATAGAAGTCATCATCCCTAAAACATTCACCACCAAAGCTTCCGAGGCTCTTACATTGAAGAAAGAAATTGAACCATCTGAAAGTGAGACTTTGGCAGCTTCCCCCCAAACCGAAAATCCATTAGATGAGCAGATTTGAAGCTCTATTTCAAGCTTGCCTCAGCCAGGTGCACAAAGAAGCACACCATTATCATAAATCCCGCTGCTCCTTTTAAGAACGATAATCGAGGATCTCCATTTGGGTTTATATCATCAAGAAGAAGAACAACAACGTTTCATCCCACTCTTTAAATTTCTTCTCAAATTTCATTACCACTGAAGTCTGAAGCAATCCATTCCAAAAGGTGTCAAGAGACCACTTCCCCCACGTAGTTGAATTGATGCAGTCACTCTCTTTGTATAATGCTCAAGAACTCTCACAAATACACATCATGAGGGGAATGAAGACACCTTCCCATGTTCACATTTTTCTTCCCTGATGATCGTGTATGAAGCTCAAGAACTCGAAGTACACCAATACCCAAGAGCTCTCCCGAATACACATCATGAGGGAATGAAAACACCTCCCCATGTTTACATTTTTCTTCCCTGATGATCGTGTATGAAGCTCAAGTATCCGAAGTATACCAATACCCAAGGAAGGAATAACTGATAACATTGAAGAAGCAGGCCAAGTCACTGATTATCTCTGCGGATGACAATCTCTGCGGATGTCAACTCTGGAATAAGTGATTATATCTCTGAATCACTGATTAAGCCCTCAAGTGAAACAGCTGAGTGCCTCCAATGTACACAATTCTCTCTCCTCTGATGATTGTGATAACATCGAGATCATCACACACTTGTGTACCTTTTTTATCTTCAGAAACTAACTCTTCCATCGCTTCCCCCACATAGTTGGAATAAGAATACTAAACACCTTGAGTTTCTCTGCGGTCATGACATTTGTTTTCCCGGGATATCTTCAATAACTTAGAAGAATTAAGTTCATCAAGTTTACTCGCCATGAGTCAAACCTTGAGTTTCTCTGCGGTAATAATATTTGTCTTCCTGGGATATCTTCCATCACTTAGAAGTATTAAGCTCGTCAAGTTTACTCGCTTTGTGTTTAGATGTGTGTCTCATTTCCCCCTTGCTAGTTTAGACACTTCAGAATCAGCAACATTGTATAAGCCCAAATAATTGAAATCTTTATGAGAAGAACACTTGAACTCTTGTGAGAATCAACTTGCTGAAGACTCTCTCTGACTATTTTTATCAACCCTTATGTAGACAATTTGAAGTGACCACTGAAGAAGAGAACCCGATATACCATACTTGAAACTGAAGTCAACTTCCCCACATTTGTATCTTAAGCTTGCACCTAATGATGGAAGAACGGTGTAGAGAATTTATGCTTCAAGCAAATCTCTAAGTACTCACTACCCAAACAAAGTATGAGACATTAACACCTCTTGCGATTATACACGCCGTCATATGCGTGTGACACTGAGTAAAACTAAGTAACTCCTAATAGTGATAGTTAACCAGGTCTTCAACCATCCACCTCGACTGCTGGTAACTAGATAAACCAAGTCTTCAACTCAAATTCTTAAGCCCGAGCAAGTTATCAAATAAGAACACGCCTTTGTGAAAGTCAACTTCAATCTCAAATAAGTGATAAATGATTAACTCCGAAGTAATCAACTTGTGTCAAATGTACAACCGGATGTACATTGACCCACTTAATGAACCGGAACAAATGATTCCTCCACATCAATTCCATCTTCCTAAAGATATACATATAGAGACTGATCTGGAAGATTCACCAATAATGTCTTCAAGCGGATGAGGTAGTCATTTTCCTTAATGTTCATGCGGTTGATTTACAGAGTGTACAATAATCCGTGAAGATTTGTAAAGGATACCAAAGAAGCGGATCATTTTTCATGAACAATAATCCGTGAAGATTTGGCAAAGGAATACCAAAGAGCGGATTATTATTCAATAGTGCAACTGCAATATTACAATAGTCAATATCAACGCCTCCCATAAACCGACAATCTGTTTGATAAATGCCCAGATTAAGAAGAAGTCTTTAGATAATCAAATGCAACTCGTCTTTAGTCTTCTAACATGTAACAGAGAATGTAGAACTGACTGTAGACTCGACCTTCTTCAAGATTGTCCGAATGGCGAATAGAGTGTTAACATCTTCAACTCACACCAAAAAGCATCCCAATTAACTTACATCTTGCAAATCCCCTTAACTAAAATCCATCCCAATCAAACAAGAACAAAAAGATGTTCATCAAGGAAATCAGCAATCAGGCCGCAACGAAAACACAAGATGGTAACACCAAACTACCAATCACATCAAACAAGAACAGAGAGATTGCTCGGAATCATCATGTTGATGTATACGTGAAGCATTAACCGGAAGCACTTTGTCGATAAACTCATCAATCCGAGTGAAGATGTCAACCAACGGCTCTTAGAAGAGAAAAACTCCATGTGAAGATGACCCGATAAGAAGAAGCTCGGTTCTTACATGAGTTTAGAGCCGTATGACCATTTATATTATCAAATATCAATCAACAATGCAAAAAATTCACACTTCTTCTCCCCTCAAGAATTGCATACGGAGATGCCATTCTTGACTAATAGGTGAATCCATCTGAATGTTCTATTCACACTTTCTCCGCAAAATAAGCACATGATGTCACCATCTTCATTATAATCGAGCAATGGAATGAGGACAACAATCAGTGGTAGCCCGGTTCACTTGATGACTGAAGTGCATGGAAAAAGTATGAAGTATGTTGATGAGAATGGTCATAATAAGAAGATTTCTCTTCTTCCGAAGATAATGCACACTGAAGCGTACACATTTCTTTTCTTTAAGAATGAGGCATGAACTGTTGTGTTCATACGTCATAATGTTGAAGTACGAGGCCTGAACTGATGTGAACAGACGTCATAATCTCTCTCTTTTCAGCTCTCTTAGCAAAACATGTAATCAACCCATTATCATTCAGTAGGCTTTTGTTAGGACAGTGATGGAGGAAACACCGATATAATAAATTTGCCTGAAGTAAACTACCCCGAACCTCGTTACTTAAACTTGCACATATGTAACAAAAGCGGTCGATTTCCATTAGCATCTCTAAGTACTCTCTATGTACTCTAGACTCTTCAACCAACCAACCATCAAGTATAAGACGTACATTACCTCTTGAAAATCAACAATTCAATGTGACACTGAGCACTACAACGTAACTCCTTAAAGTGATAGTTATTTTGTGGTGGTATGAGCCAAATTTCCCCAAGTGGTAAAAGAAGAGGTAAAATACACCCAACAATAACTAGATTTCCATGTCTTCGTTTTAGATAATAAGCTCGAACAAGGATCTTGAAGAATCTTCATCCAACCATCCCCGATACCTTCAGATACTAAGTACACTTGCCCGTGATATTTCACTTCAACCTCAAATAAATAATAGTGAATTAACCCCGTTGTCACATCTTCTGATAAAAAATTCAAATCTAGCCTCCTTTGACTTTTTAAGTGAACTATGATAATGGTTTCATCCCGACCATGGTTAAAAGCACGTAACCCCGTAAAACCATGTAATGACCAAACTGGCATGAAGACAACCCAAACACACACCCAATTCATGAAGTACACCCTTTTATCCCTTCTTCGAAGCAGAAACCGTAGCACCAGCATCAAGAAGATCCAGAATTACACTTTCTCTTCTCCAAGATGGTTCCATCATTACGGGATTTTACAATTCCATGGTTTAAACCGAGAAATAGATTCTTTCGTGGGATTTTACAAAACCATGAATAAACCGTAAGATAGATCCAGAAATGCACTTTACTATTACCAGGATGTTTCCATTGTCACGGGATATTACAAGTCTATGATTTAAACCGAGAAATAGAATCTTTCGCGGGATTTTACAAAATCAAGACAAAACCGTAAACAATTTCAGCTTGAATGTGTTATAACAACTTTGGTTTCAGTGAATTTCTGTTTTAGGGGAATGTGCAGCGGTTCATCAACGGTTCATTATCCAACATCATCCATACCATCAACCATCCAGTAAACACTTTGGTAAACACATCATTCATGAATATTTGTCGGCAATTGTAGTGACCCCTTGGTGAAGTAAACCCGATATGCCAAACTTGATCATGAAGTAAAATTCCCCAGATTTGTTACTTAAAACTTGTACTAATCCTCGTGAAAAAGAAACGGTGTACCCAATGTACAAAACCTCTTGACATTCTCAACTGCGTGAAACACCGAAGTGATAGCTATGTTGTGGGTTAACTGAGAAAGAATCACAACTGTAACTAAATAGCCAAGTCTTTATCACACTCAATAAACGCCCAACAAGTCATCTTCGCGAAGGGTAGAAAGAAAGAAGACGAAATAAGTAAACGCGCCCGGAAAAGCTTTACTTCAAAACCAAATAAGAGATACCATACACACAACCCCGTAGTCAACAAGGTTTAAATATTAATTCGAGCCGTGACAAAATATTTTATCCGTGGAAATGCGTAGGCCAAAGTGTCAAACCACATAACTCATCATGATCAACTTTTATCAATGCTCACAACTTAACAAATCTCTTCAACAATCAAGTCTCAAGTCGCATCCTATGAAGATACATCATTAGCACAACTTCATAGCACCATATCTGGTTGAAATACTCATTGTAATATGAATTAGAACAAGCATGGTTGCACCACTACAAATTCACCAATAAAAATACAAGTTATGACACAATGTAATTTCAATATGTCCGTGACTCATCAATTCATCAATAATCTCGTACAAGAGCATCGAACACGATATGAACCAAAATAAGACTAAATATTCTCTTTTAAAATATTTAGACCAAAGTATCACTCATTATAGAGAATTATCAAGTCTTATAACTTCATCATATTTGAGATGCCATAATTTTGGTAGCACAAAATTCATGGCATATCACAAGCATGAAAAAACCACGACAAGAGTTAACATGACTGGCCCATAAAAACACATCATACCCAACATAATTCGGCCCAAGTTAAAAGACACCCACTTGATGTCTCGATCCAATTAATCCACAAACCTTTAACACTAGTTCGGCCCATAAAGCCCTCAACAAATCTGATCCAGAAATGCCTTAAAATTCGGGGAGTATATAATACCTACATACTCACTTGACTAAATCCCTAATATCACTTAACTCAAACCCTAAATATCCTCCCAAAAAAACGCCTCCCTTCTCTGTAACCCATACTTTTCATTAAACTCTTAAGATCAGGTATCAAACCCTAAACACTCTTCTCAAAATATGTCCGCCTCCTTCATAACATTTTCACTCAAACACGGATTCAAACCCTAATGTATCTCTCTATAATCCGTCCCACATATCAAACTCAGAAAAAATCATCTCACATCAAGAATCATGTCAACGACCATCATAATCCAATACCCACGACGAGCATGAGCTCACCACAGGGATGGTTAGAGTGCGACTATAATACCACAGGGATGGTAGTGGTTTTCACGAACATGTTCCAGGTAGGTATTAATTAAATTCGTTTACCCTTTTTATTTTGGACCAACGAACGAGGAAAGGAGATAACAAATTATTGTTATTTCCCTTTTCTTTTGAAGTTCGAATAATCAACAATTGATCAATGATGAGAATGGTTCAAAAAAGAATCTTGAAAAGATTAAACACGAACCAAAGCTGAGATCTTTCTTGAAATTAAATTATGTTTGAGTCAAAGTTTTGATGGAGGATGAGTTAGATTAGATAGGGAGTTGTTGAAATTGAAAAGGATTTGAGTATGGGTAGGCAGTGATTTTGGAGATGTATTAGAATCTGTTTTGATGTTTTCCAATGGACCAGTGATGGTTGATGTCGAAACCTGAGGTCAATATGTTGAAAGATATTTGGTAAATGGTATGTTGTGGTCAAGGTCAAAGCGTCCATTCTTCTTCATCCTTTGTGTGTAAGTCGCTAGCTAAGTAGCTACCCAAAACTGATAAGTCGCTAGGTTTTCAAAACATGAGTCAAGTAGCTAACCAATGTCACAAGTCGCTACCTTTTTTAAGAACAAGTCGCTATGGTTTAAAGAGTCAAGTCGCTAAGATTTTCAAAACAGGTCGCTAGGACTGAATATAACAAGTCGCTACATCTCTTTTTGTAAACAAGTTGCTAGCCAAAGTCGCTAGCACAAGTTGCTACGACTTGTAAAGACAAGCCGCTATACTTTTTCACAAACAAATCGCTACTTCAATTTCTCAAGCAAGTCGTAACATATTTTTGTAACTCAAGTCGCTAACTAGTAAAGACTAGTCGTTATTTCTGTTACATTGCATCTGGACACTTTATTCAAGTCGCTAGCAAGATTGACCCAACTCGCTACCAAGACTGTTGACATATTAAGATGAGTTTTCCGACCTCTTTTCCGACCAAATTCATGATAACACAGAGGAGAAAACACCATATGAAACTGCTTCTTTAGACAGGTTTGACCACGAATATGTTAACCATTTGACCATTTGGACCATAAGAAATCTGACCATATGGAATTTCAAGCGTTTGTACAAAAAAATCATATATATGATGAAAGCATATTGTTTGGACAAATACATGACACAAAACAGTTTTTAAAATGATAGCACAAGACTTTTGACCAAAAGAAATACAAGCATAGTTTTTAAAACTGTTTACCCAAAAATATTAAACGGAAAAACATGTTCCGACAAATAAATGTACACAAACAGATTTTAAAACATAAATTAAAACCACAATAAATCATCAAACCACAAAAACCTTGTACGAAACCACTCAAATCAAAGATAACACAATAAACCTTGGCTCTTGATACCAATTGTTAGGATCCTATATTTATTGTGTTGATGATTCGGGTGGTCTTGGATGATCAAAATACATGTTTGCCATATTTAGAGAGAGAAAGATAGAGAGGGTGTTCTTGCTAGAGACTTGGTCTTCAAATGTAAAAGGTTAGATTGAATGAAGCACCACCCCTTCCATGGATAGAAGGGGTATTTATACTTACAGACACAACGACCTCCTATCGGCCTGTGGATCAGGTATACAGTGGGTAAAGACCCGTCCTTCCTCCACAGTGTTACACTAAACTATTCTACGCTACTAATTAACAAATAAACTACTAGGTAACTGTTGGAATCACTCCTAAACCTTTATTCAAGTGTTAGTTACTCATGTGTAATAGTTAGCTTAATTATGGCCTTTATGTTTGTTATTAGCCTTAAGCTTATGTAGAAGGCCCATGAGCTTAGGCCCAAGCCCATAGGAAAGGATGGGAACTAGGAGTGTTGCCCTAGCTTCCCTCCTATAAATACTCTTGTAAACCTTCATTTGAAGGTTGGTTGTTCTCTTTTCTATTTCACTCTTTGCTTTAACCTTTCTCTTAGTATTTCGTGTGTTTGGATAAGGGTTCAACCGATCTCTCCTTCTCTATTTCTTCTCTTGATACTTGTGTTGTAATACTAGTGACCTAACAGTGGTATCAATCGCCTACTAGTTGGGTGAATCGTATTGTTTTTGAAGTGGGTTTTGGTCCTACGCGTAAAGCATACGAATGATACTTTGGTTCGCTTAAAAACACATTTTTTACACTTTTTAATCCAAGATTCTTGTACTTTCAATATTTTAAGGTGTTAAAATAACTGTTTTTGGCAAAAAGTTTCAAACTTTACGCGTGGATCTACGTTTTTAAGCTAGTTTTTGTACGAGGGTGTTTTCCTACGCGTAAAAGTTTTAGAAGCTTTGGATCATCAAGTTTCACACTTTTGTGTTATTTTGGTAATATTGAAGCTATTTCCCACAAAATCTGGTTTAGAAACATCTTTGGGCAAACGTCATTTTACGAGTAGAACTACGCGTATCAAAATCCTAATTCTACGCGTAACTTTATCCTTGGTTTGATCTTCAGTTTCGTGGTTTACTCCGTCTTTGCTTGCTTGGATAAGCTGAAAATAGTCGACTTTGATATCTTTTGCACTGTGATAGTGAAAAGATCACTTGGGATAAAACCCTAAAATTACGCATAAGCATAAAGCTTACGCGTAGAAAATCCTACGCATAAGATTTATCTTACGCATAAGCCTAGTATTACGTATAAGGTAATCCTACGCCTAACTTTGTGTCTACGCATAACTTTAGTGTCTTTTCCCTACTTACGCGTAAGCTATACCTACGCGTAACTCTTGATCGTTACGCGTAACTTTGGTGTTTTTTTACGCATAAGTGCTACTTGGATTATTGTGATTTCTACGCCTAAGGACACTTCATCAACAAAGGTTAATTCGACTACAAAGATCCATCAACACAAGTTAAAAAAAAAAAAAAAAAAATCAAATTTTTATTTTTTTGGCGGGAAAATTTGAGTAAAATTTATTTTTTAAGGGAGACTAAACATTCAATTTTTACGCGAGATTCAAATTTTGGTTTAACTGTGAAAAGTTTGGTCAAAAATTCAAATTTTTTGGCTTAAATTCAAATTTTCCGGGTAAAATTTGGCGTCAAAATTATCATATCTCAAATTTTTCTTACAACCTTAGAATTGAATTTTATAGTGAATTTCAAATTTTTTGAGAGTCAAAATTTTTCAAAATTATTTTTGGAGGGAAATTGCAATTAACTATATCGACCTTCTCGTGCTATATCGACTTTGCACCTTATCTCTTTGATTCTTCTGCAGAGCAGTGAAATGGATTCTGAACATCAAGATCCATTTGTGGCATTGAAAGAAGGATACATGGCTCTGGCTCTGGCTCTGGCATTGAAGCGTCAGACATCATCAAATTCCCGATATCCCGCAGTCGTGCAAGGTAAAAGAGTTGATGTACATGAAAGGAATGCTGAAAAGGACGTTGAGAATGTTGTGATTACTGCAACTGTCGGTAATGCGGACAATAAGGTTGTAGCATTGGAAAAGCAGGATGACAGCAGCAGAGCTGGAGAAGATATCATACTTAACTACGACACCGAGCCCAACTGTGACGAACAACAAATGGTTGAGGAAGATATCTTACCCACCTATGACACTGACACAGAACAGATGGTCGAGGTACAATCTACTGTTGATCATATTCTGACTGCAAATGCGACACAACATACTGAGAGACCTGAATTTAGTAATGAAGGAGAGGTTGACCAGTGTGTTGCACAATGTCCAGACAACTTTCTCATGTCTGAGCCCTTACTTGTTAACAATTCAACTGAAACGTCAAATCAAACTCTTGAATATGAAATCATTCTTCTCAAAAAGACCATTGCCAAGTTTCATAAAGATTTTTCAAAACTAGAGGCACATTGCATCTCTCTTGAACATCAATTACAAAACAAATCTTTTTCCTCAGAACACAATGGTCAGTATTCAAATGAACAAAGTAATCGTGTGGATTTATTAGTAAAAGAAAATGAGCATTTAAAGGCTCAAATTCAAGCAAAGGGGCTTGCACATGTTGCTTTACAAAACAAAATGAGAAGATTAACTGGCAAGAGTGTGGATACTAAGTTTACAAAACCAACAATCTTAGGGAAATCATCTCTTCAACCAATCAGAAATCAATCAGTAGTTAGACAACCAAGCTTTTAAATCAACGTTCTAAATCTTCAAAACCACGGTTTGCCTCCCAAGTTGTTGAGAATAATCATTTGACAAATCCAGTCACTCCACATTCTTGGCCTAAGAAAAATGCTTCTGTCTCTGTTAAACTGTTCTATTAAATCTGTTTCTGTTAAACTCTACAAGTAGTTGCACATGGCCGTCTAGGGTTAGTATGTCCTAAACCGAGCATCAAAATTCAATATTCATATGATACTAATGACTTGCACAAGAACTCTGATCTAGATAAGGCTAGGAAGAGGGCACTACTCCAAAAGGATGGAATCTTAGGTTCACGACCTGGTGTATTACTGAACACTGCTTGAAGTAGCAAACCAAAACCTAAATTTAATCAAACAGTTAGAAATAAACCCGTTGATCTAAACGTAAAATGTCAGAAACCTAATAGGTGGATCAATATAGGACGCATACTCTTCCCGAAAGAAGTTCAACATCCCTAGATCTAACATAGATGGATTCCAACGGGTAGAGTTTTCAACACTGTTGGTCTTAGGTGGATTCCTACATGCAAGATACTAAGTATTTGCATCAAAACAAGTGTGAAACCCACAACATCCATCCCTGAGGTAGGAAAGGAAATCATCAAAATAGCATGTTCAGGTGTCAAGAAATAATTGAACTACATCTTTATGCCTCTAACATTGGAACCCGTTACACTTGGGGATCCATGTTTCTTCTTTCTTGCCCCCCTCCTATTTTTCTATGCAGGTACAACAGCAATGGCTCCTACTACAAAACAGCGTAGGACCCGTTTCTCACCGTTAAAAATATCATGATCCATCAGCTGTTCCACCATTGTACTTAAATCATCATGAATTGGAAACATTGCTTGCTCCTCTGGTTAAATATTTTGCCAAAAGTCGTGCTTCAGATGTATCAAATGTTTCCACTGCACAACCGATAATACTCTAATTTCAGATACACCTGAATCTACAACAACAACTGAATCTTCTATAACAGAAGATCAAACTGCTTCCAACAACAATGACACAGCTGATGATCAACATAATGAACAGAGATGTTTTATCGCAGTTGACTCTCTCGAAATATTTTTGGTACTTCACACTTGTTCGATCAATTGGACATACATGGTTTCACTTTCTCCTTATACATGGTTTCGCTGTCTTCAATTCATCATCAACATACGTGGTGTATGATTCTGAATCATTGAAAACATCGAGGGGAGAGAGTGTGTAGGTGGTCATTGCTTCCTTGTTCTTTTACATGCTTCTTTGCGAAAACCCAATGCCTTCTTGAATTTCTTCAATTAGGGAGAATAAATAAGACGATGTGGCTCCAACGTCTCACTTTGGAGTTATCGTCTCGAATTTCACGGGTGATATTGTGTGAAGTTACCCAAATATGATGTTATGATGCCTCACACACGGTCTTGGTATCGCATTATTTCATATTCATAGTAATTAGTATTAGAAAGACCACAACATTCAGGGAAGTCGTTTCATTGAGTCTTTTGTGGTTTGTTTGGTGTGATGCGTCTACCTATTGAGAAGATCTTGGTGATTACTGGCATGTTACCCTGAACAGATCTTCGAAATTAGTTAGATTTTCCTTGTGTGGTTTTCGCTCTTCTACAAATTCTGCTGGATACGAAACTTCAAAAGTTAGAAGAAATGTCTACTACATCAGTGTTTCAAATCTGCTAAAGACAGTTGTGTTGGGGGAAACTGATAAGAAACTTCATCAATATTGTTTATATTCACAATGGCTTCTGAGTTTTACAGCTTGAAACCCGGTCACAACCGCTTAAACATCCCCCAAACCCCATCATCAGTTGAACAAAGCCCCGCTTACTCGTCAACAAATGGAAAGGTTATTTGCTCCGCTATTCAGTGACGATCTTGATGAACGTGCTCCAGGTGTATCCGCTGTTTCCGTAGCTCAACCTGATAATACTCTTATACCTGATACACCTGCTACAACAACTACGGTTGAAGAAGCACCCAGTTGACTCAACACACAGTTGAACAAACCGCTTCCAACAATGATGAACCGCTGATGATGTTCTGAATGAAGTACCCCCACCTGCAGATTTTGATCCAAATGCATTTTTAACCCGTTTGCTAATGAGACTGCTGCACCTGATGTTGCAGAATCTTCAACAAGCCTTGAATCCCTCAAAATCTGCACAACGTATACCAACATCAACCTCACACATAGATGGACAAAAGACCATCCTCTAGAAAACATTATTGGCAACCCGAATCAACCAGTCATTACAAGACAACGTCTTCACTCAGATGGTGAACATTGCATTTATGCACTCACTGTCTGCCAATCTGAACCTAAAAACATCAAAGACGCAATGACAAAAGACAGCTGGATTGAATCCATGCAAGAAGAACTCAACCAATTCAAACGTCTTGAAGTATGGGAACTGGTTGAAATACCAACAGGGGTCTACGTCATTGGTCTCAAATGGATTTGGAAAAACAAATTGGATGCTGAAGGGAATGTTATCCGAAATAAGTCACGTCTGGAGGCTAAGGGTTATCGTAGGGAAAAGGGTATTGACTTTGAAGAATCTTTTGCTCCGGTTGCTCGTCTTGAGGCTGTTCGGATATTTCTCGGGTTCGTGGCTCATATGAATATACGGTCTTCAGATGGAGTCAAAACTGCTTTTCTGAATGGGCAACTTAAAAGAAACGGTTATGTCAGCCACCAGAAGGATTCGTTGATCCCGGTTCCCGAATCATGTCTACAAACTGAACAAAGCTCATATGGTCTCAAACAAGCTCCGGGCATGTACGATAAGCTATCATCTTTCCTAATTGCCAATAATTTCACCAAAGGTTCGGTTGACCCTACTCTTTTCATACAATATCACGGGGAACATATTTTAATTGTTCAAATTTATGTGGATGACATCATTTTTCGGTCAACTCATAAAAATTACTCAATCGCTTTTGCAAAACTAATGAAGAAACATTTTGAAATGTCCATGATGGTTGAACTTACGTTCTTTCTAGGACTACAAGTTCATCAATCACCCCGTGGTATTTTCTTGAGTCAGTCCAAATATGCCCTTGAATTACTACACAAATTTGGAATGCAAACCTGTGACACCTATGCCACACCAATTGCTCATACCAAGAAGTAGACGCGATTTACATGGGAAATTGGTGGACCCTACAAAATACCGTAGTATTATTGGGTCTCTCATGTATCTAACAGCTAGCAGACGTGATATTGTCTTTGCCGTATATCTTTGCTCTCGTTATCAGTCGCGACCAATTGAAACCCAACTCTCTGAGGCTAAAAGAATCCTCCGATACATAAAGGAACCATTAACTTGGGGATCTGGTATCCGAAGGATTTGGTTTGAAACTAATCGCTTTTTCAGACGCTGACCACGCAGGATACTTAGACTCACGGAAAAGTACTTCAGGGCTTACAATTTTGGTGATAAACTGGTGTCATGGCAATCGAAGAAGCAGGATTGTACATCGCTGTCCTCAACCGAAGCAGAATATGTAGCCATGTCAGCTTGTTGTGCTCAAGTCATTTGGATGAGAACACAACTCAAAGACTATGGTTACGTATTTGACAGCATCCCGATGTACTACGACAATCAGAGTGCCATTGCGATCTCGTACAACTCAGTTCAGCACTCGAAATCAAAGCACATCGATCTTCGATATCATTTCATCAAGGATCACGTGGAACAGGATACTGTTGAATTATATTTTGTGGGTATAGAATACCAATTGGCAGATCTTCTCACCAAAGCCTTGCCTCCCGCTAGGTTTAATGAGTTGGTCCACCGGATTAGTATGAGGTGTTTGACTCAAGAGGAATTGGATGAACTCCTAAAACAGTCTTAAAAACCTGTCAAACACCAAAATCTCTTTTGTAAATATTCTTTAAAAAAAACAAAATACAAAAATATAAAATTTGATAAAACAACAAAAATATTCTTCTAACTATTTTCTTTCAACATTGCAAGTACATTTCTTCCGTCAACACTATAATCTTTCAAAATTCAGTATTTTTCCGATCAAGTGTTGAGGGAGAGAAAATAAACACTTAATGTTTCAAAACATCGTGTATTTGCATGTTACTCTATTCTGGTTGTTTCTTGTATCAATGGTGGTAAACTTTACTGGTTCAACCGACACTCGGGACTAAAATTTATAACTTTCATTATTTTATTAAGTCAGGGGAGAGTGGGGAGTGTCGTCAAGTTTCTTTCTTAAAATCTTTGTTTGGTAATCAAAATGGAAGTTAAATGGCTTTGTATGAAAAAGTAAAAGGTGGAGGGACTAAAACTGTCAATATGTTAAAGTAATTTTAATAAAAGATCCCACCTAACTTAACTCTTCACATTATTGCAACAAATCATCTATCCTACGCTTAAAAACGTCAAGAAATCAGTGTTTCAGATCTTTCAATTGTAAGTTTCTTGTGGTCTAACAAGATTACAACAATGGTTTAAATCGTTTTTGAAAATAAGGTAGATTTTAAAACTATGGTTGATTTTGTGTTCTACACGTATGCGTATGAACACATAATATTTTTTATGTGTTTGTGGTTAAAGAGATGGTGTCAAAAAATGTTTTATAACGTCAATGATATTTTTTATATCTCAAAATGAACCCAGAAACTCGAATTGGTGATTTGAAATTCGGGTTCTTAAGTCGATT
>OU343217.1:251636386-251714912 GCA_910596185.1 Chrysanthemum makinoi | reverse complement strand
GATCCTTCAGCTTAGTACTTGGGGTACATACGCCAACATGTCCCCCTAGTCATGTAAATGTATCCATTTCATGATATTGGGTGGTTCCGAATGGATTTTTTTTTTAATGGTGCGAAAGTTAATAAATGTTCGTATGTAACGAGGCACAGGCTTTCTTACCGCGCCATAGGATTACCACACGTGGCAGCTGATGCGCTCTGGGTGGTGATTACGTTGACACGTCATCATCCGACACGACAGGCCGTTTCATGTAAGATATAACTTTTCACATACACATCATAACATTAACACAAGGTAGAATATAGATGGAATTCTAGAGAGAGAAAGTTAGAGGTTTAGGGAACTTAGTGAGAGAAAGTGAAAGATATTATTATGAGCTCCAACTCTCTACCTTGGGAGGTAGAGAGTATTTATAGTCTTACATAAAACGCCACACATCGGTACGTGGATCGGGCATACAATGGGTAAAGACCCGTCCGTCCTCCACGGTGTTACTTAACTAAATACTACTTAACTTAAAATAACTATGACTACGAGCTTTCTAACGATTACATATACTTGAGGTGACCGACTCTTTAATACATGGAATTTCTAATTCCTAACAATCTCCCCATAAGGGAGGTCACCTCAATCATGCACTAAAATTACATTGAATACAAACAGATATGACATTAACAATTGTTCTTGCATTCTTGATGTAGTCCTTTGTTCCTAAGCTCGTAGTCATTGATTCTTCACATTGCATGTTTGGTTAATCCAAGTGGAGGTCTTTTCCTGATCCACGTGATAATAATGTTGAGCCAGCTTTTGAGATCATCAGCTAGTAGAAAATCTCGGATACATCCATTGTGGTGTTGGTATTATGTGATGTTGTGACATTTGGATCGACATGCTCACATTCTGGATCATGATATCTTCTCATCAGAGTAGCGGAAGCATTTGTTGAATCATGATATTGGCGTAGCGTAAGCATGGAGTGAAATATCAGAGTCATTGATGCACTAATCATGATTTCTTTTGAGATGAATGTGTTAAGTGAGCATGCGGCTATGGATTGACCGCTTCATTCGAACAGCAACGCGTCGGGCGTACGCATACAACATTAGCAATAAATCGTATGAAAGTGTCTTTGATCACTTTCGTTGAATTGAGGTACACGGCCCACGGTTCCCGTTGATCGATACAAATCGCCTGTGATTAGGTATAATTCAAGAATTTCCTTGACGAGGGTTTCGCGTTTGCTTCTAGCCGTTTCTCAAACCGAACATCTCAAAGAAGACAACACGAGTGAGTGAACCAATTTGAGTCCACTGTTTGATGAAAAGATATTTGAAAAACAATCGAGTATTGCTCAATAGAAATTGTTTTGCAATACAACGAAGGTTTTAATGAAAATCAATTATCAATCATAAAACACCTTTTGATTTGAAAAATTAGTACACGGTCGACGTGCTAATGAAAAGAATTTTAAAGCACAAAGACCGGTTTTTCAAAGGTATCCGTCAATCCATAACTTTGAACCGGATTGATTCAAAATTTTGAATCGCCCCATTGTTTCTGTTCAGTTGTCACATGGTTGATCAGTATAATAGATCTCACATGCCACCTACCAGGAGCTTGTTAGATGTTGGCTCCGGAAGGCTTTCCATCTTCACAGTGAATATGTAAACACATCACTCGGATGTTCGGGAAATACCACAAGGATAATGCGTAGGACTCAAGATATAATCTCTCTTTCCACATTGTGTGAAGCAGAGAGTCTTCATTGAAAGTGTCCTAATGAGATTTATTGATGATCTCGTGGCTCTAGACTCAATTTGTGCATATTTGGATCCTATCTCGGAGACTAGGGAGAGGGTCTCCTTCTTCAATATCAACAATCTCTAAGAGAAAGTCGATAGATAATGTCGGTTCCCGTGAGAATGAAACAAGTCCTTTTAAGAGGAACTTGAGTGGTTTGGGAAGTTGAAGTGCGGTCGCCACTTTGGGTCCATGACGTCTTGTCTTCAATACTGATGTTACCATCAGTAGCATATGAATTGAACCCGGTTTCCGCCCTAAGGTTGAATAAATGGAGGGCTATTTGTTTTCACCCTTTTCTCATTCAATTCTTTTAATTCTTCAACCCCTTCAGTGCTTACCGAGACTTCATAGCTAGAACCTTGTTGGGTTTATTCCATACTAGCTCAGCTCAGTCCGCACTCTTCCCATATCTCATTTTTCTCCTTTTATCATCATACCTAAGAACTCTACACTAACTAGTGGATAGTTCCCGGGTAGATCCCTCCGGTTCTGGCGGATCATGGGAACAAATACCTAACCTTATCATCCTTATATCACCATACATAAAGTAAAGTTGGTCGGTCTTTTGGTATTGTTCATCTGCCATTGGAACCAATTGAAAACCATTTGAAAATCAATTCCGATACTTGTGATATATTATCAAAGCATTTTGTACCTGAATTGTTTTTGATATTTTTAGAACGAGAACTCCCCTCAACATGTGCATCAAGTATTTGAAAATGTTTTGCACACGGAGGCAAGAGAAAGAATTAACTTCTTTGATTACCATTTTCTAAAAGATATCAACATCACTTCCCAAATCGAATCAAGTAGATAAAGCATTTTGGGGAAGGATGAGGTTTTCATGATTTTGCTCCCCTCAATATGTGCCTCGAGGTTTGAAAAGAGTTTTACACATACTAGAGGAACCTCGCACATTGAGATAAGTGATCACGTTTCAAATCATTGTGGTTTAATATAGATGCTCCCCTCAATGTGTGCATGGAAAATTTGAAATCGTTTGTCACTTACGGGGAGGCAAACATGCTAATCACTTAAGAAACCATTTATCGAATTATCAGTTTAAATCCTATTTAAATCACAACTTCTCCCCGATCACAATTATTTAAACATTTGAGATTTGTGATCTCTGTAGATTTAAATTGATTTTGAAAGCTTTTAAGGAGAATTGTGACTTGATTATGAAAGCGTTTTTAGCGATAAGGATCGATGTTGAGATTTTAATCTCCATTGGTTAAACATGCATGTACATCTTTTGAAAACAATTTAATGCCAAATAACTTTTAATTTAATTGAAATCATTCTCCCCTCAATCAATGACATAGGTTGTTGATTGAGAGATAGAGATTTTGACAAATAAGTCCCGATGATTATCAAAAATAGAGACCGAGTTATTTTTCAAAGCATTTAGTTTTCAATGAGATAAATGTTATAGTATCAGAGCATGGAATTTGAAAACATGGTAAAACATGGCTCTGTTCTTTCTTTTAAAACCGGTTATTGCACGAAAATGACAATAAACCAATGTTTCTCTTTCTCTCAAACATAATTTTTTGATTTTTTGATTTTTTTTTTTTAAGAATTCGAACAACATCTAAAGTCCCGTGTCATTCTTTGAATGACAGCACAAAGACCGTAGATATTATCGAACCGAAAAAAACATGACAAAAAGACAATATTTTTGAAGATTTTTAATTTTTCGATTTTTATGGATTTTGAAGGTTTTATAATTTTGTATTTAGTTTTTCGAATAAGTATTTACAAGAGATAGATGAAGATAGACCTTTACTCCTCGTCTTCCTCCTGAAGACGTTTGAGTGTATTCGGTTGAAGGCTTTTCAAACCAAGACGTGGAAGAATAAACTCAAAGCGTTCTCTTGGAAGAGCTTTGGTGAAGATGTCCGCTAACGATATTCGACCTCACAAAATATAGTTCCACCACACCTTTTTCCACTTGTTCCCCGATGAAATGATGTCGAATGTCGATATGCTTTGCTCTTGAGTGTTGAACGTTGTTGCATGAGAGAGCAATAGCACTTTTATTATCACGATCTGAGAGGATTTTGTTGAATTCAAAGCCATAGTAAGATAATTGAGATCTCATCCATAAGATTTGAGCACAACAAGATGACATGGCTATGTATTCACCTCTGTAGAGGAAATAGAAGTACTCATTTGCTTCTTTGACGACCAGCTCACAAGCTTATCACCCAAAACCGAGCACCTCCGGATGTACTTCGACGTATCTTGACAACTCGCATGATCGGCATGCATAGGCGTTAGTGACATACCGGTGTCTTTCGGTACCATAGTCCCATATTGATGGTTCCTTGGAGATACCGAAAGACCCGTTAAGCGCTTCAAGGTGCTTTTAGTAGGCTTAGCACGGTATCTAGCACACATGCAAACAAATGAACAAGATGTGCGGTCTACTAGCGTGAGGTACATCGGGATCCAATCATACTACGATATTTCGTTTGGTCAATCATGATCCCCGAGTGGTCCTCATCTAGTTTGGTTCGATCAATCATGGGGTGTCAACAGGGTCACTTGAATCAAATCCAAATTTCTTTAAAATTGCATATTTAGATTGATTTATGAAAATGCCTCCGGGACTTTGTGAAATTTGTAATCCCAAGAAAAATGACATTTGTCCCATCATTGACATTTGAAACTTAGAACTCATTTCATTAGAAAAATGATCACATTCCATTGGGTCAGACGAAGCAAAAATAATATCATCAACATAAATTTGAACATGAGTTAAATGTTTGCCGACTTCACGGTGAACAATGTAGGATCAAGCTGCTCCTTTATCTTGAATCCGGATGATAGAAGAAACTTTGACAATGTATCATACCATGCCCTCGGTGCTTGCTTTAAACCGTAGAGAGCCTTCTTCAGACGATAAGCGTGAGTAGGATGCTCTTGATTCACAAATCCTTCAGGTTGGGCGACGTGAGACGACTTCTTTAAGATCTCCGTTAAATGCCGTCTTCACATCCATCCGATACACTACCATGTTCTTACTAGCGGTTAGCCGAAAGATTCTGATTGTCTCGATTCGAGCAACAGGAGCAAAAGATTCTTCAAAGTCTATACCCTCCTCTTGGCGATATCCTTTAGCAACTAAACGAGCCTTGTTCTTCAACACATCACCATGCTCATCAAGTTTCACTTTGAAGATCCATTTTAGAGCTATAATCATAGCACAATCGGAGCGGTACTAACTCCCATACAACAAGTCGATCAAACTCATGAATTTCTTCTTGCATGGCATTGAACCACCTGTCTTCATTCATGGCGGTTTTAACATCTTTTGGTTCGATCTTAGAAAGTACGGAGTTGAAGAAACACCATAAGGCATCGGTTGCAAGTTGTTTCCGGGTTGATCTGGAGAGGGATTTCCAATGATTTTGTCTAATGGATGATCGTGAGTCCATTTTCTAAGGTGTTCATGTGGCGTTGTTGAGGCGAGGTAGCTGAGTCGATGTCTCAAAGAAGATGGTTCGATGATGATGATTCGGGAGTAGCAAATATGTTTTCAAACGGAGCATCTTTAGGAGTAGCAAAGGGATTAACTTCATCATTGATGCAGAAACATTTCCATGATGTACATTTGAAGAATGATGATTTGTTGATGAGGCGAAGGATCGCAGGTGCTTCTTGACTTAAAGATATTGAGGCGGAAGGATTGACTTCATTCACGGGAATATGAGCATCCTCTGGGAATCATTACCTCATGAGTGTTTGAATCATACAGTTCATCAAACATAGGATCAAACAATTTCTTTACAATCATCTTGATGGAGGTACATATGGAGTTTCTTGAGAAGAGTTTGGAACAAGAGATGAACCAATGGGACTTGTTTTGAAGTCGCGGGTCCCGAGGCTGGATTGTCCAGGGAGCCATTTGACCGTCGACTCATCAAACGTAGCGTGAATGGTTTCCATGATATTTCGGGTTCTTTTGTTATAGATTCGGTATCCCTTTTTGTTTGGTGCATATCCTACAAATACTCCAATGTCACTTTAGCCCTAAGTTTCCCTAAGTCTTGACCCTCATTAGTTGGATAGCACAATGCACCAAACACACGAAGGAAAGAGAGATTAGGTTTTTACTTTGTGGACAAGTTCATATGGAGTTTTTCCATATGCGGTGTGGATTAGGGAGCGATTTTGTGTATAGCATGCGATGGCAATTGCCTTCATTGAGAAACATTGGAACCTTTGAGTAAATCAACATTGTTCTAGCGGCTTCAACAGAGTCCGATTTAGTCTTTCAACTACACCGCTTCGTTGAGGAGTTCGTGACATACTTCTTTGATGACTGATTCCAACGCTTTCATAGAATTCATTAAGTTGTTTGTTGACAAACTTCGGTTCCATTGTCGTTCGACAATTACGGCGGTTTTGTTAAGTCGAACTGCGGTGTTTGATGAGTTTGATGATGATATCGGGAGTTTCATCCTTTGTCCTTAAGAACTTGACCCAGGTGAATCTAGAGTAATCATCAACCACAACTAACACATATTTCTTCCCAAAGATATTTTGCACCCTCATTGGTCCACATAAATCCATATGAATCATATGAAGAACTTCGTGGCAGAGTTAGTAGGTTTGGGTTTATGGGCATATTTCTTGCTTTTTCCCAATTGACATCCTGAACAAAGATGATCCTTTTCATACTTTAGTCTAGGTAAACCTACAACTAGGTCCTTTCGGAAAGATCATTGATTGTGTCGAAGTTCAAGTGATTGAGACGACGATGCCATAACCATGACTTTGTTTTTGAAGCCTTTGATAACAAGCAGATTGGAGAAGCCCTTATCATGTCATCGATAGAGATGGTGTAAAGGTTTGACCCACGAGTTCCTTTTAACAGTTCCTTACCATTAAGATCTCTAACAAAGGTATGTTTTCGAAGGCAACTTCTAGATCGAGTCACGAAATTGACCAACGAGAAAGCAGATTATGACCCAATCCTTCAACATAGTAGACTCTCGAGATGACACTATCACCAACAACATAATCTCCATAACCCATAATAGCACCGAAATGATCATTACCAAATCTAACGTCCGATGAACTTGCTCACGAAGTTCATGAGCGACCGGTCTCCATCATATGCTTGGAACGGCTGAGTCCGTACCACGAAGCGATTTGAACGATCTGCAGCTTGAACACGACAAAAATGGATAATTGGATAATTGGGATCCCCATGCAAGAATGGGTTCCATTTGGTTAGTAACGTTGATTGGAACACCCACATCGAATCGAAACATCCATATCGAAGTAGAAGCAATGGAATCATTGGGAATAGATGCAATCTTTGGTGTCAGTATTTGACCTATTCAAAGTATGTTTACTTCTTAAGGGAATAGTTCTACCGGTAGGCATCCATTTTCTAGTGGGCATAATCTTAGCAGTTTGAGAACAAAACTGATTATTCTTATGACCAAAAGGTATCCAATAATAACCTATCTTTATAAAAGTTCTTCCTGGGTTTCCACTTGTTTTCTAACAATCTTCCGTTTTTGCCTTTTTGCCTTATTTGCACGATTATTAGCATTAGCAATTTTAAGCGGGCATTTGACAAGATTAGACAAAGCATTCACACCACATTCATGATTAGCAACAGAATTCAAGCATGCATCATTACAAGGTTTGCATAGTATCGAATGAATTAATTACTGATTTAAGGCTAATACTAGACTCAACACGATTCGTTTTATTCAACTCAAGCTTAAAGTTCCTAGATTGGTCTTCTACTCTCTTCCAATGCACATTCTTAGCTTGCAAGGTCCTATCATTCCTTGTATTGTCTTGAGACTTTGACCTGCTTCGCTTTAAAGTCACCGACTCTGTAGAGGGAATGGGAACATTAGTTGGTTGATCTAATTTTGCATTCTCAACTTGATGTGCAAGGATCTGAAGTACTAGAAGGCACATTAGTGTATACTTTAAGACTGTGATTTGAGCTTTTTGCAGGCACACTAAAGTTCACTTTCTTAGCACTAACATATCCGAATCGAACTACTTGAAGGCACATTAGTGTTTCCTTTTTAAGACTAGGCATAGAACGGATTTCCTGCTTGGCACTAGGCATAGAACAGGGCATCACGGCTTTGCCTTTTTCACCTAAGGTTAAGGATTTTGGGCATGTGGCAATTACACATTCTAGCAACTCTTGAGATCGTTTGGCCCGGAGGCAAGCAAACCTAATTTCACTATCAAGAGGTTTGTTAATGAAATCCTCTTCGACAATCTCACGGAGACATTCTAGACTATCCTTAAGGTGAGCACGGTATTCATGAAAAGCATGTTCATTATTCCTAAGATGAGGAGGAATATATTTAACTGTCACAGTGTGTTTGCAATCTAAGGGTGACTTTGAGACAACATTCTTATTGAAAACAAGTGGCGCTTCCCATTTCCCGACTTCTTAGATTCTCAATTTCCTTTTGTAAAGACGTTATTTTTTAGTTGTTTTGGTCACGGGTGACTTTCATTGAATCATATAACTCTTTAAAATGTCGTTTAACTTTTCATTTTCTTCTAGAAAACTCTCGTTTTCCTTTTGTAAGGCATCAACTAAGTTTTGAAGATGAAAAGTTTGAGAATTCCGAGAATCTAAAGAAGGAGGGATTTGGGAGCCTGTCTTATTGTTCGTTTGACCCTTTAATTGAGAGATTTGGGCTTTCAACTTTCATCGATCGTGTTGCGAGCTTGAATGTGCTCATCACGTTTGTTAATTTGAAAAACTGCATCAAACTCTGGAGCATCTGGCGATGTCTTGATATTTGAAGTTTTAACATTTTCTTTAAGATGTTGATATTTTAGTTGTAAATTAAAATGCTCAACTTCGAGTTTAGAAAAATGTTTAACCAAATTGTTGTGATCATCCAGTTCAATTTTCTCGTTTAGTTAGAATTAGTTTTTCAAGCTCAATGACACGATCATGGGAGACTTTCGAGGGCCCTGAGATAGTTCATGAAATTTGGAAGCATTAATAGAGCAATTTGAAGCGGTGAAAAAGATATCTTGAGCAACACATTGAGTAATAAGAGTCTCATTTAAGGTATGCAAGTTCTTCCTCTCAATCTCATTATATTTTAGTGCACGCTCATAATCACTAACTTCAACTACCATTGCATCAAATTCCTTTTCCATTTCTTTAATATCGATTTTGTCCCTTTTTTAAGACTCTCAAAATGATCTTTTAGTTGTTTAAAGAAAGGCATGACCTCGGTTAAATAACATTCTTTCATTTGCTCAAAACCCCTTTCCCTTCCGATTATCCCAGTGGGTGTGGTCCTTTTCTTACAAGTTTTCTCAAAATCAACAAATAGTTGAAGAATAACATATTGGCTGATTAAGGTCTTGCTTTTAGTGGCAATAGTTCTAGGAACTAAATGCATTGGTGTATTTGGAGGATACTCAGTCGCTTTAGGAAATTTCCTACAAGGGGGATTCTTTTCAACAAGATTTTGACTTTTGCAAGTCCATATCCTTTTCGAACACTTGTTCGGGGTCACAATGTTTGAGGCTTATACATGTTCAAGGAAATCCAGTTTTCCTTCTTGTAGTCATGGGGAGTGATAATAATCTTTTTCTCTTTGCATTTGGTCATCTAGTTTTTGTTCATCCTTTCCCTAGTGACTTCATCGATTTCTTATCTTCCTCATGCACTCAAGCAACTAGGTTTCGCCTTAGGCTTAAGAATTTCAATACCATCATAAAGCACCTTATGAGCATTTCTAGCCTTTTTAATTACCTCGGATTGGTTCCTCAACAAGGGGAATACTATGCTTATCGCTTAAGACTCTATGTTTAGTGACCATGTGAGCAATCTGAATGGTGTTTCCTTGTATGTACAACTTGTTCTCAAGTTTGTTTTTCAAAGTTTTAAGATTAGAAAAATCTCTCAAGAGTTTTGATTCCTTTGCATTAAATTCTTGCTTAAGCATTTTCACATTTTCTTGAAGTTCTTGTTTTTGTTTAGATGTTTTAGAGTGTTTTTCTTGCAAGGAATTTAATTCTTGTTTCAATACTTCTTCTCTAAACTTACTTTTCTAATTACTGTACTTACTTGGTTATCCATTTCACGCTTTCACGAGTGGTCAACACAAATTTAGCACGTTGTTCATAAATAGCAACACGTTCTTTATAGGCATTTAGTTCGAAATAATGGAATCATCGGCACATGCAGGTGTATTCATCAAAAACATAGTCATTGTTGATGCGAGAAGATGCATCACTTGGTACAACTTCACTTTCACTTTGTTTCACATATTGATCATATGGGACAATATTGATATTACCCATATTTTCAATATTTGATTCAATAGTTTCAGTTGATTGTACTTTGTCATGCATCTTTTGCACATCAGAATCATCGTATAGTTTTAATACCTCTGAGATGAGCTTGTCATGGGATGGCCCAGCTAGTGATGAAGAAGAGAC
Source organism: Chrysanthemum makinoi (assembly GCA_910596185.1). NCBI lineage: Eukaryota > Viridiplantae > Streptophyta > Magnoliopsida > Asterales > Asteraceae > Chrysanthemum > Chrysanthemum makinoi. Next base: position 251,704,643 of record OU343217.1, on the reverse strand, counting down.
CTTGGGAGAAACCATTGGAGAAATGCTAGCCATAAAAATTGTGTGTGCCGTAGGTCCATCATCCACATCGAGTCGTATGCATCACGGTCAGCTGACTTGAAAGGCATTCGATGATTGTGACCTATCTCTGAATAGGTCGCTCATCCACATCGCATCATAGGTCTTGGCATTGCCCTCAAAGAAAAATAGCAATTCCTCTTCATTCCAGAGTAGCACCATTGTCCCGAGAGCTTGCCAGCATCTTCTCTCAAGTAATCGATTCTGTGGGCGCTTTGGAGATGTACGATTCCTTGCAATGTGTCCCTCTCCACCACACTTATAACATTTGATGAGCTTAGTTTGACCTTGGTTACCATTCCTTCCTCGATTCGGGTTTCCAACATAACCTCTCCGGCTCCACCTCGTCCCGATCATCTTGTCTTTCTGACTGGTTGCACCACGATCCTTCCATCTTTAATAGTGGCTTGATTGTGTGGGTTAGATGCGATTCGAGGTTGTTGTTGGTCTGTGGGAGAGTATTCATGTTTTGACTGATGAGAAGAGCTAGTTGATTAATGAAGCTACCCACGTGAGTATCGGCATCGCCTTGTTTGTACATAGGATCGGGAATGAGTTTGTGATTACCATTACCCAGGGTATGACTTGTGATGCTTTGGTTGTGATTCCGATGTTTGAGTAGAAAGGTGTAGAGTCATTAGACGAGCTTGTCTCTCCCCGGTTGGTTTTGAACTGATTGAGAATTAATTTTTCAAACATAGCATGTCTCTCATTTTGAAGGAGGAAGGCATAGAGTTGCTCATAGTTTGTATTCTTCAATCCTTTAGTGAGCTTCACAGGGGTGACAAACTTGTGCCATTCGGGATTCATGTTGTTCACAAATTTTGAGTTCAATTGAATGTTAGGCATAGTCATTCTGATGTTCCTCATGTCATTAACTAACTTATGAAATCTCACATAGTACTCATAGACACTCTCATCTGGTTTCATCTTGAAATGCTCAAATTCGTCATAGAGTTGGGATTCTCTATCTTCCATAGTTAATTGAACACGAGAGAAGCATCTTAACATTGTCCCAAACTGCCTTAGCATCCGTGTTATGATTGATCAGCTTGTAGATGTCTTTAGGAAGACCTTGAAGAACAATGTTTGAAGCCCGATATCCATCAAATCTCTTTTTTTCCTTATCATCAAGCTCATCATACATCTTAGGTCTGTCCATTCCGTAAACAGAGTACCATCTCATTAGTATCAAGTATGTCTCTAGTCGCCTCAACTCGATATGGTCCTTCATCAATGGATTTGAGAATGTTGACACCATTTTCCTTTCCAAGGCAATACAATCTAATTCGTTGAGCCCAAGAGTCGTAGTCGATTCATCAAGCATGGGTGGGCGAGTATCTGAACCAGCTGCTTGAACATCTTCGCAATGGAGATAATAGTGGGAACGTTGGTAGACATGTTAACAGATTATACGGGATTTTATAGCTCTATGATTAAACCGGAAAATGGATTCTTTCACGGGATTTTACTAAATCAAGAGAAAACCGTAAACAATCACTCAAGACTCTAGATGATAAAATACTAAATCGCTAGAAGATAATGCACTAAGTCGCTAGAAATTAGTGCACTAAGTCGCTAGAAATTAATGCACTAAGTCTTTAATTCGCTACACCACTAAGTCGCTAGAGTCCCAAGTCGCTAACCGAAAAGCAAGTCGCTAAGTAGTAACTCGCTCTGACCAAGTAAGCTAACCAAATTTTGGCAGCAATTAGCTACACAAGTCGCTAGAGACACAAGTCGCTAAAGAGCAACTCGCTACTGACCAAGTCGCTACCACAAGTCGCTACCGGTAGTGGAGAATCCACTACTTGTACTTTAACTCGCTAGATCTAACTCGCTAGCTTCCAACACTTGTAAGTCGCTACAACAATGTGAAGCAAGTCGCTACCAAGAAACTATTCCGTGAGCTAAGTCGCTAGCTTGAAAAACCATATAAACCTCACTTTTCAATCCAAAAACAACCCAACCAAGATGATTCAAGCTTACCAAATGAAAACCTAAACACTTTTGATGATTCTAAACATAAAAGTACAACCAAAATCGAAACTTTAACACTAGAAATCAATCAAATGATGCAAAAACCACTAAACTTTTTCAAACTCAAAACCACCTAAAACCACTAGAAATCCAAAGATGTGTAAGATATGATCTAACCATGGCTCTTGATACCAATTGTAAGATATAACTTTTCACATACACATCATAACATTAACACAAGGTAGAATATAGATGGAATTCTAGAGAGAAAAAGTTAGAGGTTTAGGGAACTTAGTGAGAGAAAGTGAAAGATATTATTATGAGCTCCAACTCTCTACCTTGGGAGGTAGAGAGTATTTATAGTCTTACATAAAACGCCACACATGGTGGATCGGCATACAGTGGGTAAAGACCCGTCCGAGTCCTCCACGCGGTGTTACTAAACTAAATACTACTTAACTTAAAATAACTATGACTCTGAACTTTCTAACGATTACGAATACTTGAGGTGACCGACTCTTTAATACCTGGAATTTCTAATTCCTAACAATATAAATATGTGATCACATAATATATGCAATCACATATTAAAAAATCAATGAGACTCAAAAGAAGAATACGGCCCATTGTTGAATCCACGGCCCACATCCTGTATCGAGATTCATTAATGAGTCGAGAAAGGGGATTCTTGCCCTAATTACACGGGTATAAAACCCTCGCTTATATCATCAGTTTACCCTAAACATTCTCCAATCAAACCCTAAAAAACTCAAGACTTTCATAATAAGTGCGCTGAAAATACCCCATTCGGCGCACTTTTATAATTTGCGTTTTGAGAAGACCTTGGGTATTTTTTCACATCACAAACCCGACTTGATGCATCCACAATTATCAACACTTTGAACAAATACACATCCAGATGATCCAGAACCAAGAAAACTCCAATGGATTCATGATGTATTTTTTCTTGTAGCTCATTCAATTGAGAAGGCTTCATGGTCTTGTAAAAATCCGCGGGTAGGCTTTAAGTGATGTCTTTTTTATTCTTGTTGTGTTAATTACTTGAGACAAAGCTTGGTATATACGGTATGTGATATTTAATAATCTTGTTTTAGCTATATTCGAGATATAATCAAAACTTTTTAATCTATGGATCTAATTTCACTTCGTATAGGACCTCCAAAACGTCACGATGTTCTTGAATATGGATTCATGTGTGCAGTTGAGATCTACAAGGTGGTCCTTTTATCTTTATTTTTGGGGAGAGATTTGTGAGGGTCCTTTGTTGAGTCTAGGTCCAGGATTGATTAATGGATTGAATGTTATATCGCTTTCGACAGATAAAACTTTGGTGTTGTTTTCTTGAATCAACTAGTCCGATTATATTCGTTATTGAGTAAAGCACATGGAATGATGATGGTATTTTACTGAGGTCAATAGATATTTGGTATTGATGGTCTTGTGGTAGAGTCTTGTTGGTAATTGGTATTGTTGTTGAGGTCGTGGTCAATGGTCAAAATCTTCTTTCCTTCTACGTTCTCTTTAACTTAGCAAGTAGTCCTTAGACCTGTTCAGTCGCTAAAACACCACATTCGCTGCTTGGCGGCTTCGCTACACTTGAAAGTTGCTGCTTGATAGAGGTAAGCTACTTGGACAAGTCGCTGCACTCAAATTATCTTCCATGAGTCAAAACTCATGAATAAAACAAAGCTGCTTTTATTTTACCTTGATGATAACACATACTTATGATCATTTATAAAGCCAAAGTTAAGCCACAAGATATATTGAATCGGATGATAGGACAAATTAAGCTCTCTTTTTATCTTTTACGCTTTTATTGAGCCATATTTTTCGACCATCTTCAAGGTAAGATTCAAGAAGCGTCATAAAAAGATACATCTTTTTTACCCATTTTGACCATAAAACATGATGACCACTTTTCTGCATGTTTGGTGATACCAATACTCACAAAATGGAGCAGTGTTAACGACACCAGAAAAGCATAAAATGCCATTTTTGACCTTTTTCCTGAAAATTACGATTGACCATAAGGATGTGTTAGGTCACTAGATTTACAACACAAGCAATAGAAAGATAGAGGCGATTGAACAAGAAATCAAACACACAAACCACGGTATAAGACCACGGTTATGCGTAGGAGGTGTAGTGAAAGAAATAACAGACAACCAACCTTCAAATAAAAGTTTACAAGAGTATTTATAGGAGGGAAGCTAGGGCAACACTCCTAGTTCCCATCCTTTCCTTATGGGACATGGGCCTAAGCTCATGGGCCTTCTACATAAGCTTAAGGCTAATAACAAACATAAAGGCCATAATTAAGCTAACTATTACATATGAGTAACTAACACTTGAATAAAGGTTTAGGAGTGATTCCAACAATCTCCCCTCAAGTGTTGGTGATGAAAAACGGTGAAGGCGTTGATGTAATAGTAGCTTTGGCATCTTCTGACATTCTTCTTTCTTGTGAGAAGAATTGCCTTGATTTGAACCATCTCCCGAGTGTAGCGAGATAGTTTTCTTTGAACAGTTATGCTTTGGCGTCATCTTTAACTTTGTTCTTTGATCATTGTTCTTTGTGATGAAAGTGATAGTATGTTGTTGTTGTCTCCATCAAGTTACGCCCAGTGCCTTCCTTTTGCTTGGTGTCTCCGTCTTTCTCCAACATGCTCACACACTCTTTAGCGTTGGATTACGGTCTTGATGAAGTTCTTTAAGTCTTTAACTTTGTAGATTCTTTGATTTGTGAAAGAATCATTCTGACTTTTATGTTGCTTTAAGATAGAACTTCTTTGATGATGTTGTTGGTGTGAACAAGTGGAGAATCTGCGCACGATCATTCCGCCTCCAGCTTCCATAAGAAGTAAACATTAAAAGCGGTTAGTAATAAGCGGATTAAGCACTTACAAGTTTGAACTTCGAGAGTGTTGTGACATAGTGTGAAAACACAACTCTAATTCTTACAAGGCCGTTCTGAATGAGTCCCACAAGTGAATAACACGATGTACCGAAGTACACCTACGATTCAGATGAGTCGCTGAGGTACACGCAGAAGCATCACTGTAAAACTGTAGACCGTTTGAGACCACTAGCTAAGCGCAATCCACGGGGAGTTGCTTTGGCGACTCTTTGGCGTTCAGTTGTTTGATGTTGACCACAGCGAGGGAGTTTCCATTCAATACTGAGGATCACAAATGTGAACCTCTCATAAATGTTCTCGACAGATTGCTAAGATCTATGAAGGACTCGATAATGTACCACCGAAATTCTTATTGTTGAATGTCAAGTGATGAAATGTCAAGTGTACCTAAGAGATCTTTTGATGAATCTCGTGGCTCTAGACTCAATAGTGCATTTTGGTTTTCTGAGCGGAGACTAGGGAGAGGGTCTCCTTCTTCAATACCAGCAATCTCTAAGAGAAAGATGATAGTTTACGTAGGGTTCCTTGTGAGAATGAAACAAGCTTACATTTGAGAGAAACTTGAGTGGTTAAGAAGGTTTAGTGCATGCGTCCTTTGGGTCCATGGCGACTTTTAATCTTCAATACCGGTGTCATCTAGTGACAACCCGAGCATATGAATTGAACTTGATTATGCGCCTAAGTTGAATAATCTGGAGGGCTATTTCTTTTCACCCTTTTCTTTGCATTTCTTTTTAATTCTTCAACTCCTTCTTTCTCCGATTCTCATTTTCTCCTTTTTACAATCATACCTAAGGACTTCTAAATACTAACTATTTGTGGTGTCCTTGGGTAGATCCCTCCGACTCTGGCGGATCATAGGACGGTTATTCCTAACCTTAGTCACCTTATAACTCCATGACTAACCTATGTTGCCATAAAACCATTTACTTGAAAAAATCTCACTCAGTGTTTATGAATAAAAACATTTTTGAACCACTGTTGAGATGAGATTTTGCATAAATACTCCCCTCCACATGTGCTTAAGAGTTTTAGCGGTTAAATGCCGCGATGAGGAAAGAAGCGCACATTTTGAATTGATCAACTCAAGATAGACATTCCCCCTCGAGACACGGTTACGTGGCATAGTTAAAGATTGCATTGTCGACTTTTAGGTGACAACTAGCTCTAATAACTACCTTGAAGGTGTAGACAATCCTCGAAGGTTGTCAAACCCGTCAGATTTCATGTCTACCAAGAGTTTCTCGAATGGTACATTCTACCTCAGGACAAGTCCTTTCGAGACACGCTTTACATCACTAGCAAGCTAGCTTGAAATTATTACCCGTCCCGGACAAGTCTTTTCGAGTTACTAGCGGTTAAGATCTCGGTCAATTCATGGGTTAAAGTCTTTTCATACGAGAGTTCATATAGCAAAACACAACATATTTCTTATCACGTATTTTTCTCCCCTCAAAAATGGCATATAAAATGTTATTTTTGAAAAGTTGAGAATAAATATGACCATTTAGAGTGTTGCGGGAAGAATGACCACTGTGAACAATTTGTGAACAAAGTTTTAAGTCAAGTACTCCCCTCAACAAGTGATATAAACGGTTGAGGTTTTGAAAATCATAAGGGAAAGTACTTGTTCTTTTGAGCAAAACCTTGAAAAATGAAAGGTTTGATAGGTTTTACTCAAAGTAAGAAGCTTTCGCTCCTTTTATAAGGATTGTGGCACTGAAGCGTACCACGGGGTCCTTTATTTACAAGTGCGGGTTGTACAATCTAATATGTGCACAAGCAATTGACATAATAAATCATACATCCAAATTTATAATGAAAGAAGCAGTTCAAGGGGTACCAGGTAGTCCAGAGATATGCGCCCGAGTGTGAATGAGGCGTTGAAAGCCGATGATGTTTCTCTGGGTCGACCACCAACATAGCTTTCCAATCTTGAACTGGCCATCCCTTTTATACAACCGTTCATCAATCATTGTGATGATCCTCTTCACATCCCTTCAATCCTGAGAATTCCATCGCTTAGGAGACCCGATCTTTTGCTGTATATCCTTCACCCGATAAGCCAATCCGTCCCTAACCATCTTCAAAGTGTGATCTCCAAACTTGTGAAGATCTCTACATGCCATCAAGCAATTTCTTTGAAGTTCACACGGTAGCGGCCTTGAATGGTTTTGTGATGAGTGTAAATTGTGAGAAGGTTGATGTCGGAAGATCAAATTTGCTGCTGTGGAGTGAAGTTGACCGCGAGTGCGATAAGATTCTCTTAATTTGGAGATCTTCTACCGCGTTCTTTGATAACTATGCGTCGATGAAGATGAGCAGACTTGATGAATTCACGTTGTACCGATTGGAGAATTGTCTCAAACGACCCTGTACTTTGGCAAGGTACATATCTTCGATGTCGTTGATAGACAAATTCTCAAAGTCGACGAGAGAATGCATAATCCATTTCGTCTTGTCTTTTGACCACAATATTCTTGAGATAAGTGTAGTCCCATTTGGACGAAAGATCAACGTGTTTGATGGCAACGATGTTTTAGTCTTGAACAACGCATGTTGAGACTTACGGACTGGCGACCTATGTAGTATTCTTGCTTAGGCCAATGATGAATCCCGTACATTGCATCTCGGTGGTATGCTTCCACTTTGTTGGAGAACAAGTGATTAGCTCTTTCCTCGATAGCTATGCGTTTGAGTATTAAATTTCTGGGAATGGAAGTGTCGATGTAGCGTATTTCCTTGAACCATAAGCCACCAGTGTGTAGAAGAAATTCCAAGTCTTTGTTGAAGAAATATCGGAATGGAATTCTAGGCTCATTTGGTTGGCCAATTGTTGGTAGTGGTTTAGACGGTCGATGTAATAAGGAGGGTTGTCAACCGCCAGTAAAGTCGATGTTTGCTTATGGGTTGAGCCAATCCATGTTATTAGACATAGCTCGAGCAATGTTATCAAGGTGATATTCGACCTCGATGGCACTTTCGAGCTATCTTTTAACAGTTGAAATGCTTCATTCTTGATTAAGCCTCAACTTTCGGATTTCGTCATCTTCTTTACTTTGAACTTTTCTTGCAGACTTTTAGCATGCTCCAAAGTAGTAACCGTTACCGGATCTTGACCTTCTTAAGGGTAGGGAGTGGAATTGACAAGTGTAGAAAACCATTCAAATTCCTCTGTGTTATCTTCATCTAGCCATGAGGGATAGGGTCGGCCTTGAGCGCCTTCTTTTCTTTTTCTTAGGCCTAGATGAGGATTACGGTTTTGTACTTTGTCGAGAGAGGCGTGTTGTTGTTGGGGCTCATGGTATTCTTCATCGTCACCACCCGTATACTCAAAGTGGTCACCGGTTTTTGAGCAGGGTGTGGTAACTGAATCTTGAGGTTTATCTGGAGAAGAGGGGAGGAGATCTTTGTTGAAAGGAGTCCTTTGTGGTGGAAGTGCATTGAGTACTAAATCAAGATGATTCACTGACTTCTTTGTGCGTTTAAGCTCCTTATCCTTATCTTGATCTTTGTCTTCATCATCTCTTGAACGGCAGGCCTTATAGCCTCTTCCTAATGAATTGAGTTGGTATTCGGCAATGCTTCAAAACATTTTAGCTTCATGGGAGGCAAGCGTTGCTGTTGACATTTGTGCTACTGCGGTTTACTAATTCATCATCGAGAAGATTGTAGTTTCAAGCGGATTGATGCTCAAATTTGATTTCATGGCTTGCTTGGCTAAATGTAAGATTTGGATAAAGTTATGCAGTATACATCTCCTTTGTCAATTTTGGAATGACCTCCATTAAGAACTTGTGAGTGTATCCTTTTATCATCTCGTACATGCTCCCTTGAAGATCATCCTTCATAAAACTTGTACATACTCCCTTTCAACTTGCATCTTGTCATTCTCATCATGAAGATACGTTATCTGTCGAGAAAGTCAACTTTCTAGAGAATATCTTTCTTTCATTGACTCGTTTGGCGGCTTTAACGATTCGATTCTTAGATTGAGAGATCCAAGATGGAGTTGGCTTCTTTACTTATTTGGATGATGATTTGGTTGATTTCTTTGATGGTGGTGGTGAAGAGTGAGAAGAAGAATCGGATGATGATGAGATGTGAGGAGACTCCGGGTCCTTTGGTGGTTCAGAAGTTTCTTCCTTTGATCGCGCAGCGGGCTATCTAGAAGAAACTTATCATACTCGACATCTTCTTCATTGCCATAGCTTGTTCATCGACTTTGGCTTTGGTCGCAGGCTTCTTCACCATCGGCTTTTCACCTCAACTTCTCGGATTACGGTTCTTCAAATCATACTCAAGTATCTTCAACGCGGTTTTGTTGTTGTACCAAAGTGGTGGCACCGCATCCCTTATCGGGTTGATTAACCGCATCGGAGACCCGGTGAAGGTTGAGCTACACCACTTGACCCTTCGGGGCCACCCATTTGTTCTTTTGCAAATTCTTTTGCCGCGTGTTGGAGTCTAAGGAATTTGAACTTCTTCTGTATGAAGTATCGGTTGCTCTTCTTCTTCATCCGAGCTTTCTTCAAGGCACAAGTACAGTGAGTCTTCCCTTTTCCTTTGTCGGTGGTGGACTTGGAGGTTTAGGCTGGAAGGAGGTTGTCATGCGATTCATTTGAGTAGAAAGTCTCTTCATCGATTGAGGTACCTCGAGTCCTCGTCCATTAACTTTCTTTGCGGTTCAGGCTTAGATACGGGAATAGGAACAGCTTCCTTGGCGGGAACTGTCCCTTTCGTGGAGGATTCCTCTTGGGAAACATCCTCGACTCTCGATTGCTTGCAGCACTTCCGGCACTTCCTCTTACGGTTCTCCTAGTAGGTGTTCCAGAAGGCTTTTCATCGAGATGACCAACTTTGCCTTCTCGTATTGCTACTTGATACCTTTTGTATGTTTCAAGCTTTTGATTTCATTTGTCGAGGAAGGTGATCGAGGCTGACACGCACCCTGTTTCTTTGTTGGCGATTCCTTGATTCGTGATAGGGTAGGCTCAGTCAACATATCGTGATTATCGGGGTCATTGAGCCTCATGGAATATCGGGATGAAGTCCAAGTGCTCTCACGGATCAACAATTTCGTGAATCTGACATAGGGAATCTTTGAGCCAAGTTTCTTGTGAAATGACATCATGTCTTCCCATAGCATTGCTTCAATTTCGATGTCCTTTTGTTGATTTGACCGGAAAAGATTTGTAGTTCCATGAGCTTGGGATGCTCATAACCACTATCACGCGACCGAGAGACCGATTTGGTACTGATGATGTAGAGGGTTCTCCACGGTTGAGGAATGTTCTTAAGCTCCACATGAGAATGCTTAGTGATAATTCATGAAGCTTCATCATAGCCAATATCCATCGAATTCGACTGTCTCTTGAGGTGTGTGGCATAGAAGTCGGTTGGCTCGATCTCAGAATTAGAAGAACGACCGTAGATGCTGCGTGTGATGGTGACTTGTTTGTGATTTAGCGTCAGCGTCACCGCGACTTTGACCTTTGATCCTTTGCATTGAATTCGAATTGTTGTATGTAGATCTCGATCGGAACGTAGCGAGTGTGAGAGCATGTTACAGTACGGATGATTCCTAAGAATATCCACGCAATCAAGCAAGAAGATTACGAGCATGTGAGGGTTTCAAAGTCAACTTCGAGATTGTTCTTTACAATCTTTCTTGGATAGCCATTAGGGAAGATATCAGCAATTGTGAGAACTTATGGTGCATCCACATTCATTTGGCGACCATGTAGCGTGATCACGAAATAACATTAGCCATAAGAACCAACATATCGAAAGACATAATGTTAGTCAACAGAAGGTTTTATTGTCTAATTATTGAATATCAGTGTTAATGATTATTCGAGTCCTAAGTCACTTGTTTGTCCAATAGTCCAATGGCGTCGTGAAATGTTTCGTGAGTTAGTTAACTTTAAGTTTTAAAGTTTATGTTATCACTTATAGTTCACAACATATCAAGCGTTTAAGTTTATTAGTGACATTATTGGATTCGTGGCGTTATGATTCATTTATTTACAAGTTTGCACGCGTAACAATTCAAAACGAAGGTTTGATCAAGGCTTATCGCGTGGAATAGTAGCTTATCGAAACAAGTAAGCGGGGTTATATCGTAGTAGCACATGTAGCTTACGCGTAGGATCTGACACTGCGTAAGAAATATTGCAGCGTGAGCGAAAGAGTAACTTTATCGCGTAGAGCTTACGAGTAGGCGTATATAAACTTTAGCGTAAGGCTTACTGCGTAAGAGTATACCTTATCGCGTAGAGTCCTTGTTACGCATATCCTTCACGGATCAGCGTAGTCCCATTGTAGAACCTTACGGCGTAATAGTTACGTAAAATTTCTCTTACGCGATAACTTTCACGGCGTAAGGTGATCCTTATCGTAGAGTAACAAAGACCTTGATTACGAGTTTTTATGCGTAGTAGCAAGCCCGAAAATAAAATCATCATGTCATCAATCTTAACATGTATAGTCATTCAAAAAAATAGATCATAGCATGAAACTCATTGAACAGCTGGCGAGAAAACCTTCGCGTAGTCAAAACCCTAAAGTTCAAAATTACGCATATGATTTCTAGCCATAGGTTATGCACCAAAGTGTTGGTAAGTCTAAGATGTTGTGAGATCTATTAACCAAGTTTTAACATCTAATTACGTGGTGAATCAAAAATACCCAAACTCAAGAACATTTAAACCCTAATTCCTAATTTCGACATAATTAGTGTTTACGGGTTGTTATAGGGCACGGATATCATCAATTCAACATGATATTAACCTCACAAACAATCTTTTGACCAAAACCTTCACATTTGAAAACCCAAATACTTAAAACCAATTTTGAACCAGCTCATAAACCCTAATTTCACAAATCATTCATTCGTGATTTTACGGGTGATTTTGATGATTAAAATAATTTATCATTGATTGTATATATTATTTGAAACATTATTTTAACAACATCACTTTTAACCACAAACACCAATTCCTGATCATGTGTCATTCGCATAACACACAATCTTGATTATAGTAGGATTTGAACAAATCAAATCAAAGCATTAAGTACAAAACGATTAACAACGTTGGGATTCATGAAAACAAAATGTTTAAATTTTATGATTGATCAAAAACACAATTTCTTGAGGAATTATTTGTGCGTAGGATAGTTAGATGAGGTAAATGTGATGAAGAAGAAGGTTAGGTGGGTGTTTTTATTAAAAATAACTTTAAGCTTTTGGCAGTTTTGGTCCCTCCACCTTTTCCTTTTTCATCCAAAGCCATTTAACTTCCATTTTGGTTACCAAACAAAGATTTTAAGAAAGAAACTTTGACGACACTCCCTCGACTTAAGAAAATAATGAAAGGTTATAATTTTAGTCAGGAGTGTCGGTTTAACCGAAAAGTTTACCACCATTGATACAAGAAACAACGAATAGAGTAACATGCAAGTACCGGATGTTTTGAAGCAGCTTAAGAATTTATTTTCTCTCCCTCAACACTTGATCGAAAAAATACTGAATTTTGAAAGATTATAGTGTTGGCGGAAGAAATGTACTTGCAATGTTGAAAGAAAAAATAGATAGAAGAATATTTTTGTTGTTTTATCAGGTTTTATATTTTTGTATTTTGTTTTTGAAAAATATTTACAAAAGAGATTTTGGTGTTTGAGGGTTTTTTAAGATTGTTTTAGGAGTTCATCCAATTCCTCTTGAGTCAAACACCTCATACCAATCCGGTGGACCAACTCATTAAACCTAGAGGGAGGCAAGGCTTTGGTGAGAAGATCTGCCAATTGGTATTCTGTACCCACAAAATATAATTCAACGGTACCACGTTCCGTGATCCTTGATGAAATGATATCGAAGATCGATGTGCTTTGATTTGAGTCTTGGCCGAGTTGCGCGAGATCGCAATGGCACTCGATTGTCGCATGATACATCGGATTCACGTCAAATACGTAACCATAGTCTTTGAGTTGTGTTCTCATCCAAATGACTTGAGCACAACAGGCCGACATGGCTACATATTACTGCCGGTTGAGGACAATGATGTACAATCCTGCTTCTTCGATTGCCATGACACCATTTTGTCACCAAGAAATTGTAAAGCTCCTGAAGTACTTTTCCGTGAATCTAAGCATCTGCGTGGTGGCGTGCGATTAGTTCAAAACCGAGAATCCTTCGGATACAAAATTCCCAAATTAATGGTTCCCTTGATGTATCGGAGGATTCTTTTAGCCTCGAGAGGTGGGTTTGAGGTTGGTGCGTGATAACGAGAAGCAAATATACGGCAAAGACAATATCAGTCTGTTGTTAGATACATGAGACACCCAATGATACTACGGTATTTGGTAGGGTCCACCAATTTCCCATGTAAATCGGCGTCTAGCTTCTTGGTATGAGCCATTGGTGTGGCATAGGTGTCATAGGTTTTCATTCCAAATTTGTTTAACAATTCAAGGGCATATTTGGAGTGACTCAAGAAAATACCACGGGGTGATTGATGAACTTGTAGTCCTAGAAAGAGCGTAAGTTCACCCATCATGGACATTTCAAAATGTTTCTTCATTAGTTTTGCAAAAAGCGATTGAGTACTTTTTATGTGTTGACCCAAAAATGATGTCATCCACGTAAATTTGAACAATTAAGATATGTGTCCCGTGATATTGTATGAAAAGAGTTGGGTCAACCGAACCTTTGGTGAAATTATTGGCAATGAGGAAAGATGATAGCTTATCGTACCATGCCCGAGGAGCTTGTTTGAGACCATAGAGCTTTGTTCAGGTTTGTAGACATGGTTGGAGCGGGATCAACGAATCCTTCGGTTGGTGACATAAACCGTTTCTTTAAGTTGTCCATTGAGAAACGCGCTTTGACATCCATCCGAAGAGACCGTTATATTCATATGAGCCGCATAAACGCTGAGAAATATCCTCAACGACCTCAAGACGAGCAGCACCGGAGCAAAAGATTCTTCAAAGTCAATACCCTCTTCCCCGACGATAACCCTTAGCCACCACGCGTGACTTATTTCGATAACGCTTCCTTCAAGATCCAATTTGTTTTTCCAAATCCATTTGAGACCAATGACGAGACCCTCGTTGGTCTTTCAACCGATTCCCATACTTCAAGACGCGTTGAATTGGTTGAGTTCTTCTTGCATGGATTCAATCCGCTTGTCTTTGTCATTGCAAGGTCTTTGATGTTTTAGGTTCGATTGGCAGATGTGAGTGCATAAATGCAATGTTCACCATCTCGAGTGAAGACGTTGTCTTATGTAACGACCGTTGATTCGGGTTGCCAATAATATTTTCCAGAGGATGGTCTTTTATACATTGAGGATTCAAATGGCTTTGTTGAAGATTCGCGACATCAAAAGCGTGCGGCGATTTCATTAGCAAACGGGTTAAAGAACGATTTGGATCAAAATCGCAGTGGGGGTACTTCATTCGTAACATCATCGCCGGTTCATCATTGTTGGAAGCGGTTTGTTCAACTGTTGTGTTGGAGTCAACGGGTGGTGCTTCTTCAACAATAGTTGTTGTAGCGAGTGTATCGTATAAGAGTATTATCGTTGAGCAAAAAACAAATGGATACACCGAGCACGCTCATCAATATCGCCACAAAAGGGAGCAAATAACCTTTCCATTTGTTGACGAGTAAGTCGGGGCTTTGTTCAATGATGATGGGGTTTGGGGAAGTTTAGCGGTTGTGACCGGTTCCAAGTCTGTTATACTCGAAGCCATTTCCGTAAGTTCATCAAAATGAGCATGAATCGATTCCATAACCTCCTTTGTTCGACGATTCCGTTCGAAACCTTTAGAATTATCACAATATCCTATAAAGACTCCAATGTAAGCTTTGGCTTTGAGCTTTCCAAAGTCATCACGATCATTATTTGGATAGCAAAGAGATCCAAATACATGAAAGTGTTTGAGATTCGGTTTCTTTGGACAAGCTCAAAAGGTGTTTTGTTGTATGCTTTTGTAATCATAGAACGGTTTTGAGTATAGCATGCAGAGATACGACTTACGCCCATAAGTAACTGAAGTTTAGCATTGATTAACATTGTTCTTGCGCTTCCACTAACGCGTCGGTTTCGCCTTCAACAACTCCGCTTTGTTCTCGTGTATGCGGCAATAGATGTCCGATGTCAATTCCCACTTTCTCATAAAATTCACGAAGAGTTTGTTAACAAATTCAGCCTCGCGATACGATTTGTCGAACGGTGTTTCAGATCGAACTTGTATTTTCGTGAGAAAGGTGATGATCATCTGTGGAGCTTGATCTTTGCTTACAAGAAAGTAGACCCAAGTCCAGCGTGAATAGTCATCAACAATTACTAAGATGTAGCGCTTGCCATTGATCGTTTGCACACGCATCGGGCCACACAAATCCATGTGAAGAAGATGAAGCACATGCCGAGAGCTGTGTTCCACCTTTGAAGGAAAATGAGCACGAGTGCTTTTGCCTTGTTCACAAGCCGAGCAAAGGTGATCTTTAGAATACCAAAATCGTGGGAGTCCTTCAACTAGTTTGTCTCGAGCAAGGTTGGTGATGGTTTGAAAGTTTAGATGTGAGAGACGACGGTGCCATAGCCATGATTTTGTTGATGTTGCCTTTGAAAGTAAGCAGATGGGAGAAGAAGCAATCATGTCTTGCATAGAGATAGTGTAAAGACTGGAATTACGCGGAGCCGCATAAGGTCATTTCCTTGTAGATCACTTAATGAAACAAGTTTTCTCCCTCGAAAGCAACCTCCAAATCTCCATCACGTAATGACTCCATCTGAAAGATTGTGACCGAGGCCTTCCACATAATAAACCCCGCTAATTTCGATGTTCCCATTGATATAGTCTCCGTAGCCCATGATAGCTGCGAAGTGATCATTCCCAACCGACAAAGGCCAATGAACTTTGCATAAAGTTTGATAACAGTTTAAGGTTGCTGTCATGTGTCGGGAACATCCGCTATCAACAATCCAGAATGATCTCAGACACCGCATTACATGATGACACAGATGGAATAGAAGTAGATGTGGAACCCAAATGTTAGAGGGTTCCGAGCGCTTATAGTAGATATACAAACATCAATAGCTTTAGGTATCCATTTAAATCCTAGTGTGTTATATATCCATTTCTGCCATCTCCAACTAGTATTTGCTTTAGTCTTAGTGAATGCACTAGGTGGTACTACATTCCTAGGAGGTGAAACTGAGCTACAGGGGACAGAAAAGCGCTTCTTAGAATCTAAAGAGGCGGTCTACCAAGCAATGCACTTAGAAAGATTAGTAAGCCTAGAGGTATTCCGGTTCTTAGGATTCCTTAAACGAGAGATGATAGCTTTAGCAACACATTTATCATGACAATCGGAATTCATACTTTTATGACAAATAACACAAGGTGCATCGATCAATATCAAAAGTACTTAAAGGTTTAGCATTCGTTACATCACTATTTCTATTACATTTGCGGACGCATAATATCTATAGTGGAAGCAACGTGAGTCTTATTCATAGTCCTAGGGTGTTCTTCTACTTTAGCATTCTTTATTGATCTTTTCTTAGGTCGCAACTTCCTATTCTTCATGTAGTGCTCTTAGGCCGTGAAGTGCGGACGCTTTGGAAAAGACGCAACTATTCCTGCTTCAAGATAGAAGGAAGCACGCTAGCAACTTGTGATTTGGCAAGAGGATTCTAGGTTCATGATTACTAAGTGTTACCGGGGCTATTCTCTTAATCACGGTAGGCGGAAGTTGTTCATACTTTCCTAACATTTCTCTTAACTTGAAGATAGTGTGAATCGATCTTGATTTTCGTGACCAATATTTCCAAAGAAAATGCATAACTTCTTTAATGTGTGCAAGATAATGATCAAGTTCATTTGATGCTTCATCACGAGTCTTTTGAGTAAATCAAATATGACACCATATTCCTTTTAACTTTTACAAGTTCTTGTTCATATTTTGAGATTTGACACTTAAAAGACACGCTTTGATCATCCAGTTGCTCAATTTTAGGATCAAGATTTTGCACTGAATCGGGCGATTTTGTGTTTAAAAGCAAGTTGTTGATCGTGAATATCTTTTTGACACCAATTAAGACGACGTATTGCATTTGAAAGTTCGTTTGACAATCGCTTGTTTTCAACTTTTAAGGACTCGACCAAGCACATTATCGTGTTCTCAACATTTACCACGTAATCAACAAAGATCGCAGAGATATAATCAAATGCATATGACAAAGAATTCAATAGCACAACATTATGGACATCAAAGATAGATGACATCTTCCAAGAGTCGATCAACATCTTTTCTCAACATTTTCTTTTTACGCTTAGTATTAGAAATAGATGTTTCGCTTTTCTAAAACGACCTTCATCATTCCAAGTTCCTTATGAAAGTCCCTTTCCCAAGACAATGCACAACTTTTCAAATTTTTAACATTTGGTAAAAGATTTTTCGGAAAAATGTCTCTTTGTTCTCGCGCCAGAGGCGATTGAAAATGTTGAACTTTGATTTCGGAATGATATTCTATCTCATGTTGTAAAGTTTTGAGGTCAACCATGAAAAGGTCAAAATATCGAAGAATTTTGCGATTTTCGTGTTTTGAGTTTACTTCACTGATGGAAGGTAAAGGACCATAAGTTTGTGCATAATCTGGTTTGGGACTAACATTAGAAGACTCTGTGTTTTATGATAATCCTTGGTGTGTTAGAAGAATCCGTTGGTGTGACGAAGTGACCGCTTTTGAATAGTTAAAAGGTTTGTTGTAAACAACATTTTTTAATTTTGATCGACTCTCGCCTTCTCGTGATCTAATTCCTCTTGACGATGATATTCAACAACACTCATAATGTAATTATCAATTTTATATTCTGACTGGAAACTTCGTTTGGTTTGAATGCTATTGTTGAAAGCTTAGGTTTGTAATCAGCAAGATTCGGTCCATATCCATTTGGATTGGGTTTTAAAGTAAACTTTTCAATGGCGGTGACCGACTCGCCATGTTTGTAAACAACAGTTTTAAACTCTTTAAGTTTGTTTTGCAAGCCGATGATTTCTTCAAGATGATCATCTATTCGCTTCGTTGAATGCTTTTTGTATGCAGAGAACTGTTTTTGACAAGTTAACAACTCACCCTTAGCTTTTTGATTTTCCAAGGTGAGAGCGTTAATTTGCTTTTTATGTTCATGTTTCATTTGTTCTATTTCGGACAACAAAGCATTCTTCGAAGCGGCTAGATCACGCATCTGTCTTTCTAAATATTTTTGGTTTTGATGAGATTTGGCAAAGGCTGCTTCAAAACCTTTTTCACGCTTTTCTTGAGTTTTGAAAAAGTTGAGTTGCTTTTGTAAACATTCAAAATCCTTGGTTAACAAAGGCATTTTTGCTTTTCAAGTACTGATTAATGGCATGACATTTTTCCACTATGGTTTGTTGGTCTTGTATTAAACGAGCAAAATCTGGATGAGGCAAAGTTCGGCGTGTTCAACGTGAGTCATAACATGATCATTACTTAGATCCTCAAGTATAACCACGGAGTCAATTTGATTATCAAGGGAAACCATAAGGTCATCTTGATCGTCAAATATAACTACGGGTTCTAGTTGAAAATCGTCGGAATGAGATGTGGACGACTCATTTTGAACATTCGAGCCTTGCGGATTCAGATGTTGGCGGAGATATGAGATCGAGATAAATATGGTTTGTTCGGGTACTCGAGACAAGCCATCGATGTCATACACCGGGCCCCGTGTCACTTATGTGTAACTCCTGCATATTAGCCATCAACATAACAGCTGCATTGGCCCGCAAGTCCTCCATATCATCATCCGAGTGCGCAGATTTGCCATAAAGCTCGTTCTTTGTCCGTGAGAGTTCCACCGGCCTTCATCCTTAAGAGCCAAAAGAAGAGCCTCTTTGTGAAATAAGCATTGCCCTCTAGTCCTCGGCTTTGGGCATGCATTAGCCAGTGTCCCTTCTCATTGCGCTTGTAGCATCAAGACCATTCAACCCATTTTGAGCATTTCGCTCCACCACTTGAGCTCTATTGTTATTCCTACCCACAAAGATTAAACCCTTGACCACCGCCCATCCGACGACCATAACCACGATTCTGAACTTCAACTCGCCCATTGTTCACAACAGCTTGATTCCTTGTGTTAGATGAGGAACGAATACGGTTGTTGGATTTGTTGGTATAACGGCTAAAGGCATTAGCAATCATAGCAAATCCTTGTTGCAATGCTTCGAACGGATCGATGTCCTCATTAGCTTCACTGACAAGTGCTTGAGCATTGTTGTTGTTGTATGGAACCAATTGAGTTTGTTGAGATTGAGGCTGTGAAGGATCATATGGTGTGATTGTAGCGCTTGGTTGAGTTGGTTGAGGAGAATAACCGTTTTGAGCATATAAGGCAAGTTGTTGATTTTCTGGATGTGTCGGTGGAGCAATTTGAGCACGGAGAATCCTTTCCCTATCAACTTCCTTTTCATGAGGCTTCAAGTAATCGTACAACAATCCATATGTAGAATGATGCATATTCTTCGCTTGACGGAGAAAAATGACATACTTCTCCCATTCAGAACCAAGACTACTCAAGAACTTAGTATTCACCGCAATTCTTGGCATGATGATGTTGTGTTTATCCAAATCATTGATGATGTCCGAAAAACGATGATGATAAGACTCTAGTGTCTCTCCGTGTTCAATCATGAAGTGTTCATAAGCCAAGTAAATTTTGGATTCCAAATCCTCCCGATTGAGTACAGATCCTTCCATAAGAAGATGAATATGATCCCACATTTCCTTTGCAGTCTTTTGAGCATCAACACTTCAAGGAATTGGGTTAGGTAATCCTAAGAGGATATATTGCATTGCAAGTTCATCACTTTCATAGTGTAGAAGTTCCTCTACATTAGATTCAAGCTCTAAACAGAGCAATGTTGGATTGTTCATCTCTTGGTGGATTAGCATTTGGATCTCCGGGTACAATGACAATAAGCATCTCAAATGGACCTTCCAAGATAACCTTCTTTAAGAACTTTCCATGTGGCTTCTTCGGATCACAAAACCTAAAGAACCTTATCACCCATTGATCGTAGTTTCCTGGAGTGAGCATTGGAGGTCTATCAAGTGATCCAGCCTCATGAATTGATTGTTGGCTACTTAAAGCTTCACACATCTTTGCAAACCAAGTGGGTTCCTTCATAGTGTTCCTGGATGGATGTTGATTGAATTCGCTTGTGTAGGGTTGAACTTGAAGACTTGGTGGTGGTTGAACCATTTGAGGTTGTGGAATTGCAGCAAGTTGTGGAGTATGTTGTTGATTAAATTGTTGTTGATAAATTGCTTGTTGTTGATTCCATTGTTGATGTTGTGGAGTTAGTTGTTGTTGACGTTGAGAATAAGTGTAAGGGAAATAGTTAGAGTATGGTGGTTGTGACATGTTGAAAACTTGTGTTGGTAAAAATGGATCTTTGTAGTTGAATGAACCTTTGTTGATGAAGTATCCTTAGGCGTAGAAATCACAATAACCAAGTAGCACTTATGCGTAAAAACACCAAAGTTAACGCTGTAACAATGAGAGTTACGCCAGAAGTTTTAGCTTACGCAGAAGTGGAAAAACACTAAAGTTATGCGAGACACAAGTTATGCGTAGAAAGTTAGGCGTAGGATTATCTTATGCGTAAGACTGGCTTAGCGTAAGATGAATCTTATGCGTAGGATATCTACGCGTAAGCTTTCTGCTTATGCGTAAGTTTAGGTTTTATCTCAAATGATCTTTTACACTATCACAAAGGCAAAAGATATCCAAAGTCGACGATTTTGGCTTATCCAAGCAAGAACACACGGAGTAAACCATGAAACTGAAGATCAAACCAAGGATAAAGTTACGCGTAAGATTAGGGTTTCACTTACGCGTAGCTTACTCATAAAAATGATTTTGCCCAAAGTTGTTTCTAAACCAGATTTTTGTTATGGAATAGCTTCAATATCACCAAAATAACACAAAAGTGTGAAACTTGATGAATTAAAATGGCTAAACAGGTTACGCGTAGAACGTCACACCTGCAAAAACAAGCTTAAAAACTTAGATCCACGCTTAAAGGTTGAAACTTTTTGCCAAAAACAAGTATTTTAACACCTTAAAACATTGAAAGTACAAGAATCTTGGATTAAAAAGTGTAAAAATGAGTTTTTAAGCGATCCAAAGTATGAACCACGTTTACGCGTAAGACCGAACAAAAAAAACTTCAAAAATGAAAGTGTTAACCCAACTATTTGGCGATTGATACCACTGATAGGTCACTAGATTTACAACACAAACTTAATAGAAAGAGATAGAGGCGATTGAACAAGAAATCAAACACAAACACACCTGTATAAAAGACAAGGTTATGCGTAGAGTGTAGTGAAAGAAATAACTTGAACAACCAACCTTCAAATGAAGGTTTACAAGAGTATTTATAGGAGGGAAGCTAGGGCAACACTCCTAGTTCCCATCCTTTCCTTATTGGACATGGGCCTAAGCTCATGGGCCTTCTACATAAGCTTAAGGCTAATAACAAACATAAAGGCCATAATTAAGCTAACTATTACATATGAGTAACTAACACTTGAATAAAGGTTTAGGAGTGATTCCAACAATCTGACCATTATATTTTCACAGCTTTGGTACAAAAAAGCACGAGAATGAATAGCAACGCTGACTTGGACAAAAGATTGACACAAGACCGATGTACAGTATAAACCATATGACTTTTTGACCAATAAAGATACATAAAATCTGTTAAAAGTTGGTTAACCACAATAATAAGAAAGAAAGAATTTTTTGACCAAAAAGTGATACAAAAATAGTTTTTAAAGCAAGATTCGAACCAACATAAATTAATATAACACAATAACCATGGTACGAAACCACACAAATCAACAAAAACACAATAACCTTGGCTCTGATACCATTTGTAGGATCGTGTATTTTATGTTGTTTAGATGATTCGGGTGGTCTAGGATGGTGATAATACAAGAAAACCATGGATAGAGAGATAAAGAGATGAGAGGGTGTTCTTGTTAGAGAGTTGTTTAACAAAAAATGAAAGCTTAGATTGAGAAGCACCACTCCTTCCAAGGATGGAAGGGGTATTTATAGTTATAAACGATACGCCCTCCTCACTGCCGCGGATCGTGCATACGAACGTGGGTAAAGACCCGTCCTTCCTCCACGATGATGCTCTAAACTAATCTACGCTACAAACTAACTAATTAACTACTGAACAACGTAAATACCGATATGTCTACGAGCTAACTTATGCTAGATTATATTTGGGGTGACCGACTCTTCACTATGGAATTTCTAATTCCTAACATACTCAAAAGGATTCTAAAGGAGAAGCAAATTCTAAGGAAGCTGATTCTTCAAAGGAGTTCTATTTTATTGAGAAGTGGAAAGTTGGTCTTGTCTCACCCATCATTGACAAGAAAGGTCCCACTGATGATGATAATTTGGATTCTGGAAACAAAGGTGATAATCATCAAGATAAGGAAGAGTTGTTGCAAGATAACTCAGTGTCGGTAGAAGAAATTAAAAGGAAGAAGAATTCTGAAAGCACTGCTAAGCATAATGAAAGCACTGCTAAGCCAAGTTCTACCACTGCTAGTTCAAGTGAAACCCCGAATGCAAACTTAGATGGTAGTACTTTCTTTAGACCCACTGCTAAACCACTATTTGGTGAAGATGAGTATACCACTGATCCATACATGCCTGATTTAGAAGAAAGGGATACTCCAACTGATGATGAAAATCTTGATGA
This sequence comes from Chrysanthemum makinoi, assembly GCA_910596185.1. NCBI lineage: Eukaryota > Viridiplantae > Streptophyta > Magnoliopsida > Asterales > Asteraceae > Chrysanthemum > Chrysanthemum makinoi. Next base: position 251,681,841 of record OU343217.1, on the reverse strand, counting down.
CTATTTCAATGATGCAGATTTTACAAATTTAGAAACAGTCATTACAGAGAGTCCAATTCCTACTACCAGAGTTCATAGGAATCATCCCAAAGAGCAAATTCTTAGAGATCTAAATACTCCAGTTCAAACAAGAAGCAAGGCTCAGAACACTAAAACCTTTCCTGAATAAGGTTTCTTTGCAAGGTTACTTCTCAAAAAAATTAGTCATAAAGATCTGTAAAATTGTTTGTTTGCTTGCTTTCTGTCTCAAAAGGAGCCCAAGAGAGTTGAAGAAGCTTTGACAGAAGAAGGATGGTTTGAATCAATGCAAGAGGAGCTATTGCAGTTTAAGCTTCAAGAAGTGTGAACATTGGTTGACCTTCCAAATAGGGATGAAAGAGGTATAGTGGTAAGGAATAAATCAAGGTTGGTTGCTCAAGGGTACACACAAACTCAAGGTTTGGATTATGATGAAGTATTTGCCCCAGTTGCAAGAATTGAAGCTATCAAATTGTTTTTGGCATATGCTTCATTCAAAAATTTTGTTGTGTATCAAATGGATGTTAAAAGTGCCTTTCTGTATGGTACTATTGATGAGGAGGTGTATGTATGTCAACCTCCTGGTTTTGAAGATCCTGATCATCCTGATAAGGTCTACAGGGTGAAAAAGGCTATGTATTGTTTGTATCAAGCTCCAAGGGCATGGTATGAATGCCTTTCTACTTATTTGATAGACAATGGCTTCAAGAGGGGAGTGATTGATAAGACTTTGTTCATAAGGAAGCTCAAGGATTATATATTGCTTGGTCAGGTTTATGTTGATGACATCATCTTTGGCTCAACCAATAAGGAGCTATGCAAAGATTTTGAGAAACTTATGAATGATAAGTTTCGAATGAGTTCTATGGGTGAACTCACTTTCTATTTGGGGCTACAGGTTCAACAAAGGACTGATGGTATTTTCATTAGTCAAGACAAGTATGTAGCAGATGTTTTAAAGAAGTTTGGGTTTCAGGATGTAAAGAGTGCTAGTACACCAATGGAGACTCGAAACCATCGCTACTGAGATGATGGAAGTCTCACGCTTGACTTGAAGTTGTATAGGTCCATGATTGGATCTTTGATGTATATCAATCGCATCTAGTCCGCATATTATGTTCTCAAAGATGTGTGTGCAAGATTCCAAGTCACACCAAACACAACACACTTGAATGCTGTGTGAAGATAATTTTAGATACCTTTTAAGGGTCATCCTAAATTGTGCCTTTGGTACTCTATGGATTCACCTTTTGATTTGGTGGCCTATACGATGATTATGCCGAGCTACTTTGGATAAGAAGTCTACTACTTGCGGAGGATGTCGTTTTTTGGGAGCGTGTTCATCTCATGGCAAAGGAAAAAGCAAACAATTGTGGCCCATTCCACCACTGAAGCTGAGTATGTGGTTCTGGCTAGTTGTTGTGGTCAAGTGCTTTGGATTCAGAATCAATTGTTGGACTTTGGGAATGTGAGTGATATTTGTGATATGTGAGTAGATGGTCTTAAATAGAGTAAATATGAAATCAGGGAGTTAAATGTGGGGAAGGTGTGAGTAGTTGAGAAGTAAATAAAGTCTTTTGACTTTGTTAGACGATTCAGTGACTTGGATTTGACCTTTTGACTGGGTGTTTAGTATTTTTCTAACCACTGCCAGTATTCATTTTGAAACCACTCCTTGTTTTACTAACCACTGCTAACCTTAACCATATTTCTTGTATTTGGTTTGTGTTTGTGATATGCAGGTATTAAGGACTTATGTATAAATTGGAGCTTTTTGGAGCTGCTGCTGTGTTTTGTAAAAAAAAAGAAAAAAGAAAAAAAATCCTTCATACTAATGCTTAATATCACTATTTTTGGCTTGGATTTGGTTGATGCAGTATTGGTCAAAGATTGGAGAGTGATTGATGTATCCACTGCTAGAGCATTTCAAACCACTACTAGTGCTTTTCAATCCATTACTATAGTTTTGTTGCTGATGGATACTTGAGGGGCTGTTTTGTAACTTTGGTGATAATGTATTTATTTCCCCAAATCACTGTTAGATCATTTAATTGATCTTTAAATCACTTCCTTCTTGGCGCCTAACACAATCCTAACCACTCCCAACTGCTTTATTCACAATCCCACATCATATCACTTCACTAATCACAATGCTATCACTGTATTCCAAAACCCATAACCTAGTTCCTTATTTGATAAAAAACAATCAATCAGAGGGCTTTCATGAGATGATTGATTTCTTAACCACATCCCCATCCACTTTGCATTAATCCAGAAAGCACCAACAATCCTTAAGACATATGTTCATCAATTTTGGTGGAATGCTGAGATACAGGAGAGAGATGGATTAGAGGTTCTTAGGACAGTTGTTGATGAGAATGAGATTTTGGTCAATGAGGGTGTGATTAGGACTATTCTGAAGTTAGAGGATGCTGATGGGGTGATTAATCTTTTTGATGATGCTATTGTTGAAGGGTTAGATAGATTAGGTTATGAAAGGAGAGAAGGTAGAACTAAACTTCATAAAGGTATGTTTTTACATCAGTGGAAGTTTTTGATCCACAATTTGTTGATGTGTGTGAGTAATAAGACCATAGGGTTTGATGAGTTTCCTTCCAAAATTGCATCTGCAATTATTTGTCTTTCTGAAGTGAGGAAATTTAATTGGTCTAGGATGATTTTTGATGGCTTTTTGAAGAATATTAGGGAGAAGGGTAAGTATTACTTGTACCCTAGGTTTGTTCAACTGATTGTGGATAGTCAGATTGTAGAACCTCTTGATCATCATAGGGAGTATGAAGTTCATTTTATGCTTCCTAAATAAGAATCCCAGTTTTACTGGTAGAGTCACACCATCGTTTCCCAATATGCTAGATTTACCAGATGTTCCTGACTTTGATGATGTACCTGAACCACAACCTTCCCAACCCACTGGTGTTGAAACCCATGTCATTACAACTGAACCCCCTGCCATCACACTTGAACCCACTGCTGACCACCCTGAACCCACTGCTGAGCCTATAACTTCAACTTCTTCACCAAATAGAATTATGTTTACTAGGAGGAAGAGGAAGGGCACCCAGCTACCTCAGGCTGGTGTTACTGGTGTAGCTAATGAGGCTGTCACAAGAAGTGGAGGTGACATGATTGGAAGGGCTTCCACTCATCGACTCATGCTTAGATGCTTGGTCGTGATGGAATCATAAATAAGACCCAACCTTTGGCAATTCCTAATGTGGAGAGTTCCTTGGAACTCAACACAAGTGGAGGAATCCCTAGCCAACTGGCTACTCTAGGGTGCATAAATGATCAAACTAGGTCTGATGCTATGTTTTCTTTACCCAAGGATTCACCTCTCGAGCGGTTACATAGCTCAAGTGATGAGGTAGTTTGGAACATGGTATTGAATTGACGGATCCTACTCAGGTACATGATGACTTTTCCAATGAACCACCTCTCGGACCAGTAAACACAGGTCGAAGTAGGGAGGATATTCTTGAACATTTAAAGGAATTGATGGTCAAGTGTGCCAAAATGGAAGGAACAATCTCTAGTCTTCAATAACATGCTGTGTTTTAGGGCAGACAGATCAGAAATTTGAAGGACATGGTGTTTGTTTTGGAGAAGGTTAAGAGACCAGGGATTGCTATTGTAAGGACGGTCAGAAAGCAGAGAAAGAAGGTGCACTCCTCTCAGGATGTGAATTTGGAGGATGTAACCAAACAGGGGAGGAGTGAGTGCATAGATTCAGGGGAGTCTGCTGTGAATATGGATGATGATTTGGATAGTGGAGATCAAGGAGATGTTTATGTGGTGTCTGATAAAGATGGAAATGAAGCCGTACTTGAAACTGTGAAGAGTGTAGTAGAAGACAAGGAGAAGGAGGTGGTGCAGGCAACAACCACTGTTAGTGTTGCTGCAACCACGGCTAGTTTAATTGAAACCACTGCTGCAACTTCATCTGAGGTAAATTTATCCAGTGCTACTTTAAACACACCCATAGCTGTAACAACCACATCCACAATAGTCACAACCACTGCTATATCTCCACCCATAACTAAAGAAGTAGAGAATGAGGTTGCTGGTACTTTGGTGAACTTAAGTAAAATTTATGCACCTATCATAACACCTAAACCCTTAAGTAAAAGTTTGACAATTGGTGAGCCTTTGAAGACTAAGGAGGTATTACCAGACATTGGAAAGGGAAAAGGTATTGCTGAGCCAGTTTTGAAATTTAAGAGTAGACAAGAACATATTGCTTATGATGAAGAGTTTACAAGAAGATTGCAAGCTGAAGAAGAGGCAACTGCAGAGAAAGAATAGCAAGAAGAAGAAGAGGCTACTCATAAATTGTTAGCAGAATGGAATGATCAACAATCTTATCTTCAAGCTTGTGATGGGATAAAGGATGAGTATACTACACTAGAATGGGCACATTTATCTATTGATGAAAGGTGTAAAGTGTCGGGTGAATGGGCAAGAAAGAAAAGACAGGAGAAAAATCAAGCTAAGAGGAAGAAACCTCCTACCAAGAGAGAAATGAGAAATGTTATGATGAAGATTATCAAGAACATGGATATGCATGTTGGTGAAAATCTAAGAAATTGTACATATGAAAGGATTGAAGAGATTTATATGAGATGTATAAGAAGAAATGATGACTTCAAATCAATGAACTCTGAAAGAGATGAAGAGTGGATTAAAAGCAGACAAAAGAGGAAATCCGAGATTCAAGAGACATCTGGATCTGAGAAACTGAAAGAGAATGCTGAGAAAGAGTCAGGAGTGGATGATACAGTACCTAGTGTAGCTAATCAATAGATTATCTTTAAACATTTGAGCTTAATGGAAGTGAAGGATGTTGGAAAATTCAAAGAGCTAATAATGAAGTCTCTGAGTTTGATAAATTTTCACAAATGCTTCAATATCTAGATAGAGATGATTTGATGAATCTATGGAAGCTTTACAAGGATAAATTTGGTACTGTGTGTCCAGATGATTGTCATGAGGGAATGGTGTATCATAATCTGAAGATCTTGTTTAAACCTACTCATGATGAACATGAATGGAAAGGACTCTACAATGGCAATGTTACAAGATGGTTTTTATATCAGTCTTGTGGAGTTCATGTGTTAACTGTTTCTGGAGAGATTATTCATATGCTTGTAGAAGGTGATTATCCTCAGTTGAATAATTATCCAGGAGTTATTACTCAGATGGTCAAGCCTGGTGGTTTAAAGATGTTGCAGCCCTATGATGATCAAGCTTACAGTTTGTTGCTAAAGTATGAGCAAATTCTTAAACTGTTACGTGTTTGGATACATCCTCCAAGACAGATGATTTTAGCTTAAAGGAAACTTGACAATTCTATTTGAATATATCAAGTTTAGGGGAGGATTGTTGGGTTTTAGGTTCCACTGAGAAGAATTATACTAAGGATGGAACCACTGCTAGTGCAAAGGAAACCACGGGTAGAAGAAGGAAACCACTGCTGAGTCAAACCATGGCTAGTAGTATTTGTGTAACCACGGCTAATGTATTGTAACCCTTTGCTAGTTGATAAGTTGGTTTAATGTTTTGTATTAGATAAATATGGGAAAGATATTTATCTTGTAGGTTAAGTATTGTATATTGTAAAGGACTCCTTAGCCTATAAAAGGAGGTCCTAGGTTAGATTAGATATACTTGTGTTTTGATATATCTAAGGTCGATACACTTCAAGGTTGTAAAACCCTAATACTATTTAGAGTATTTGTTATTAATATAATAAAGGTATTTAAGTTTTATTACTGTTCTTCTTCTTAAGGTTAAATATTATATTCCGCGTAGTATTTAACAAGTCATTGTTAAGTCAGTTTCTATAAGGATTGTTTGCTCAACTGGGATCAACAAATAGCCCTCCAAATTTCTCAACTTAAGGCAGACACCGGGTTCAATTCATATGCTTCTGGATGTCACTAGATGACACTGGTATTGAAGATTAAAGTCATCATGGACCCAGTGACGCACTGCACTAAACCTTCTTAGCCACTCAAGTTTCTCTCAGCAGAAGCTTGTTTCATTCTCACAAGGAACCCTACGTAATCTATCGAATTTCTCTTAGAGATTGTTGGTATTGAAAAAAGGAGACTCTCTCCCTAGTCTCCGCTCAGGAAAACCAAAGTGCACTATTGAGTCTAGAGCCACGAGATTCATCAAAAGCTCTCTTAGGAACACTTGAACTTTTATCACTTGTCGTTTAACATTAAAGACGCAAGTGATACATTCTAGAGTCCTTCGCAGATCCTAGCAATCTGCCAAGAACATTTTTGAGGGGATTCACAATCGTGGTCCTCAGTGATTGAATGGAAACTCCTGCCAGGGTTAACATCAAATAGCCCTGACATCAGGTCACTTCGGTAAATCCTTGTGGGTTACGCTTAGTGTTGTCTCAAACGGTCTACAGTCGTGAGGTGATGCTTCGGTGTACCTCAGCGAATCACCTGAACTGTAGATGTACTTCAGTACATCGTGTTAGCCTACTTAAGGGCCTCCAATTCAGGAACATCCTTAGCTAGAATTAGAGATTTGTTTTCACACTTTGCTATTAACACCCTCGAAGTTCGAACTTGTAAGTGCTATAAATCCCGCTAAGGAGATTCCTTTCAAGAATCGAGTCCTGAAGATGAGGGTCATTACATGAACTCGTTCAATGTAATGCCAACTATCCCTCCACGGGATTTGGACGGCTGATTCGCTCGACCAAGGTGAATGGAATCAAGACATTCATTAGTAAAACAATCATAGTGGTCAATTCTTTAAGAAAAGACCTCAATCATCGATTGGTGCTTATTACTAACCAAATTTATGCAGCTGCTGATGGATGCTCCTGGGAGGAAAGATCGTGATGGCTCTCCTCATGCTCAGACCAACAACAATTCATATGAAGTTCTCTCAAAAAGCAACTTAAAAGTCAAAAATATTCTTCATCAAATCTACAAAGTTTAAAGACTAGAGAAATACATCACAAATGGAATCAAAGTCAAAAGTCGTGTGAGCATGTTGGAGAAAGACGAGGAGACACCTGAGGAACGAAGCTGAACAGATGCAGACAACAACATACAATCACCACATCCACAGACAGAACAAAGAACAAAGAACAAAAATTACAACGACGTCAAAGCTGAAAACTTCAAAAGATACAAGATCCCACACAAGGGGAGATTGTTGGAACAAAAGCATCTCTACTCACAAGAAAGAAGAGTGCTAGAAGATGTCGAGCAACCGCTATTACATCATAACTATCACTTAAGGGGAGATTCTTGGAAACGCTCCTAAAAATTATTATAAAGTGTTAGTCATTTATATGTAATAGGTTGCAATTATATGGCTTTTATGTTAGTTATTAAGGCATGGCTTATGTAGAAAGCCCATAAGCCCATGCTAAGGCACATTAGGTCAAGGAAGGGACTAGATATGTTGCCCTAGATCCCTTCCCCTATAAATACTCTTGTATACTCTCATTTGAGAGTGTTGTTCACTCATAATACATTCCTACGCATAACCTTTATCTATTGCCATTCGTGTGTGTGTTTGTGTGTGCAACCATCTCTCAATACCTTATTTCTATCATATTGATGCTTGTGTTAAGTTATGGTGACCTAACAGTATTTGTGGTCATAAAAGATTAACTTACAAGCCTACAGTTGTACAGACTGGTGTCATTGCACAAATAGACATTTTCTTTCATTTTTCTGAAAGAATTGTTTTACCACTTTTTATATTTATTAGTTGCTGATTATCACGAATAAAGACTTGGTTATATAAACATACAGAGTATAACATGAGGCATATGGTTCAACAAGAGTATAACAGAGTATAACATTGCTCGCTTGTACGTGAAGGAGATTGTTATACTTAGTGGTGTGCCGATTTCAATTAATTCTGATCGTGAAGGTCGTTTCACGTCAAATTTCTGGTCTTCACTCCAATAGCCTTGAGAACAAGTCTGGCTATGTGATATGGGTATCTTTAACAGACTGTTGGATGAAGTAAAAGGACCATCCAAAACATTAGAGAACATGTTACGTATCCGCGTGATTGATTTCGGCAATGGTTGGGGTAGGCACCTCCCATTGGTCAGAATCTCTTATAACCCTAGTCACGTTGTACGAGGCATTTTATGGTTGAAAATGCTGCTCAATGATTTGTTGGATTGAACTAGGGGATACCCAACTTCCTATCCTAAAATTGTTTGTAAAACTGCCGAGAGATTGTCCAAATCAAAATCAGAGTGCTAGCTACTTTGATCATGGGACATGGCTTGGCAACGGATGTAAACATTTGAAATTTCTTGATTTGGGGATAAAGTTATGATTAAAATCTCACCATGAAATCGTGTGATACGTTTGGTAAACGTGGAAAACCTAATCCTCGATGTATTGATCCTTTTTGAAATCACTGCTGGAGTTAGACTGGTAGCTTGGAGACTTGAGCTACCATAAGTAATTAACCGTTCATCACATCTTCATGTGTGTAATCGGAGGTAACGCCTCGAAGAGGAGACACGTGTTGTCCTTGCTAGAAGAGACCCAGATTGATCAATGTCTAGACTGTTTTGAGGAAACTATTAAAATCTTGGAATGTGAAGTCAAACGACTTGATCCAAGTCGTATTCCTATTGTTAAGGTTCAATGAAACTTTAAGAGATGTCATGAGTTCAGATTGGAACGTGAAAATTGAATCTTGAGAAAGTATCTTTATCTCTTTTCAATTCTAACGAATAACTTTAATTGAATCGCGAGGACGTGATTCCGTTAAGGAGGGTAGTCTATGAAATCCCGAGATTTTCTAGATATTCGTTTTTTTGAGGAATTATGTCTGTTTTTCATTTACAAACTTTCCTGAGCTTGATTGACGTGAAATTGAGAAGTTATCTTGCGAAACGTGAAAATTTGACACAACGCGTATGGGTACAACCGACGATTCGATTTAATTTTGATTTTCTTTTTTTTTACACAAGAAAGTAGTCAATCAAACACTCTTTTTGATTGGAAAAATCAATCTAAACGCTATGGCGCAAGTTTCATAATTTTTATCGCGCATTTACTAGTCCAAATGAGCCCCGAATCACGAAATGACAAAAGTTTCCAACCATAGCAATTTCAGTCCATGTGGTTAAAATGTTGTTCGCCTCTATCTTTGGTGTAATTTCACGTTTGGTCCTTGTCTCAAAATAAAAGGGTAAAGTTATCATTAGGATTTCCTTTTGATAAGGTTTTAAAATGTACCTTTTTGAGGGGTCATTTAAGCCCTTATTTGATCACTTTTGTATCCGTTATTACTTAATATCATTCCTTTTCACTTTTTAGGTCTCTTGCAAATGCTGGAATGGCACTTATTTGGACGAAAAGGCGCGAATATACGAAGAAAATGGCCAAAGTCGAAATCGAGACACTCAAAGCTGCTGAAAACATAAGGTGGCGGCGCACTGCTATCTCGCGCCGTCCAAGGATTTTGTGATTTGGGCGGACAGAACCCAAAACTCTTATTTTCAAGTGACGACGCCCGTTGTAAAGAGTAGGCCGTCGCAACTCGACGGCCTAGATGCAATCCGACGGCGTCGGCGTCGAAGAGGATGGCGCCACAAGCACAAGGTGGCGTGCGTCAAGTCTAACGTGGCCAAGACGAAACCCTAATGACGGCGACCCGACGGCGTCCCAAAACATAAGGTGACGCCGTCGCATATGTAATCTTATATATAGAATCCGAATTTTTCAATATTTGTGTGTAGTCTTTTGGAATAAAAACCTAAACCGAACCAAGGCTGTCTTGTACAATATTTTAGGGTTCCAAACCCTAACTTACATCAAGATAAGTTCTTTACTTCATTAATACAATTATGTCTTTGATTATTTGTGTGTATGCTTGCATGTTCTCCATGTCCGGCTAATTTATTTGTGTGTTTGCTTAGGGAATATGAAACTTAATTATTGATTATTGATTGGTTGTCTCTTATCTTAGTTGATTAATGATCTAGTAATGCGATAGGTCATTCGTTGTATACTTAATTCTTGATTAAATCTTTGTGAACCTTAGAATATAACTCCTTGAGTAGTTGTAAGCTAAACCATCCAAAGAGTGCCTTAGAGTAAGAGTTTATTATCCCTAGTGGGTTTTGTAGACGAGACCCTTTGGTAAGTTCAAAGAGTTAGGGAACACACGCATACCCTACAACCTTAGACACACAACGCAACCAAGAATAAGGACGTGACAATTCAACCACCAATAGGAGATAATTAAGGAGTAGTAAAACATAAGTAAACACATCTTTAAACTATCATACGAGCACACAATAATTAGACATAGACTACATACACCTTAGATTAGATAATTAGATAAGTAGAGTAATCGGTAGCAATACCAACCCCCAAATCCAAACCCGAGATTCGTACCTTTCAATTTCCTAAAAACATTAAAAGATAAAAAATAATCTTCCTCAACCCCAACCTTAGCGTAGTAACTTCTTACTAGCATTCCTATTCCCCTAGAGAATGATATCAATACCTGTGGCTTACCCTAATTACTACACTACAACGATTAGGTTCATTGCCTAGGGTGTTATAAAACTTGCTCGAAGAAAGGAAGTTTCCTTGACCCCGAACGACGCGTGTAGCGTTATCAAGTTTTGGCGCTTCTGGGAATAGAATAGCTAGTTAGTAGTCCACCTCGTTTAGGTTTCTTTGCTTGATTCCTATCAAGTAAATTTTTTCTCATTTTAGCTTTCTCTTAGTCTATCCCCCTTCTTCGTGACCTTTGTTCGTAACCCCATCACTTTTCATCATGGAAGGTGATAACCAACCACCACTCGATAACCCAACACCAAATAAATCAGCCGTCCACTCAAAACCCAAACCAATGACCAACACAATAGCCGAAGCCATTATGTGAGTAGAAACACCGACCTTCAGGATTTGCAGAAAATATTCGATAGTATAATTAGGGAAGCATTGAGAAGTAGTCAGCCTCTGTAGTCGGCTCTATGATTAACAATTGTATTCGGAAGATGGCATGATGAACAATAATGTGAATATGGAAGATAGTGCTTACTTCAATCTTTACCCCACTAAGGAAGAGGTTGCTTACCATCAATACATAATCAATAATCCACGATCACCTATCATTAGGATATGCCCAAAGATTAGTAGAGGAATCCACGGAACCTAAAAATCCCTTGTATGATCGGATATAGGAGTGTCGACCACGCTGCACGTGAATCGGAATCTCCCATTAATGCGATGTCATCTGCTGTCTACAATGACATTATGAATGAGCGACTTAATATTAGGAGAGACCCTAAGTATCCGGGTGGAGTTTGCAACTTTGTGGGGAGAGTCAAGGATGTGCATGTCTTTATAGGAAATTTCACCTACCTAGTTGATTTTATGGTCTTAGAAGATGTAGGATGCGTCATTGACTATAGCTTATTCCAAGTAGTGCTAGGGAAACCGTTTGTTGAAACATCTAAAATGAGCCATAACAAGTATGATGGAACGGTTAGGTTTAAGGAAGGAACCGGCGAGATCACTATAGGATGCCTTGGAAAAAAAATGAATATGGCCACCTGCCCATTTATGAACGAGACAACATCAAAGCTTTTAAGGACAAAAGCAAGGACGATGTTGAAAAAGGTTATAAATTTATGTGGGAAAGAAGGAGGAATTATTATAAGGATTGCTTGACCCTAGGGCCTAGGTATAGAGTCGATGAAAATTTTGTCAACATGATAGAATTCTCATTGAGAATGCAAAGCGAGGCAACGTGAGGGCACGACTACGAGTCTAGCTACAAGACTCTTAAATAAAGAAAAGCGCTTCGTGGGAGGCAACCCATGCTTAATTGTTTGCTTGTTAGTGTCATATATCTTTTATTAATTGTTTATTCTCATGTTTAAATTTGTAAAAATTCTTTATTTTGTTTTTAACCTCGTCTTAATTGCATATAAAGGTATTTTACATAAAGGATAAGTGTAGGGAGGAGTACACACGTTTTCAAAAGAAACGTAAACATGAGAATAACAATTCATTAAAAGATATATATGTGTTTGTTCGAGTCAAATGCTTGTATCGAGTCATAATGGATGTTTTGCGGAAATTTTTCCAGATTCTAAAAGATGTAGATTTTCGAGAATTTTTCCGAGGAAAATCGCAAACCGCTTTTGTCGGATAACCGACGGGCGTCAGATTGCAACTGACGCGATGCCGTCGAAGGAGTAAAACAACAGATTATTTTTTCTAGTTTTCTCGAGCTACTTATAAATTTTTTGGAATTTTCCAGGTCTTAATTTTCTAGAAATTCTGTAAACATCCATTACACAAGCATTATATCCTAGTTTAAATCAAGTCTTATATACATTATTACCGCCGATTTTCGCCGAAGGTTTCGTTTGTTTTCTTCAAGTGTGCAGGTTTAATTTATCAAGAAGAAGAAACAAAAGATTGAAAGGAGCTTTTCACGCACACATTCTTCTTGGAAAGGATTTAACCACTACTTCACACACGGATCCTACCGAGCTAATCAGGGGAGTACTAGTTTCTTTCGTTTTTAATTACCTTCATTATCATAACTTTGATACTTTAGGGGAACATTGGGGACAATGTTCAGTTTAAGTGTAGGGAGGGAAAATAAAACGGGAACTTTGAAACTATGCTTATCCTTGATTATTTGCTTTGTCCAAGTGTATTTGTGTAATAAACCATGAGAAAATGTCGGTTAGGGTCATTTTGGCACCAAATTTTTAATTTTTCATGACATATAAGAGTGGGCCATTAGTTTTAACAAAAGCGTCTCACGGATAGGAAGTTGCATGACTAGCACAAAAACCCTTTACCACCTAAATTCCACCCAAAATGTGAGGATCGCCCTTAGATTAGTAGGAATTAAAGCATTCATCTTTAATGCTTAGAGTGTGAACCGGTAGTATATTAGATTCTAGAACTTGTTTTGTGATGCATTCCGAGATCTCTAGTAAGACTACACTTTTGTAGTTAGGAATAACTAAATGATAAGAGGCATTATGATAACCCTTGTTTGATACCCGTAATATAATTACTTCTTCCACATCGGTTGAGTAATTCCCCACACCCTTTGCGTTGTACTCATCTTTAGTACACGATACCCCTAGTTAACCCCTCAGAGCCTATCCTTTTCGCGGTTCTCGTGATGTTTTGGTTTTTCCGGAATATCAATGAAGAGCATTGTTTACACCCCACCCCCAAATATACACCCAAATCGCCTTAGCCTACCCTTTATGCACTCACTTTTAGTGCATTATTGTTATCACCCTAAACCCTTAGTTCAATTATCTGGTTGCTTGCATGAGTTGCTAAGTCGAGTCATATCCTTTGTACACAGTTTTGGGACGATTGTGATTCATGGGAAAAGTTAAAGTTTATGAAATGACGGGAAGGGAACGTTAAATTCAAATTCCCTTTGTTTGCATAATAATGTACCCCAAGTGTTTTGATCTTTTCAATTCGGTTCAAATTAGTATTAGAGTAATAAAAACTCAAGTGTAGGGATGTGCCTATAAGTCCCTATCATTTTGATGTTACCGTAGAGGATGGTAGAGTAAAAGTGTATGAAAAAAAATCGAAAAAAATAGAAAAGGAAGAAGAAAAGAAAAATAGAGTGATAAAAAAAAACATACGGGCTACCATCCTACATCTATCCTTTAAATTTATGTTTATTTGTTTCAGTTAGCTAGAGTTTAGAGTGTCGAGTCTTGGCTTAGCAACGCCATTCTTCGTATACTTGCAACATAGAGATTTTTGACTTGCCACCACTAAATAGCCTATCCCACCAAACCCTTTGTTTCCCTGCCGTAAGCCTAACATTACAACCCTTTAAAGACCTCTTTGATAGTCTTTCCTAGGTGCTTACGCCAAAGCGATGGAGGTTTGATCTGGTCTCAAGCCTATGGAAATCTATGTACTAGGACCGGTTAATGAGTGTTTATCTTCCATTTCCAATTTGTTATATTTCATATACACCCAAGAGAGATGTGAATATCCAAACACCCCATGTGAGGTGCTAGTATGTAATTTCCGTGCTTGTTATGACTTTTTGCAGGGCTTATATGTGTTGTGGATTGTTTTAAACCAATGCTTCATGACCCTTAACTTATAAATTAATTGGTTAAAAGCACATTTGCTTGAGGACAAGCAAATACCAAGTGTAGGGATATTTGATAAGGTTTTAAATGTACCTTTTTGAGGGGTCATTTAAGTCCTTATTTGATCACTTTTGTATCCGTTATTACTTAATATCATTCCTTTTCACTTTTAGGTCTCTTGAAGGCAAATTGCTGGAATGGCACTTATTTGGACAAAAAGGCGCGAATATACGAAGAAAATGGCCAAAGTCAAGAATCGAGACACTCAAAGCTGCTTTGAAAACATAAGGTGAACGGCCACTAGTTATCTGCGACGCCGTCCGAGGATTTTGTGACGGACGGAACCCAAAACTCTTAATTTCAAGTGACGACGTCAGCTTGTAAAAGAGGTCGTCGCAACTCAAACGCCTAGATGCAATCGATCTGACGGCGTCAGAAGCTGAAGAGGACGGCGTCACAGCACAAAGGTGACGCCGCCGCCGCAAGTCTAACGTGGCCAAGACGAAACCCTAATGACGCGACCGGGCCGCTCACAAAACATAAGGTAACGCCGTCGCATATGTAATCTTATATATAGAATCCGAATTTTTCAGTATTTGTGTGTAGTCTTTTGGAGTAAAAACCTAGAACCGAACCAAGGCTGTCTTGTATAGTATTTTAGCGTTCCAAACCCTAACTTACATCAAGATAAGTTCTTTACTTCATTAATACAATTATGTTTTTGATTATTTGTGTGTATGCTTGCATGTTCTCCATGTCCGGCTAATTTATTTATGTGTTTGCTTAGGTAATATGAAACTTAATTATTGATTATTGATTGGTTGTCTCTTATCTTAGTTGATTAATGATCTAGTAATGCGATAGGTCATTCGTTGTGTACTTAATGCTTGATTAAATCTTTGTGAACCTTAGAATATAACTCCTTGAGTAGTTGTAAGCTAAACCATCCAAAGAGTGCCTTAGAGTAAGAGTTTATTATCCCTAGTGGGTTTTGTAGACGAGACCCTTTGGTAAGTTCAAAGAGTTAGGGAACATAACGATACCCTACAACCTTAGACACACAGCGCAACTAAGAATAAGGACGTGACAATTCAACCACCAATAGGAGATAATTAAGGAGTAGTAAAACTAAGTAAACACATCTTTAAACTATCATACGAGCACACAATAATTAGACATAGACTACATACACCTTAGATTAGATAATTAGATAAGTAGAGTAATCGGTAGCAATACCAACCCCCCAAATCCAAACCCCGAGATTTGTACCTTTCAATTTCCTAAAAAACATAAAAAGATAAAAAATAATCTTCCTCAACCCCAACCTTAGCGTAGTAACTTCTTACTAGCATTCCTATTCCCCTAGAGAACGATATCAATACCTGTGGCTTACCCTAATTACTACACTGCAACGATTAGGTTCACTGCCTAGGGTGTTATAAAACTTGCTCGAAGAAAAGGAAGTTTCCTTGACCCCGAACGACGCGTGTAGCGTTATCACCTTTACAAACCCTAGTAGCAGTTTTCACCTCCCTCCCCTCCTCCTCTAAACTGCATCCGCTACCTATCCCACCACTGAACGCCGCCTCCGACCACCATCATCCACCACCACCAACAATAAAGACAAGGAAAGATCATGGGTTTTGTCATCATGAGTATTCATACTCGTAGTGTTTAGATCGAGTTTAGTTTTGTAAGGTTCGGGTCGCATATGGTTGTTTGGATGTTTAGGTAAAATAATTTGCTCGTGTTTGATCTTGGTTGGACTTCACCCTCCTTATTCTTTGAAAGTCCAAGTGGTGCAGATGTTTTGGATATTAGATCGTGGGTGTTTGATGAATTTGGATCAAATTTAAATCGTGGGCTCGTATTAGATGATTTGTTCGTAGTGAGCCGTTTGTGTTTTGGTCTCCTCAGCCTCGTCTATCTTTCTTTTTAATCGAATTCGTGAGTAGGCCAAACCCTCACATCTCTTTGTTAGTTTCTTTTAATTTAAAACCAATCATAAATCTATTATTTCGTTTTCGTGGATATAAAATACATTAAGAATCGATTGTTTAGCAAAGTTTTCATGTTTTCGTGGGTTAATAAAAAATTAAAAATGATTTTTAAATGAGTGTGGTTAAACTCATAAAACGATGTTTGCAATTAAAGTATTGTCGTTTTCGTGTGGTAAGAAAATAGTTTACGAGGGTGATTGTTGATTCAAGTTGTAATGGGGTCGTGTTAACTCGTATGGGTCAGGTCAAACCCGTATGACCATGGTTGTATTTTGAATCGGATTTGGGTTAGACCTTTGGTTAGATTCAGTTAGTTTGGTCGTTAGTTAGTATAAATCGTGAAGGTGATGCTTGTTTGTTGGTTGTGCTTAGAATTTCGACTCATTTTCTTTAAATTTTAAACTGCAAGTTATGGCTTCTTGGGGGTTCATATGGCTTCAATAGAAATAAAACTCAATAAGGAAAATGTTGGGTTCGATTACGAATGTATAAGTTTTAGCGTGCGTTTGTGTTTGGATTCTTGGATTTACAAGTCAAAACCCGCGTAGGGTGCGTGGATTTATTTTTGCATCGGTTCGAGATGAAACTGATCGGGTCTTGTTTGGTTTGGATTAAGGGTTTGATGCTTGATGTTGTTATGGTTTTTGTTTCAAATCAAGGGTAGAAGGTGCTAGTGTCAAAACTTTTGTAAATTGTTGTGTGGCATTTGGTTTTAGCAAAGTGGGTCGAAGCCCACTTAATAAAATAATAGTGCGAGTAATTATTTTGTAAGTAAAATGTTAAATATTTATCGGATATAGATGTTGGACTAACGTGATCTATTTTGTTTTGACATTGATACTTGGTATGTTTCGGATAATATTGGGGTTGTGAATTTGGATTTGGACGATATAAATAATTATCGGGCTTGATACTTGAATTTGGACTTGGATGATACATAACGAATTATGACTTGACATTTGGACCGTTATTGGATTTACGATACTGGACGATGGAAATTAGTGGACATTTTGGGACAAGACGGTATAATACACTAGACTCGATAAGAATTTAACATATTAGACACGGATTGGACACAAAATATTAAATAAAGCCAAAGGCTGATAATTACGTGAATGATAACGATAAAAAAAGAATAGAAAATATTGTAATTAAAACTTGGTCTATTCAAAAGTCACGATGACTTGGGAATGTTTTATAAATGGACGCGTCATGCCAAAATTTATAAAAACATTCTAACTTATATTTTTAAATTCAAATCTCTTTTGTTGTTATAAAACCCGACAAGGATCTAAACAAGTAGTCTTTTTTAGTGGTAAAACCTTTATTGTTTAAATTGAAAATTCAAACTTATCATTTATTATAAAGCATGTTTGTTTATTCGAGCTATTTGGGATTATTGGGTAAACACCGAAACTACCAATTGACTTATTTATTGAAGTAATTATGTGACTTTATGTCTTGGCATCTTTCTAGTCATTTTTTTCTCGACTTGAGTCTGGGTCAACTTTATTGACTATTTTATCATATTATATTGGGATATATATTATGTTTTGACGTTAGTTCCACTTGGTGCGAGTCACACTTGGGAACTATAATATACTCTTGGCGTGTGTTGTATGTCGAGTCTTCGTTTTCTTACCACCACACGAAACGTTAACTAAAACTTTTTAAGTTATTGATGATATACTTTTGAAATTAACGATGCGAGTATTCCATGAAAACTGACATATTTTCTTCCGGAAATCCATTTGCTCTGCCAGATTTATTCTGAGATAGAAAAATCCTATTAGGTTGTGCCGATGTAGTACTGTTGTGCTTGTACTTTGTGGATATCGTTGTGCTTTTCTTGTGAGACTGATGTGCTTTGCTCACTAAGGCAAGTTGTGATTCTTGCGTTGCTTCGTATCGAGGTGAGTTCATGGCCCCTACTTTTACTTGCTTTTAAACTGTTTTGGAGAAGAATACATGCTCATTTTTACTAAATGCAAAGTTGATTGATTTAAATAATCGGTTATTACTTGGTTTGATGAAATGCGTGACTTGGCTTGAATATGTTTTTATGTGGACACAAGTGCTTGATAATTGTTTGATTTGGTCTTGGAAATGTTTTGTGAGGCTATTATGTGTTAGGTTAAGGTTAGAAACCCAAACACGCTGTTATGAATTGTTAAGTCCTGGCTCAGGATGGTGCGAATGTTATAGATAGATCTATTGTGGTTGACCACCCCGTCCGGACTTTGGTTGCCCAACTTGCCATGGATTTTACACGGATTTGTGGTTGCACCAACTTGCCATGACGTATAACATGTCGGTTTATATATGTGTTTAGGGCATGATGGTTGCTTAAATGTTTATGACTTAGCCTGCGTAATAGTTATTTTTTATATGATACTTTGATTTAGGCAGTGTGAGCCTATGGAAATTTTTAATTGTTTATGAATGATTATTTTCGCTCGAAAACCTTGTGGTCCACATCACTATTTTTACAAAAGGTAAAATCCACAATGATCGAAAGGCCTTTTTGAACTCACTATACTTTTATGCAAACCTATGAACTCACCAACCCCGTGTTGACACTTTTAGCATGTATTTTTAGGTATTGAGGCGATAGTTTACTTTTGGAGGCGCTTGGACAATGGCATGGCATGGTCATAGACGATTCTGAGATTTGTATTTGGGGAGCGCTTATTTATTATTGGCCTGTATTTACGCATTAAATTTGATTGTAACTTTGATTTAAATTGAATAAATGAGTTTTCTTAAGAAAAAAACCCGTTATTTTGTACTTGTGTTGTGATACCAATTAGTAGCACCCATGACACATATGCTTCAGCTAAACCTGATTTTTGGGGGTGTTACACATTCTCGTCAACTTTCATTTGATCAAGTAAGCCGACAACCTTTATATATAAACAATTTGACTATTCTAAAATGAGAAATGCTTAATGGAAAGGTGTAATTAGAAAAAGGAATAATTAGGTAATGAATGTAAGGAGGAGGGTTATAGAAGGAAAAACAGCTTTGGGAGCATCTTCACCAGCATAACCAGCTTTACATGTATGTGAACCCAAATCTACTACTATCGCAGGTACTTTATCTATACTTACAATTCATACATTAGGTAATTAGCAAAGACTAATTTAGAAGAAATTCACTTACCTCCACCATACTTGATGATGATTCTGGGGTTTCCTAGATTTCAAATATAACACTCAAAAGATAATTTAATAACTACATTATGTACTGTAAGCCACATAAAAGATCACACAAATTCAAGAGGATGGGTCCTGACAATTAATTTTCTTAACTTATAAATGGGTCAGTCATGTAACATTGGAAAGTAGTTATAATGCTACTGTTTACTAATAACCAAATTATCCAAAATCTGATAACATTAACTCCTAGTGGTCTAAATATTAGAATATTATGAGTGTCTACCAAAGTTGTATAACGTGCTCAAGACAGTCAGCAAAGGTAAGCTATAGGAATGGATGCATATAACTATAAAAAAACAACAAAATATGTATGGATTAGCTACAAACTTAAAAGAATTATGTTATAATGATAGTTATATAGTAATTTGGTTTAATCAGTAGCGCACCTGCAGCTGCTATATGTGGACCGCCATTGTGTGAATCCAGCTCACAATATACACCACCCCTGTGTGCATGTTTACACCTATCAGGTTATGGAAGCAACGTATGTCATGAATCCAGCTCACTATATACACCTCCTGTGCGCATCTCATATAGAAGGTAAAACACAACCATACCTCAAAAGGTTTTTCTCACACTCGTGTCTAATGATTCATAAACTGATCAAGTGATCTAACATATCGATTTCAACTTCCATTACTACGGCAAAAAAGTATGATGAGATAAATAAAACCCTAATGAAGAAAATATATAGGGTTTTTCTAACAACAATAGACTTACCATTGTATTCGAGAGTCGACTTATTACCAAGAGACATGATAATAGACTTACATACAAAAAAACAAATGATAATAGACTTACATGTACCATTGTTGATGTAGAATCTGCTACCACTGTAACAAAAATAATAATATTTAATCGACTAATATCATATTTACATAATAAAGATGAATATAGACACTGATTGATGGATAGTTTATGAATGATTTAGGGTTATAGTTTATTTGTAATATAGAAGGGTTTTGAGAAAAAGGCAGTCATAACACGTCGATCTTCAAGAATAAGCTGCCCCTTTTTCTTCTATTTTTTGCATGTCTGATTTGACTTCTGCTAGGATAGATATTTAGGAAATATTTTTGACTCCGTTTTGAATAACCATTACAACACGTTCATCCAACTTCTTTCTTGCCATTTTGTTTCTTCTATAGACATGATATTCGACTTCTCTTAGGATAGAGATTTACGGATGATTTTTAGGGTTGCAGAAGGATTATGGGATGAGTAGAGTGATAAGGATTTAAAACATATGTTTTTATGGGGTCATTTAAGCCTAAATCAACACATTTTATATCTGTTACTGGTTAAAATCGTTCCTTTTCACATTTTAGGTCTTTCGGAAGCAAAATGCTGGAATCAAGCACTTTTGGACGAAAAGGAGCGAAAACATGAAGAAAACGGCAAAGTTAAGAAACAAGGTTGTTTTACTAGCCCGACGGCGTCCCAACTCAAAGGGCGACGCCGTTGCAAAGGAGGATTTCTAATTAAAATTCAAGTGACGGCTCAGGTGTGAAATTGGCTCTACAACATGACGGCGTCATGCCTATTTTTTTGGAAGGCGTCTCTTTTTGTTTTACACCATACGTCCAAGACCCAATTCAAGACGACGTCCCTCATGAAGAAAGACGGCGTCACACATCTCAATTGATGTCCTCCCATAGATGACTTGGCCCAAACGAAACCCTAATGACGGCAACCAGACGGCGTCACCAGCAAAAGCCGACGCCGTCGCATTTGTAAATCTATATATAAAATTTTATTTTTCTGCATTTAGTATTTTGGAGAGAAAACCCTAGTTCGTTTGTAGTCCGATTTGGACAGTATTTTAGGGTTCCAAACCCTTCTTTACACCAAAAGATAAGTTTTTTAATCCATTATATCACCATGTTTATCCTATGTTCAATTGTTTGTGTCTGTGCATGCTTATCCATTATGAGTAGCTAAATTACTATTGTGTATGCTTAGATCTATGAAACCTAGTTGTTGATTATTGTTTGGTTGTATCTTCTTTTAATTCTTAGACGCTAGAGTAAGGAAAACTAGCTTCTTCTTTAATTGTTGCGAGCTTGAACTTCCTAAATAGCATAAAGTTTGAGAGTGCACTTGAGCCATCGTTGTGTTTATTGCGTGAGTTATAGCTTTAGGATAATAGAGTATTCGGGGGAGATACTATGGTACTTGGCAATCCCGGATACTCTAGAGGAGAGTTACAATTCATAGAACTAGGGAATTAGGCACCCCCTATGACCACACAGAATACAACGCACCAATTAAGATGAGGATGTGACAATTAAACCAACCAATAAGAGATAACTAGGGAGTAAGAATATCTAAGTAAACATACTTTTAATCATCATAAGAACACAACAATCAATACATAGGTTATTATTTCCTTTTTCATTAGTATAATTAATTATTAGTTTAAGGAATTAGTAGTTAAAATTGGTAGAAGTACCACCCTCACTCCTATACCCCGAGATATTTACTTATTTTCTAAAAAATATAAAAAGCTAAAAAATAATCACCCTCAACCTCACCTTCTCGTCATACATCCCTACTAGCATCTTTATTCCTCTAGAGAACGATCAACTCCCTGGGCTTACCCATACTATACTGCAATGATTAGGTACACTTCCTAGTGGGTTATGAAGCTTGCCCACGGAAAAGGAAGTCTTTCGACCTCGAACCCGCTATCAAGTTAGGTCTACTGACTTGATTCCTATCGAGTGAGCTTTTTTGCTTTTTTTAGTTTTCTTTTAGCCTATCCCCTTCTTTGATTTTTTGTTCGTAACCTTGTCACTTTTCACCATGGGTGACAATCCACCAAACAACGATCCTCCACATCATCCACTACCACCACCCAATCAACCACCACTCAACCCGCCAAGAGGCCGTACTCTTGGTGAATACTCTAGAACGAGCTATCAAGGCTATAAAACACTATTGAGCTTCCTCTTCAAGCTCAAACTATGGCCCATCGATCCGACACCATCCGGTTGGTGCAAAACGGAAGTGCATTCCATGAACTTCATTCCAAAGATCCTAAGTAGCATCTCAAGGATTTCCATAAAATTGTTGACTCCATTGACCTTGATGCTACCACTTGGGAGACCACGCGATTGCGTCTCTTCCAATTCTCTCTACGAGACCAAGCTAGTAATTGGCTTGAGCGAATTCCCGCAGGATCCATCTCAAGTTGGGGTGATCTCATCACCCGTTTCCTCTCCCAATTTTTCCCACCGGGGAGAACCACCAAGCTAAGGAATGACATCTTGATGTTCCAACAAGGTCAAGGTGAAACCCTTTATGAGGCGTGAACTCGATTCAAGGACTTACTCCACAAAGTCCCTCACCATGGCATTGATCTTTTGCTCCAATTCCAAATATTCTATGATCATGTCAATTTCCTCACAAAGTGATCCATTGATCGAGCGGCTGGCGGAAGACTTAGCAATCTCAATGCAGAAGAGTCATGGAATATCATTAAAGAGCTCGCCTGTCAGTCTTATGAAAATTGGAGTGATCCTCATGAGCCCGTTACTAGCACGGTTAAGGCTATATCGGTACCTTTTAGTTCTTCTAACATCACCGAAGAACAAATTTGTGTTCTTGAAGAACGGATCGACTATTTAGTCAAAAGACAAAAGAAAGAGTCTGGACCAACTCCTAGATCACCGGTCAACTTCGCTACCGGTAACCCGACACCCTTCTCTGAATCACCTAGTCACGAGAGAAACCCCGCTTCCCTAAAACGATTTCATTCTTCCTCACCACTACCACTTTCACCGAGCTTCAAAACACAAATGAGAGAATACATGGTGGCTCATTCAGAAATATTAGCTAAATTTGAGGAAGAACATTATAAACAAAGGGAAGAAATGCGGGTGAAGATGGCTAAGATGATGAACTTAGTGAAGGAGTACACTAAGATGAAGATTCCCAAAAAGGTGTTAGCAAGAAAAGATGAATGTGCTGCCCCCACTATGTTTGTTAATTCCATTTCCATTGTTCTTGATAAGGAGATCACAAAACAAACTAGTGATAAGGATGGGGTAGTTGAGGAAAAAGATACTGGGATTGACGAGAGTAGCTCGAATTGTAAGGATGGGGGCAAAGCTAAGGAATTAGATAAACCTAAGACTGTAGGGCAATACCTTAAACATGAAGTCAATAAGGAAACCATTGTTAACCTAGTAAACAATTTTAGGTACAATGATGCTCTTAGGAAGACCTTCTTAGGTGAAATAAAGGAGGAAGAATATGATACTATGCCTATGGGGCCTTTGTACGAAGCAATTCTTAAGAAACTAGTAGCTAAGAAATAGGAAATTTGTGGGAACTTCATAATACCGTGTAGCATTGGTGACTTAGAAGATGTAAATGTAAAACCTGAAAATCTAAAACATGAATAAAGACTAAAATACCCTTGAAATCGAAATTTATAAAATACGTAAAAGACATTTATATTCATTCAATGAAATTAAAACCTAACTTACAAATAACTAAAACTTAACAAATATGTGTATGTGATCGACTTTGTATGACGGAAGTTAAAAGTCTCGCGTAAATAGTTGGGCCATTCGTTTGGGCCTTGTTTTCGTTTAATGGTGAACCAAGATGGGCGTGTTTGTTTGTGTTCGGTTAGACCTAAGCCGAAGCCCACACCCCCTCAAGCCTAACCAAATTTGTACCACTATAAATACAACACATTAACACAATTTGGAAACCCTAGTTTTGCCTCTTTTCTTTTCTTTTCATTCGGCCGAAGCCCTAACTCCCTTGGTGTCGAGACTTTGTTTCCAACGAGCTAAGGTATAACATGTTTTCTCGTTTTCCTTTGATAACACCTAACGTATAATATATTGTATCATGTTTTGTTTTAGTCGAGCTTGTGTTCTTTTTGGCCGAACCATATGAAACCGAGAACAACAAATATGAATTGAACCTTATAATATTAAAGAGCATGTATGTAATACGTATTGTATGAATCGGATCTTAAATAAGTCGAGCCACATAGAACCGAACCACATATATAAATAAATCGGACCTTATGTGAATCATGCAAACGTGAATATGTAAAGTACATAGAAGAATTAGGGTTTGCGTAAAACATATTAGCCAAAACCTATGTATTAACCGAAACATGTAAGAGTTTGTGGAAGTGTATTAAATGAGTAAAGGTCATGCAAAACCGAACCCTAAGTGATGTGTGAACCGAACCCTAAATGGTTGGTGAACCGTACCATGCGCGGTGTGTTGTGAGTCAAGTGAGCTTGTCGATGTGTAAACGTAGAGACGCGCTCATATCTAGTCGAAGCTATTGTGCATGTGTGTGTAGATGTATATCTAATCCGAATAATAAGTAACTTGTGTAGTCACATGAAATCATAGACGTGCATGGGTATAAAAGTTGACGTATAATATGTGTATAAGTAACGTATGGTTAAGACATGAATGTGTTGAGTAAATAAACAAGAGTAATGAGTCATTAAATGACGTAGCATGTAAAGTAAATGCACATTGATATGATATTAAAAGATTGAGAAAACCCTAGAACATAAATGAGAGTCGATTAGGGTTTGAAGCTGATTATATTAATTCGTTATTTCATGTGTGAGTTATGACTTTTAAACTATTTTCACATTTAACCCTAAACTTTAATAAATGACATAATGAACCTTAATCTACAATATTGGTTATAAAACACTTAAGTCTCATTTAATCATAAAACCCTATAGTATTAAGATCACTGAATACATTAAGTATGAACACCAAATATTAAAAGATCATTTCGACAATTATGGAATCATAAATAACATGTACGACCGTTAATGTGTATAGGTTCTGTGAAGAAGGAGTAATCCTTTGCTTTCGGTATTTTTCTTTTTGGTCATTTGCTTTGGAATAAGGTACAGATATTCTGACCTTTCAAAGTAAAGGTTTCTTATAACGTTTTTCTTTTCGTTAGCTTTTATATTAAGGTTTCTAAGCCTTTGATATGAACCCCTACCGTTTGTTTGAGTGTTGCTTATCTGAACTCGATTTCTGAATTGTGAAACATCGATTTTGAACTATATGATATGAAAACTCGATTTTGAAAATATGATTAATCTTCGATAAAGTATGATCTCGTCGTTTTGACATTCTGATTTGAACTAAGATAGTTTGACACCCGAGCCAATATTTCACTAGTCATGGGGGTTCCATGTCCGTGTCGGTGATGCACCTCTGACATGACTCTAGGGCAGCTAGTGATGTTCTGCCACGTTCCTTATCTGTTATCTGTTATGAGCTCAAGTTATGTTATATGACCAATATCTGTCTGGGGGGCGTATGGATGCATCCTATATCTGTTTATCTGCTATCTGTTATATGTTATCTGTTATCTGATGATTGATGCTGCGTGCATGCACGTCCTTTATAACTCTGGTAGGTCTCCCCTACAAATGTTGCCTTATGTGAATATGATTATGATCGATATTTGTTTCGGGCTCGTGGTAGTTAGCTATAAACTTTATTCGTTAATTCTGATTTATACTTTGAAAATGATTATGATTTTGCTATCTTTCGTTCACTATATTCCGTATTCGATATCGTTCCGTATTTGCTTTGCTTTTATATCTGTTCACTGAGCTTTTGAAGCTCAACCGCATTTCTTCCTTCGCGGCAGGTATCTAAGCATTGAAGCTGGGTTTTGCTTTGGGATGAGTGCATGAGTGGACTTACCATAGAGATATTTAGCTTTGATCTTATGATGCTATTTAAGACTTCATTATTTCAGATATTTTGTTGGAGTTTATTTCCGCTCACTGACCTATGTATTGAA
The DNA here is from genome assembly GCA_910596185.1 of Chrysanthemum makinoi. NCBI lineage: Eukaryota > Viridiplantae > Streptophyta > Magnoliopsida > Asterales > Asteraceae > Chrysanthemum > Chrysanthemum makinoi. The sequence continues at coordinate 251,655,630 of OU343217.1, read as the reverse complement.
GTCGTTTTGACTTGAATTATTCCGCATTTATGTTAAGACTTCTTTTGGATATTTATGTTTGCTTTGATATGACACCATTGTTTGTGATTCCTTTACCCTTGTCGAGATCGTAGGCGTTACAATTTATGGCATCAGAGCCCGTGTTTACTGAATTTGTAGTCGACTCGTGACATATAGACCCTAGGTTTTGAGACCCTTAGAGCTTAGGCTATGACCTGTGAGGATTGGGTAGACTTTAGGTTTCCTTCTGCTAACTTCCATTTCAGATCTCACCTTTGTTCATTTTGCTAATCGTTTGAATATCGTTCGGATGGTTCAAACTCAGAATCTTAACGCGCGTGGATGGAGACGATGATACTCCTAACTTGGATGCTGCGATTGCTAATGCTCTCAACACTCTTTTCCCGGTCTTACCACACCGAGATGATGACACGGTGATCAACAACATTCGTGAATCGGACCGGTGCTTCGGTAGTGGTGGGAGGTAATCAACCCACCGGCATTCACACTTGGCTCGAAAGCTTTCGCAGTAAGCTCAAGCCTCTTTCTTTACAGCCGCTACTCCCACTGAGGCCGAGGACCGATCACTCATATTGAGAAGCTGTTTGAAGTGCTGGGTTGTAGAGATGAATTTAAGACCCGTTTGGCTACATTTAAGTTGGAAGGTGATGCATTGAATTGGTGGAAGGCACTCAAATAGGCAAGAGGAGGAGATGCTTTTGCTATTACTTGTACTTGGGCTGAGTTTCGGACTATCTTCTATAACCGTTATTCCCGATCTTGCCGAAAAAAAAGGTATGAGAGGGATTATCGTGCCATTTACCAGCTTGATCATGAGAACTCCAATGAGTACATGGGCAGGTTTATGAGGTTGGTCAGTTTTGTGGGAACGAATGCCGAGATGGTATAGGCGTCAAGCCAAGCACTTCAAGTGGGGACCAATAAGTGGGTGTTGGACCGACTGCTTAATATTGATTATGAGGATGTGTCGGCCTGTAATGACGCAGCTCGTAACATTGAGATCTTTCATGAGGGTTCGGGTTCCAACAAGCGTAACCGCGATGGTGATCGGATTCAAGGTAGTACTCAAAGTAATGATTATAAGGGAAATTCGCAGAGTTATGATTCGAGGGTCAAGTGGATAGGAGTTTGATCGCCGTGGGTCGGTCAGAAGGAATGTGGACTCTAGGCGCTCGAGGCGAGGAGTCGATAGCGAGGCTGGCAAGAATGGAAATGATAGTCGGAATCAAGGTAACAACAACCAGCGTTAAACAAGGATCGTCATCTCAGGAGCATATCGTGGTCGTGTTTCAGATCTTCTCGGTCGCACAGGACAATTGAAGTTTTGCCTCCACCTCTCTCTACTACTTGTGGAAAGGCTCATCCGGGGCAGTGTTTCTAAGGCCATCGGTGGATGTTTCTCTTGTGGTTCCACTACTCACAAGATCGAGGATTGCCCTAAGAGGAACCCGGTGATTCCTGGAAACTACATCAAGCCGCCACCTACTACGGGACGTGTTTATGCTACTACTCGAATCAGCGGAGCGCACTTCGTGTACCATTACGGGCACTCTTTACATTGGTGATTTTACCTTTCTTTCGCTTTTATTTGATACCGGTGCTACACACTCTATTATATCTGTCACATTTGCTAAGAAACTTAATATGAAGCCCAAACAATTAGCAAATCACTTATCGATTTCTACGCCTATGAAAAACCACATGATCATTGATCACAAATACGTTAAGTGCCCTCTTCGTTTTGATGATCGTATTCGCCTTGCAAATCTGTATCCTCTCGATATGGTCGACTTTGATATCATTCTAGGCATGGATTGGTTGGCTTATCATAGAGCTTCCATCGCATCGCTATGCTAGAACTGTAATCTTTGGAGACATAAAACATCCTGAATTTGTTTATTATGGTTCTCAACCCCTCAAATCTGTTAAGCTCATTTTCGCTATGAAGGCACGGACTATGATTGCTCATGGGTGCCAAGGTTTTCTGGCGTCTGTTAAGGACACATCTTTGGAGAGTCTAACATTGAAAACCTTTCTGTTTGTGAATTCACCGACGCCTTTTTCCCGATGAACTTCCGGTATTCCCAGCCTAGAGAAGTTGAGTTTAGCATTGAGTTAATTCCGGTCTGTGCCGAACCGATTTCGAAGGCTCCGTATCGTATGGAACCTCGTAGAACGAAGGAATTGAAGGAGCAACTGCAAGAGATGATATAGAATGGATTTATTCGACCCAGTGTTTCTCCATGGGGTGCACCTGTTTTGTTTGTGAAGAAGAAGGATGGAAGCATGCGTCTATGTATCGACATTACGCGGAACTCAACCATATTACCATTCGAAACCGTTATCCTCTGCCGCGTATTGATGATTTGTTTGATCAACCGCATCGAGCAAGTCCTTTTCTAAGATTGATCCGAGATATGGTTATCACCACTACGCAGGTGAGGAGAGCAAGATGTTCCTAAGACCGCTGCTTTTCGTACCATATGGTCATTACGAATTCCTCGTTATGCCTTTTGGTTTGACAAATGCGCCTGCTGTGTTTATGGACCTAATGAATCGTGTTTTCCATGAGTTCCTCGATAAGTTTGTTATCATTTTCATCGACGACATTTTGGTTTACTCCAAGTCTGAAGAAGAACATGAGCAACATCTCCGGATAGTTTTGGAGATTCTGAGGAAGAAGAAGTTGTACGCCAAATTTTCGGTGCGCAGTTTTGGTTAAAACAAGTCGCTTTCCTTGGTCATATTGTATCTCTTGATGGTATACACCATGGATTCGTCTAAGGTTGAGGCTATCACTAAATGGCCAAGACCCTACGGCTGTTGATGGAGGTTAGAGTTTTCTAGGACTTGCTGGCTACTACAGACGTTTTGTTGAAGGTGTCTCTCGCTTAGCTCTACCCCTAACCCAACTGATGAGAAAAGGTGAAAAGTTTGTATGGACGGATGAACGAGAAAAGAGTTTTGAAGAGTTGAAACAGAGATTGGTGTCCGCCTCCCTATTTTGACTCTTCCATCCTGGTTCCGGAGGATTTCAAATATACAAAGGATGCATCTAAGAAAGGATTGGGCTGTGTTTTGATGCAACATGGAAAGGTGATAGCTTACGCTTTAAGACAACTAAAACCTTATGAGGAGAATTACCCAACTCATGACCTTGAGTTAGCTGCAATGGTGTTCGCGTTGAAGATCTGGAGACATTACTTGTATGGAGAGACGTGTGATATTTTCACCGACCATAAGAGTCTCAAGTATATTTTCACTCAGAAGGAACTTAACATGAGACAAAGAAGATGGTTAGAACTTCTTAAGGATTATGATACCAACATTGATTACCATCCCGGTAAGGCTAATGTAGTTCTTGACGCACTTAGCCGAAATCAGCATTCTTGCAAGTACTGAGATTGAACCTAGGATTCTTCGTGACTTAGAGCGTTTGGATGTTGAGTTGTGTGTACGAGGTTTTGATGGATACTTGGCTAGTATGAAGGTGGAGTCGAACCTTATACTGCAAATTAAAGAAGCTCAGAAATGATGGTGACTGTGGGTCGTGGCGCAAAATGTTGAAGAAGGTAAGCAGACGGAGTTTAAGGTTGATAATGACGGAATTGTATGGTATGAAGATAGGCTTTGTGTTCCCAATGATCCGATACTTCGCGAGAAAGTTATGACTGAAGCTCATAGTTCTCCTTTCACTATTGATCCTGGTTCTACCAAGATGTATAGGGATTTGAGCATTACTTCTGGTGGAATGGTATGAAGCAAGATGTGGCGACGTTTGTATCGAAGTTTATGATTTGTCACAGTTAAGATTGAACATCAAAGGGCTAGTGGACTGTTACAGCCATTGGATATTCCAACATGGAAGTGGGATAAGATATCTATGGATTTTGTGATTGGACTACCTCTTACTCGGAAGAAGCATGATGCGATTTGGGTAGTTGTTGATCGACTAACCAAATCTGCTCATTCTTACCAATTAGAAAGGATTATGGTATTGGTAGATTGGCGAAATTTTTGCAGAGATCGTTAGGCTTCATGGTACTCCGGCATCTATTGTGTCCGACATAGATCCTCGTTTTACTTCCGTTTCTGGAAAGTTTGCAAGCTTGGGGTACTCGACTTAATTTCAGTACGGCATTTCATCCTCAAACAGATGGTCAATCAGAGAGGACTATTCAGACCTTAGAGGACATGCTAAGGGCTTGTGCTTTAGAATGGACGGGCATCTGGGATGAATATTTGTGTTTAGTAGAGTTTGCATACAACAACAGTTGGCATGCTAGCATTAAGGCGGCACCGTTTGAACTTCTTTATGGGAGAAAATGTAGATCACCTACTTGTTGGGATGAAGTAGGTGAACGTTTTAATGAAGTCGGAATGATTGAGATCATTAATGAGAAAGTAGCTGTTGCTAGAGAAAAGTTGAAGGAGGCTAGGTCTCGTCAGAAAAGTTATGCCGACAAGCATCGTCGTGATTTGGAGTTTCAGGTTGGAGATCGTGTATTTCTAAAAGTTTCGCCGTTTAGAGGTGTGAAACGTTTTGGAATCAAGGGCAAGCTTAGTCCTCGATTCATCGGTCCGTTTGAAATTCAGGCACGTATAGGAGAAGTTTCGATATCGGTTAGCACTTCCGCCTCAGTTATCGCATGTTTATGATGTGTTCCATGTATCTCTCCTAAGGGGATACAATTATCATCCGTTACACGTTGCTTCTTATTCGTTTGATCAAATTCAATCCGATATGTCTTTATCAGAAGAACCGGAAGCTATTTTAGAAAGGCAAGAAAGAGTCATGAGAAATAAAGTCATTCCGTTCGTTAAGATTCTTTGGAAAATCACCCGGAGCGTGAGGCTACCTGGGAGACCGAAGAGTCGATGCGAGCTAGTTATCCTCATTTCTTTGAATAGTTTGGTATGTTCTCATTTCCGTTTTCGTTTCATTTCAATTTTCGAGGACGAAAATTCTTCTTTTAGAAGGGAAGAGTTGTAAAACCTGAAAATCTAAAACATGAATAAAGACTAAATACCTTGAAATCAAAATTTATAAAATACGTAAAGACATTTATATTCATTCAACGAAATTAAAACCTAACTTATGAATAACTAAAACTTAACAAATATGTGTATGTGATCGACCTTGTATGACGGAAGTTAAAAGTCTCGCGTAAATAGTTGGGCCATTCGTTTGGGCCTTGTTTTCGTTTAATGGTGAACCAAGATGGGCGTGTTTGTTTGTGTTCGGTTAGACCCAAGCCGAAGCCCACACCCCCTCAAGCCTAACCAAATTTGTACCACTATAAATACAACACATTAACACAATTTGGAAACCCTAGTTTTGCCTCTTTTCTTTTCTTTTTCATTCGGCCGAAGCCCTAACTCCCTTGGTGTCGAGACTTTGTTTCCAACGAGCTAAGGTATAACATGTTTTCTCGTTTTCCTTTGATAACACCTAACGTATAATATATTGTATCATGTTTTGTTTTAGTCGAGCTTGTGTTCTTTTTGGCCGAACCATATGAAACCGAGAACAACAAATATGAATTGAACCTTATAATATTAAAGAGCATGTATGTATCGTATTGTATGAACGGATCTTAAATAAGTCGAGCCACATAGAACCGAACCACATATATAAATAAATCGGACCTTATGTGAATCATGCAAGCGTGAATATGTAAAGTATTAGAAGAATTAGGGTTTGCGTAAAACATATTTGCGAAACCTATATATTACCAGAAACATGTAAAGTTTGTGGAAGTGTATTAAATGAGTAAAGGTCATGCAAAACCTACACCCTAAGTGATGTGTGAACCAAACCCTAAATGGTTGGTGAACCGTGTACCATGCGCGTGTGTTGTGAGTCAAGTGAGCTTGTCGATGTGTAAACGTAGTACGTGCTCATATCTAGTCGAAGCTATTTGCATGTGTGTGTAGATGTATATCTAATCTGGATAATAAGTAACTTGTGTAGTCACATGAAATCATAGACGTGCATGGGTATAAAGTTGGCGTATAATATGTGTATCAGTAACGTATGGTTAAGACATGAATGTGTTGAGTAAATAAACAAGAGTAATGAGTCATTAAATGACTTAGCATGTAAGTAAATGCACATTGATAAGATATTAAAAGATTGAGAAAACCCTAGAACATAAATGAGAGTCGATTAGGGTTTGAAGCTGATTATATTAATTCGTTATTTCATGTGTGAGTTATGACTTTTAAACTATTTTCACATTTAACCATAAACTTTAATAAATGACATAATGAACCTTAATCTACAATATTGGTTATAAAACACTTAAGTCTCATTTAATCATAAAACCCTATAGTATTAAGATCACTGAATACATTAAGTATGAACACCAAATATTAAAGATCATTATTTCGACAATTATGGAATCATAAATAACATGTACGACCGTTAATGTGTATAGGTTCTGTGAAGAAGGAGTAATCCTTTGCTTTCCGTATTTTGCTTTTTGGTCATTTGCTTTGGAATAAGTACAGATATTCGACCTTTTGTAAAAGGTTTCTTATAACATTTTCTTTCGTTAGCTTTTATATTAAGGTTTCCTAAGCCTTTGCTATGAACCCCATTCTGTTTGTTTGGCATTTGCTTATCTGAACTCTGATTTCTGAATTGTGAAAACATCTCGATTTTTGAACTATATGATATGAAAACTCTGATTTTGAAAATATGATTAATCTTCCGATAAAGTATGATGTGTCAAGTTTGACATTGATTTGACCTAAGATAGTTTGACATCCGAGCCAATATTTCACTAGTCATGGGGGTTCCATGTCCGTGTCAGTGATGCACCTCTGACATGACTCTAGGCAGTAGAGTGATGTTCGCCCGTCCCTTATCTGTTATCTGTTATGAGCTCAAGTTATGTTATATGACCAATATCTATTGTGTGGCGGTATGGATGCATCCTAGATCACGTTATCTGTTATCGTTATATGTTATCGTTATCGATGATTGATGCTGCGTGCATGCAGTCCTTCTTAACTTGGTGGTCTCCCCTACAAATGTTGCCTTATGTGAATATGATTATGATCGATATTTGTTTCGGGCTCGTGGTAGTTAACTATAAACTTTATTAGTTAATTCGATTTATACTTTGAAAAATGATTATGATTTTGCTATCTTTCGTTCACTATATTCCGTATTCGATATCGTTTCGTATTTGCTTTGCTTTTATATCGTTCATGAGCTTTTGAACTTCAGCCGCATTTATTTTCTTCCGCGGCAGGTATCTAAGCATTGAAGCTGGGTTTTGCTTTGGGATGAGTGCATGAGTGGACTTACCATAGAGATATTTAGCTTTGATCTTATGATGCTATTTAAGACTTCATTATTTCAGATATTTTGTTGGAGTTTATTTCCGCTGGGACCTATGTATTGAAGTCATGTTGACTTGAATTATTCCGCATTTGTGTTAAGACTTCTTTTGGATATTTATGTTTGCTTTGATATGACACCATTGTTTGTGATTCCTTTACCCTTGTCGGGTCGGGGCGTTACAGTAAAAGCCTTAGCTGACTAGGGATCTGATGTAAGCATAATGTCATTCTCAGTCTATAATAAGTTGACTAAGAAGAAACCAACCAAGACTAATCTTAGACTTTCCTTAGCCAATCATTCATATGTTTACCCCTTAGGAATAGCAGAGGATGTATTAATTGAGGTTGCAAGTAACATTTATCTGGTGGATTTTGCAATTGTAGATGTTGGGAATTAAATGTAGCAGTACTAACTGCTATAGGTACTGCCAGACATACAAACAGACTAGTAAAGAATACACTAGCAGTACTAACTGCTAGTACATATGGTTTCTACTGCTAATAGGATATGTACACATTTTGTAATTATAGAATAGATTGCATGTATATCTTATACATTTAGATTGATACGAATAAATTATAGTTATCTTGTAAAGGACTCCTTAAGATATAAAAGGAGGTCCTAGGGTTAGATGTTTTGTACGTATATTTTGGTTAAGCTTCAAGGTTTTAAACCCTAGTGATAAGGAAAGATCACTTGTATTATAATCAATAATATTAAAGCATTTTGTTACATCTTTGTTTACTGTTCCATATACATCCAATAACCATTGTCTTCTAAAGTGCTAAGTAGTAGATTCCGCTTACTACTTGGTATAACCTCAAAGCATTTAATAACACAAGTCTCAAAGGTGTTTAGATCCTCACAAGTGGTATCAGAGACTTGGTTTATGATACTTTGATTTAGAAGATACACTCCTAATCATTTTTCTTTCCCTTTCAAATCCCATGGATATGGAATCCTCACAAAACTATGTTGCTTCTAAGTTACCAGTACTCAAACAGAATGAGTATGACATGTGGAGGCTCAGGATTGAGCAATACTTTCTGGTGCTGGACTATACTCTCTAGGAGCTTATTCAAAATAGGGACTCCTTTGTTCAAAAACAAACTGAAACAGTTTAAGATGGCAAAATTGTTACTAAGATTTGCACAAATCCCCTCACTACAGATGAGAAGCTTAAAAGAAGGAATGATCTTAAAGCAAGAAGTTTGCTAATGATGGCCATCCCTAATGACCATGTTCTGTCTTTCAGTCAATACAAGACAGCCAAAACCTTATTTGAGGCAATTGTCACAAGGTTTTGCTAAAACAACAATTGGAGAACTTCATTACAACAACCAATGAATCTATTGATCATCTGGTCAATAGACTGCAGAGATTGGTCAGTCAACTGACTATCTTGGATGTTAATGTTCCCCAAGATGATCCAAACTCCAGGTTTTTAAGGAGCTTGCCTGCAGAATACAGGATGCATGTGGTAGTCTAGAAGAACAAACCGGACATTGACACCATGTCTCTAAGTGACCTGTATAACAATTTCAAGATCATTGAATAGGACTTCAAGAAGTCTGGAGGCACAAGATCAAGCTCAGGGAACATGGAATTCTTATCTACTCAAACCAATTCTGATGATGAAGAGGACTCAGAAGTTAGTACTGCTAACCTTATGGTTGGTACTGCTAGTTCAAAAACTAGTCCTGCAGGTATTGGCGACTCAACTTTCTATGCCTCCCTATCTAACCAAGAAAGTTGATCTTCACTTTCTCATGAAGATCTTGAGCAACTGGATGATGATGACCTTGAGGAGATGGACATCAAATGGAATGTTGCTTTGCTTAGCATGAGGGGAAAGAAGTTCTGGAACAGATCTGGAAAGAAGATCACCATTCTGGTAATGAGACGTTGGATTTGATAAATCCAAGGTAGAGTGTTTCAACTGTCACATGATGGGGCACTTTGCTAAAGAGTGTAGGAAGCCAAAGTCTCAGGACTACAAGAGCAGATGGAATAAAAGCAGTGGAAAGAAGACAACTGAAGAGGAGCCTTCTTCAAAGGCCATGGTTTCATTTGATGGTTGTGGCTATGACTGGAGCTTCATGACTGATGAGGAGGAACCATCCACAGACTCTGCTATGGTGGCAATAGAGATGGCACTTATGACCTTCTTTGATTCTAATGTACCTTCCAATAATGGTTGTTCAAAATCATGTTCTGGTGTGAAAGAATGTGAAATTCTTAAAGAAAGATATGATAACCAGATAATAGAGCTTAATAAAACTAACTATAATCTTGCTAATCGTAAAAGAGCTCTAGCTGTGTTAGAAGAACAAATTGTCCATTATAAGGAAAATGATTCTGCTTTTTCTGAAACAATAGTTGTGCTTAAAAGGGATCTTTCTCATAAAGATATGGAGATAGCTTTGTTAAAAGATAAATTAGAAAAGTGCAAAACAGCTAATGAAAACATAAAAATTAGTTGGAGACTCTAGATTAATGTTCTAATCAGGTTACTAAAATAATAGAGAGTCAAATTCATAATAAGGTTAAATCTGGATTAGGCTATAGCTCTGTTCCACCTCCATTCAGAGGTGTTTCTTCACCTCTAGGTGTTGACTTATCACACACTAGTTTAGAGGAATTTTAGGAGCCTATGATGGAATATGGACCTAAGGCTAAAAAAAAAAGTTAATCTAGAAAAGCCTGAGGTTAATGATGCCTTTGAAGTGCTAGTGATTCCTCACTAGTTAAGGAAATTGAGTCTGAGAAAGTAGGTACTGCTAAGCCTAAGGTTGAAACTCCTAGACCTAAGCAAGAAATAAAATTTTTTAGGCCAACAGTTAAATATGCATAAATGTATAGGTCAACCAGTAGAACTTCACAATCTAGAAGTAGAACCACACAGGCTAGGGGAAATCAGAGAAACTGGAGTAATCTTAAGTCCCAACAACTAGCCAGTGATTTTGTTATGTACAATAAAGCTTGTTGTTCTTGTGGAAGTTTTGATCATATTCAGGCTATGTGTAATTACCATCATGGGAGAAGGATGGTAAATGGGAACACAGTACCAGGGTATGCCAACACTAGGGTGAACTTAAACAGTTTTTCAAGAAACACTCACCCAAATGCTCTCAGTAAAAAGATACCCAGAGCAGTTCTGATGAAGTCTGGCATCAAACCTCTCCATACTGCTAGACCAATTGGGACTACTTACTTAAAGCCAATAGTCTCAAGTCCTGATTCGTTTCAAATTGTATATAAAAAATATCAAATACACGTGAGACGCGTGAATCAACGAATTAACCCTTTAGGAAAAAGGTCAACACGCAAAACTCACAAATATACGATATATGATACCGTGCAAGTGATTACCCGGGTCGTTTCCCAACTAGGAGTGAATTAACGGTTACGTTTGAGGTTTGTTATTAAAATGCTTGTATAAACATGATTTTACGTTTTTGATTTGGTTTTCTAAATTTTAAAGCACGGGAAAGCAAATAAGGCAAGGAAATAAAGACAAACACTAATTTATCAACTAATAAACATAAGAAACATTAAAACGATGCTAAATTACGTCCTAAGGCGCCAAAACGCAAAAATGGGCAAAAACTAGGAGCGTCTCGAGCCCTAAAAGTAAAAATTTTGAAATTTAAAGCCTACGGGTGCAAAACTATTTTTCCTACATCCTAAATGACTAAAAATGAATTTAGAAAAAATCTGGGTATTTTTTTTACTTTCAAATAATTAATTATGAATTAAAAACTAAAATATACTAATTAAATCATAAAAAATACTAGAAGTAATTGGAAAAATATGAAACTTTTTGATAAAGTACTTACACTACTAAGGGTCCTAGGAAAAATATGAAAAAGGGAATAGCTAATGGGAATAAGCTGTGAAAAAACGAATTAAGTTTGATAAGCTAAAACTGTAAATGACTTTAAATAATTAATAGGTTAAACTCTAACACGCAACACATATGGGCTCAGTTGGTAAGCGTGTGGTGTGTTGGGGTTGTGAGTGTGGAGACCAAGGTTCAATCCCTGGTCTCTACCCTTTTTTTTCAAATTTTCTTCTTGCAACTTAATTTTTGGATGAAAATAAGCATTTTTTACAAACACAAAACTTTTGAAAACTTACAATAAGCTGAGGAGAGGCTTATTTGAATAGCAGATTCAATTTTACAGGGATGTTTGGATAATGGACAAACCAAAGGACTAAAAGCTACAATAAGCTTCCAAATAAGCTAAAACTAACTAAATACTATTATAAAATACTTAAACAAGCTAAGGGGGCCTAAAATAAGCTAAAGTAAAATAGCAAAAAGGAGCTTAGAATGCCAAAAAGATGCTGCGGTGAATGCAGATTAAAATAGCCCAATAGGGTCATTCTTAGCTTATAAATAACCTAACCAACAAGATCCAAATAAACTAATACCTAATAAAAAGTACTCTAAATACCTAAAAGCAACTAGGGAATCATAAATACGCCAGAACAAAATAAGAAAATAAGGTCAAAAACCTTTGTAAGCTATTGTAATGACTGTAGCAAAAACAGCCTAAAGGGGGGGAGTGTGGAAAACTAGAAGTGGGGGTTGAATAGTTTTACCGATTAAAACCTAGTTTTAAGCTATTTAGATCGACTTATGTCTATCTATTTAAACATGTATATTGGATGTTGATAGACAAGCATAAATAAATATGTAATGAAAGAATAGGGAGTAAAAAGCACAAAACCACAATGCGAGTATTTATAGTGGTTCAGCTACAAGGACACCTACCTTGCCCTACTCCACTCCCCGAGTCACCTACTCGAGAGTTCGTAAACACTACCCGACACCAAATCCTTATGGCAGAGAAGCCTTCACAATGTTGCCTACTCTTTATCTGGTACAAGGCTAGATACCGGGTTCTTCCACGAGGTAGAACCAAACCTATCACAACCTCGCCTACCCTTTATCCGGTACTAAGCTAGATACCAATTTCCATTACAATGGAGGAACTACTACCCAACACTACACAACAATTAACCCCAAAGGAGATCCACTCCTTATAACAACATCAACAAGGATATCAATATCCTTTGACCCAATACTAATCTATCTTGTACATCGAATCACACCATATCGAATGTACACCTTAGGCACCTTTCACTAATGCCTTTGGCTTGTCTTCTAGGCACCCTTCACTAATGCCTTGGGACTTGACTTCTAGACACGCTCAATGCCTTTAGCCTTGACATCTAAGCACTCTTCACTAGTGCTTCTAATATGGACGTTCGACACCTTTCGCTAATGTCTTCTTCGTGACCCTTTAGACATCTTTCACTTATGTTTTCGACACTACGCTTCTAATAAGAAAGAAGAGAACTATCAATCAAGACAACCTCAGTAGTCTTGATGATGACGAAGCATGGCAACTCATGGACTTGAGCTTGCTCGACTTCAAAAGGTGGTGATCTCGCTTTAAGAGGAACCTAGAGAATCACACAAAAACAAAACTACATACATAGATCACTTGGATATGAGGTTAGAGAGTTTATAACTCAAAGAGAAAATATATATGAAAGGGGTGAGAAACAATGACGAAATGGCTCACTATTTATAGAAGAAAAATGGCTACTGTTCCACGGATCCCTCACTTGAGGGATCCGCCCAGTGTATTACTGGGGATCTGTGGGACGCTCTCTTTAACCATGGGTTTTGGGTCATGGGTCATGGGTATCCAAGTAGATACAATGTATCTACAAGATGCAATGCATCTAGTCCATGGGTTATGGGTTAAAACCATGGGTCATGGATAATATCCATATATCACTTAAGCATGATGTCATGCAATGGGTTATGGGTCATGCTCCATGGGTATGGGTCATGGACTTTGGGTTATACCCAACTACATTCAATGTATTTGGTCAATGGGTCAAATACTTAAGTTTCTACCCATTTATTTTACCCATTATAATACATACTAGTTATGTATATATTTACCCAATATGTAAGCCCTAGTTGTTGTACATATGTATTACTAAATCATAAAACCACTTTTACTTGTTTAGTGTTTTATGTGAAAACAAAAGTGTGTTAGTAAACTATTGGCTCAAACCATTTACGTTATCGACAAAACATTAGAGGATCATAAAATATTAATAAACATTTTTACGGTTTCTTTGTATTAACAATCTCCCCTTTTTTTTGATGACGGAAAAACTAAAATTCGTAAAATTTTGAATTGTAGTTTTTACTCTCTTCTCCCCCTTTTTGTTAAAACAAAAAGAGCTTCGAAAAGAAACTAACACATTGTTTTAAGAAAAACATGTGAAGGAAAATATAATAAGAAAAAGTAGAGAGCAAGTGACGGGAAGAGTTCTCGTCTTGACTCCCCCTTGACGAGTCCATCCCTTTATGAGGGCGTCAAGTAAAAGAAACTAGTTCATTTGCACCTATGTTCAATAAGATTTGATCGTCTATGTGACAATGCTACCCCTTGATGATTGCAACTTTGCAACGGGACGTCATGAAATGTGATCCTAATGAGAATTATATTACAAATGATTTTGCATGTAGTTGCTTTGACCCAAAGCTCCCACTAGCTTAGGGTGTCAAAGTCTTTATGTGTAAATTGAAAATCTACAAAACAAAGATTAGAAAACAAATATATAATGCATAATTTCCTTCAAATAAGACTCAAGTTAGTAGAAAAACTAGTCTTTTGTTGCACGGATCCCACGGTTCCCTCTTTGGAGGGATCCGTCTAGGCAAAACGTAAGGATCCGTCTGTCTGTAACTAAAATACAGCAAAGGTGATGTACCAGAAGATGTTAGCATCAAAATGAGATATGTATTAGAACAGTAATCATATACTCAGAAAAACATAGCAAATATCATGTAATTTCATTTAATAAAATTAGAGATATGATATACATGACTCTAAAAACTAAGAAAATGAACAATACATGACTTTGAATTACTAGACTATCTAAGTCGCGCTTGATACTAGGACACCACTAGAATCCTCTAGCTCAAGTTTGTATAGGTTTAATCTTGTCGAAACGTTCGAGGAGGTGATAAAACATGAAACGTTGATCTTCACGTACTTCATGTATCAAACTTTCAACATGTTGACAATGATAACAATCTTTGTCATGGCTCGATAGTGGTGATGGAAGAAAGGAAATTGCTTGATGTGAAGGATCAGGTGAAGCGGGTTGAGGAGCCTCAAAAGAAGGAGGGATTGGCGGAGGCGCATTCGAGGATGGCTCGACCAAGAATGATGGTGGTGGTAGAGAGGTGTCAAATTCCATGTGGTCAGGTGGTTGACTTTGATAATTTCTCATAATCCAAAAGGGATTATTTGATGGTGACGGAGAAAAGAAAGCCAGAGCTAGTGTTGACTCAACACCTTGATTTTGTTCCACTATTCCTCCTAAAGAGGAGAATGATGTTGGTGGTGGAGTATGAGATGGCCTAGGAGGAAAATCCTTTAGATTGTAAATTTGTGGTGATGAAAGTGGGGTGGTAAATGATAGGGCTCTAGGCACCAAAGGTAACCGTTTAGTGGAAATGGGATTGTTTGGTTTAGGAGGTATGGTGGTGTTTGGCATTGGTAGTTTTGTGGGAACAATCCTTTTGGGGATTGGTTTGATAGGTTGAGTTGGTGGAGGAGAAATCCTAGCATTTGTGGATTTAACGGGAGATTATTCGGTTGAGGAAATTTCGTGTACAACACAAGAAATTTTCTTGGGAGGTCCTTTGGTGGATGAGTTACCACTAGGAGCTTTCCTCATGATGAGATGATTAAAAGAGGTTTGTAAAGGTTTCTAAGTGCTGAGAATGAGAAAGAAGATGATGACTTTAAAACTCTTAACAATGTGGTTTATAAAGAAAGGGATTTGGCTAGTGCATTCAAGACTTAAGCCACTAAGATCCCTTGGATTGGATTAGCATGCACAAGAGTCAACTTTAGAATTGTACTGATCTAGGATCTTAATTAAGATAAGATGGAGTGTTCAAGTTAGCAAGATGAGCTTGAAATGATTGTTTTATCTAGAGTTGACATGAACCTGTCACCCGGATCCCACGGTTCCCTCCAATGAAGGATCAGTTTAGGCTAATCCTAGGGATCCGGCTCTCAGCAGCAAGGAAAGGATAAAAATAATGTTTGTAAGGTCTAAAGCCTATACCTTTTTGAGTGTTTCAGTCCTCCTAAGTGTCTTAAATGAAAGGATACTTAAAAGTTCAAGGGCAATGAGTGATGTAGCTAATGATTGCCTTTTATAGAAGAAATTGGAACTTTTATGAGTACCAATAAATGACCAAAGATGACACTAAAAACTTGAGAGTGTCAAATGGAGCTAAATGATCCTAGAGACCAGATAGTAGCTTAAGATACTATTTTGGAAGATATCTTAAAAGTTATAGAAAATGGAAAAAACTAGAATTTGACCCATTTTGAGGTAAAGATGACTAAAATCAATTTGCTAAAATTGAAAGATTTCTAAATCTAGATGTATTAACATGTGAGGGATGATGTGTGAGCATAAGAGCGGAAGAGTAATGAATTTTGGTGAAACGATAGATCTACAAGCGTCTTGAGTGTGATCTAAGTGAGTTATGTGTGAGTATGAAACTTTTACTCAGCTTGATAAGGACTTAATTGATCCTAAATGACTATGTTTAGCTAGTGTGAAGTGATCTAATGACATGGTTTGAAGTATAAAGATTGCAACTACATTTTTATTTGCCCAGATCCCACGGTTCCCTAAGAGTAGGGATCCGTCTAGCACAAACTTAGGGATCCGTCTTTCTGCTAAACAGCACCTTTACAAAAGGTATGCAAGGGTTGCACAAATCATCATATTTCAAAGTTAGTGTTTTCTAAGAAGTTCTAACACTAATATAATATAGATATCAAATTTTACATGTTTTATTCATGAAAGAAATTGCATTACATTGATAGAGCATGAGTACTAAGGATTGACCCTATTTTGAAAAGAAACTAAGTTTCTTGAGCATTTTTGCTAGACGGATCATCAAATGGTGATGAGTATTTGTCGATTCAGGGATGAAGAAAGTCTTCATGAGAGATGTGTTTAGAGGTTCCATCATCTTGTTCACAAGTACGTACAACGGACTTTGAAATTGAGGGTGGAAGTACATGATGTGATGATAAAATCGTGTCAAGGACATTCCATAAGGGATTAGTTTTTCTTGGAGCCTGAAGATTGACAATTTCGCCTTGCGAAGAAATAGCCAGAAGAAATAGGAGAGATTGTATGGTTGTTGTGTTGGCAAACAATACATTATGTGAGCACAACAAGCGGGAAGGATTTCTCGATTTCCCTAAGACTCCAAACATTTTCACGTAGGATGAGTGCGAGAGGCTTGTAATCATCTCGATATCCTTTGTTATATAATGTTTGGATCGAGTTAATAGGGGTCGAGGTTTGCATAACATGTGAGTCAAGTCTTGAAGGGAAGGTATGTGTGAGCAATATGGACTATTTTCTTCACGATAGTTGAAGAGAGAATCAAGAGACCAATCTTCAGTGAAGGCACATTCTCCATGATTTGGAATTCTGGAGGATGTGACAAAAATTGCCCAAAGGTTAAAGCAAACTTTTGGTTTTTGATCCAAAACCAAAGAGATAGAGAGCGATCCTCGTTACGAACGAGTTCAACTTGATGAAAGAATTCCAATACAAACCTCGGACATATTTTCTCGTTAGATTCAAGAAGACATTCTAGTCCTATAGTTCAGAAGGAGGTATTGATACCTTCTTCATATTGTAGAGGAGTGTCGACAATACGTCCTTCATGGAACTGACGGGTTTTGAGATTATTGAACCCACGGACATGATTGCCATGTGTGTTAGGCTCAAGAGAGATGTTAGGGGTGTAGACGCAAGTGAGTGAAAAGTCGAACTCATACTCATGCAACACAACGAGACCTATAGAAGTGGAGAGTTAATAAGATGAGACGTATTTAAGGCAAAACAATGATTACCTAACATTTTTACAGGATATTTATTAACAATGATAATTAACTCACTTAATTTTTGATATTCTAGTAGAATATTTCTTTTTAGGAAGAAAACAATTTTTATTTTGCATGAAAAACTGTTATCCAGAAGGACGGTTCGCACTGTTCCCTTCCATTAGGGATCCGGCTAGTAGAACTACAGGGATCCGTGGATCTGTAGTGACAGACAAAAGATTTTGACGAAAGAGATTTGCATCTTATATGTTTATACAAAGGTATGTATTTTAGCCAATGTTTACTTTAGCATGCATTGTCGGTTTCTAATGTATCTCGAGATCAAAAAATACGAAAGATAAAAAGTAAACGAAATGACAAACATATTATGAATAAACTAGATAAACTAGAAAATTAGTAATATTTCATTTCAATGCTAAGAAAGACACAAAGGATTGGGTATATAACACCAATGTAGATTAACAACACAAAGTATATGTCTCCATAAGAAAACATAATCATGGGGAACACGAGAGCGATGAGTGTTAAGGCGATGAGTATGAGGGTGATGTAAACCATGTTGATGAAGATCATTCTTGGTTTTGGTTTGAGATGAGATGAGAAGGAAGATGAAGTTTGAATGAGAGGTACTTTTGAAAGTGGAAGATTTGAAAAATAAGGGTTTGGTGGAGGAAATGATCAGAAGGGATATTTATGGAGAAAGAGGAATTTTTGAGATTTGTGTTTTTTTTTTTTATTATTATTATTGGAAAGATATGATTTTTGGATTAGGTAAAAACATAGACAAATTTATAAACCTAGACTATAGACGGAAGAGTAACACGTATGCAAGAAAAGTTTCCTAACGAAGCTATGTGTAAAATATGAGTATGAAAAACAAATAACACATAAATTTCTATGTAATCATACTTATTTTCTAATCTAATTTTATCTAGAGATAAGTAGAAAAACATACCTCTAATGCACTTAAGAGTGTCTTTGCTAATGACAAAACAAATGTCAGTAGACACCTCCGGTTCTTTCGTGTTTAAGATACCTTCTTATGGAAGGTAATATTGTTACCAAGCAATTCCTATGGCTTCATAAGTATGAGCTTTAACTAAGAAAAATGACAAGGAAGGTTAGTGCAATTTAGTAAGAAAAAAAATGTTGTCATCTAATCAACATCCAAAAAAAATGTTTTAAAACATGGTGTTTGTTTTTGTAAAAGACCTTCTTTGTAGTTTTCAATTAAACAAGGATCGTATCAAGTTTTTAAAGTACAACATACTCTAAGAAACTTGGTAACGAAGCACTGATGCCAATTGTGGAAAACTAGAAGGGGGTGAATAGTTTTACGATTAAAACTTAGTTTTAAGCTATTTAGATCGACTTATGTCAATCTATTTAAACATGTATGTTGGATGTTGATAAACAAGCATAAATAAATATGTAATGAAAGAATAGGGAGTAAGAAGCACAAAACCACAACGTGAGTATTTATAGTGGTTCGGCTACAAGGACACCTTCCTTGCCCTACTCCACTCCCCGAGTCACCTACTCGAGAGCTCTTAAACACTACACGACACCAACTCCTTATGGCGGAGAAGCCTTCATAACGTTGCCTACTCTTTATCCGGTACAAGGTTAGATACCGGGTTCTTCCACGAGGTAGAATCAAACCTCCGGTACTAGGTTAGAAACCGAGTTCCATTACAATGGAGGAACTACTACCCAACACTACACCATAACTAACCCCCAAAGGAGATCCACTCCATATAACAACATCAACAAGGATATCAATATCCTTTGACCCAATACTAATCTATCTTGTACATCGAATCACACCATATTGAATGTACACCTTAGCCACCTTTCACTCATGCCTTTGGCTTGTC